>CM031675.1:22148260-23348260 GCA_006182925.3 Reinhardtius hippoglossoides | reverse complement strand
TAACATCTTAAACTATTCAAATCGAACTACTTTCAATTATTTTCTACGTCTTCAATACTTGATTAAGTCAACATACACTAAATCAAAACCAGTGACATGTTATATTGTTGTGGATGGTTGTCGTATCTTTTATTAGATTTGTTTAGTCCATTAAATTGTTAAAAGTCACGTCCAACTTTAAAACAACATATTTACCTTGAGCAATCTTGAAAATGTTGTTAACCACTTGTAGCATCGACTGGGAAACTTCAATTCGTACGTTTTGCTCTTTCAGATTTGATTGTGCTCCTGAAGTCGTGCCTGACTGGTGTTAAGGGTGCCATATATTAACCCCCCCCCCCCCCCCCCCCCCCCCCCCCCCCCCGCTGGCCGCTCTATATCACATCCGGCCACTGACGGTGACCCTGCAGCTCGGACACGGCAGGTTTCAAGAGGTGACGGCCGTTAAATCAGCCCCGTCAGGATTTATCCTACGTGTGTGATTGTACATTAGAGGACAAGTTCACATTGATGTCACTAAGCCAAGCTGATAGAGGCAAGGGCGACAGAGGTCAGGGGAAGAGTCGCTGTCGGGAGTAATGAGGCCGAGTGACGGGTTCTGTTCTTTCTCTCTTTACAAGTCATCTTGTGAAGACTCATTTCACAGGAGGTCACAATGTATTATATATTTCTTCAGTGATCGAATTTCACCTCTTTTCTTTCAAGATACAACAAACTGCAACGTCAACGTGATGAAATGTTTTTCGCTTGTTTCCAAAGAACCGTGAGATTACTCCTCCGGTTCTGACTCCGCGGAGCCGAGAGGTTGAATTAACAATGAAACCTCCTGTGACTGATATCAAACTGTTTCAGCATCTTTTCAAACCTGCCGTCTGTATCAGGCTGAACTTCACTTCACCTCTGACACGCGCTCTCGTTATTCTGTGCGAGCGCGGCACCGACACTTCATTTCCGAAAAGTACAGACGCTGCAGCCTCACTTCAATACGACAAGTCTGAGGAGGTTGGAGAAGATATTGAGGTGGTGATAGTGGAGGCTGCAGGGAATTAATTACGGCTGTAACTAATTAATATTTCCATTATCGAGTAATCAGCTGATTAATACCTCTGCCAAGGAGGTTATGTTACCAACCCCGTGTTCATTTGTTTGTGTGTTCGTCAGCAGGGTAACGCAAAAATTACACAACAGATTTACTTGGGCCATGTTATTGTCATTGATTGTCACATTGTGCTTGTCTTGGGTTATTGTTGCTTTTCCCCAAGTTCTTTAACTTGAACCAGATTTAAAGATAACAAAGACAGAACTTAATGTTTCAGTTGTTGTATTTTAACATATTATATTATATATTTCTTTATCAGCTCCACATCAGGCCACCTGTAACCAGTGTGTTTCCAGTAACTTCACATGAACCACTCAGGCTGTTTTATGTATTTTTTAACTCAATGTTGACATAATTAACACATTCATTATTTCTCCATTCCATCACGTTTGGGCTTCAAAGACACTTTAAAGGAGCGAGTGCAACAAGTTGGCCACAGGTTAGAAGTGACGGACAAAAGGAAACATGCTGTGATTGAAACCTTTTCCAGCAGCAGGAGACTCACTCCTCCTCCTCCTCCTCCTGCAGGAGCCCGGCTCCACTTATGGCCCCCAGACTCCGACATGTGGTCACTGCCTCGGGATGTTACCATAGCGACGGACCCCCTCAGGCTGGAGGAAAGGTTTTTCTCTCACTGGAGCGGAGGGGGGGGGCTTCGCTCTGGTCAGATGGAACGAGGGGTGGGGGGGGTTTACAATCAGCCTCATTAACATCCTGTACGACCCTCCAGGGCGCCGGAGACGACCTCGCCGGCTGAATGAATGAAGTCAATCTCGTTGATTTGTTCCTTCGCACCGTTTCACGCGACACTCGTTAGCCCCACATGCAGAAGTTTATTATCTCCATTTACAGACGTGTTAAGTCTGTTTAATCATTTAACTTGCAGCTAATTCACACACCTCGCAGAGAAAGAGGAAAGATTAACCAAACAGAAAATATGATTACACATCTCGTGAAAGAGGCCGCGCGCTTATATAAAGACACTCGGAGCCGGTTGGGCGAGGTAAAGTGAGGCTAAGAGTCCATTAGGCGCCGCCATGTATAATTCACCTCACTCTTGCTTACTGGGTCACTTCACCCGGGCTTTTTTCAGCTGCTGCAGGAGCCGACTGATGTGCTCTTTAGAAAAGCCCGAGCTGACGGTGGATGAAAAGTTTAAAGCACGACGCGAATTTGTTTTAGTATTTGTTTAATCAGAAAGGTTTGATTTAATTTGTGATTTTTAAGATGTCTTCGTGGCAGAATCCTTTTTAAAAAATTTTTTTTAATTAATATCTTTTTTTACGCAGACACTGATCAGACATGGCTCAGTGAATGAGACCATGAATACTTAACATTTTACTGTGGGTTTCTGGTCCAACATGAAGTCTGAATGGACCCTAACAGCCTCCCCAGCCGCACTGTATCTAATGCTGTTTGGCAGATAGTTCAGTGTATCACTCATGCCCTATTTGGCTTGTGTCTGCCTGTTGTCCTGTATGCATCTCGGAGCGTGTGTGCATTTGTTGTCCACGGGCAACTGTTCAGTAAATAGGGCAATTAAGTGTGAAAAGCAGAAACGAGCTAGCATGTTCCCATCTCTTTGGTGGGGGAGATAATTTATGCTAATAACATCTCTACCGCTCAAGCTGCCCAAAAATGATAGCGGACCCTTTTGGCTTCAGAAGAATCTTTTCATCCTCTTGGAGAAAGAAAAAAAAAAAAACCCTGGTTTTCTCAACACCTTGCAAATAAGACAGCTGTGTGGCAGAGAATGAGTCTCTCTGCCTCTCTCTCTCCAGCTTTCATCTGCAGATGATAATCTCTTCTCCTTCACTGTCTTGTGTGGCGCTTGTTTGTTCTTCATTTAGCCTGTGGAATACTTGAAACCTACTTTTCACCACCATCATCTCCCCCCCTCCGCTCGCTCGCTCGCTCTCCCTCTCTCTCTCTTACAGCCTCACACCCTGCACACAATCTATCATCATTTTTCCTTCGAGGGCCATCACAGGAAGTCGCAGCATGTGTGAATGCATTACTGTAAATAGTATCCTATGCATGAGTGATGCTTCTGAATAAAACTTAAACTCGGTCCCCCGCATGCTGTTCATGTGACATAAATTCCTCGATCATACTGAGGGGCCACGGAGGCACCGGGTGGCTCGTGCGGAGCAGGGGCCACGATGGCAGTTCAATAAATAACCTCAGTGAAAGTGGGAGCAATAAACCATATGAAATCTCTACCAGCTCCCCACTTTCATGCACAGTGAGGAGCTCTCATGTCAGCCGCTGAGAACAAATGTGTCAGCTTCCAAGGCTGACATAATTTCTTTTGTGCACTGCAACTGGAACGCCTGACCAGAATGTGGGCTACACTTTCAAACACTGTGTCTTGGGGAAATGCTTTAAGGGGGGGGGGGGGGTGCTGCAGAGAATTGGAAGAGAAGGTCGATACTATTCTCATGACTGTAAATATAAAGCCACACCAGCAGCTGCTAATAGTCTTAAGCTTCTTTATCACCAGTCCAAAAAATCTACTAATACTCATAAACATCTGGCTTTTGTAACCTCAACCCTTTGCAAGAGGGACGGCTTCAATCGGCATCGAGAGGCCGGCTCGGGTCAAACAGGACCTTTAAAAAAAAAGGCTCGTACCTACTAATGTTGGTGTAAAAGAAGTGTTAGGCAACAATGATTTCTTCGGTAACACCAGCAGAAAGTATTGTTATTTTAAATTCAGTAATTACATCACAACGAAGGACTGCAACTCTCCGTAACGACAACTTTTATACTTCCTACATGCTAACGTTAGCGGTTGGAAAACCTGCATTTGAGAATGACCTGAATTTGTTTTGGTAAATACCTTTAAAGAAGTACGGCAAAAAATACCCAAAACATGGATATAATGATAGAAATTTAAAGAGTAATACAACTATTTACTTTTCATTAATCCATTAGCTCTACAGTTTGTCCTCTGAGGGTCGCAGGTGGACTGGAGTCGTGCTAACATTGCTGTTGGGTGATTAGTAGTAGTTTGATATTTACAACTCGAGATGAAGGAGGCTCAATCGGTAGCATCAAGATTATTTTGTTAACCCTTCTTGTCGGGAACGCCCCCCCGATGTCGGAAGGGCCAAATCGAGTCTAAAATCGTCCTGACTATCCTCCAGTGTGCAGCAACTTAAGCTAAGTTAGTCGGCTAATGGCTGTAGCTCCACAGAGAGAGTGTGAGAACGCCTGAGTGCAAAGTGTTTCTTTAACTCCGAATGAGTTTCCCGCAGAGGAAGATTCCTTCTCCTCGGCTCGATTGTCTATTTCAAACGGAAGCTGTGACAGTTTCCTTCAAAGACTCCGTACAGAAGGTTCCAGTGTGTTCGGAGCAAAGTAATTTCATCTTTGAATGCTGTAATTAAACCTTAACTATAATAGTCATCGTCACACCTTGCTCTGATTTATCGAGAAATAATTGTTCAGATAATCTTAGTCTAAATTAATTGGGTTAATTAATCACCGGCACTGTCCTCGCCCTCCCTCCCTTCAAATAAAGGCATTGTAGGTCTTTTCACATTATGTTCCATCACGAAGGTCAGAGCAGTGGGTAATAGACTGTCGTTTCCAATTTGTACTTCCACGCAAAGGAAGAGTATCTGCATTAGTGAGATGGTATCAGCCCGTTTAAAATTAGACAACAAATGGATAGATTTGCATGCACGTGGCATGGACGGAGCGGCTCAGCAGAAAGATTACTCAGGGTTGTGCAGCAGCAGCAGCAGGTTGAGAAAACAATTACACAGCAGCTACTAATTTCTTTTCTGAGGATTCACTTCACCTGTTTGCAGCCGAGGAGCCAAACAAAGAGCGGCTCCTCGTAACACAGGACACAACGTGGGCGTGTGAAGAACCGAAAGAAATAAAAAAGAAAGAAATCTACAACCAAACAAATTTTCCACCAGGTAACACTGAGACGAGCATTTTCCTCTTATGTGTTTTTCCCCTCGCCGTGCATGTCAGGAAGAGAGGTGAGATCAATTTCCACCGGATTAGGCTGCCAGGGGAAAATGATTGCTTTTTCTAATACTTAGTAACAATTTTTCAATTTCCTGTGGTCTTTGTTACTCTCAACATTTTTGCAAATGAGCAAAACAGAGGCAAGCGGCGTTGCTGCTCCGCGAACTTCACCTTGGGACCAGGCATCATTTGCATATATATTGAGAGCATACGTTTTTGGTTTATAATAGTCACCATTCTGGGGTGGGGGCGGGGAACCGGGGGCGGCTGGCAGGCATTCTGTCACCTGTTATGAGGCCCTTGTCCATGAACATCCCTGGGAGACGAAGCAGGCGATAATTACGGTGCTGGAGCTAAACTGGTGTTGCTCTCTCCCCTCGCACGTTGTTTTAAATCTGGGGAGAAAAAGTAAAAACAAAGACGGCCGGCGGGGGGGGGCACGTCTCTGCCTCCGAGCTCTGGGAGATTTTTCCTTTTTCAGGAGGCTACAACATAATTCACAGAAAATGAAATTAATCTATCGGCACGGCACTGATCCTGTGGTGATTACAGTTTCAGCCTGGCACTAATAAATCCACACGTTCCACTCTTTGCACTCGCACAGTGCACAGGGGCTAACTATATTCAGGCGGAATCGGATGCACTGCAGATGGTCACATGACAAATGGCTTTATTGCCCCGTTATGGAGATTTGAATCATAATTGAGTGTCTCTACAGTGATGCGTGCACTTGGTATGACTCACAGTGAGTCTTTTGCTAGAGGACAGATGAGCTCTGTTGCTTCCACTTCAATCTGCCACCACATATTTAGATTTCACCTCAAATCCCCTTTAAACCAGCCTCAGTGGTTTCGGCTGCTTTCTGAACATTATTGCAAGATTCAACCGGGAGAGGAAAATATAAAAAATACAAACACAAAAGAAAGAGAAGAAACTTAATTTAATTTCCCCCCCAAAAAATGTGAACTTGAGCCATTTCATCAGTTTGACAATCAGCTTCAACCGGGGATCATAAGTTGCATAAAGGGTAATGTGAGCATGCACGTTTGCACAGTGATGCATGTGCAGCACGCATCGCTGCCTCTGTGTGCGGCGAGCGCTTTTCAAAGGGCATGCTTTTGTGCAGGCACAGATGATGCAGCTGGCAGAAGCATGACTATTGCTGGAAGCGCGTCCACGCTGGCACACTTACAGAAAGCCCTGGCTCCCGGGTCACACTCTGTACGGGCGGCGTGGAGGCAGCCTGTCCGTCTGCCGTCTCGCCCGTCGATAACGTCTGCGAGGCGCACAGACGACTGGACTCTGTCGGTCTTCTTCAGTCTGGAGAAATTAGTCGTCTATTAATTGTGATTAGTCAATCAACAGAAAAATGAATCTGCAAATAATTCGTCATTTAAGTTTTTCTTTATGGATAAACAGTGCTTTGTCCAGCTCCTCTTGATCTTATGTGATATTGACGGCAATGTCTCTTGTGTTCTTCTTTCACATAACTAAGTAGACGTGTGTGTGGTTAGATGTGCAATAATTCATACGCAAGGGGGTCCCCAGGAATGAAATGTCCAACATCCATGCACAACACCTGATTCAGGAAGGTTCATATCCAAGTCATCCCTTGTTTACTGTTATTTCTGTAGATTTGAGCAAAGTTACACATCATTATCAAATCTATTTTGAACATTCTTCCTTGTTCAAACCCATTTTATACTTCAGAAAGGTGAGAAAATAAAAGATAGTAGTTGTTAGTAAATGACTAGTTTTAGTTTTTAGATGACTGACACTTCGGGGGGGCCATCAGATTTCAGCTGGGGCCCGTGAGAAATCAAACATCACGATTATCTACTCAAATATCATCAAATTAAAAAACAATAACGTTACACCAGATGTAATCA
Source organism: Reinhardtius hippoglossoides (assembly GCA_006182925.3). NCBI lineage: Eukaryota > Metazoa > Chordata > Actinopteri > Pleuronectiformes > Pleuronectidae > Reinhardtius > Reinhardtius hippoglossoides. The sequence continues at coordinate 23,341,285 of CM031675.1, read as the reverse complement.
AATCCATATGATACAAACAGAAATGGACCAAACTCAACATCCTCCACATCACAGTTCAGTTGAGTTTCCCTTCTCTGTTTGCACGAGCTTCCTCGACCAAAGGTTCAAACTCAAACTCCAAGACATTTTATTTTTTTTTATGGGATCAATCATGTTTCCCATGTAAAGATAGCTCAATTTATTCTGTAATTGCCTGATAAATTAACCAGCACAGACACCTGTCAAAACAGCCGACAATCTCCGTGAATCCAGCTCCCAACAGGCTCATCTTGATGGGCTAAGTTGGTAATGACAACTCCCCAAGTCTGTCCCCTCGGGCTGAAGGATGAGAGCACCGCACACTTCTCTTTCCCTCTCCGTCCCTATTAGGATAATGCATCAAATAGACATTTTAATTTGAAGTTCATTTTCTCCTCACGGCTCTGTAAATGTCTGCGAGCGCGCGTGCTGCGAGAGATAACCTTTCTTTACAGGATGTGATCTTTTTATTTTATTTTGGTGTCCTAATGAAATGTTCACTTATCGTTTTGTTGTATTTGGTCTTTGTGGACGAGTGTAAATCCCGGGTATTTCCGGTGGCTCTCCTCAAATGAAGTGGCTTCAAAAAAAAAAAACAACACAACAAAATAAATCCTGATGTTTCATTACGGAGCTCCGTCTCCAGCGCGACTAAGAAACAAAACAGCAGATGACTCATTGATTTCCGCAAACAAACCAAATTGCCAGGAGTGGTGTACACCAGTGCGGCTCCTCATCACTCAGCAGTTATATTGTCGTGCACCCGGCGACCTCCTTTTTCAAACTGGCTAGTGTGACGATAATGTGCGTGAAATGAGCGCCGAGGCCTGCCAGCGGTGCCTGAGCCCTCGCAGGGCCCGACACCTGCCTGCGCTCAGCTGTTCCTGCCACGCTTGACCGCATGTGGCTAATAAACAGACCTGTCCTTATCACTGGAACTCCATTAACGGGGGGTCGCAGTCACCTGAATCCCTCGCCGGGGTGACAGCAAATTACAAGGCAAATGTAATGGCTTTTGCTATATTGCCACACACTGAGATAGTGAATTACACCAAAGGCCTGATGTTATTACATGTCCCCAGGACGCCGGGCTCTGTGTTTTATGATGACTACAGTGAAAACCAGGTCAGCGCTCAAATTGTCAACTGCTCCAGTTCTATCTATCATGTCCATTCAAAGGGGGGGGGGGGGGGGGGGGGGGGACAAAGGCATGCGGCAGGTCGTGCACTTCGCATGTCGGCCCAGCGTCGAGCACTTCAGACAAGTGTCTCAGTCTGAGGCCTCACGCAGACACGGAACTGCTCCCTCCATCATTATCTGGATGAGCGGGGAAGAAGGAAAGTGATTAATCAGGTCGCCGTGTGCGGTTTGAGTCCAGGGGACCTGAGAGCAGCTGTAACAGATATTTGACACCAACAATACATCTGATGACAAGAAATGTGAAGATGTGAAAGGGGCTCGTTCGCAGGGATGAACCCCGCAGAGGAACCATCAGCCGGGTCCGGGGGCTCTGCTCGGCTTTATGGAGCCAGTGTCAGCTCATCACTTTCACTGTCCGCTTCGTAAATTTACCGTTCCGGTCGACTCGCGCTGCTCTCACGGCGTCGTTTTTGGCCACGCTTCTCGGTGGAGAAAATAAAAACTGTAAAAAGCCACTGTACCGCAGCATCAAACGGACGCACGGGCCCAGTTAACAACTACCTGGCAAACGCGGCGGAGCATTTTGCAACTTGAGAGCCGGATATTTCCCTCAGGAGTCGGTAGAGAGCAGAAAACAGCAGATTGAATATTGGACGTAATCATCAGGTGAACAGAAAATATGACGACAAATGAAAAACTCTGTGTTTCTGTAACTGCTGAGTTTGTGGATGCGACTGTTTTTCTTTCAAGGTCAACGTCTCAATCTGAAAGAAATGTTAGTGTCGGAGCCACAACTTGTTATTTCAGGTTAAAGCCACTGAACGTGAGAAACAGCTGAAGACAGGAAGTGAAACTAGATCTTTGGAGTGCACACATTTATCATAAATATCAGTCCCCTTGATGTGCCGGATTTCTTTCATCAAGATCCATGAATTATTCTTTGGGAAAACTGTGAAAATTATGAAAAACACCTCACAAAAATATTCCTGGATCTGCCCCCTGATTCGGATCCACACCAAAATTTAATGGGTTCTTCCTTGAGCTGTATCACATTCTTCCACCGAGTTTCGTGGAAATCCATTAAGTCGTTTTTGTGTAAATTTGGTCACAAACACACAAACACACAAACAAACGGAGAGGGGATAAAAACACAACAAACGCATGGAGACCAGTTTGGATCTTTAAGGTCCCAGATTTCCATAGTTTACCCACCCAGTGTTTTATTATCAGTTTTGATATCCATAATAATATATATACATCTCATCATTCCAAATCACTGACACATTAGACTTGGCCATGTGGTAAATTGTTTTTATTTAAATATTACTATTTAAAATGGCACCAATAAAAACCTTGAATAAAGCTTTGACTAAATCCAGCCAGAAAACGAGTCCACGTAGCTGAAACGGTCAAAGACAAAGGGGTTTGTTTTTGATTATTGAACCCTGTAGCTTTCCTCTGGCCATACATCTTCCTCTGCCAGGCCTCCCAGGGGCTTCAGGCCATCCAGCGCCACGGGCCAGCTCCTGAGAAGGAGGCAGGGACAATGATACCTGCAGGTCCCTACCCCGGCTCTGGAGATACCGCTGGGGCCTCGGTGACAAATTGTCCTTGTCTGGCCGCATGAGAGAGTGGGGATTGCAGTAATTGCATATTTCCTCTAATTGCATTTGTCACACGTGGGGTCCGCTGGTCGGAGGCCCTTCTCGGTGATGTGTTAAACCAAACAGCTGAACTCTCACCTGCACCGCGAGGACGGGATGTGCAAGGAGAGGCCTGTAAAGAGGGCAATAAATTATGCAGTGGCACAAAACATCAGCAGAGCAGCAGTGTGGCCGGGCACAGAGGCGGCTGCCAGACAGAGACACGCTGCCGCTCCATTAAAGCCTCGGACATGGTCCTGAAGGACTCAATGATAATGTCTAAGGACAATGAAGGGCTTCTACCTGCAAGTCACATGACACCAGAAGATGGAGAAACTGTTTTGCATGATAATATTATATATCTTACTGTTATTGAAACGTAAGCACAACTATGGGCAGCTTCTAATAAAACGTCTCCTTTGTGATCAAACAATGTTTTTCTCGTGTTATCTTCCAAAAGCTACACGAGGGGCGACGGGTTTAGATTCGTCCAAATATAGGAAAGTAGAAAGGTTTTCACATCAGAAAATAATTATCTATTCAATAACAAACAGTTAATATGATTATTCTTTATCTACACTCATCATTTCATACTGTAAAATGTCCCAAAACAGAAAAAGGTGTCCGTGAAATGTATTAAGAGACGGTTTCAAACGTCCAGTTCTGTCTCATCAACTATTTAAAAATCCAAAGACAATCAGTTTATTACAATTACAATGATTTTGTAATTCCTCACATGACATGAGGCTGGAACCTGTCATTTATTTTTCTGCATTCAGCCTCGACTACAGAGATTTACCGATCGTCAGATTACTTTCAGGATTAATTTTTCTGTCAGTGACTAACTAATCGTATCAGCATTTTTCCTCTCCGCTCTCCGCGCTCACATGCTTCCTCCCGGTTTCCCTGCTTCAGCAAAGTTTCAAGTGGGGGGGGCCACGATAACGAGCGGCTCCCGACTTGGCTCCTGCTGCCTCGTGATACGCGGCCAGGTTGCTGCATTATACAGAGGGGTTGTACAACTACATTTTAATCCACTCGTGTTTCTGGCCTGATAAAAGGATTCTCTCCATCTCTTTCTGTTTAATTCACACCATCATCAATCAAATGTGTCCCTGTTCTCCCCCCCCACCCCCCCACCCTCCCACCCTCCTCCGCTCCGCCGCTCCTCCTGGGTTTTGGGGGTCTGCAGCAGATAGGTCGGGGGTCCCCCCGAGGGGGTTAGGGACATGACGGACCGGTCACAGATGCCACCGAAATTAAAATGCAAGAGTCTGTGCAAGGTGTTACATTTCTCAGACGTGCTCATTTGCAGTAATATCAGAGCAACATAAGGAGGCTTATCTCCGCGTCCACATACGACTCTCACCAGATTATGTGAATGTGATAACAAAACAAAAAAACACATGCTATTTGCGAGTGCTATCTCCACAGCGTGGCTACAAGTGTGGACGCTTCCCTCTGTGGTGGAAACACTGTTTTTGTCTGTTTCCACCATTGTCTGCACATGACAGTCGCCACAGGCTACTTAGTAATGAATATGTGCCTGTAGCATGTGTGCAGTGCGGAGCCTATGAATAGAATAAATATGCACATCTCTGCACAACAGGTCAGCTTCTGAACACAGATAGAAGAGAATATGATCAACCGCAGAACGAGCTCCGGAAATCTACAAAGGAATTATGTATAAACAGCTGCTCGGTCTGGGTGTCACGCGATGATGTCTGATATCCCAGCAAAAACCCTTCTTGTCTAAATAAGGCTCCGCGTCTGTGTTCCTCGGTGTCTTTCATGGACGTCCACGCACCTCTGATGGTAGTTCTCTCGCTGTGACACATGAATATACACCCGTGTGACAGGTAATACGGGCTGTGACAGAAATAGCCCATTTGCAAATTGTAAAAAAAAAGCACCGTGTCAAACTACTTCCTGACACGATGATAAAAGGGAAAAGCAGATTGGTTAATGCAACGTACAGCAGTTAAAACCTGGAGGTGTTGTGTTGTTTTGTTTTCTGCGGTAAATCAAAGTGTCACTCAACAACTAAATAATGATAAATAATAATGAAGGCGCAGGAGAGAGATAGATATTCTGGGGGCCATTAATTGCTATAATGAGTTGGATCTTAAAACTGATAATGTGATGAACTGGTAGCCGGAGTCGAGATATAATCTCACCTCCAGTGTAGTTGCTGCTGAGTTCTGCGCAGTTTGGATTCTGGGGCTTTGTTGCCTGTGAGCAAACCGATGAGTAATCGAAATGTGAGGAAATGAGAGGATGCACGAAGGATCCAGAGTCTCTGAAGCTCGGAAAGGAAGAGATGTTGTGAACAAGACTGGACAACCTTGTTCACGTGCAATTGAACATTTATGGTAGAATGTAGACAAATAAAATCACACCTTTACTTTTTGACAGATGTTGTAGAGAGTTGTGAGGAGTTTACACTCATCGTCTGGGCCAACGATGAGAACTTGAAGGTTGTTATCTTTTCAGGCGCCCAGACGATTCGGGACAAATAGTTGTTTATCATCAGCATAGAGGCAGAAACACCATGACGGTGGGCGGGAACTGGAGGATCCAAAATGCAGTAAATTCTAAAATATAAAGCACTGCATGGCCTTGCACCTGACTACCTGTCAGAGATGCTCTTGGTTTATGATCCGATCCTCTGGTTCTTCTCTCGGAGCTGTTCCCCAAAGCAGAACAACAACATTTGGTGACGCTGCTTTCAGCCATGATGCTCTGAGCCGGAGCCGAGAGGAGCTGGAAATATAGATTCTTTTAAAAAACCCACCTTTTCAGCCTGGCTTTCATGTTGCGATTCAATAACTGTGAACATCTTATACTCACATTTTGTTTTACTATGTCATATTCCCACCCACCTTATTACATTGTCTTTAAATGTGAACAACTGCTGCAACTTTGCTCACTTGTCTCTAGTTCACAGTTTGTCATCTCTTACATTTGTTGTTCTATTATATTTAGTACTTTACTGTGTATTCTAATACTTAATTGTGTATCATTTACTTAGGAAGTACATTTTATGTCATTTTGAGCTACTTTAATTCTTAGTATCTGTTTTATTGCTACTTTGCTCTATGTGCAATGCTGTTGACGTGCGACGGCTATCTATCTATCTATCTATCTATCTATCTATCTATCTATCTATCTATCTATCTATCTATCTATCTATCTATCTATCTATCTATCTATCTATCTATCTATCTATCTATCTATCTATCTATCCATCTATCCATCTATCTATCTATCTATCTATCTATCTATCTATCTATCTATCTATCTATCTATCGATCTATCTATCTATCTATCTATCTATCTATCTATCTATCTATCTATCTATCTATCTATCTATCATCTATCTATCTATCTATCTATCTATCTATCTATCTATCTATCTATCTATCTATCTATCTATCTATCTATCCATCTATCTATCTATCGACATTTTTCACAGACCTGAGAACTTTGCCGGTTAAACGAGACCCAATCCAGATCCTTGGTACCTGGTCTGATTCGGGGGGTTTTGCTTCCTCAGACCCGAGTGGATATTTAAAGACCTTTACTTTCGGATTTTCGAAATGACTCCATCCATAAATTTCCTGGCACTCAATCTTATTTTTTTTCCTCCCTCTGAAGTTCAACACTGGCGGCTTCGCACAGGAGCTCTTTGCCTTGCGTGTCACGTAAAAGGTCCCTGACAGATTTGTATGCCGTCAACATTTTATCTGTATGAAAATGATCCCTCCGTGCTATGTGTGGCATTTCTGTAAGTACAAAGGATACAAACGTGCGTGACGTGGTTGTTTAGTTTTTACAGGTTGTTTTTTCCCGAGCGGTCGCCCTGTTACACGACAGCAGGTGGCAGGTGCTGGAGGAGAGAGTAAATGTCTCGTCTGGCCCGATACAATCTTTTCTGAACAGTCCAATTTGAACAAAGGATTAAGTGTCCGTCATTACTCACGGGCTAATCTTGTAGATTTAGGCAAGTGGTTCCTAAAAGTCAATACAGCTCTAATTTAATCAGCGAATGTCATCACATTTTATGGAGCAAAAATGAAGAGCTTACAGACAAGGTCCTGTACAATGTGCTTTCAACTGATCACCCCTCCGCGCAAATTATTGGCCCGAGTGTGAAGACGCGCTGTCGCTTCACAAGTTTTATGTTTCATCTCGGTATTGAAATAAATCAGTTTTGAATAAAAGCCGTTGCAGTCCCAGAACTCAGATGAGTCACTTCTCACGGTTGTTCTGCAGGAGAACAGAAAGTGGTTGCACCGGGTGCTGCGCTACACACAGAACGAGGACAGGATGTGGGTTGACTTTTACATGTGGCCGAGGTCCACGAGGCTTTTATCATGAAATCTGAATTGAAGTCATGTTACATGAATGTTTTATTATTGATAAATGTCAGTGAAGCATACGGAGCCATCGCTTCGCCCCAAACACAAATTCAAGACTTGAGTCGTCTCCATTTTGAGCTCCGGGAAAATTCCCATGTCGTGATCTCGGGCTGACGACTTCCTCTTGTGTTAGTAAAACACATGTAACACAAAGTTAGTGTGATTCTCTAATGTGGCCCCTGCTCTCAGCTCGTCTGCCGCCCCACTTCAGAGTTGTAGTTCGTAGTTTGTGGGACAAAAGTATAAATATTTCATCGGGAGTAAATAATTCAACACCTGTGTATTCCTCTGTGGTTCAGCTCTGATCCAGTCACTTCAAGACATCCTTTGTGGATGGAGAGCCCTTCATGCTAAATGACACTTGGCCAAATAGCACTTAAGCTCTTGCTCAATATTTTAACAGGGCCGTGCGAGGAAGCTGCAGAGTGGTTGAGCTGCTCCTGCAAAGTAGAACAGGTGGATTGTTGTTGGTGCCGAGCCACAGGCATTAGGCTCCGATCAGGGACTGCCGAGCTCAGTCAGGTCTGATAATTGACTCTGCATCGAGTCCCGTGATTCCATTAGACAAGGAGACGACTCTTACCGCTTGTAAATCGAGACATTTTAAAGAATAAGGCTGTCGGCTGTTTGCATTTTTATAATTGTCAAGGATCTTGTGGTTTTATCTGCATTGATTCTTAGTTTAACTACTTTTGTGAAGGGGCGGGGCCTGACACAAAGAAGGGCAAATAAATTTGAGTGCAGATTTGGATCAAATTCCGTATTTATTTCTTTTTTTTTCATGGATCTTGATGAAAAAAAAGACAGGGACGGATATTTATGAGTGTTGATCCAAATAAAAACATGGATGAACGTGGCCATCGACGTCGTGTCTCACCACAGCAGCCAGAGACAAACCAGTCGCTTCTCAAGAATCTTTATTAAACAAACATAAACTCACAACTCTCTGAACTTGAAGCTCTGCAGCTCAGCTCAGTCTCTCAGGAACTGTCTCTCCTGTGTGGATCAGAGTTGATTGAGCAGCTTCACCCATCACCTCCCTCTGCTTCACCTGGAGGTTCTGACTGAGCCTCCTCCACAATGGAATTTAAAAGTGGTTTCATTGGGTGCAATATCTTCAGAGTATACAGAGACGTGTTTGTTATTTAGCCAACCCTCAATGATGTATACTGTGGACTCTGTGCCTCCAACATGACCATGAACCTCTGAATCTACTGATCAACGTATAACCTCCATGAAGGGAGGAGTTATTGTATTTATGTGGTACATATACACATTGAAGATAATCCCATAGAGACAAAAGGGGCACAAATAATGAAAGAGTATTAATTGAGGACCATCAGGAGCAGGATGTGTGAGATTATCTCAAAAATAATGTTCGTCACATTGAAGGAACATGTCAACCAGTGGCTCTGTGGCACTGAGGAATGAGGAATATCAGGTTTGGGCTTCTTTTATTCTTAGTTTTATATTTTTTTATGGAATATCTCGACAATAAGTCAAATATCAGCAGAGAAATATTTCAGAGTTTAAGAAAATCTGGTTAACAGGTTGAAAGGTTTGTATTAGAAACCCAGTTTCTGACAGTAAGTTCTGCCAATCAAATTTCCCAGACATCTCTCTTATGTGTCCCAGCATGAGTGTTGAAATGGCCCATTGAAGAAGCTCTGATTAACACTCTGTTGATGGGGAAATTAACTTATATACACTTCATTATAAACCCGGCAGACCTCGAGGACCCAGACTTTTATGAGGCTAGGACCAGATGTCATCCAGCCACAGCCCCAATTAATCTCCGGGCCTTGTAACACGCCCCGAGAAACAAAAAAAAACCCTGATTGGGTGTGGAGGGCAGAGACAGTGAGTAGAAAGCGAGGGTGAGAGATGCTATCCGGGGAGCAGCCGGCCCTGGCGAGTCTGCAGAGGGTGAGATAAGAGGGGGGGTGGCTGCGGCGGAGCCTGGGTCTCAGAGAGAAGGCTGAGGTTATTCATTGCTCTGCCGTGAAAGCTTGAGAAGATTACCCAGAGCCTGGTTGGCAGTGATACAAGGGGGACAGGCAGAGGGGGCCCCCCTCTCACCCCTTTGTTCCCCATCCATCTGCTTGAATCTCACAATGGCTCATCGGGACCAAGTAGGGTGGAGGGGTGGAGCAGCGGAGGCTTGCAGAATGGGAGGAAGTGAGCGGGTGGGGCTGACGGGGGAGGCGGCAACCTGCAAGACATTGGGAGGTAATGCGAGGGAGAGTGAAACTAAAAGGAGGGAGAGATAGTGCAGGACGAGGAGTGAATCCTGCAGCGCGGTGCTTGTTGAGATTGAATGAATGGTGCTGCAGCTGACGAGCTCTGACAGGCTACATTGGGGAAGGCCGGGGAGGCGGGTGTTCACATTGTTATTTTCCGGGAGGTAATGGGCTGGCAGCTCTTCTTCAGTCTGAATAATCAGTGCTTTGGTTAGATTCAGACACCACTTCAAACCATGATAAATACAGCACTCCAGACCCTCGCCACCGAGAGGAGAGCATTTGTCTCTAAATGCCTTGACCACCATATTTATCTTGTTGAGGAATGATCAGATGATGAAGGGGGGCTTTCTTCCATTACGCAGGTAATTATAGGTGTTTCTAGGCAGGAAGCACATCAGCGGCAGCTTACCTTTACAACAGGGGGCTTCACGGCGCCGCCGCCGCTCGGATGCTGCTGACGAAGGACTTGAATGGTGAAATCGATCTGGTTTGCGGCCGCAGAGTAAAAAACGTCCACACACTCACAGTGTTATTGTTCTCATTGTTGTCACCGAACTCACAACAGTTTGCCTCTTTAACGTGATTATTTATTCAATATGATAATAACTCACAATAATGCAGCGCAGCAGCTGATGATTCACTGCATACATTTCCGGCTGTATGACTGCTCCGGGCCTTTCTCAGGGAAAAGAGGGATTTTTTTTTTATTCAAAGTGCTGCAGGTTTTTTTTTTTTTTTAATAGCTGATCATCATAATGCAACATACAGGTTTTCCACATCTCCTGCTAAATGCTGCAGAGCTGAATCCAGCGGATAATGTTTGACAGATTCAATCAGAAGGGGATTTATTTTCTTCTGCATCCCATCAAACCAGGTTAGATTTTCCCAGCGTGTTGTCTCAGTGACGGCTCCTGGAAACGTGACACGCGGGTCAACCCATCTTTTGATTGTTCCCAGTGTAACTAGTTCATGTGTGACTGTATGAAATAGCTAGAAGCTATTACACTGCTGAATATGAATAGCGGACCAATTACTTTGGCCCAGATGGAGCTGTGTGCTCCTCAGAGAAAGCCCCATCCTTGCTGAACACCTATACACTCACACACTCGCACACACTCACACACTCACACACTCACAGACCCTGGACTCTCTAGTGAATGTAGAAGGGACGTGAAGAGGGTTAATGAGGTGAACAAATATGAATTTCAAACTGATATCACGTTATGGCGACATCTTGGGTCGATTCCTGCTTTCTCCCTGTGTGGGACACTCGTGATGATGAAACTCTAAACTGTCATATTAATACATCCAAACCTCAGAGAAGACAAGTGCACTATTAAAGCCTTTCTGCTGACCGGAGCTGAGTGAATGGCTGCTGCAGTCAAATCCCTCTTCATCCCAGAGGAGCTTTTACTGGGACGTTCCCAAAAGAATCCAGTCTCAAACCAAGCCAGTGTCGCTGGCGCTCACACACACTGTGGACATATGGCCAATCTCTCATCGTCTGCTGTGCTATTTACGGCTCAGTAGCCCATCATTTGTTCCGCCTCTCAGAAACCAGTATGACACCTGTTTGAATTCCCAATAAAAGGCTTTTTCATGTCAGGGACAAATCTGCTGTCACTTAATATTTCTCCTCCATCATTAATCGTCACTATTCTGCTTGAGATTAATAGTAATGTTCACGTTTTCCATTGCTGGGCTCACATTGATTGTTAAAGTCAAGGAATCCATTTCCCCTTTACACACCGACACCACAGATACAATCTCACTCTTAGTGGAAGTGGAGACCTGCTGATTAGGCGCCAGTATCACCGACGTGTGGTCCATTATCTCATCTTCTTGATACACTGAATGCTTGAACACTTTCCCAGCATGCACTGGGCTACAGGAAGGTTCCCCGAGCAGGTCAGAACACTGTGATCATCAGCACAGCTATTACTTCTGGTGTTATCAGATATACGCAGAGTATGATTTTGAAGATGTAAACACGCCCTTTTAATCTCCACACGTATCATTACATTATAACTACTGTGTCATATTAATACTAACTGTGATGGATGGGGCTTTGTTCAGGGTTCACTCAACTTCCAAGCTGAGCAGGTAAACATGATGGATGGATGATGAGTGGATGAGTTGATGAGTGGATGAATCGATGGATGAGTGGATGGATTTATCATTTTCTCGTGGAACATTATAAAAAAAACTTATTCACAGCAGGAACACAACACAGTGTTTCCACTATCCTGAAACGCATCGATCCTGTTAGATAAGCACATGAGCAGAGGTTGAAGAAATGAATCATCCTTTACCTCACACTTGCATACCTGATCAATAACAGGGACACAGACCTCACCCTCTCATTTTCTGTTTGTAATGATCCCTTTCCCATTAATTTGACAGCGACTCTTGGTTGTGGGATCAGAGGTTGTTTCCAGAGCAGATGTTTGCTCGGAGCTCCGTGGACCAGAGGAGGCAAATGCACAGGGCCCAGGGGGCTTGTGTGCCCTGGATGAGGAATCATCTTTTGTAACTGTGCTGAAATGCCTTCCTCCTCCACTGGCTATGAATGCAGGAGACCGCCACAGGCATGATGCGCCCAATAGAGAGGAAAGAAAGGACGAAATATACTCCGGAATAGAGATTGCTGTTGTGGCGGAGAGGAGAGATCCGTTTGACATTTGCAGAGGTGAGAGGAAAATAATAAACTGACCAATATTTGCCCGTGTGAATGATTGTGATTACAAAAACAAGATTAAGATGAGTTCGGGGAGAAGAGAGACCAATTCTACTGGTGGCGTAATTACATGCAAAGTCAATGGAAGGACGCGAGAGGGAGCAGTTACAATCTAATTTCCCTCAGATGCAAACAATTTGTGAATCTGCTTCATGAATGAGACTAAAGGCAAATGACAAAAGAATCAGGTGTTTCTGGATTAGATTTGAAATGAGACTCAACCACCGCATGAAACTTTAGTTTCTAGTGAGTTTACCTCAAGTGAGAATTGGTGACTTGGCTCAAATGGTCCAGTCCAACATACCATAACCAAGCCAGTGCCATTAGCTCTGTGATTGTGTGGACTTGCAGTGGTTTGTGCTAAAAGCCACCAGCTGCTAACATGTTCACAATGACAATGCCGTGTTTACCATGTTTATTGTGTTAGTTTAGCATGTTAACATCCGCCAATTAGCAATAAACACAAAGTACAGCTAAGATGGGAAATGTCCACGTGGAAGCATTTGAGGATCTGACACCACAATCAACGAGACAATATAAATGATTGTGAAATTGTTTTGTGATCTTACAAAGCTGTGGTTAAGGTGATTTTGTGTCTTGGTTAAATCTAAGGAAACACGGTGGTTACGAAACCTTTGTCATCATTTGCCATGTTTTGACCCAAAGTACCTGAAGCCTTTAGCACCAGGAACTTTCCTCAAAGAACTCAAAGGTTCCTGCAGCGTGTCGGTCGCCACAAAGACCAGGGGAGATTAGGCAAAATAGCCTGTGAATGTATCAACAACCAGCAGCTACAACAAGATGTTCCAGTCCATCCCCCTGCAGTGGAAACACAGAGTTCCTACGAAGGTTCCCGAGGCTACGTAACCGCTTCGTCCAGATCAGGGAACAAACCAATGCTGACTCTTTGGTGGAAAACGTTTTGTTGACGCATCAGTGCATCTCTCTACTTCCTTCATAACATCCCACCACTTCCTCCTTTGCCTCAGAATTTCAAGGTCTACATATTGTATCTCGGTTTGAGGGATTTGCTGAAAACCTTCTAGACGGATGGACGGTGTTGTGTTGAAGGTCGAAAATCAAATCATTGGGGAAATTAAACACTTGACTGTGGAAATGTGAAGGGATCAGCCCTATTTTTACAATTGATCCTGAGGGGGAAAACTGTCAGAACCAAATTTTCTGCCAATCTGTCCAATAGCTTTTGAGATATTTTATCTAAGCCTTGAATGTGAATCTTGCGGTTGCGCTATGAGGAAAAGAAGGATGACCACTATAGTCATTAGGTTCCAGCCTCTGGGGAACGTCCAATGTCTTTCCAAAATGTCAGAGCGATTCATCCGAGTGCTTTCAATCTTCACCAAGACTCACACACTGATGTAGCCACACATTTCTAAAGTGGGTAAAATATGTTTCAACAACCTACAAAGTGTCCTGATCTGCAGGACTCAGCAGCTCTTCCTCTTCTCCGTTTCCTCCGCGCTCACACGATCGCGTGGCCTCCAACACAGAGGATATGCTGAAGCACCACTACCTGCTGTGGAAGGAACAGGATGCAATGCTCGGGTTTAGAGTGTCACCCTTAGGCCACAGAGTGCTGAGTCAGTCGCCAGTGACAAGGTCTCCTCGCCCTGCTTTCGCCCTGACAGCTGAATTATTCATTAAAGCAGAGGAAAGCACAGGGGACCCTGCTAATTTCTCAATGGGATTGTTGGCTGTCCTCACAGTGGGCCCGTCCAATGAAGAGACAAGCCCGGAGGGTCGGGTTTTAAATGATCTGCGAGTATTTTACTCAATATATTTATGAAATGGTCTTCTCCCGCTATCCACACAATCAAAAGTGCTCTCGGTGGCTCATTGACTTGTGGCAGCGAGGAGGGATCTTGTGTTTCCTGAACTGATGCGGCGTTCGCTGCGTTCAAGGACACTGGACAGTGATGTGTGGGAGTCTGAATCGGACCCTCGCAGATTTATTGAGTGCACTCACACCATCGGATCCATCCAGCAGCGGCTCGAGTTGTTTTAAAGGTTGGGGACTTTGCCAGTTGTCGTCATCAAAGAGAGTGTGTCTATGTTTGTGTCCTTTCATAGCTGGCACCGGGCCAGCGAGGCGTGCAGAGGTTAACTTAGCATATGACATTCTCTGCAGCGCCGAATCCCCATAATGAACTAAATCATGTTAAAGTGAGAGCGCGCAGGGACAGAGGGCACCGGTATGAACACGGCACATCACTGTTCCTCATCTACTTTACTCACGACGCAGTAGGTGAAGCCATTAGAGGGATCAATAATCTGTAGAATCCTGAAATTATACATCCACGCTCAAAAGCCCGGAGCCTGTTGTTCGGTCCCCAGCAAAACCTCAATTAAAAGGAATCCCGAAAAACAAACTGTCACGCACATTTAATGAAAATACACTGAGAGCCGAATATTATTTAAATCACAAAAGAGAGGATTAAGGAAATGATACAGAGCGTGGCCACAGAGCAACAGTGCAACACATGCTTCTTTTCCGTTATCCATTAATTATTAATCAGTTTCTTATATATTATGTACATCAAATATGACCAGACGCCACACAGAACAACCCTGAATCAGGTTACGTATCGTACATCTAAAAGGTTCAATATTTACAAGGTCAGTGGCTCCCAGGAGCTCTTTGGATGCAGTTATTCTTCCCAGTAAAGCAAAGACCGGGCTTAAAATGCTCAGAATAGAATATACACAATTTTGATCTTGTTCCTCAACTTCTTAAGATTTGCAAAGTTTTCTTGTCCATTTGTTTTCTGTCTTTTGTCTTTGGCTTGTTTGTTATTTACTCCTACGTGTTTTTAAATTACTTCCGAACCTAAGAAAGAGCCTCTCTGGTCTTATTAATATTTTATTGGGCCCCTGTCTGTGACTTAGAACTCCAACACCCTCCCCCACTTATTTAAAGCTCATATAACAGTACTGCAGTTGGTACAATTTGCATTAACATTAATAGAGCCCATGTTTTACAGGTCATTAAATTGTATGAACCAGGCACAATTAAAATACTTCTGTTCGTATATATTTAAATGTAGGTACAGTTGAAGAAAACAAAATCATGTTAAACAAGTAAATCTGTGTATTTTAGAGGAAACAATAAATACATTTTCTTTATAATCACTGGGAACCTGTGGAACACACAAGGGAAATGATGGTAACACACATCCTGCAGAATCTAAAGCATTAAAGTACTTGAAGGATAAAGTATATTTAGTTCTCTACCTGAGTACCCTGACATTTAGCTGCAAAAAGATAACTGTCCGTAGCATAATAATAACATGGACAGTAACATAAAACTGTATATTTGATATGCTATATGTTATATATTATTGTAAAGTGGACACACATCTAGTTTATTGTCTATAAGCAGAACTTACGCTGGTTTTTATGCAGCCTGGTGGCTTTTAATCTGTAAATTCAGTTTTCTTATCTTGCTGAGGCAGAACCTGGCCCTTTAAACTGGAAAGAAAAACAAAAGCTCAGACTCTGAGGACAAACATGGAAATATCTGAAACATCATTCCATCCATCCATCATCTGTACCGCTCGTCGTCTGAGGGTCACCCCCGACATGTCACCGGTGTACAACAGCAGTTCCTGAAAAACTTGATGAATCTGAAACAAGATAAGTGAGTTGTCTCAATATTATGCTTCGGATGCTTTTCCGCGATTCTTGCCTCTTCTTGTTGTCACCACGTTACAAGTTGAATGACGGGGGAGGCATCTGTCATTTACATTGTGCCTGCAGATGTTTTGAAATGAGACACTATGGGTAGAGTGTGAAGGTATTTTCACCCAGAAACGCAGGAGTATTTAATGCTGAAGCCATTTGACACCACCATCAAAAGGCTTCTCTTACGTTATCTAAGCTGCACATGAATCTGAAGTACAGTGCAAACGCAGCAGGAAATAAAAGTCGGGAGAGAGAACGCGTCTTCTTGTGCTTTTTGTTTCTTCACTTCATGCAAACCTTTACATCCGAAAAAAACAAGAAAAGATAAACGGTGTAAAATGCTTGTTTCAGCAGAACGTATAGATCCAAGTGTTTCCTCTAAGTGCTTTCAACCCACCTCTGTTTGTACTAATTACACACAGCACGTTTAGTTGTCGCCTCTTTCAGCTTTAAATATCAGTTTCATGACGACGCAGAGCGAGAGAGCAGTGCCTCTGGGAGCAGGGATGTCAACAGGCGCACAACCACAAATCACATATTTTCTGCAGCCTCCCACTCCCAACAAACACACACACACACACACACACACACACACACACGGATAGATGCCAACCTGTACACTGGCACATTCATCCACAGCCACACATCCTCGCAGCAACAGATGGACGGCCTTGAGGCAGAGCCTGAGAGACTCGTGTGCGAGGGGAGAGCTGCCAATTGATTGCTAAGATCAGGTGTTCGTCTACACAAAGGCACCTCCTGCTCTTTTCAAGTATCACGGTTATACTGGCCTCGGGACAAATGGAGACACAAAACAACTGTGGCATCTGTGGCAGGTAATGATCCCTTCAGCAGAAATCTGGATAATGACATACCTTGACCATTTGTTGCAGTTAAAATCACTGTTGCTCGTTTCGGAGCCCGGCGTGTGTCCTCCAGCAACATGTGCCGGAGCCGCGTGGCCCGGTTACAGCCGCAGATCGGCACTCGAGAGGAGGACTTGTATCTGCTGCCGGTTCGACCTGCGTCCGTGAACCCGTTGTGTAAGAGCATCAGCTAATGTTTGCTTTGGTACGTTTTCTGTTCTCAAATCACTCAAAACAGTTCAAACCCTTAAACAGCGGAATCCTTTTATTATTTCTTTATCTTACGTTATTATCAATATACTAGAGAATTCACACCTGAAGAGTTCCCCCTGTTTTCTGTTGGAGACAGAAGGTGTCGCACCTTGAACAGATTGTTGAGCTCGATGAGGCAAATTATGATTTGTGAATATGGGCTGTAGAAATAAAATGTGATCAATTTGAATTTTAATTTGAAGCTCCCCTCCCCTCAATGTTAATTTGTAAAGGATGCAGCTGCTACCATAGAAAAACCCACTGTCCGCTACAGACTTAGCACCAAACAGCAAACAGATGCTCTTAGCGACTTGTTGATGAACATAATGAAGCTTTTAGCAGCTAAAGATCCACAAGCTCTTCTGGTGGAGACCAAACACTGAGCTACAAGACAGTGAATGTCCATCTTAGATTCTTTAGGTGAAGAAACCTGCACCTCACGAAGTTGCTCCATAGCTGGTGGATGTGCAGCTGTTCACTAACAAGTTGCTATATTAACTAATTATTATTAACTAATAATAAAGTTAAATACAACTGACTCAATAAATACACGTCATACAAACAACATTCTAACAGTTTATTCAATATATCAAAAATAAAAGTCGGTACATATATTAATTCCAGTTTTCATTTTATTTTACTCGTGCATTTCTCTTTATGTTTTATTGTACAACACTTTGGTTCACCCTGGTGGTTTTTGATAACTTGTTCATACTTTCATTGAAATCAAAATTCTCCTTTCTGTTCACACCATCTCGTCAAATGTTCGACCTTTACAAGACACAACACATCGTTTGGCTCATTTAAAGATATTTGTTCGACTTCTGTATGAAAGCATCAAAAAAGCATAAGAGCTTGTGAGGAAACAAATCGCTCGTTGATTTTCTGAGTCGTGGTTTTTATTAGACGTTTGTGAGAAGAAGAAAAAGAGCAGCCGTGATGTTAGCCGTGGTATCAGACTGAGGTGGAACGTGTTCCCAGATAGGAAAACATGAGGAAGACAACGACAACACGTCGACACCACACAACACAGAACGACGCGTTCACTAAAAGCCTGACTGGCGTGTTGAAATACAATCTCCACCTGGCTGTGGGTGATCTCATGTCATGTTTCCCCACAATGCCACTGTGGCGTGGCTCAGACAAGCAACCCCTGCCACCCCTGGACTCAAACATCAACCAACAGGGTCTCCCCTTGATCCCCTCTCCGCTGCTCTTGCTTTAGTAAACACGGTAATAGCAGTGATGTGTTCGTGTGGCCTCCGTGCTAACACTGTGGCTGTCAAAGGCCATCATGCCCCTTCAAAGGATGATGGCTCTCTAAAGTGGGCTCTCTCGGTAGCAGCCATTTTCCACTTGACTGGCCCCACACACGAGGGGGACTGGTAGCCCCTAGCAGCTGGGCCGGTCACTGGGGGTGGGGAGGAGGAGATGAATGGGTTGGATGGAAGGGACGGGGGCTAATAGCAAGAAGGGAAGGGCGTCTATATTCATCAAGAGGTGTGTTTAGTATTTTATCCTAAAATACAGCCTTCACTTTACCCTCAGAAACACTTAACGGACAATGCACGTGCTGCTCAGGTGTGTTTACCCGTGTGGGCGCCGACCTGCTCATCATCACTTTCCCCACACCGCTGACTTTCACAATATTTAGTTGGGAAACAGTTTGCCAATCTCTCGTCAGGCTGTGGAAACAGAAGCCCGTTGATGTGATGGGCCTGATAATTCATCGAGTGTCTGTCTGCCGGGCCATATGGGCTTTGTGTCAACACTGCGGGTCCAGCCAGGTCTCACTCGGGACAGGGAGCGCAGGATGCATTTTCATAAATCATTTCTTGACACCCCATCAAGGTTATGTGGTTGGCAGTCTGTAGCCTGTAAATTGCCTTTGCATTGACAATGCAAAGCAGCTCCATAGGGATTTGAGCAGTTCAGTAGCTATTTATGGTTGGAAAATGAAGATGACCTTTTCTCAAACGGTGATAATGGTGCTTTTAATATAAACTAATTCACAGTAGAGAATTCCTTGTCGTATACAGGAAATGTAAACCATTTATTTAGAGGCTATACGCATTCGGAGAAGCTGCAGCTTTTGTTTCCTGTCCATGATGCACTGCCTCCATACTATTACTGGAGGTAATAATTAGCTCACTACAGCAGGGTAACAAGTTTGCACCCCCGTCCTGCTGCGCAGCTCTGTAATTGGTCCCCTCATGTGGCACAGTCGGGCCCCAGAACAAAGGGTTCCCAGAGGGGGAATCTATGCTGACCCATGCTGAACCCTCCACAACAATGACAGGCAGGAAGCATTTACATATGCTGACAGACTTGTCTCTTCCTAGGGTGGAGTGCTAGGCACTTCATTAAAGCAACATCAATACCTGCTGATGGAAACCGAGGAGTGGGCCTGTGTGCATCACTGTCTGCTCCAAGACACGGTGGTGAAATGACATCGGGCTGTCACATCCAATTTTGAATCAACAGACAGCATTTATTAAATGAGGTGTGTGTGGAAATTGATGGGAGAGGGGCTGCGAGGTGCCGTCTGAGCTGCGGATCGTCTGCATGCATCAGCAATTGGTTTACCCACAAGCTGTTCACTCGAACATCAGCTGCCAAAATCTGTCGGTGTGCCGGTTCAGCCAAGCGAATTTCCACACTTTTCCGTGTTGTTCTGTTATTGTTGACCTAAAAAAAAAAAAAAAGTGTTTTTCCTTCCTCTAGTGTGGCCGAGCTTCTACTTGGCTCTGTCACATGTGAACACGCCAGTCAGAGGAGCCTGCGTCTCCACAACCAGAAGTTAGTAAAGTCAGACGCAGGTGACACATCTGTCGATTCAGCAGCCGAGTGCAGGTGGATCCATTCATTCACTGCATCATGGCGCAATGAATTCATTCTCTTATCCAGTTACAGGAAGGGTAAACCCTCCTTCCATTTGACACACTGCTCATTTAGCTGAGAGGCACGGAGAATGGCTGGAGGGAGGGGGGGCTGAGGTGGCGTTGGGGGGAGTCGGGGGGGGGGGGGGGGGGGGGGTCCGTGTGCTCTTTGGGAGGTGTCGTCCTGAGCAGATGGACCTCTCAGTGGCGTAGTAAGTGGAGTCTTCACATGGCAGAGGAGACTGCAGGATCTCACAGGAGCGGCACACAGCATCCAGGTGGCCCCGGCCCCTCCTGTCCAGCTGGAGCAGCGATGGGACCATCTGACGCTCGCAAGAAAATGATACACTTTTCTCTGCTGCTTTGTTTTGTCTCAGCACAAAAGCCCCGAGCCAATCAAAGGAGTTTAGCTAATGACGCTCAGAGAAAATGGTTTTGATTACACATAAACGCTCAAGGTCATGCCGACGACAAGAGGAACAGCGTTTACATGCAGTCTGCAGGTGAACGCTCTCACGCTGGGACGAGAATAAATGTGACTGTAATTTCACATGAGCCCCGTGTATTTCAAAATCTGCATCAGCAACTGACTGCAGTGATTGTTTTTTGCTGCAACGTTGAGTCAACAAATCCAAGTGAGAAAGTCCCATCTGTTCTTGTCCTCCACTGATCCCAGGCCCTGGAGGCTACGTAGGGCTAATTGTGGCCCCATTTTGCCTTCCTTATCTTTTTGTTTTTACTCAGTGTTCGGGGTCAGGGAAGCTCCCAAATGACCAGCGGCAGGAGCAACAGCCAATCGGCCCCCGCTGAGCATCAGTAATTAGAGCCCTACTCTGCCTCCTCCTCCCTGCGCTTCCCTACAGACCCAGGCCAGGGAACCTCTCGCTCTCCTTCTGAAGGGCACGGGGGCAGAGAGGAGGAACAGCTGCTGATGGGAAAACACTCTCCAGCTCCCATGGTTGACCAGCATCTCTGCGTCCTGCTCGAGGGCGGCCGATGGCGATTATCTCTTTCAGTTTGATCGTTATCATCCTTTCCCATGACGTGACTTACGTTTCAGTCTGTATTTCACAGGTTGTTGTTGCAGGACTAACACATGCATCACACGAGTAATAAATCACAGTGGGTGGACATCGTTTTAGCAGGACTTGTAATAAATTCTGCTTTTATGAAGGTTGCAATTACCACTTTAATTAAAAAATAAAATCTGGAGTGAGTAACGGTCAGTTTTCAGGTGTGGTGACAAAATATTACAGTGGTGGAAGAAGCATTAGCATTAAAATATACTTAAACGTGCCAAAAGTTGTTTAAGTGGCCCGTTTCAGAGTGATGTATATTCTAATATTGGATTTTAATCATTGACTTCATGTGTACGTCACTAAATTTGCAGTTGGTAAAGATGAGGCCAATTTAACAACATTATGCACAGCAGGGAAACTTAATCCATAATAATACATCATAATTTATTGTAATTTATTATATTATATTTTGTGTTATATGAATCTGTAGTTTACTATATCCATCAAATAAATGTCAAGTGAAAAGATAAATATTTATTACCTATGAAAAGTGTAACGTAAGATAAGAATAAATACTAAAGTATGAGAACATCAAATATTCACTGAAGTATTGGTATTTTCCACCACTTGGTTAATTAACTAATTACTAAAGTTAATGTTTACTGCAGGACTTATGTTATACTGTGTATGTAATACAGATATGTGTTGTTCACATTCTACATCTGTATTTAACAAAGGCACAACATTAACTTTATGTTCCATGTTAGTATTATAACACCATCAGTCGCTGTCCATCTTCTGACTCTCGGTTGTATTCACACTGATTTAATGCATCAACAACCTGTTTTCAAACTGTTTCTCATTTTATACTGTACTTGCATGAATTTGATGATGAATATTCCGTGAAAAAGATGTTTAACTGTCAGCATTAAACCCCCTGCTTCATTTCCTCATGTTGACATAATACATGTATTTTAAATGGATTTCCGTTCCTGCAGAATGTGGAGTAACTGGTGTTGGAAGTGTGCTTGCGACATCTAGTGGACAAAGAACCTCATAGCTGGTGCAACGCACTTTGGGCAAGAGGACGAATAAAGGAGCTGGACTTCAGAGTTGAACTTTGCATGTTTCATTTTTTTAAATAAGTTTATAGTTTTTCCATCATAGTTGATTGAATCACATTGACAAGTGCAAACACGGCTTTAAAAAAATCAGCTGCAAAGAGAAAAGAATGAACATAAAAGCGTCAATTATTTATAATACGCCTGATTTTCAGTATAAAGATCTGTACATCATTCTCAGAAAGATTTATGAAAATATTGGAAAATGTAGTTCCTGGATCTAGACCTTAATCTGCCTCCACTAACATTAACTTTCTTGGTGGACGTAAATAAAGGTTTGAAGATGCCGAGGAACGTCAAGAGAAAAGTTCTACATCAATATGACTCTCATGAGACAGTTAGCTTAGCTTAGCACAAAGACTGGAAACAGAGGGAAACGGCTAGCCTGGTGGTTCTTACACGGCTGGTGAGAGGCTGTCAAGAAGTAGTTCGGCCTCCATAGCTTCCAATGAATCAAAAATAGGTTGATTTTATATATTTTTGGTTTGTGCTACAGGCAAATTACACATGTACGCTTTAGAGGAGGTGACAGGTGGATTTTCGAAGGCCTACTTTGGAGAGAGCCGTGCTACCTCCACCTCGGACACCTTACTCAACACACGGGTAAAGTTTCAAAGTCACAGAGGACATTGAGTGCTGCAGAAATCTGCCGACTCAAACAGCCGGTAGGTGTTGACCAGCGGGAACATGGTGACCGAGCCGACCAGTGAGCCCATCTGTGACGCGGCTCCGCACCAACCAGGGCGCTGTGGCTGCGGTCCCTCAGGATGACGGCCACCATCACTTTGACGTACGACGTCGTTCCAGTGAAGAAGAGCCACGACAGCACCTGGTCAGAGCACAAGAGCAAAGTGGATTCAGCAGTTCGTCGAGATGAGGATCTGGAAAATCAAAATCAGACTATGTTGATGTCTCAGCGCAATCATCTGTTATGGCCGTGAGCAAAGTTGCTCAACATGAAGGATTTTAACTTTGCCACAAGGGTTTCCCCCATAAAGCCGCACAACCTCTTTCACTTACAATGATCACCTGTCCCCCCACAGTACCCTGCAGCAACGGACATGGACTCATGGCAGCCATAGCCATGTTGTAGCTGCCGAATCCGGCCCCAAGCATCGACAGCCCACCGAGAAACACCAGTGACCTGAGAACAGTGGGTTAGTTATCAGCAGTGTCTGGAACATGATTACAGATGGTTGGAGCAAAAGAGGTCAAAGATTTTTTCAAATCTGTTTCCTGCTCGTCGCCACTACGAGATAACTTTTTACTGACCTTCCTATGTAAGCAATGGGGGAATAAAATTAAAATTTATGGTCCTGGATTTATGCTAAATTATTATCCAAAGTCCAGTTTCAAAGATAATATAAGACTTCACTGGTCTGAATTACTCTAGACTCTAGAAGATAAAATAATAATAACTTTAGAAGATGCATCTATTACCTTTAGCGCTTAAGGGTCGTGCGCCTCAAGTCCCTATTTCAATGAAATGATAGAAACCAAACCCACTTTTCGTTTAGAAATAAACACTAATGCACTCGTCCTGCTGAAGCTGTCAGATAAAGATTAATTTGCACATAACAAGGATCTATCAGCGTTTTCTATCATAAAGGACAAGGCAGAGACCTTTTGATGGTCAGTGACCCTTTTTCATTGTAAACTGAAAGACTCTATAGAATACACCATTAAATTCTACCTGTTTGGGAAGAACATTGCGATGGTGCATGCCACAGGGTTGGCCACTGACGCCAGAGCAGCCGACAGGTGATAGGCAAGGTTTCCGTACGGCATACAGGAGTACGTCTGCACGGAGGGCAGCACGCCGTTGGTGGCAGCATTAACCAACACCACCAGAGTGTAGATGAAGGTGAGCTGGTAGGTGGAGAGTTGGGGAGCAGCGCGGCAGAGTCTTGCCCTTGACTTCACCCTCACCCTCACCCTGGCCTTTCACAGCCACCCCATCAGTGTCTGCTCCGGGGTTATCCAGGCCGGAGCTGACGGTTCCCTCAGTGTCTGGCATGAGGTTCTCAGTGGACAGCTCGAATGTTCGGGGAAGTTTGTTCAGAGCGACAAAAGCTGCCAGGCTCAAGGACATCATGACTGTGAGGAAGGCGAAAAACACCTCGATGGAAAAGTTTGGAGGAAGATACTCAGTGTGTGAGATGGACACGTTTCCGTACGTGTGGTTTCCCTCCGGCTGGTTGGAGGTGACACACCTTGCGATGCCCACGCCTTGTGCCAGAGCGACTACGCCAGGAATGAAACCACTCAGCCCTTCTCCGAACAGATACGTAGTGATGTACTTTGCTGGGAGCTGCGTCATGAAAGGCATGAAGGTAACTGACGAGGTGCAGTCCACCAGAGAGAGGAAGAAGGTGATGATGAAGAAGGCCAAGCTGTATGATGCCCCGGCCACAACCGTGGTTGTGTCCCAGAAGACAGCCAGCAGGATGCAGGACACACACCGATGGAGAGGATGGTGTAAATGACCACACGCTCTTTGTAAGGACCCGGGCACAGCTTGTGCATGAGAGTAACCAGCAGAGGTCCCAGGTTGGCCAGCTGGATGATGACCGTCAGGTACGAGGGGAGATCCCAGCCCTCGGGGAGAGTGTTGACGATGAGCGGCAGTTCCACCCACAGGCCGTTCACTGCCACCCAGGAGCCCAGGCCGAAGGCACAGGCCAGCACGTGGATGAGCAGAGACATGCTGCAGCTGGATCAGTCTGATGAACCCCTGACGACAAAATCCTTCCACCTCTGCTGTGGGTCGTACCTACAGGAAGAGAGAAGCCAGAGACATCACAGTAACAAACCTGATGTTTGCCGTGGAGAAGCGACCCTGAATCCTGTTTGTTGACTCCAGAATACCTCATAGATCACATGAATCAGACACTGTGACTTATTAAATCCAGAGCTCAGAGCCAGCGGTGATTTATTGGCTAGAATTTTCCTCTTGAGTAAATGTTCGACCAGCAAAATGAGCTCAAAGTAAAAGAAGTACTTGTTCTGCTCCTGTTACTAACTTTGAATACTATATGATATTATAAATGTTTATAACTGGCCACTACGAGATAACTTTTTAATGACCTTGCTATGTAAGCAATGAGGGAATCAAATTCTAATTTATGGTCCTGGATTTATGCTAAATTATTATCCAAAGTCCAGTTTCAAAGATAATATAAGACTTCACTGGTCTGAATTACTCTAATATAAAGTTCAATTCCCTCTGATCTTTTTCATAAACCTTGCTTGCTTCCTTAGCTGCAGTGAATAGAAACACAATAAGGGAATTTTCTACTAAATAGACGAACTTAAGAGACACCTTTAGCGCTAAGGGTGTGGCCTCAGCCCCATTTCATGAATGATAAACCAACGCACTTCATTTAAAAAACACTATGCCGCTGTGAAGCTGCGATAAGCATCTATCATAAGGACAGCAGAGCCTTGGGTCAGGACCTTTATGTAACCTGACAACGGACCATAATCCGTTGGAATGCGATGGTGCATGCCACGTTGCATGAGCAGAGAGCCAAGGTATAGGCAAGTTCCTACGCAAAGAGTAGTTGAGGAGGACAGCGTGGTGGCAGCATAACCAACACCAGTGTAGATGAGGGAGCTGTAGTGAGATTGGGGAGCAGCCAGCAGAGTCTTGCCCTTGACTTCACCCTCACCCTCACCCTGGCCTTTCACAGCCACTATAAATAATTATAACTGATGCATCAATGTGTAAACAGCATTTTGTGTCACCGCTGCTCGAGATGGAGGAAGTTGTAACTAATCGAAACTTAGTGTGGAATGACTCTTTTAAAGGGGAATTCCACTTCCATCTTCCTCCAAACAATCCAAGAAATGAGAGTGAAACACAATATTTCCCAAATCTATTTCGGCTCACATATCTGGAGAAGTGTTCATCTAATCTGCTTCACACTCGGCATGTGTACTGTTAAGGGCCAGAGGAAGTGCAGAGTTGAATTCGTGCGATTATTATAGATAATAAAGCACGAAGAAGTGCAGCTTCAGGGTTCTGTGGACTGAGTTCTGCAGCAGGTCTTGATTTGCTGCGGCTCAACAACAGTCACTTTAACAGCTCCAGAGAGAGAAGCTGCCACCGGCATCACCACAGGTCAAACAGCCCGTTCCAAACAGGCAGGTTTACAACAGGCGCTGCACTCGTTGATGTAACGAGTCAAGTCAAGGACAAGTGTGTTTCTATCAGAGACCAATCGGCTGGAAAATCATGCTTCTCCTGAACCAGCGTTGTTTCAGTTCACACACACACACGGAGGACGCCACCGGTGTGTGACAAGCAGCTGATTCAATTTTCACATCCCTTTTGCACATTGTTGAGGAATCCAACAAACCATATGTGCTGTCGTGCTTTGTTTGTCGACTCGCTTGTGGCTTTCCACGCTGATCTCATGATGGCAGACTAACCAAGTCAGACAATGTCATGTGCAAGTGCCCACGTGACTCATACACGGGTGTTCAACAAAATCCAGTTACCAGAAATACAACAGGATACCCGATTATGTTTCTTATAACAATGTGATCACTTGAGATCCTGGAAAGAAAATCTAGTCTAAGAACATAATCTCATGTTGTCAGTTTACTGTTCACTAATACTGCAGGAGAACAGGCGTGGACGTGTACTCACAAGCGTCTTCAGCCCCCGGAGGTGTTCAGTACGTCTTGCTGTCAACTTGTGTAGAAGTTAGTGACAGATCTCCCTCGGCCGCTCTTACACACAAACACTGATGGGAATCACATGGCTTCTGGGTAGGTCAGAGTCCACTGCAACCACTGATCAGCCACAGTGGATAACAAGAGGGACAGTGTTTCAATCGACCCGAGATTCCTCCACTGCACACACCTCTTAATAGAGGTCATGTCAGGGAAGCACTTGACATTTTTGTGCATGTGCAGAAAAAACAAAATGTGCTGGAGCGGTAGGAAGATAGAGATCACAGGAGGAGGTTGAGAATTAAATGTTGAATTCCGATCATTACAGGATATGGTTTTGTAACAGATATTGAAAATCTGAAGGACAAAGCCCACAGGCTCCCAGGGGCCTGCAGGGGGAGATATTGACTAAAGGGATTTTTGAATCAGAGAAGATAACCTTCCTTCTCAGAGTCAGACATATAACGCACAAACAGGAAACACATAGTTTTAGAATTGGTTTGACGTAATAATTGTATTTAGCCAAATTACCACAGCAGATCTGTTGACCTCTTTACAGCGTCGTCCTCTCCTTTACTGGCTTTAACTTTTCCTGTAATCTTACTGTTTTTCCAAATACACCTGTATGTTGTTATCAGACACATTTTCCCTCTAATTTTATCAAATAAGGTCAAACTCCAGAGAAGCAGCTCTTGTGCCTGCAATGCCCACAACTGGCCAGAGGGGCGACATGCACCATGGGAACTGTGTCTCAGACCTCAGGAGGTTCATTTGTTGATATCAGACAGTGACTGGGAGGGTTTCGAGTCTTGTGTAACAAGTGGTTGCTAAATGAGTTCAGGGAAGTAAACACTTCTTCATTTCTCCTCCGCAGACATCACTCCCATCACCTGCCTTCAACAGCTGGACTCCCTCGCAGGGCGGGTTGTGTTTAAATTAGCATTATTTCCCTTTTTCCAATACAATAATAATATCTATTTGTAAAGCACTTATCTGAACAAGGTTACAAAGTGCATTTCAGTAGCCAACAATTTCATATGGCCTTTAAAGGATGTTAATAAGGATAAGGGGCATAAAATAATAATAATAATAATATTGATAAATCTCTAACCTCATCAATCGATGGCCGGATCTGCTTCTCTTTGGTGATGCGTCTGATGTCAGATGGTGGTGGTGATGATTATGATGATTATACCCACCATAGTATCATCATCCAGATTTTAACCAGTCAGTCTTGAGTGGAATAGTCTTCACAGGAGTCCGTTTTGGAAAAGAACTGCTCACAGCAGTACGATGCAAACTTTGGTCCATGTCTCCTCGGGAAGCACAGAGAACACGAGCAGAGAGAAGCTGCTGTACCGAGGAAACTCAATGATTTCATGTTGTAGGTCGTCAGGCATGAACTGGTTCCACGTTAACCGGCGTAGCGAATGTGCTTAATTCCTTTTGTTTGCTTTTCATGACCTGAAACTCAGTTAATCTAATCTTCTTGGAGGGGTTTTGCAAACACAGCAGCATATTCAGATCTCACAGATGTCTTTTCTTGTTACAGAGAAGGTCAATTCAGTGTTTTCCCTTTTCCTGCGTGCACAGACACCAACACCATGCAGATACACGGCTGTGCAGAAACAGCTCTGATGTTTCAGATTGCGTTGGGACACAAAGACACTTTGGAACAATTGGACTTTGTCCAGTGCTGGCGGCTCCGCAGTGGCAACACTCGTGGGTGTTGCCAGGAGAAAACTGCCTTCAGGGCTTTCTGGCTGAAAGGCAGAGAAGCTTTCTTCAGTTTTCTGTCACTGTTTGTTGAAGTTAAAGCAACAGAACTACTTAAGTTTAGAAAAAGAGTAAAAGATCTCACTTCTATATTATAATGTATAACAAGTAGGCTTTGAGTTTGTGTTCACAATAGAAAAGTACTCAGCATAGGCACTGACAGTCACACTATCAGCTCTGTGGTTCTCTACCTAAAGGTTGCGAAACAAAAGCTACAGTCAGTAGTTAGTGTCTGTTCACCATAATAATATAGCTCCTAATATTTGATCATCTTCACTGAGCATTGTAGTTAATCTGAGGGTGAACGGCTGGACAAATAAACGTTTCAACCCGATTATGGTGCTGAATTAAGAAAAAGAAGATAAGGGCTCATCCAAGGTCTTCACGTTTATCTTGACGGGAGCAAGAGCATGTCTAAATTTCACAACACTCAAAACCACAAGGGAAACTCATTGTGCTGTAAACTGGTCTGAGCTTGCATCACATTTCCAAAGAATCCGCTTGGGTCACTCAAGCACATACGTTCTATATAAACAAACACTGCACATGGTTCCAGTCGCTCTGCAGAAACGCTGCGTTTAAACTTTCACGAGTGATCTACGACGACACAAATGCGTGAAGTAAGATTTATGAAAGAAGTGGAGAAAGAAACACAAGTTGTCACATGAAGAAGCAAAGAACAGTTTCACAGGTCGGATAACTCCCCTGACGTTACACAGGACCAAAAAGAGGTAGCTGATTCCACTTCTACTTTCACGCGTGGTTTAACTGGGACTAATGCAGAGCTACAGCAGATATGCAGACTATGCTCATATAGATATTTAGATCAGATATAGTGGTGTAGATAAGAATGTTCACTTTGGACAGTTCTTACATAGAAGGAAAGAAAACGTGAGGTCAAGGCGACCACTTCGCCGAGCTGCAGTCGTGCATTTACTTGAAAATAAAGTGTGCAAGCCCATGTCGACGCACACCGACGTAAATATTTCATGAGACATCTGACCACATGACAAGACATTCTTAACATCACTTGCCAGGTTCAACTTGGTTTGCATATCAGGGTTTGTATGTGAAGAAGATCCTCTCGTGATTTACAGCAACACACCGTCTGGTGAACCATGTGCAACTGTGTTAAGTGGCTGTTTGTTTTTAATGTTACAAAAAAGGCAACAGACAAGGAGGTACACTCAATAAGATTATTTATGTTATTGTACAATCTGCATTATTTTTAACAAATAATAATAAAAAGAAGATTAGTAAGATGTACAGTATTCGAATGATCATATCTGGTGTGGACTGAGGACTCCGCCCGCCTCGTCACATCAAGTCCGCCCAGAGCTCCAGTGATGGGGGAGGGAGGGGGGAGGGGCCTGGAATGAATTTTTCATGAATGTTCTAATATGAGTGTGTGTGTGTGTGTTGTTTTTTTCTGTGTGTGTGTGTGTGTGTGTCTGTGTGTACATGCTCAGCCAAGGTATCGGCAGGAGGTGGAATGTCACATGGCGGATGATGGTGGGGGGAAAAAGGGATGAAAGCAAATTATAAGAGTTGAAGGGAGCAGGGAGGAGAAGAAGAGGAGAAAAAGATGGAGCCAGACGTGGAAGGGGCTCAGTTGGTGTAGATCTGGCCCTCAGGCGGCTGAGGAAGCTTCATGTTCTCCTTGCAGGTCATGAGCCGTCTCAGCTCCAGCAGCACCATCCGGATGCTGTAGGAGTTCTGCCACTTGGCCAGTGCAGTCACGGCATGTATGTCCACCTGGAGGACAGACCAGTAAGGATTAATATGAGGCCTTCAGCTCTCCCATTATGTTTTTGTGTTGCAGTCAGAAAACATCTGTCTTAGCTTCTACTTTTCTAAATGGTCAAAATGTTAGAAATTAGATCATAAGACACTTTACAGTCTCATGACTTCCTTTATGTTCCAATCAGTTTTTTACTTAAAAAGTGAGTCACCCCCCACAAGGTAAGTACTCGTTTAAAAAATATTCACTAACATATAAATTTGTGGGTGTTGTATTGCTGCATTTGATAAACTGCAAGGAGCACAATCACTCTTTGAGTTAAGAATAAATAAGACATCCTACAGATTGAGTGGAACCAAACTCAGAACAAGAGCCTCATAGACGACATGACACAGAATAAGACCGGTGTAGAAGGTTTACATACCACACCGCTGGAGGTGTGCACGCCATTCAAGTTTATCTTTGTCACGAATTTGACAAACGGGGGGGACTCTGGGTACCCTTGCCCACATTCAACCTTCAGATTGTACATCCTGTTTTCATAGCTGGTCTGTGGACAGAAACAAGAGGTGAGCGGTCGGCACAGCAAACATCAACAAACAGCACTCGAGTCATTTTCAGACGTGACACAAGGTTTTGTAAACTCTAGTCTGTCATAAGTCAATATCCACCATCCTCTGGAAAATGTCCTAATCTACTGAGGTCTGTTAATATTCATGACAGATGCATATTTAGCTGCAGCATTCAAAATAAATCAATGCTAAAATGTTGATTGCAAAAAGGAATTCATAATGTAGACATCAACCTGTGGCTTCCTGTCGTTTTGTGATAATGTGTGGTGATGAATCCTCTTCACTTAATTATTTGATTGCTCCCTCGCCTCAAATTCACTTTGTTAATTAATGCAGCATCGTTCATCAGTCTCCCTTTGCACCAGTTTGAAACCCAAGCAGAGACCTTCTGCTTACAGGACAGTTCGTCACCCACTGTGATGGGGAGCGTGCAGCGGCGCCACTCACCCTCGGAGGGCCGAGGATCACTCCTCTCCACCGGGTTAAGGTCATGTCCTCGTCATCCTCCAGACCCCAGCTCACGGTCCCGTCTCCCACACCCTTCTGACCTTCCTCCAGCTCTTCCAGGAGCCGGAAATTGCGAGGAACTTTAACGCCTGCGTTGAGGACAAAACACAACCAATGCAAAAAGCTGTTACACCCAAAACCTGGCTGCACCTTTTTCCCCTACACGACAGGTGGAGTTAGCTCCCATCAGCCAGACACAGAATAAGACACGTCTCGATTTGACCACCTGTCATCGGCCTTCAGTTAGAGAGAGACACGGTATTCATGAGCTCATCCGGTGAAACATGAGGCCGTGGCGGTGCTGCATCGCTCGGCCTCTGCAGTGAGGTGTGATGGTGCTGCTGCGCTGGGCCGTCGTGCAAACACGGTGGCCCCCGCCAGCTGCTGCAGCGACCCGGCTCCACCGACCGTCAGTTGCTCCACGAGCCGGCAGTGAGTCTGCGCTACTGACACGAAGGAGCCACCGCTGCACAGGGGCTCCGTGTGGACCCACCCCGGGTTGTTATTGACGAGTAACGAGTTTTTGTTTTTTTGACACACATCCGCTATCGGGTCCCTGCTCGATACCGCAAATAAGCTAACACCGCCCGGCCGCGGGAGAGGCTGCGGCTCGGCTCCCAGTTTAGATAAAGTTAGTAAATGAAAACCAACTCGTAACACCGTCACATAAACGAGTATAAGTGTTATTAAACACGCGCATCGCTCCGAACGACGTGGAACCCTATTTACCAACAGTCATCCTGCCTCGTCCGCGCGTCCGGCTCAACTCACGCTAGCTTAGCTAACGCGGCGCCTCCTATTCATTCTCCTCGGCGGCTCCGCGTTAGCATGTAGCTTAGCGCGGAGCCGCCGCGTCCGAACCCAGCCGAGCTGCTCGCGGAGCCGGTCGCTGCGGAGGTGGAAATTCACGGCGCCGGTTAAACAGCGACATCTTCTCATTGTGATTTCTTTTCTCTGGATAATTTACCTGATCCGGCGGCGACCGCCATCTTGTCGCTGCTCAGCGGGAGCGCGCACGTTGTTTTACCATTGTGGCCGACGGGGCGGTGGGCGCGCGGAAGAAACGCAAAGCATCTCGGGTAGTGTAGTTTCTCAGAGAAACAGAGCGAGGCCTGAGAAAGTGTTGGTGTCACGTGTTTTTTTATATTGTTCACAATTAGAAAGTAACGGTAAAGAAGTTTAATGGTTTTAAGTAATTGGTTTAACGACGATGCTTAAATTCGTCCTGTTACATTTTAGTTTATTAGGCCTTGGGTGACATGTTGCGTCAGTACTTTAACATGTGCAATCAATGGAGTCTTTATTACTCTATTACTAGTTTATTTTATTACCTTTTTACCACATGCACCCCCCTGCTGCTGGAAACACACCCTAGGACAAATGTTAATAAATCTACATCCTCATATTGCAGTGTTTACTCTTGTAAAGCTGTTAAAGGTCATTATTTAGGCCTAGAAATATTTTTTAAATGAAATTACCTTGTGTAAAAACTAAAAATATGTAGATATGTGTCAAGTAGGAGCCCATGAGCTCAAGTCTATGTTCCATAAACAACTTAGAGAAATAGATACGTCTTGAGGAAAGGAGTAAAACTGTTGGATTTGGTGCCTTTGTGGTATTTGTTGACTGTAAACAAAATATCACCTGTATTATCCTTTAATTCATCCTGACAGAGGTTCACTTCCCAACAGGTTCTACTACATCTATGCAATATAAATAGGCCTTTTTAACATCGTATTTATAATAATAATAATAATAAATAAAACACATTATTGTATTTTATCACTTAGATTGTTTTTGTTGCTGTGTCATGTCAAAATATCATCTTGAAAAACATCTATATCAACACTCACTGTAAACTCCCAATAGAGTGAGCTCATGCAGGTAAAAAAGAGGAAAATTATGTAAAGCATCTTTAAGGCTAAAGCAGGGAAAGAAAGAACGGCATGAGACAAAACGAGAAGCAGCAATAATCAATTGTTTATTTTAGTTGACTTATAAATACAGTTTAATATATACATTGTAAGTCTCCCACATGGAAGAGAACAAAAAGGCATCGAGGCATTATTCTGATATCTAAAACTCCATCACCACCAGCAAATATAACCACCTACAACATCCATATGGGTCCTGCCTCAGAAGAAGTGAGAGGCGAACGAAGGGCAATTTAAAGTCAGCCGGTGAATTGGTTTCCCCACGTTGTCGGCAAGATTTACAAATCAATCAGGGAGAGAATAAGGCAATTCAATAAAAAGTCCAGGGTTCATTACAAAACCGATTTGAACACAGCATGTCAAACATACCAACATTTACCGCCCACCCCACTCACTGACAACTTCATTTGCTCCCACAAAATAGTTTCCACTGGGAACAATATTGACTTGACCACACATTGTCAGAAAATACCCTTCAAGTCCACTAATGAAAGCCCATTGTCTCTAAGCAGGAAAACCACACACAGCTGAATCACAAGTTCTACCTCAAAACATGAGGCCAAGTTAACTGCACTGATATATGGCTACAACAGAACCTATTCTGTATTTTATATCATTCGGCTATATTGCCAAAAGAATCTGACACAAATAACTGATTGAAACAACTTTTATCCAATAAATAACGTCTCTAACTTCAACTCATGGGGGTGTTTTGTCTTATTTTGTTTACAAATTCATATTAAACTACTTTAATCCGCTTAACCACAATCCTGAGATCATCTGGAGAATCAGAATGAAGAATAAGTCGATACATGTTACAGCCTTAAATAGCAATGATAGCAAGTCTGCATCCAAGCAAAGATTATCTAGTATGAGTTCAACATATTTAATGTCAATTTTGTCCAAACCAATCATGGTCAATCGTGTCTAAAATCTTAGCCTGTCCTAGTTTCACAAAAACACAAAATTACCTTATCATTACTTTTTTATCTTACCACAAAAAGGCAATTAACTGAAGCACTGAAACATTCAGCGGTGCCGACGCCAAACTCTGACGGCAGTAACCTCTGCTCGTAATAATGTTGTCTAATCAATAAAGAATTAGCAGGACTACAATTTGTACGTAGGCCTTAAAACTTTGATGCAGAGACACATAATGCCATTCGTTTACCAGCACAGAACTGCTTCTCACAATACTTCTCTACAAGTACAATGCAGTGTGTCATGTACTTCTGCTGTTGACCTGCGGTGAATAATTGTATCTAATCAAGTATAAAGGATTCAAAAACCGGAATATCACATGATACAAAACAGAATTTTGGTTTCAAAGTTAAGTACAACTATAATTAAAGTTTAACACCAGAAGCTTGATAATTAAGCCTTGAACCTGGTCAACCCGACTGAACGAGGTCAGCTTCTCCCATTGTAACCTGAACATCTTCATCACGCTTTCCTTGGAATGAAGGTACAATTTTGGTTCTTCAAACCCGGGACAATTCGGTCAAAGTTCGGGGTCATGTTTTCAAAAGAGGTAAGAATGAATTTCATTTGAAGCGAGCATGATCCTCCTTGGTCAGTGTTTGTTTTACACAAACTCCAAAGGAAAGCTGGTGACCCAGTGTATTGCTTCCACAAGCAGACATGCTCTACACATGCACTCCGACGTCTTCATTAGCTAAAGTAATTTTGTCATGCAGTTTGTTAAGTAGGTACATTTCAGAACTTCAGTTCTCCAACTAAGTAAATATGTGTAAACTATTAAAAATAGAAAGGCATTTGAACCTAATCATATGAGTTAAGACGTATAGTTAAGGGCCTCTTATTACACTGCATAGTTATTCGCTGTACAATACATTTACAGATTAGTAACTAAAGCATTTAAAAAAAAAAAAAAATTTGAATCGGATTCATCTAATTACATCATCTCATGTATAGGAGTGAAGAAAGTGCTGCCTCGTCAACCTTCACTGAAGCCCTTGTAACATCACCAGCTCAACTTGTCACAGTTACCAAGACGGCAACGCTAGTCGCTGTGGCGACATCACTCACTGGGGATGTTTCACTCTGAAACGGACAGTTGCTTCTCACATTACAAAAGAAAAGAAAGATGTGAGGAAGAGAGACAGTTGCTCCGTTTACACCCGGCATTACAATACGTCTCAAATCCAGATTGTGTCTAGATGTGATTTCACCTGATCATATTTACATCTGGTATTAATGTCCCCAGTGTCCACATTGAGATTCAATTGAGATCTGACCAGCTCAGGTCTCATCTTCCTCTTGTTTGCATGACGAACAGCACAAAAAGATATAAAAAGGAAGAAGGTAGCCATTAGTGACGCTGTGTTATTGTGTCTGATGCTTCAGGTTTACTGGCTCACAGCTGCTAACTGCTGAGCTGCTGCTACCTCGCTGGTTCAGAACAGTCATGGGAGATTATTATTTCCACCCCTGAAGTCATTGAATGTGGACTAACAACATAATAGCATGAAGACTTGTGTTCAATATGGTCACAATGCTTTAGCCAATCAGATCACAATCCGTCCTCAATGGATCCTGGGTGCCTGTACTTAATGTGGTGAAGCACCACCCGATCAACCAGAACGTGTTCTAATGCCAGGTGTAAATGGAGTTAACGTTACATACAGTTGGCACATGACATTTCAGGATCCGTGTCTGACTAACTGAGACACAAACCCCAGACAGACGCAGAAGAAGTGCTGCAAATCAAACAGAAACAGAACAACAAAAGACACAAAAGACACAAAAGCTGCATTTACAGAGCGTTAAGGCAACTAGACATAACTGCACGCGCCTCTTTCCCAAAGAACTTTCTCTTTACCCAAAAATGCTTTTCTCCTTGGACACAGCGATCATCTGGAAACACTATAGGGCCAGAATGACTCAGCACATCAACAGCGTTATATATATGTATATTTCCCTAAGTTTTCTAATTGTCTAGCAGCCACATTAACTACGGTTACGAGCGTTTCCATGAGACTCGTTCACATCAAACTACTGTACGTCCCCACGAAGCCTAAAAATGTCTCATCTGCTGTGTTTGGAACCAATGATATCTAAAAACAATAAAAGAAAAAGAAAACCTCTGCTAAGTATCTGACAGCTATATTGTTTATTTTGTAAAAGGTGTTTTTCTGCGCTGTCAGACCTGTCGTCTATCATGCTGGTGTCTAGTTTGGCTGTTGTGGCACTGACTCTTCTACCGTCACTTGTCATTGTCTCAGGTCTACTTGACTATTCAACTGGCTGCATTGTGACTTTCAGCGAGTCACTAGAATCAACAAAGGGAACTGTTAATACTGAAGAAAAACCCTAATCTTATCGTCACCTCACTTTTTAAAACAGTCGAGAAATGTAACCGTAATCAACCGATTTGTTCTTTAGCTTTCAACATTGGTAAAGCGTCCTGTATCCCCCCCCCCCCCCCCCCCCCCCAAGCTCTACAGCTTACTGTGGCCTAAATCCATGTTTAATACTTCAAATTAAATAGACCCTTAATGAGGTGGAGATGAAACGGCTGATCCAGAGAAAATAAAGAAGTGCTAAATATAAGATTCATCAACTCTCGAAAAGGCGAGTGTTCAAGTGCTCAAGTATCCTTTCATGGGATCGTTTGAATTTTCTGACATGAGGGAAAAATGCTTTAATCTCCCTGGACAGCGATTTCAAATTATACGTCTAACCAAACCTGTGTATGTCTCCGAGAAAAAAAAAGGTGATGAGTTGTGTTAAATATACAGTAAGTTAAAGATATATTGCAATTTTAAACAACGATCTCCGTGAGTAAGTAATGAGAAATTCAATCAACAAAGCCCTCCTCTCGAATAACAGACAAAATGTGCAAGACTTAAAGCTATGGCATCAGAAACTGTTTGTTAGTTTTCCTTCCTATGGGTTACAGTTTAAGTGAGGCAAAAGAGGGGATGAGAAGCGTGGACGGAGCCAGCATCTTCTGAGGTAGGGTGCAGTTAGCCTGCAGCGTTACTTGACTTTTTGAGCCCATTTCAGGTCGTCAGACCGGGGCTTCTCGCCGGTCACACCCTGGATGAGATCCTCCAGGTTCTTCCAGAAACCCAGCTTCTCCAGTGGGTAGTTCAGCCAACCTGCAGAGACAAAACCTCAGTGACAAATCTGCCTCAGGTCTTCAAAAACATCATGGCTAATTCTTTCAGCAGGAGGTAAAAAGACGAACCTGTGGTGATGCAGAAGTAGTCTCGTGAGGAGAGACGTGATGGATGCGGTGGTGCTTGCGGGGGAGGATGATTTGGAGCTCCTGTAGCAACACGACCCAACCGGGAAGGCCGAAGTACGTGTGCGACCACTTGTGGATCTGGTTGGTGAGGGTCACGAAGATGGCTAGTGCAAATAAGTAGCAGAACCAGGGGTAGTTATGGTAAATGTCCGCTGCAATGAAGAGAAGACGGAAACAAGTTGAAAGAGAAACTCATTTGCCGTCTGTCAAGTTACATTCAAAAAGCAGTTTAGATCAGATTACAGCATCTTTAAGAGGCAGAAGACGTCAGGCTGGGTTTGTTGATATAAAACACACCAGGGGAGAGGGTGAGGAAGTTGAAGGCCATGTTTGCAAGAGGGACAATGGTCAACATGCAGTTGTCGCCATTGGTCTCAATGAAGTCGTGACGGGTGATGGCTGTGGGGTCAATGTGGTGCTCTCTAAAGGGTCGTATAAAGGCCTGCAGGTCAGATCAGACACAGAAATACACTTTGTAAATGCAGGAAAGATTTATGGAGTATAAACAACTGATTCTAGATTTGAAAAAAATGAATGCATACCTTTCCAAAGATGGGTAGATCTACTGATCCCCATGTGTCGGCCCCCCAGTGAACAAGACCCGATGCAAAGTCTGCGGTGAGTATTCCTGCCACTAAACATTTGTTTGAGGACGAGAAGATAAGAGAAAGCCTCGTATATAAAAGGAGAACAAACAACACTTGTTTTGAATGCAAATCTGGAAAAAACTAAAGGAACTAATCAAACACTGACAATACAACAACAGGACATTACAGAACTCCTCAGTCAGCACTTACCAATGCCCAACACAATGTACCACGAATGCCCCAGATGGAAATTGGCAAGGAGGTGAATGAAATTGAAGGCCATGAGAGAGAAGCAGAGGACGACACTGATCAACTCTTGACATCTTTTGCCTGGAAAGAAAAACAAGAGCAAAACATATCAGTGCAACTTCAGCACCTGAGCCTGCTGCTCGTTTCCTGATAAGATTATCAGTTATGTAATATCTCCAGGTCACAGCAACTGAACTGGATATGACCCTCGTGTCAATCAAACTAATGTCCAAAGGTTAGGGATCCAGTCAGCAGGGTTAATTATCAGATGCTTCTTTACAGCAGTGACACTCGGTACGGAAACATTCCTCTGCACTCAGGATGTGGCATGATGCTGTTGAGCAGCTGGGCCTGAAGGACACGTACACGCCCCACAGAAAGACACTACACATGCTACCACAAAACAAAACCCCACCATTAGCCAGCAGGAGTCTAATGCTCCACAGTTAGAGCTCCCAGATTCAGATCCTCGTGAGCACAGACAGATTACTGACCGAGCAGCTGGCCGGGCCTCTGTGTGGCCGTTTGCATTCATATTTATAAAAAGGCACAAAGTGACCACAGAGAAAAGTTAACAACTATAAAAGACACAAAAAGAAGCATAAAGAAGATGAAAATATCTACGAATAGAAAAACATAGAGACACTTCAAAGTCCAGACCATGATCCAGGTAACCAGGTAACACGTCTTTGTTGCATTATATATATCTGATCAGGTCAGCTTTGGTTTCACGTTCCAATTCCAATGTGTTTGCACAACAGGCCATTCACTTTAATGTGATCAAGTTCAATGGTGGGACTGACTCAGCTGCCAAAGCATGTCAACATAGACACAGGTGAGTTATTCAGTGCTTACAATATTTATATTAGATTTTTGTTTCCTGTAGATAGTTAGTTATTTGCTTAGTTAGCAAACAGTGTAGTGACTCGGTTGATCAGATAGTTGATCAGTCTGTTAGTTTGTTTGGAACTCAGTTACTTTGTTAGTTACTTGGTTACTCTGTCAATTACTTGGTTACTCGGTCAGTTACTTGGTTCCTCTGTTAGTTACTTGGTTACTCTGTCAGTTACTTGGTTACTCTGTTAGTTACGTAGTTACTCAGTTGGTTGTGATGGCTGCTCAGTGAGTTTCAGTCTGTGGGCTGACTCTCAGTAAGTTTGTTGGTTGGTTAGTTAGTTACTCAGTTAGTTAGTAACTAGTTGGTTGTGATGGCTGCTCGGGGACTTCCCGCGGGCTGACACTGAGTCACGCCGCCGCTGTGACAGCTCGGGGCGGCTGCCGAGCCTGGAGCTGGGCGGTGGATCCTCCGGAGAATCTGCGCAGGGCTCCAAATGTCAAAGACACAACGACACGCAGCCGATTCCTTTGTGTAGGAACAGCAACAACACAGTGACTGGAACAAACCCGCAACTGTCTCCGGCGGCTCGGTGTCGTTGCATCGAACCGGGGACCGATTACCCGGTGTTTCAGTGAGCGGCTGGTCGGTAGGTGAGAGTCAGTGCGACTTGGTAACCACACAACCAGTCATCACGTCACGCCACTCACAGACACTTGAACCGGGGGAACGGGTCCCTGAGCGGATCCACTCACCTGGCGAGTACAGGGTGGCCAGCTCCCGGGCCCCGGCGTGCTGCGGGCCCCATCTGGCCGCCCCTCGGCCCGGTCCCTGCGGCTCCGGGCTCCGTGTTTCCCCTCCGCACTCGCTCTCGTTCACCGTCCTCGCCATTTCTTCCCCGGCGGGTCCAGCCCCTTCAGTGTCTCCACTCGCAGCCAGGAGCCAGCGGAAGCATCGACTTTCTCAGCCCACGGTCAACGCTGAGGTTCGGGCCAATCGGGAGCGAGCCGATGAGCTCCGCGGCCAATCGCCGCGCGGAACGGTGTTACATACGCAGCCGAGTGGCCAATGGGGGAAGCGAGGGAAAAGAAAAAACTCGCATTTCCCCGGCCCCACCCGGCCTGTGTGCGCTCTGCTCTCGGCCGCTAGATGGAGCTGTCGGGGAGCACGTGGCTTGAATCTACAATTAAAAACACCTGGGCAGGTGTTTGAGCGGCTCCTGTTTCCGGCGTGATTGTGAGTCTGCAGCAGCGACAGGCCCCAAAACATGTCAACACACAAACAGGTGAGTTGTTCACTGCTTTGTATGTTTTTTAATATTTATACTGCACAAATACACCACAGAGAATCCCTTGTATGTGTAAACCTGCTTGGCAATACAACCCGGTTCTGATTCTGATGTATAGGAAGCTAATGAAGAGTTAATTGGCCTATTCACAGTGTGTAACCTTTTAAAACGACATATTTTACAAAGTTCAGTTCATAAACAAAACATAACTTTGCTAATAGATGGGGTATAAAATTATAAAAAAAAGTCCTTGGCGATATGTTTCTGCATCTTTGTATTTACTGTAGACATTGTGAGTTTCTTTGTCAATGTCAACTTTATTTATTTAAAACATCTTGGTTGTGGTGGGTTGGGAGTGGCTTTATCGTCGTTTCTTGTATGTTTGCAGCCATTTTGTGTCTCTTGAGTCATTTTGCATGTAATGATGGTTATGTTGTGTCTCTTTATGGTTATTTTGTGTCTCTTTATGGCCATGCTGTAGCTAGTTATCGGTTTTGTTGTTGGTTTTTGTCCCTTTTGTGTGTCTTTATAGCCATTTTGTG
The DNA here is from genome assembly GCA_006182925.3 of Reinhardtius hippoglossoides. Classification (NCBI taxonomy): domain Eukaryota; kingdom Metazoa; phylum Chordata; class Actinopteri; order Pleuronectiformes; family Pleuronectidae; genus Reinhardtius; species Reinhardtius hippoglossoides. The sequence continues at coordinate 23,300,260 of CM031675.1, read as the reverse complement.
TCTCTTTATGGTCACGTTGTACCTCTTTGTATCTTCATTTCCTATTTTGTGTGTCTTTGTGCTCATCTTGTCTCTTTGTGGTCATGATGTAACTTGGTGTATCTTTGTTTGTTTTGGGTTTATATTAAGAAAGACTTTCTTTGTGTTCTTTTTTTGGGGGGGGTTTTTACTCCATGACTTTCAGACGAGAAATATAAACGGGTCATTTCATATAGCGACTCTTTCAGTGGAGGCCGGACCTCAAGCCTCTGGGTCTGTGCCTTTTGGCCCATTTATGAATCCATCCATTAGGTCCGGTTTGATCAGTTTCATATGGTTGTTAGTTAACTACATATTGCCGTTTAACGTTGCTCTTGTAATATCACTGAGTCACTGTTGACTTTATGACTTACCTCTGTTATTGTCACATGAACCTTTACCTTTACATCATAATTGCCACCGTTCAAGTGCACAAATATTATCAGCAAAAGTTTGAGCAAAGCTAATCGGTACATTTACCGAAGGAGTAGATTTTACAATGTGATTATTTCCAAAGAAAAGGAAATGTGTCAAAGGCTGGCTCACCAAGCAGGCAGGGAAGGCGACTGACCTCCAGGGGGCTCAAAAGTCCCAGGCGTAAAGGTGCTTATTCATTTTCTCTTGACCTGGTTTTGTTTAAGTACTTAATGTGAGAATCTAGTCCCATTTAAGACCTTTACTATTTAGATAATATTAGATATCATTAAATATTATGATTTTGCCCTAGGTTACCTTAGATAGGAATCCAGCCTTGTGTGTATCCTGTCTGTGGAGTGACCCTAATATGTCAACAGCAGTTAGCAATTATCCAAACCAAAAAGGAAAAAAAACGATGACAGCTAAAATTACCAGTAAAGCCCCAAATAAGAATACGTCACAAAATAAAGTGTAACAGAGTGAATGTTTCCGGGAATGGCACCAGATGTTTTTAAGATGTTTTGACGATTTCCGGAACAGAAAAGTGTTTTTGGCCAGACACCAGTGAAACAGTTTATGGAGAGATACACACGTACTAAACATTTACATTGACTCTGTTGTTGTAATGTTGCTGATGTAGATACTTGGAGCTCAGACCTCACATAAAATCCAGATCCCTCACAAAGTGTACGGCGCTGTAAATGACCAGAACCCACTGCATTTATTGTGATTTATTCACTCATCATGACGCGCAGTAAAACAAGTATAAACAATATAAACTGCGTAAACAAAGTCCAAACAGTCTTTGTATTAAGCTAAACAGGCTCAGGCAAAAGCAGGCTTTCACTTATAGCTTATACTCTTTACACATTTTTAATCTTATATCTGCATTCTTCCTTTTTAATCCCGGTTTTGACTTTAGTGAATTTCCAAATGCCTCTCAAATCATGTTCATCAGAAAGTGTGTTTGGTTCTGCTCTGAACATTATTTGCATAATCTTATTATATACTAAATCATTAAATTTGAGAGCAATGGAATTTAGAATCACAGTAGCCATCAATAGCAAGATAACAAAAGTCTAATATATTGATGTAATGCTTCTGCATTGTGTACGCACAGTAAGGAGGTATAACCCAGAACTGATCTTCATTGCATTTGTAAAATGTTTAGTTGTATATCAAGTGTTTGACGTTCTCGTCTCAATAAGAAGAGTTTAAAACCAGAACCTTCCCTCAGGAGCAATAATCATTCTTTAAACTAACTAATTTGACATTTATCTGATAATTATATACAATTAATATCGACTGATATGAACATTTTTATCTTTATCTTTTTTGTCCATATCACCCAGCCCTTGTAGACATCCTCATTAATGATATGTAAGGTAGTTAGACAATTGAATGTATAGTAATTCTCAAGGTCGACACACACAATAAGTTATGCAGGGAAGTATAAGTCAGGCAAGGCCTTAGTATTTAGTAAATGCCTAGAATTATACAGGATTGCTATTGACTTTGAGATTTTCCATTTAATCTATTTAATGTTATTTTATGATCAATCACAACCCCTAAGATTTCTCAACATTACTCATTAGACCCCCTGAACATCTGTATATGATACCAAGACCAGTTTATTAAACCTGAGAGAATTCACTGTGTCTGTTTTTTGTTGTTGTTGTATCTATTGTTCTAAGAGCAAAGGTCATCACCATATGGAAAATCTGTTACTGAAAACACTGAATCATTTTAGATGTAAACAAGGCTATATGCATATGACTAAAAACCCACCCTGACCCTTCTGCAGTATAGGAGTGAATGCATCATCTTAACCACAGCACAACAAAACACAACACTCCATAGAGACTGGTTCAAACTAGTCAGTGAATGTTGTGGGGAAACAGCTGTGTGGAGATGTGTCCAGGGGTACTTCCATCGCTGTCGTGAGGTTTATTACGCATGAACTCAGAACATGGTAAACAGGTTGACTCCGACAGAGTTGTATTTTTCCATTATTGTCGAGTTTATGAGATTGGACCTGCAGGGGGCGTGACTGGACGTTTTGTCAAGACATGGTGGTTAAAAGTGTCAGAGGTTGTTTGGGTGAAGCTGCTGCTGGTTTTTATTTTCACTTTTTGTTTTCATTTGAGTCGTCCCAGTTTCCTTTTCATGATAAATTCGTGAAAGACACGGGGCTGGTTGAAGTCATGCAGTGGATTTAGGGGGTGCTGAGAGTCACATTGAAGGCAGTGCAGCAGCCTTGTGATTTCTGTATTAATTTGACTGGCCAAAAACATTTTAATAACATTTTATATCACAACAGATGGCAAACTTGGATTATGTGCTGTTAAAAAACACAAATACATTGTAATAATCCACTTTTACAACACTTAAATCCTTTCAGCCCATCCTAACATTATCTACGTCATGTTTGTGCATCAAATACACAGAAAATACACAGAATCTTTTAAATTGAATCCAATATTATAAAAGCAAATTAAATTTCAACTGTTTGGTTTATTTTGCCTGGCAGCTAAAGCCCTTGTGCCATTGAGGGGTGCTGCAGCCCCCCCCCCCCCCCCCCCCACTTCCAGTGTCCTTGCAAAGATGTTGATAACTTTTATTATTCAGACTCCGACAACACAGCATAGATTGAAATACTTTCATTTCATTTATTTGTTTATTTGAAAGGTACAATGCTCATTCATCAACAGCAAAAGGACTGTACATGAGCCAGAGTTAGCTCAACAGGCTAATCTTCATCTGTTGTCCCTGGCCAGTTTTTAAAATGGCCACCTAACTTTAAAATACAATGACACATACAAGCCACATTTAGACTAATATTCAAACCGGGTAACAATAAGTAACACAACATATGAGACAACACACAGCAAGTAAAAACAGTAGTGTAATGTGCACATATTTGATTATCAATAAGCCATTTCTTCAGCTGAGCAGTACAAGAACGATAAGTATTTACTTCTCCTATCTGCATTGGCAACAGATCCCATGTACCAAAGTGTGACGGATTCGGAAAGTTTTGACTCCTCTCACTGCGCAGTCTAGTTCTCCAGAGAAATAATTCTCATTTCATCATTATAAGCAACTTTGAATTTCTTAAGGCTTGTTTTTGAAAAGTTTTACCTCGGTTGGGCGTCTCTACATCCAGCTGCTGAAACCCCCAACCACCTGTAGGAAGAACCAGAAGTTTGAGTTAGTTATTGAAAAGTGTTTTGATGGCTATACTGTATATGTAGAAATATATAGAAATAGTTGGATGTAGAAAGTTTCCGGTTGGCTCCTCGCTGCGCGTCACACACCTGCCCAGCTAAGCCCCGCCCCTCGCTCGTAATATAACCCCACGAGACACGGAGACCTGTCAATTCCTCCAGACCCGCGAGCACGAGCCCTTCACATCTGCTCCGCTGAGTGTTGTGACTCCAGGGCGGGATTTGAACCCACCACCGACCGACACCTGAGCCCACCTCACCGCTGTCGCACATCTGGAGCTGACCTCAACCTCAGCCCTCCATGCTCCTGCAATCCGGCGGGTGTTAAGATCCATGGAAGTGGCCGGCTTCTACGAGGCGGGCGGCTTTGCTATCCACAGTAGAGACGGAGCTATCGGACCCGTGAGCGGCGGCTCGTACTGGAGGCTCGGGGACTCCATGTCGGAGCTGGGCATCGAGGAGCGGGAGAGAGCCATCGACTTCAGCGCCTACCTGGACTCGGCTTTGCACTGCCCGCAGCTGGTGGCGCACACGCAGACGCACACGCAGCAGCAGCAGCCGCCGCAGCCGCAGCAGGGGGACGTTTTCTCAGATTTCCTGGCGGAGAACAAGATCAAGAGAGTTGCAGCTCAGAACTACAAGAGCTACTCGCTGCTCAGCGACCTGGAGGCGAGTCAGTGCGACAGCCTGCGGGACCCCCGGGAGCCCTACTCGCTGGGGTACACGGAGCTGCAGGAGACCCGTGTGGACAGCGTGCTGAGCCCGGAGCTGGGTCGCTACCGAGCCGCCGCCGCCGCTGCCGCTGCTGCCGCTGCCGCCGCGGACGGAGACGACGCTCAAGAAGACGCGAAGATGGAGAACGGCTCGTCTGGTTTCGACATGAGGTCCTACCCTTACTACCAGTCCACCAGCGGCAGTCTGGGGAACATCTCCACCGCGTCCTCGACCTGCTCCAGCCCGCCCGGCACACCTGCCCCGGAAGGTAGGAGCAGGTCCCCGTCGCACGGGGGCAAAATGTCCAGCGGCAAAGCGAAGAAGCGCCTGGACAAGGACAGTGAGGAGTACCGGCAGAGGAGGGAGAGGAACAACCGGGCCGTGAGGAAGAGCAGGGACAAAGCCAAAATGCGCAACTTGGAGACGCAGCACAAAGTCCTGGAACTGACCGCGGAGAACGACCGTTTACAGAAGCGCGTGGAGCAGCTGGCCAGAGAGCTGTCCACCCTGCGCAACCTGCTCTCTGCCACCGGACAGTGTTAGAAACCTCAGCCCCCCCACACCGCCCCCCCCACATGGAGCCCGGGGCTTCTTGTCTAATCACTGATGGACTTTAGAGCCGCAGCTGATCCGCTGAGTGAGCGTTGAAGACGGTTCGCGGCGCGGGTGAAGACGGCGGCCGACCACCAGTTTACAAGGACTCTTTGAATGGGACTGAGGAAGTGGGTGCATGGATTGCGCAATCATTCACGATTCTTCACATGTCACCTTAGCTTTATTCTCACATGTCGTTTATTTTTATTTTTTTTTGGTGTATGCAGTATTTCTGTGCAGGTTTTACATACATGCGAGTGAATTGGTACTTTTTGTGTATTCACAGCAGTGGTTGTCAAGGGAAGAGTTGTGCTGCAGTGAAATGATGCAACTCTTTGTAATAGTATTGGCAATGAATGAAATAAGTCTAATTATTTAATATTAAAAGGTGAAATGCTTTAATTGTACTTGATATTTTATGGAATTAAACAGATTTATACTTTGTCTAAACAATTTCTCTTGTAATTTCTTCTTTTTCCGACCTTTTTTTGAAGTCGTGTGTGTGTAGGCTCAGACAGACGGATGTAAAGCTGGCCTTTAATATGCACACGACTGTGTTATGCCCTGCATGTCGATTCCAACACATTGCAGAGGGCAATAAGGCACATTTACGACCGTTTAATTCAGCCAAAGATACCAAATTGGAAAGAGACACGTTGCACTGCAGGAATTTGCAGATAAGAGTGAATCTTATAGATCCAGTCACCACCAATTAGCCCAATAAACAGACTACACTAATATTCTTATCATTTTTAACGATGCACCCCCATTTAAAATGCAGTGGTTTCTATCAGCACGTCTAGACAGCGACGGAGACATCCTCACTTATTACTGGTTGAGGATTTATATACGTGAATTGGTGTTTTCCCATTGTCTTTATATGCAACAGAAATGTAGGATGATTTCTCACTTTCAAGACGCTCCAGACTGTTACTGGATAACTCTGCCACCGCCATTTTGGTTCCTCTGTTTACTTAATGGCTGGACACTGAAGTCCTCAGATCCTGAAATACATGCAACCAAATTTATGCTGAAACGATACTGCTGAGAGCAGCAAACAAAAGAGGAAAAAAAACTCGGCCACACTGCACGCAGCACAGAAATGTTGGTTTTATCTTTAGCTGGCTCTGTCAATAGTCTGCTGGGTCCACTGGCCCAGTGATGGGTTCAAGGTTGCATGGAAATTAATCAGCAACTAACCTCCTCACACCACTTCAGGTCACGCTTCAACAGCCGAGAGCTGAACGACTGCGAGTCAGTGCAGGCGAGATACAGATAATCCTGAGTAAACCTCCTTTAACCCCCAAGAGGATAAACACTCAGCAGAAAATATAGACGTTAAAGATGGGAGTGACACAGTAGGTTACACCAGACATAATGGATAAGTTGACAGTTGACGGAGGAGATAAAGAAAAGGAGCACAGTAGGATTTGTAGGTGATCCATGACGTTTCAGGGTGGGGGGGATGTTTTCCAGCTCTCGCTTCAAAGAGCCGAGAAGAAGAGAAAGACCCACTCTGCTGCTTATGTTAAGAGACGAAAGGTTCAACTATCTAAATGAAGCATAAAACCCGTGGTGTTGTTTTGATGTGCCGAGATGACATTTGGAAATTTCAACACACGCAGTGATGAACAGTTTAGTTTTAAGCTGTTGTGCAATATCCTCCTTTTTCCAACACATCACCACTTGAAGAATGTTACACCCAGTTCTGAATAAGACATTGTTATCCCCCATGTACATGACAATGGCTCTAAGTAGCTGTGGTCTGGTTTCAGGCCAGTACAGTAAAAAAAAAAAGTATAATTTTTAACAGATTTCAAGAAAAGTTGGGCATGTTTGTTTGGTACAATCCCAGCAAACAAAGAAAGTAATGTCTTTAGCAATGTGTGAATAAGCCAACATCCATAGCTTTATTGTTGTGACGGTTTCCTCACACATGTAGCTCCTCGTGTTGGCTCGCATCCATTCAAACATTCTACGCATTCTTTCTTCGATGACCCCACGTTTCCTATTTGAGCCCCATGCAGTCTTTCCCTGCTCCTGGCTCCTACTCTGACAGGACACGGGGAAATTCCCACACAGGATGACCTCTTTTCTTGAAAGTTTAGTCCGGCCCCCTTTTCAACATATTACCGTCAATGGGCAGTGTCTGTCCGTAAACTCCTAATTGCATCACAGTCCCTCCAGAGGACAACTGGCCTCCTACAAACTCTGATAAAGCAATACAAACACACACACACACACACCTGTCATGACCACTGTACACCAGCTGTTGTGAAATGGAAGATTTTTTTTTATTGCCCTTGAGTCATGTTAACATGTTTTTTTAATTTTGTTATACTTATCAGTAGGCTTCATAGCAGATTGTGTTTCCCAAATCAATGAATGAAGTCGGATGCTGAAACCGCAGCCTGGTTTTATGTTACACCTTTTTTTGCATTTGATTTGGCTTTGATGCAGTTCCTCTGATACAGTTCAGCTGTGTCTCAGCGGGCCGACACGCTTGCTGCTGTTTTTACAACCTACAGATGTGTTGAGATTAAATTACACTTAAACTTGACTGGAGATGCTTTTGTGGAATCTCTACACAAAAGGTGATTCAGTTAGTAATTCAGGAACATGAATGACGTCTGTGTGCGCAAAATAAAAACATAAAAAACGAGTGAATATTACTTGGGAGGGTATCTCTGCAGATTTTTGGAGCCGATTGGTCAAAGGTCAATAAAAGAACATTTCCTTAGATATCTCCATAGATTACAGTGTTTGAGAGACTAAAGCTCAGACAGATTAAAACCTTGTTCACTTGTTTTGGACTGTAGGTCAAACAAAACCAGACATTAGAACATTTTGCCCTGATCAATTTTATTACTTTTTTCTGACAATTTATAGACAAAACGATGAATCCATGATTAAAAACAAATAGTTATTGATCAACTTTGTCATCACACCAGTCACAAAGCAGAACACAGCACATTACAACTGTAACAAAGACATTAGGTTGTGGCTATAAACTACTTTTAACATAGTTGATCAATCCATCAAATAAGGCTGCATTAAATATTGTTATTACAGACAAGTTCTATGAAAAGACCAAAACAATTGATGCGTTTGTCCATCTTTCAATACTTTTCTACTTCTTTGTGTGTGTGTGCACGTGACTTAGTGAAAATAACCTGTTGCACAACATTTTGGAAAGGTGTGTTTTGAATCGTTTTTGAAAAACAATGGAGTCATTGTGTACACAGACCTACTTTACAGTGGAATCAGTTCATTCTTGGTCTTAAAGTTGAATATAGAATATCAACAAAGCTATAATTTAGCTGATGATGTATTTCTGACAGACACCACCAGTGTGGTCTCATGACAGAGACATGAAGTCTTTTATTCTGTATTCACCACAGGTAAGATGGGGAGTCCCTCAAAGCTCTATTCTGGGTCCTGTTCTGTTTTCTATGAATATATCCATTTTGCATAGTTTGAGTTAAAATAGTTTTGCTGACTAAAAGTCACACTCTAAGCTGAATGCTGACAAAACTGGGGTTTTAAACTCACTGATACTCCAATTACTCTCTCAAATGTGTTTAGCGACTGATATCAGAAAGGATTCAACTCTGAAATACATCTTCTGTTTAAATCCATCTTCTGTTTTTTGGTGCCGTCTATTTTAGGATCCTTCCTTGCTGGATTTTCAAGGTTGCTCATAAATGTTCTAATTTTGTTTCAACCCAAAGACTGACTTATAATCGGAGCTGAAATGAATGATCATAGAAACACAAATTGACACATCATGCACTAACTTGGCTTTGATTTTAGAGTAACTGCTTAGTAGTTCGAAACACACAGATAATAGGAATAGTTTTGTACAAATATTTGCTTCGAAATTTAAAGAAAAAGTTGTGGATTGTCTTCATCTCTCTTATGATTCTCTAGTCGAGACAAAAGATGGTCAAGATGTCGGAGCCTCTAAACCTCAAGTATCCGACATCGCAAAGAGTCAAACCTGTGTCGTCTTTTGAATCTACAATTGAAACCGATATTAACAAATCTAGGTAAAGTAAGTAACTTAGTGATTTTGCTTGTTTGATTACACTTCCTCCTCTGTGAAAGGGAACATCGGAAATCCGGACCATGGGGTGTAACGGGAAGCCAGGCCTGTCGACCTACGGTAAACCGACCAGAACATTATCTTTTTGAAGTGAACCAAGATTTCGACATCTTTGGGCACTTCTGCTATTCTGCTGTGGATGACTGTCTAAACGCAAAACTGACGAGCAGAAGTGACTTGCGGTCACTACAGAGCAAGGATCCCTGCCCAGATCTTGTGTAACACCAGGCCACTCTTGCAAAATGTATGTTGGTTTAATAATTAGGGCAACATCCGTGAGAAGATCTTTTGAGTACACTCGCAAGTGTTAAAACTTCACTTCCCGCTGTATTTATTTACAAGATTTAGGAATCTGACTGGAAAATTGTTCATTGTAGATGTAAAACCAGTTTTGGGCCAACTGGCATTCAATTGGGATTATGGTGGTTTAGTCGCCCATCAGGTCAAGATGGATAGAAACAGGGATTTCATCAGCACTACAGAGAAGAATTTCTATAAAACTGCAAAGAAAGCGTCTAAGGGTCGATCGATCAAACAGTCTGGTTATAGTTAGAGCTGATTTTTATTATTATTATTTTGTAATTCATTGTTTGTCCTCTTTTAAGTAATAAAGCCCAGAAATGCACCCGATTCAGTTTCGAAGATTCGTTGATTCTCTTTGTCTTTCATGACAGTAAACTGAATATTTATTTTGGTCATTTCTTAACATCGCTTTAGACGTCGGACAAGTTTGCGTGAACATTTTTACTATTTCCTGACACGATATTCTAAATGTATTGATGGAAGAAAGCAGGTGTAGACGATATTATTCATATTCTTTACTAAAAGCAGCAGGACCACAATGCAAATACATCCCACAATGATAAAAACTAATCCTACATTCAACCACTCAGCAGGATGTACTATAGTATAGTGTTGTATTTAATACAACGTATAATGGCTGGATTACTAGGTACATTTCATTTTACAGTGAAATTTGGTCGAAGTTGAACAAAAAAATAAATATATCATACTGGCTCCTCCACACACACACACACACACACACACACATTTTTACTATGGCAGGACTTTACAATGGGGAAGACGTCTGACTGATCTTTCAAGTTGCTGAATTCTCCATCAATATAGAAAGTTGAGCGTGTGGCACTGTTCCTCAAAGCTCAAATCTAAAACTTTCCTAGATTACCAGACACTCTGACACACTCGTCAATTAAGTTGACATCCTGTTTTATTTTGACATCCCGCCCTTAGAAATGACCAATATTATGGAAGTGAAAATCTGTCATCTGCTGTACTGAACACGTTTAATGGATGTTGCGTCCAACTGCGCAAACGGTCCATGAATTACTGTAAACTGTACGTTTTTTAAGAAAGATGAATGATTTGTTGGAGAGAAATGGAGAAAAGATAATATTCAAGTCTGTTTTAATTTAAATTGAAAGCGTCGGAGGCGTGATGCATGGTAACTGCTTTATATTGTAATAATAATTTAATTTCAAATTGATTGTCAGAATGATGCCATTTTTACGATATGATGATTAGTTAATCGAAATGATATGAAGATCAGAATTGGTTGCGGAAGTTAATGTATTACTACAATATGACGTCATTTTATGACTTCATAGTCATGATGTCATTCTTACCATGTGATCATAAAGTCTTTGTCAATCTATATAATAAACTTTATATATATATATATATATATTAGGGGTGTAACGGCACACTAAAATCCCTGTTCGGTACATACCCCAGTTTTGAGGTCATGGTTCGGTAGGTTTTCGGTACAGAAAACATTAAACTTATTTTTTAATTTTTCTATTTAACTCTGGTTAACTGACCTGACTATTGCTGTGTCTTTCCAACCTAAAAAAAGCTAATTTTACAAAAGTTAAATAACAAAACAAACACATATAATAATAACTGTACTTTTATTGCATTCAAAATATGTAGTTTCATGTATATTTTTTTAGTTAGGTTAGGGTTGGGGGCTAGGGAATGCATTATGTCAAGTGTCCTCACAACTATAGAGAGATGTGTGTGTTAGGTCATGAATCAATCAATCAACGACCGCACTTACCGGGTAACTTGGAGAGGATGTGTCTGAACCTTGTCCTCTCACTACTGGGGTCCCTCAAGGTTCCGTCCTGGGTCCCCTCCTCTTCTCTCTGTACACCAACTCTCTCGGCTCTGTCATTCCCTCACATGGCTTTTCCTACCATAGCTATGCTGATGACACCCAAATAATCCTCTCTTTTCCCCAATCTGAAACACAGGTAGCGGCACAAATCTCTGCCTGCCTGACTGACATCTCTCAGTGGATGTCCGCACACCACTGGAGAATTAACCTTGACAAGACTGAACTTCTTTTCCTTCCAGGGAAAGGCTCTCCCACCCACGACCTGACTTACCTTTGACAACTCCTAGGAACCTGGGTGTGACCCTCGACAGTCAACTCTCCCTTACTGCCAACATAACTGCAACAACATGTTCCTGTAGATTCATGCTGTACAACATCAGGAGAACATGCCCCCTTCTCACTCAGAAGGCGGCGCAGGTTCTGGTCCAGGCTCTGGTCATCTCATGCCTAGACTATTGTAACTCCCTCCTGGCTGTTCTGCCTTCTAGTGCCATCCGACCTCTGCAGCTCATCCAGAATGCAACAGCTCGACTGGTCTTTAACCTAAATTCGCTCACACCGCTCCGCTCCTCCGCTCCTTTCACTGGTTACCAGTGGCTGCCTGCATCCGTTTCAAAACACTAGTACTTGCGTACCGTGCTGCGAATGGATCGGGTCCAGTCTACATCCAGGACATGGTCAAACCTTCAACCCCAGCCCGTTCACTCCGCTCTGCATCTGCCAATCAGCAGAAAGTCTACACATCTCCCGCCGCAAACTTAAAACACATCTCTTCCGACTATACCTTGATTTTAAAAAATAAATAAAAAAATAAAAAAACTTTATTTAAAACTAAAAAATGTAATAGCATTTATATGGCACTTACTTATAGCACTTTGTAGTTTGGCTTTCTTGAAGAAAATTGTACTTTCTTGATTCTTGTTGTTCTGGGTTTGTACTCTCCTGGTTGAATACACTTATTGTAAGTCGCTTCGGATAAAAGCGTCAGCTAAATGAAAATGTAATGTAATCAATAACATTTTATTTGTATATCCCATATTCACAAATCACAATTTGTCTCATAGGGCTTTAACGAGGTGTGACATCCTCTGCCCTTAACCCTCAACAAGAGTAAGGAAAAACTACAAAAAAATAAAACTTTTAACAGGTTAAAAAGAACGTGGAAACCTCAGAGAGAGCCACATGTGAGGGATCCCTTTCCCAGGACGGACAGACGTGCAATAGATGCCACGTGTAATGGCCAACATCAGAAAGATAAGAGTATTTGCAGCATTGATAAGAATAAACACTTTGTAGCGTAACTGAAGGTCAATGAATTGATGGATTATTGTCAGTAATGGTCGAGTTTCCGAGGAGAAACCTTGTATATCAAGCAGTCCTGCCGTAGTCCATGGTCCGCAGCCACCACGATCATGATCCACGTTCAAGATCGGATGCCACTATAGTCCAGTCATTGTCCACTGCCGCCATCAGCTGCCCCCTCAATCGTGGTCCACCAACACGATACAGGATCCGCCATTATTATCACGATCAGCCAGCACGATACAGAATCATGCATTTTTTAACGGATGTCCTAAATGACTTCTTCATGACATCATTAATAATATGATATAATGATGGCAACATTTTTTCTTATCAACATAATATTTAGATTATCTATATTAAATATCTTGCAAAAAAATATAAAATCCATATCTTTCGGGTCTGGACCAAGACGCTGTTCTATACGGAACCAGACCCGTTATTAGATTATGACAGAACGTTTCTATTTTTAACTTGCGCAACTTTTCCTGCATTTACGGTAGTCTTACCTGCGCAGTCTTTACGGTAGTAAATCCTGGCAGCACCAGGAAGAGCTTTTCTCACTGAACAAGAGAAAGTGGGAATAAAGAGAAAAGTTCAGTTGTTACTTTTTGCTGAGATTGTTCATATGTGAAATGTAGTTAAGAAAAAAGGGGAAACTCAAATCACACTAATTTTTATTTTTTCTCAAATTAAGCAAATTATTTTTGACTTTTTCAAAAACTTTCTTTTATTTTTTTAAATGCAAACTGTTTTTTTGGGTTTTTAAAAAAAAATTTGCATTGAGAAAAGACATTGTGATGTTTCGGACCATTGCTTGAGGAAACTCTCTCTAACTGGACCTCTTCCTGGACCTGGACCTGGTCCAGAGATCCAAACGCTGTTTTGATGAAGACCTGCTGTGATATTAAATCACACTGTAAAGTTCGAGCTGTGCTGTGGTGAAATCACAGATCAGCACAGATCCCAGCCAATTTTAATTGTGTGATAGCTGTGTGGGTTTTGACATGTACCAAATTACGCAACAGGAAGTAAGGTGTGTTTGACGCGAGTGCATGACAGACTTCACCACCTACACTAACTCAACTATGTGACCATCCTCACGTTCACCACATTCTACCTTTCACCTCCTTTCAAAAGGTCCTTTCAGACGGAATCATGGGCGAGCTCACAATCACACATCTGATGCAAGCGCTTGTCATTTGTCCTATAGATGTTATGATGAAAACATCAACATGAATCCAAAAGAACATCATGGGGACGTCTGTGGTGAGGCAGGCAGGTCAACACGCTTTGTTTACACGTGGACCGCATGTCGACGTCATCAATTCTTGCTGCGTGCGGCGAGAGGAAGGATGCGGGAGCTTTGAAGCGTACACCAAGGAGGAAACACCAGCTCGAATATCGTAGTGTTTACGCTATGACCTACATGCAAGCCACTTAGCTGTGACAGCGGAGGGACTGTCTGTGACATCGGTGTGTGCAAGTCTGACGGTTGACCCTCAACAGCAGTAGCGGGGGGGGACAGGAACAGGAACAGGAACTGCTCACGGGTGAATGTCTCAACAGATGTAACCAAAGACAGGGGAGGCTGCAGTTTAATAAGAGCAGCAGCACGGTGCTTCTCAATTTGAGCAATCAAGTTCCCTGTATGGAAAAATCTCAACGTTTAAGTAAAGAATACAGGGCGAGTCCATACTGGTGGTTCTCAGATCCTTTACAGTCAAGAACCTTTATGTTATTTTGGTGGTTATATGCACAAGGCTGGAGACAATGGGCCACAAACAGTATAGGAATGTATGGCTACTTGTAAATGTAAAAGGGAAAGTACTTGTTTTGCAGAAAAATGGCCCCTCTGACTGATATTTTACCGCATTATCAAATGAATCCTGATGAATTAATAACGATTTTAACATTTTACTGTTGTACCTGCTTGAATTTGACATCTTTTTAACTAATGGATCCAGTTTTAACTAAGTTTTTCACTGGGTTAAACGTCCCTCCAAAGGGTCACAAACTAAATCGGAGGTGTGCGATGATGGATGTTGTAGGAAAGACATAAAAAAAAACTAAGTTCTGCTGCAAGTTTTAACATAATAAATATTTGTGAAGTTTGCTTTGTTGCACAGAGTTGGATAAGACGATCGTTTGCTTTTTACCAAGCTACTGCTGGCAATCCGTAAACTTAGCCTATAGCACGAAGACTGTTAACGGGGAAACTGCTCATTAAGCACTTTATTTTGCCTTAAAAACAAATGAAATGTTAAATATTCAAGGATAAGTGCTCCAAATATGAACTTAAGCAAAGTACTGAGTAATCGTAGTGAGTTACATTCCAGCACTGGTTGATACTGAAAGCTGTCAGAAGCCTCATTGACTCCCTTTGAAACGATAAGGGCATGAAGAGACATGGTACACCACACACTTCTCGGTAGCAGGCCTCCATTGTACACTGCTTGCGTGTGCAGTGACTCAGACTCTGCTGCGTCACGCTTGGAAAGACCTGACTCCCCTCACATTCAGGAATTTCCTGATCCCTGCTCGGCTCCCTGTGAAAATTATCTGCATGTCTAGGAGAGAGAGACTTACAGTCAAAGATCGTCCCTCCCTCCCCCTCCCTCCCTCCCTCACTGCTGGCCGGCCATTGGGAAGTTCCAGGTTAATAACTAAGCTGGGGACACAGTCAGCAGGGCAGGGCACATATCCCTTCTGCTCGACTGTGGAGTCAGCAGTGTGCACAGTTGGGCTGAGTCAGGGGCCACAGCAGGAGATTTTAATTTCACAAAACTGAACTTGAATTTCTCAACAACATCACATATAAAGAAAAACACGGGCCTCGGGGGAGATGACGTAAAAAACGATGTGGAAAAATAAATTCAAAATCTCCTTTCTCATTTGTAATGGTAGATAAAATGGCAACCACGCCAAGCAGAGTAGATGTCATGACGTTTCAACACTGTGTCTTTAAACGACTTCCGGTCCCAGGTCATACCTTGATTGTAGTTTTCCAACAACAACTTGTTCTGGCCTGCTGCAGCACAGCGCTGGTGGGAGTGCCATTACTCACGCTGTTACAGTTGCATTCCTGTGCTGCACGTAACAGTGCCTGCCTCGTATTTCCCAGGAACGGGAAGTTCTTGCCAAGACTCTTGCCAAATCATCTGTGCTTGTACAACCCAGGGGGGGGGGGGGGGGGGGAGAGGAGGGAGGAGGAGAGTTTGCTCGAGCAGTTCAAGTGTCTCCAGACGTGTTCTACTTAGTGTCATTGTCCTGGTGTGTGTGGGTAGGGTTCAGCAAAACTCATTGTTGGGCTTTTGTTTATTGGAAGCACGTGTACATCAACCCCAGAAGTTTGTGTGTCTGTATCGAAAAGAAAACTTTTTTTGAAATCATTTGACACCAGTTATGATTGTAGTAAGAGCAGTTGGAACATGTATATTAGAATTGGAGCAAGGTAATAAGCCATTTTTTAATGAGAAATAGTCCCTGAATAAATGGACGTAATTAGAATTTGGATAACATTCATGCACGTGAGCATCGGTGTCCCTGTCTGACCTGCAGGTACTGATCTGAGGCCAGTTCACTGTTATTATAACAACTGCTGAGTAAACCCTGGTAGAGACAACAGGAAAGAGTGGGCTGCAACAAGAAGCCAGGCCTCCATGTGCACAAGAGTCTGAGCTTTAGACCCACAGCGCCCCCTGATGGAAAAAACAAAACACGTCACCCCCCCCCCCTACCTGTCTGAATGAAGAGAAATATCAATAGCTCTGCTCATAATGTTGAATATTATTTCTGCAATGTAATACAAAAAACGTGAAGATGTTTTAACATCCTTGTATTAATTTTTATTAAGCCCATTGAGCTGTTTAGACTTTGGGGCTGTGAAACCTTCCAACAGCTGTTTTCAGACCTGATCTTCGAAGGAAGTCGGGAGCGTTGAATTCCGACTTTAAATCATAAATCTATCAACAACAGCATTTAGTAATGAATTACCAACATTTGAGGACCTTCTTAAGACCTACGAGGAAAATTGTGATTTGTGAATATGAGCTATACAAATAACATTTTCAACATCTGTTAACAAGCCTTTCACGGCTTTATTTCTCAGCTGCTCTTTTACTGTATGTTCTTTATTTGATTTGGGTTATTTCCCTTTTGTTTTAAAAGTCGGGGATATACATTTTTCTTACCGACTGTATGTAAAGCTCTTTAAAGGGTCCTTTATAATTACACCGACATTAATTCAACACATCAGACTAAAATACGACAAAATATTCTTCATGCTTGACTCATTGTGACCACACGTTATTTGTAATTTCTGAAAAGTGCCAAAATCAGAAACACTAATTAGACCAGGTTTGAAAAACTACTCCACCTATAAATATGAATGTATAAATCATAGTTTCATGTGTGTTTTGTGGTGTAGTCACTCGTCCTGCTACTGACCGACCAATAAGATAAAAACACGGTGTTGAGTGATCTTTTATTTCCAGAGTCATGGTCCCAGAAGTAAGACTGAGAATTAGGTTCCAAAAAAACAACAAAGTAAATCAGTAGATTCTTTTTTTTTTTTTTTAATTTTATTTAAAAAGTAAAACAACAAATGTAAATAAAAAAATACATGTTTTTAAGCTCAGCGTAAGTGTAGAAAAACAGGAAAACCTGGTGCAATGGCTGCACAGGTGCTGAGATTTCATCCCTTGCTAAAGCAGAAAAAAAAGAAGAAAAATAAAACTCAGCACACTGAAACCTGATTTGAAAAAAATATATAATCTAATAAGGGTTTGTCCTCGGACGGGACGTTCATACATTCTAAAGGAAGGTACAGCCGTCAGACTCGAGCACTGAACTCTGTCCAGTCACAAATTAAACTCGACGCTAGCAGCTCAACTAATCTCTTCTTAGGACAAACCTGTTGATTCACAAATGCAGCATGCGTTAAAAGAACATAATCATATAAAACGTTGCCAGCTCGGGGCTGCGCCACGATGCAACAGATTATTACTACAGTGTATTGTTTCCATCCCTGTGCTGGTGTTCGATTTTTGGTTTGTTCAAAATCCTCGGCTCCCTGTGACACTGAGTTCGTTAACATAAAGGGTGACACGTTATTAAGGGTTTGTATTGCTGGCGAAACGGGTGTGAGCTACTGTGTGTCTGACATTCGATTACATGCATCAGCTGCTTTCAGGTTATGTTACACATTCTCTTGCTGTGAAAATCCTCCACACATTTTTATCCACGGTGACTGAAAAACAAGGAAAAGGTGTCGACCTTTAAAAGAAAAAACACATCTCAAGATGTCAATATCATTCCAGTGTCAATTAAAGAATGCGAGGAAAATGGAAAGAGTCGCATATCAACCTCTTCCTGCACCAAGTCGTTCTGTTCGGGGAGGAAGAGCGGCTCGTCCTCTAAGCACAAGGTTGGCGGTTCGATCCCAGTCTCCCCTATTCCACAAGTGTCCTTGGGCAAGGTACTGAACCCTAAATGTTAAAAGATGGCTGTGCCGACAGTGTGAGTGGTGTGTGAGAGAGAAAGTGCTGCACATAGATGCACTGTATGATTGAGTGGTCATCAAGGCTGGAAAAGCTGCTTTATAAATACAGACCATTCACCATTCTGTGTCACTGATGATCTACCAGGGAGAGAAGAATGCCTGGGCTACACATCTCATGTTTAATGTCCTGTAAATGTTGTACTTCTCACTGAGTGGATTTAACTCCAGCACCAGTAGAAAGTTTCAACAACTACCACTCATAAACACACACACTGTACGGACTCGACCAGCCTCCTGCAGCCCAGCACGGACCACGACTGGGGGCAGATAACGATTCAGTGCCCACCCCAGCATGCATCTCTTATCTAGTAGAAACAGCATCGCTTCAGTCTGACTTTCATACACTTCACCTTATTGAACAGGTTTAATGGGCGGCTGGGGCTCAGAAGGTAGAACGGGCTCTTCCAGTAACCAGGAGGCCCCTGACTGCTGTGCCGGCAGTGTATTGTATTGTACTGCAAATAGATGCACTGTGTGTGTATGTGAATAGTTGAATGGCAAAACTGTACTGAAAAGCACTTTGAGTGGTCATCAAGCACTATACAAATACACACGATCTAATATTGAGCCAAAACTAAAGAACAAATTAAATTGTCTACCTTACTGGCATATTTTCAGGCAGGCTGGTCAGAGATGTGGATAAATGATTTGAGTAAGAGAACTAAGGGAAAATGAGAAATCATAACGGACACATTGTAAAAGGATGAAATGGAAGAACTCATTTGGTAAATAAGAGCGGAGACGTGTATAAAATGGGTCAGAGAGGACATTCATCCTGGTACACGAAGCTAAAACAAACCCATTCACTCTACTGATTGCAAGACGTGTCATTGTTTTGTCGAGTCTGCGTTTACACATATTTAACACGCGACACCTGAAAAACTGAGGCCCTGAGCATCCATGATGACACACTGACAGAAGGTTTGGTTGGGTGAGGAGGAGCCGGCCCCTCGCACTGCATTCGTACAAAAACAAAACGAGTGAACCTGAATCTGCTGAAGTCCAAATAATCCTCTCACTCGCAGAGTAAACCCAGAGTCAAAGCAGGCGGATTGGCAGTCCACTTTTCTCAGTGGAGAGACGGGGAGGGGAAACAGAAAGGAGGCGGGACAGACATCAGTGGAAATAGGCCCGATAACAGACATAAGCACTGAGAGCCAGTGCCGTGCACAGGCACACGTTGGCTAGTAGAGGGGGCCAAGCCCCCGGCGCAGGAGTTTCTTCCTTTGGCTGCTCCGCTGCCTCGGGCGTCTCCTGGTTCTCGGCCTCGTGCTGCTGCTGGGATTTGGCTGGAGCTTCGGAGGTCAGATCTTGGATTACCTTGTGACGATCGAGCTGCTCGGGCGGATCAGGGGGAGGCGGTGGGCCAGGGATGTTCCTCTTTCGCAGCTCTGACTCCTGTGAGGACCTGGATGACGACAGCATGTAAGAGTGAAGAAGAGCACAGCTGTTGTAGTTGTAGAAGAGAGCGATTTAGACCTTAGTGAGAAAATGTGTTGCGCCACACAAACCACTTCTTGTATAAAGACCAGCTATCACTAAATATTTACACCCACTAGCTGCCAAGTGAAAGAGTTGTGTTGCTAACTGGACCAAATCTAAAGTTAGCTTGATTAAAGTACATACAAATACATTTTACATAGGTTCAAACAGAAAATGATCTGAAGTGTCTCTTCCAGCACTTGATCTGTGAAGATGACAGGAATTCAGCAGCACCTGCCACATCACACACCCCCTGCATTTCATTTAACCACGTTTTTCACCATTAACAAGCGTGGCACAAAAACTTCAGGTTTCTAAATAGCTTGTTCAAAAACTAACAGATTACACTGGAATAAAATTAAAATAAATGATTTTTGATGAATACCCCAAAGTCCTGCTCTCCATGTGTCGGACGATTTCATCATTTTCAGGGAAAAAGGACGGCTCAATTTTGCCATTGTGAGGGTCTCTGGGAGGAGGAAGAGGAGGAGGAGGGGTGAACTCTGGAGGATCGTCTTCCTCGTTCGACAGCTCTTTCCATGACTCCTTAAAAAAAAAAAAACACAATCCATTTGAGTATTTGCGTAACTACTTGAAACTAACTGAAGATTAGTAGATATGTTTTTATTTCTCGTGGCAGTTTACGATACACCAAGTAAAAAGAAGGCCAAGGAGCAGAGTAGAGAGGAAGGACTTGCCTGCAGGGATGTATCTCCCTTGATGTACTTGGCAGCTTCATTGACAGCGAGGTAGGAGAAGCGAAGTTGATCCGCTGTCTGAATCAGACCCATTCGATAGCGTCGCATCTCCAGCAGCACATCGCGAATACGAACTGAAGACGGGTCCTTACGGTTGGACATCTATATTTAACAGTGAAAAGTAAGATTCTAAATATGATAACTGAGAAATGACAAGTTCTAGAGCCAGTTTGCCTCCATTATTACTGGTTACTTAATAGTGATGACTACGTTTTAGAGTAGTTATACTGCTCTACAAGCGCATCTACCTGCTCAATATAAATATAGAAGGTATAAAAAGATAGTGTGATGATTTGTTTACAGCAGAGCTCTGTACAAACCAACAAGAGGCAGGTGTCCACGAGACAAAAGGTCCCCGAGCGTCCGATGCCGGCGCTGCAGTGAACCACCACTGGTCCCTCATCGGAATTCATACACCCAGACTCTCGCACCTTGAACAGGAAGTTAAGGAAGGAGGCCGGGGACTCTGGTACCCCGAAGTCAGGCCAGGTGGTGTAGTGAAAATGTAAAATCTCACGGGTCTCCTGAGTCTGCAGAGAAAGATCAGGAGGGAAGACATCAATTAAATAAATGTACTAAATAGACTTGATTTGACTAATTCATAATCCTGCCGCCCCATTTTCACTTCAAATTTACTGTTGAACAGATTTTTGAATTTGTAACTCCATTACCTGAATTCAAATCAACCTCAGAAGGGACATTTTAATGACCAGCATGAACAGGAGGAACAACACCAGCCAGTAGAACCTGTTTCAAGGTTTATATAAGCGCCTGTCTATTACTTTAAGATAAGAAAAACTGTGAACCTTTGCTTTAAAAGGAGTGTTGTGTTCACTTGGAACCAGGTCAGCTTGTACACGCACTGAAAACTTACAGACAGATTTTCCAGCTCCAGCTCACGGACTGTGTAGTAAGATTTGATGTCTTCTGAGACGAGGGTGAGCTTGAAGTTGGTATCTTGAAAAATAGCATCTTTCTCTTCTCTGAACGGCCAATACTGGGCACATTTAATCTGAAAGCAAACACAGGCAAGTTAGAAACAGTGTGACGGAGAGAAAAGTGCGTTACAATACGAGGACGGGCTGCTTACAGATCCTTTCTCTATGACTCGGTTCAACATCACCACACCGCGGCTCCTCTGCTCCCACACCATCTCCCAGAAGTGGCCACATGTGTTTGGAAGGGGTCCCTAAAAAGGAAAAAAGGTTTTCGTATATATAGTGGTAGCGTATAAAGGATTTTATTCTGTACAACTACATTACAGTACATATTTAGCTGATGCTTTTATCCAAAGCGATTTACAATAAGTGCATTCAACCATGACAAACCCAGAACAGCAAGATTCATGTAGGTACATTAGCTTAAAAAAAGCCAATCTACAAAGTGCCACATGTAACTGCAATACAACACAATGCAACTAACTTTTTAGTTTGTTTGTTTGTTTGTTTTGTTTTTCAACATCAGAGTTGACCATGGTTATTAGACCATCATCTTCTTAACCAAGGTGTAGTCGGAAGAGATGTGCTTTTAGCCTGCGGCAGAAGATGTGTAGACTTTCTGTAGCAAACAGTCGTGATTTTGTTGAGAGGCTATTTGTCCCTCGCATTGAGGGAGCAGCAAGCTGATTGGCCGATGCAGAGCGGAGTGGACGGGCTGGGGTGTAAGGTTTGACCATGTCCTGGATGTAGACTGGACCCGATCCGTTCGCAGCACGGTACGCAAGTACTAGTGTCTTAAAGCGAATACGGGCAGCCACTGGTAACCAGTGAAAGGAATGGTGTAGTGTGAGAGGACTTAGGTTGAAGACCAGTCGAGCTGCTTCATTCTGGATGAGCTGCAGAGGTTGGATGGCACTAGCAGGGAGGGAGTTGCAATAGTCTAGGTGTGAGATGACCAGAGCCTGGACCAGAACGCCTTCTGAGTGAGAAGGGGACATATTCTCACTGCTGTTGTGCAGCACGTATCTACACGAGGGGGTTGTTGCAGCAATGCTGGCAGTAAGGGAGAGTTGACTGTGGAGTGTCACACCCAGGTTCTTTGTGGTCTGGGTGTGGGCTAACACGGAGTTGTCGATGGTGATAGTAAGGTCATGGGTGGGAGAGCCCTTCCCCGGAAGTAAAAGTAGCTCGGCCTTGTCAAGGTTGATTTTTAAGTGGTGTGCGTACATCCACTGAGAGATGTCAGTCAGACAGTCAGAGATTCGTGCTGCTACCTGTGTTTCAACTGGGGACAAGAGAGAATTATTCGGGTGTCATCTGTGGTAGGAAAAGCCATGTAGTGGATAACAGAGCCGAGAGAGTTGGTTTAAAAGGGGAAAAAGGAGGGGACCCAGGACGGAACCTTGAGGGACCCCAGTAGTGAGTGGACAAGGTTCTGACACAGATCCTCTCCAAGTTACCCAGGAGGGTACGGTCTCAGTACTGATCTTACGGACTACGTAATTGACTGATCATAATATTCATTAAGAAGACAAGTACATTGAATCTTCAATCTTCAACTATTTTTGTTTGATTTACAAACCAAGACCTCTCCTCATCTCAGCCTCGTGCTGTCCAGCTGCCAAATCCAGATGAGGTGATGAAAGCTGATGAACATGTTTGCAATGAACCACGACCGTGAAATCACAACAAACATTGATTTGTTTTTTGCCCCACATTTCGTCTCTCAGGCTACGTCACGGCGGATCTGACAGGAAGACTCCAGCCAACATTTGAGGCTATTTTCTACTATTGTTAATGTTTCTGGGATTAAACAAATTAATTTAATCCACGTTTTAACATTGAATGGAAATGATCAGTAACATTTTACTTCAAGTCCCCTTTTTTTTAATATCTATAGGCAGTATACATAACATTTAATAAATGGTTTATTAGATACAGCTATGGGGACATTTCACGTGCTTATAACTTCTCTATGAATTTTTAAATGCTTACACACATTTTACTATATTACCTATTTATACCTCAGCCTCAAGAGTTATAGTTGGCAAACAGTCGTATTATTATAACCAACAAAGATAACAAATGTTCTTTTTTTCTATTATTATGAAAAGCACAACTGATTTCATTATTCTAAGTTATTTGCTGGATTAATATAAAGTATGAATAAACGTCTATGAACAAACCTACTCCAACCTATTCTGTGTAAAGGAGGATTATCACTGTTCAACTGCAGCGGAACTGAAGCCTCTTCACTTACCTGAGTGAGGATATAGTTCCTCTGCGCCTCCTCCACCGTGATGAGGCTGGCATTGATGTAGTCGTTCGCTCCCAGCTGCAGACATATTCTGCTGTGGTCGACTGAGGAGAGGAAGAAAATACCATGAGGAATCATGTCAACACTGTATGTTTGTCTGTTTTGTATACGTCACAACTTCCAGGGAATGTACATGCAACTCTCAGAACAACAAAGCTGCTGAGAACTAACTGGAGCTTCCAACTTTAAAACTGGGGCGCCAACCTTTCTTCATATCCAGTCAAAGAAGATCATGGTTTGTCATTGTAGTTATGTTGTTAAAAGTGAAAACACTATTTGCAACATGGTCTGTACAATTTGCATTGTTCATTAAGTGTGAAAAGAGGAACTAACGTGGTTCAGATGTTGGATTGTTTTACGGAAAAGCATGTTAAATGTGTACGTCAATGGAACTCAGTAGAGCACATCCCATTAAATATTCATTTTATTCAAATTTGATTTTTTTAATAAAACCTTATATTTCCAGTCTAATCTCCTGCTGACCTCACTTATCTCTACGTGCATGTGCTGCCACCGCAGCAACAACCTTCATAAATATACAAAGTCAAAACAAAAGTTATGAATTGGAATTCACATCCTGTTTTATGTCAGTCTGTCTCCCGCAGTGACGCAAAGTCGTGTCCGTTGTGTAACACTGTGTAATTTTTTACGTAATTATTACGATACTTGGCCATAGATCATCACTTCTGTGTAACTCTCTGCCGTGAAAGACTCGCACGACTCAGAACCTTTAAAGAATCCGTCACCGCTGGGCAGAGAGCTGTGCTCGTTCATTTGAAAAAGAATAAATGAAATGTTTAAGACTGTTTGGTGAAGTGCATCGAGGCATCGAGGGGAAGGACGACTTACATGGGCTAACGTCCCTGTAGCGGTTCCGATTCTTGTTTTCGGGTAGTTTGGCAAGTTTGCATGGCAGATCACAAGACTGGTGACGAATCTCCTGTGACAGAATGAAAAATAATGACATAGTATTACATTCATGTGACGTTAAAGGTCTGACACAGTGTGAATAGTTCAGGGGGGTTGGTTACTTCCCAGAAATAATTCTGAGAAAAAAGAGGGAGGGGTGTTGAACATGTCCACACACACACGTATGTGTAATGGATATTTAGTGCAAGAAACTGAGGACACAACATGAAAACCTTTACACAAATACAACACTTGAGGTTCAAGAGACCTTATTGTGCTTTTTACTCCACCATGATTATTTCACAGATAAGAGTTAATAGCGACTTTTATATTATAAATGATTATTTAGTCTAAATGCTTTTAAATGTGAAGATGTTCTTCTTTGGGGTTGAATTATGAGTCATTTTGAGGTTTGATCTTTTAGTTGGAGAACGGCATGCAGATGGGGAAGTCTGGGATCGAGCCGCCGACATGCTGGTCAGAGGACGACCGCTCTACCCCCTCAGCCACAGCCGCATTAAAATGAACCTTCATAAAAGTGATAGTAAAACATTATCCAATGATATAAATATATAATGGGATAACCGTCATTGAATCCTTTTACCTTTAAGTAGATTGTCCTGATTAATGGAGCTGCAGCCATTAGTCAACTGACAGATAATTAATCAGCCATTGATCCATTTATTATGTGGATTTATGGTTTTAAGTGAGAAAGATAAAAAAATCCTCTGGTTCGACCTTTACAGGCAAAACATTTTGTGAAGATTAACTACACGAGCTTTATCCTGTAACAGCTTTACGTGATAATAAGTTACCGAGCGACTATAATTAACTATCTTTGGATTGTGGATCTGAAATGTTGGTCCAACAGAACATGACGTCATCCTGTTCTTTAGGAATTAGAGATGGACAGATGACTGATTGATTGATCGACTAATTGACTGATCAACTAACCTTTGCTGCTGTACAGGATAGTGAACTGAATATGTTTGGATACTGTTGGTCAAACAGAACCAGATGTGATCAACTTATCAATAAATGATACAACATTTAATCTATATATATATATATATATATATATGTGTGGAAATGCTAATAATCACTGATCATTCTTACAGGCTTCTTCATTTGCAGTTTCAAAGCAGGACAGTTACTAGTAATGGAGTATTAACTAAATCTGTGGCTACTTCCTCCATCACTGCGGAGTATATCAGTGAATCAACCCCAGAACCGTCTCCTTGTACCGGGGCCGGCGGCACGAAGCGGGCCGGTGATGGGACGTGGTTCTCGGGTAGACACCCAGACACACTCATCAATCATCGGGCTGGTCGAGCAGGCGGAACCCGGACTCGGGGCTCCGCCGGCTGGACTGAGCGGAGAGACACGCTGCGGTAGAAAGGGCCTAAAAAGGTACCGGGTCCACGGACGGTCCGGTTCCGCCGTGGTTCACCGGGAGCTCCTACCTGGTAGACGCAGCTCCAGCTCCCGTTGTCATCGATTTCCCGAAACTCGGCTTCCATAGCGGACAGTCCGGCTGCCTCCTGCTCCGGCGGCTGGTTCCTCTTCGGCCTCCTCCTCCCCCTCTAAGCCCCGGTGGCGGTACCGAGCTCCCGGTAGATTCGACACTTTCGGGACCGGAGCGGAGTCTCTGGGTTGAACTAATGTTCCGCCGCTCGTCGGTAGATTTTCCTGCGTAGATCAGCTTCGTCTGTTCGGCCTCGGAGCGGAAACACGCCGCAGGCTCCGCCCACACGCCCGAGCTGCTGCTGCCGTCACACTGTTTTAAAAAAATACTGATAAATGAGAGAGTTTACTTTTTATTATTCTTTTATTGTCTTTTCTTTTTAATTTTGTATTCCATTCTTCTCTTTTCGCCTTTTACAGATACATAATATTCGTGTCTGTGTGTAAAACAGTATTAAATGTCTTTTAAAGTCATACTTTTGTCCTTTTCATTTATAAAGTGTCAACTTCCATCTCATAATTTTGACTTGGTTATCAAAGTTCATATTTGATCTCGTAATTTTATCATCTTATCAATTTAGAAAGTCAACGTTTTAAAGTCATCATTTCACCTTTTCATACTTGTTACTTCTCTATCTCTAAACTATGATGCCTGCGATCAAATGCAGACTGTGGATCGTGACATCTTTGTTTTTTACAGTTATTAAAGAACAAACTGAAACATAACAGGATTAAATTAATTTTAAAAATTAATCCAGGCCCAGACTCTCCAGTATAGGAGCGGTAAGAAAACATTGTAGCTCACAAACTCCATAGGATGGCAGTATAATACAACACTGAGGATGTCAGCTACTGCTAAACCTCAAAGAAGAAGACGTAGATGATGATGATGATGATGATTCTTCATTTCACTTCTAAATCTTTCAAATATACCAAAAAAACGGAGAGAAATAAATAAAATAAAAACTTTTGTTTGTTTACATCCCATTTCTCTCTCATTGTAGAAGCAACAGCTTCTGGCTCAGTTGTTATTCTAGAAGAAAAACTAATTTTCCTAGTTAGGAAACAGTTAAATCAATGAATGATATTTGAATGGGACGAGGTGTGACTTAGAATAACGTTACAGTGTTTGTGCAGCAGATAAGGAACAAGAATTTACACTTTTAGATAAACAGTATCACTTTCATTTTCAGGTCTTTAATTTCCCTAATATAAAGTTTCACAGAGAGAACTATGAGATTTGGTGGAAATTTTGTACTAATTAGAGGAATAATCGGTTTCGTTTAACTGTCTGTGATACACATGAATCCAGATCCAGGGAGTTCAACACCTAACACCTGTTTTAAGTTCTTAAAGATATAGTCCGTTGATTTTAAATGTTTTATTAAATGTAGAAAATTACTAAATTGTTATTTTCAAGCATTGTGGGGCTGTGCTGATACTTCCAATCCCAAACATTCCAGGAGACAGTAAGAAGTAACTACACCATCACCAGGATCTATCTGAATAATATCCAGTTGATACAGGAACTACTTCTCCTTCCGCCTGCCACAGTATGCGAACAATGGTTCTATAAATGTGTAAGCCACTGAGCTACTGAGCAGAGTGTTGACACTGATGATGGCCGACCACAGATGCACTCATGTGAGGATCTTTTCTCAATTCTCAGAAGAGCACCAGTGCTGCGTCTGTGTGTGTGTGTGTGTGGGAGGACTGAGATGTTCTGGGGCAACACCACAAACCTCTTGAAGCGAGACAGACGTCACTCACTGAGTCCAGAGGTACAACGTATAAACGCTTGTAACTGAACACATCAACAAAATTACAGTATTTTACGACATCGATTAGAAGAGATAGTTTGTAGAAGTGTGTCAATGTTAAAAGTATTTATACATAAGAAAATGTCTAATAGAGATGAAGGGAGCGGCCCTGACAAATGAATTGAGGAGTTATTGTCAGTAATGGTAGAATATGTGTGTATGCACATTGTTTATGAAGCAGTCTTGTTGTAATCATAGTCCAAGATCAGCCGCCACCGTGCTCATGATCCACCATCACGATCCACGATGGGGCTGCAGCAGCGATCCTGGATCTGCAAAGCCCAAGGGCTCTGGGGCAGAAGTCAAGTCTCGGTGAGATGTTAATGTGATAAAGAGGGAGACAAGGAAATGATCAACGCTTTGTGAAGTTATTGAAGTCTGCTTCTCGTCAGTGGTGGTGGAACCTCACAAAGCATTGAACTACAGCAGGTTCATCACTTTTCTGGTGTTGTTTTCTGTATTTGCATGTGGGTTTTTATTTTATTTGCATGTGTCGTCTTCATTTGCTGTGCGTAGTTCCGTTCTATTTCGGTCTTTTATCTATATACTATTATTATCACTATTATAACCTATGCACTTCTGTATTTAACCATAGTTTTCAGTTGAACCACTTTTGTATCTTACCCATTTGTTATGTGCACAGTGGAAAAACGGTAAGATCGTATATGAAAATACCGGTATAATCGATACTGGTCTCTGGTTATCGCGGTGTTGGAGCAGAAAGGAGATGATGGAGGTGCGCGCGCGTCACAGGCCCCGTCCGGCCCCCGGGGAGCGCGCACGCACAGCCACGCACCGTCACGCACACTCACGCACAGCGGTGTGTTTATGTTCGCTCGGTGTAGTGCGAGCAGCTGGTGCGACCTGCGGAGGCTCTTCACCGAGCAGCGGAGGCTCTTCACCGGGCAGCGGAGGCTCTTCACCGGGCAGCGGGGCGAACATGGCCGCCTTCGTGTGAGTCTGCGGACACATGGGTCCTGGAGGAGGCCGCGCACACTGCGACCCAGCGGAGGTCGCCATGGATTAGACGGAACCCCGGCAGGTTTCTGACCCGACAGCAGGCGCCGGGACAGGGGACGCTCCGGTGCTACTGACGTTAGCTAGCAGCTAAAGCAACTTAGCCACTCAGGCGTTTTTTGAATCAGCTGTGCAGCGGCGACAGGTATTATGAAAACTCCCGACGGGTCCGTGTGTGTGTCTGTCGCTCCGTGTGTTGTCTCCTCTGACCGCCGGCTGTGTGTTGTTGTTGTTGTTGTTGTTGTTGTGTAGCGTTGGCGTTAGCTGTCGGTGGCTGCTGCTAGCTAATGTGTAGCTGTAGCTTTTGCCTCCCAGTGGTGGGAAAAGTGTTCAAATCGTTTAACGGTAAGTTGCATCGGTTGAAGTGACGACACCACGATAAACAGTCAGTGTCAGTACTTTGCAGATGTTACTGGGGAAACACTGGAGTGTCAGCACTGGAGACAGGACTACTTCAGTTTATTAAGTCATTGATTTACATGCAGATTGTATTTTTCACATTGTGGGAGATGTAAATATTGATATGATGGGGGGGGTTAATCTATTGTTAAATATCTTTATTAAAGGTTCAGTGTGTAAGATTTATGTGACAGGGATCTATTGGCAGAAACTGAATATGAAATAATCCTTGTGATGTTTCATCTAAATGGTTCCTTTTATATTTAAATACTTTATATTAACATCAGGAGCGAGTCCTCTTTACGGAGGCCGCCATTTTTTTTTTACAGTAGCCCAAACTGGACAAACTAAACACCTTTTGCGTTTTTATGACAACCGAAGGCTGCCACAGGTTCTCCTTCATGTTTGGAAGAGGGGGGGTCTTCAGCTGCAACATGCCACTTCAATAAATTCTACACACTGAACCTTTAAATTATGATATGCTGTGGGTGAGAAATCTCCAATTTAAGTAAAATTTGAATTAATTCGAAAATTCCCAAGGCATATTTTTCTTAAATTTAATTTCTGGGAAATATAAGTTGTTACACACTAATAACGTACATACAAACTCTTAACACACCCATTTTGTGTCCACATACAGCACAGGCTCACTCATTCACCATATTCTCATACCGACATTAAGTGTGTACAAATACTGACCATGTAAAAGGTTGTTATTGTCAATTTGTGAATCAGAGGTTCGTTGTCAACGCAGGTTTTTCTGTTTCTGTTTAGATTCCTTCAGCAGTTTGAGGTCCTCGCAAGAGTTTCAAGGCAACATGGCGCCGAAAGACATCATGACCAATTCCCACGCCAAGTCCATCCTCAATGCAATGAACTCACTTCGCAAGAGCAACACACTCTGCGATATCACTCTGAGAGTGGACAAAGCAGATTTTCCAGCTCACCGCATTGTCTTGGCTGCCTGCAGTGACTACTTTTGTGCCATGTTCACCAGTGAGGTAAAACTTAATTTGTTGAGGACTCAATGCTATCAAATAAATATATGTATATTCTGTACTAAACATATTACATATGTCTTGATACTCTCAGGAAAAACTCCTGATCTTTAATGGTCTTCCTCTGAGTCTCCAAAACTTCCCTAAATACTTAATGTTCATAAGTCAATCCTTAATGGCATGTTTCTTGTTATTACACCTGAAGATCTCTGTTGTTGTGGCTCTGCAGCTCGCAGAGAAGGGGAAATCTTTCGTCGACATCCAAGGACTCACTGCTTCCACTATGGAGATCCTCTTGGACTTTGTCTACACGGAGACGGTGCTGGTCACAGTGGAGAACGTACAAGAACTGCTCCCAGCAGCGTGTCTGCTGCAGCTGAAAGGTGGGTTGTGGCGAACCAGCTTAAGCCAGCTTCTATCGGAGTGAGTACAGGGACAGGGTATTTGCAGGTCTTAGAAAAGTCTTATTAACCAATAAATCCAGTTCCTCAAAAAGGCCATAGAAGGGATTATAGGTCTTACGTTAATTTGCACAAGTTTTAAATGAGCAAGTCCCGTTGCCTTGTTTTAAAGACATTTATTGTTATGAAAGGTTATCCGATTGCAGGCTATTGGGAGATGTGACACACCTATTAGGTGTGATTTTTGGACAGTACATTGTATCTGCAGGAGGCTGTTCAGTCTTTCTTTGTTGTGTTTCACCAGACCTGTAGCAAAAACTATTATTTTTAATTGCTAAGTTCTTAATTTGAGCAACAACTTTAAAAGCCTTATATTTGATTCAACTAACACAATTTCTCACAGCATTTCCTGTTTAAACGATGATGAAAGTATTTTTTTAATCAGATTTTGTCTGTATTTAAACGATACACACGTGTCTATGTACAATTTGTTTTCCTCAGGGGTGAAAAGAGCATGTTGTGATTTTCTGGAGAGTCAGCTTGATCCTACCAACTGTCTGGGTATTCGGGACTTCGCCGAAACCCACAATTGCCTTGACCTGATGCAGGCCGCTGAGCTTTTCTCCCAAAAGCATTTCTCTGAGGTGGTGCAGCACGAGGAGTACATGCTGCTCAGCCAGACCGAAGTGGAGAAGCTCATAAAATGTGACGAAATTCAGGTAAGAAAAAGTTGATGTGTGGATCAGCTTTTCCACACTTTGGTCTCAAGTGTCTCGTGGAGGTTGTTTGATCTGTTGTCCCTGAATATTGGGAATCCAGTCTGTAGTAATGTCACATCTGCTCACCAATACAACTGTAATGTTTTAAACTGGACTTAAAAGGTGTGAATTGAGCTCGACGTTCACAGCTTTCATATTGTCTTTCAA
Organism: Reinhardtius hippoglossoides; assembly: GCA_006182925.3. NCBI lineage: Eukaryota > Metazoa > Chordata > Actinopteri > Pleuronectiformes > Pleuronectidae > Reinhardtius > Reinhardtius hippoglossoides. The sequence continues at coordinate 23,268,754 of CM031675.1, read as the reverse complement.
ACACCTGTAAAAAGAGAACAGCAAGTACCAACCTGCTGTGATCTCAGTCGGTGTGTCGCCCTCCAATTCCACTCACGTTTGCGGATTGAAATTGCAGAGAACAAAACCTGACTTGAGTTTCCCTCGGTGCTCAGGAAATTCCTATTCCCAAACCGCATGCCTTGCTTTGTGAAAACAGTTATTATCCCACGCTGATTTATACATCATCAATTCTTTCACATCGCTCTTCCTGTCATTTTTGTTGTTTTTAAAAATAAAACCAGACCCTACACGTAAAAAAAACACAGCCACGCACAATTTCCCCCCCATAAAACTGTGTCTCTCACTGTTACACATGAATTATGTGCCACATCTTTAACTGGAGTTTTGCAAAAATCAACATGAGGATTTATGTCTTTGGAGCAGCTGTAATTCTGCTCATTGTGTATGTTGTGTGGGTGCAGGTGGACTCGGAGGAGCCGGTATTTGAAGCCGTGCTAAACTGGGTCAAACACAACAGAAAGGAGCGAGAGCCGTACCTGTCAGACATGCTTGAGTTTGTCCGATTGCCGCTGCTGACCCCGCGGTACATCACGGATGTCATCGATGCCGAGGTGAGCCAGCCGACACACTGCAGGGTTTTTGAGTAATCATGCACCGAGCTTCCAGTAGAAGATTATCTGTTGATGTATTTATTACACTTACATTCATAATTAAGCGTGTTTTGACACGGCTCAGCCCCTCATTCGATGTAGCCTGCCGTGTCGAGACCTTGTGGATGAGGCCAAGAAATTCCACTTGCGACCGGAGCTGAGGAGTGAAATGCAAGGCCCACGCACACAAGCCAGATTAGGTGGGAATCTTGTTTGCAACTGTAATTTAGCTTTATGCATCTTTTGTTGATGAGAAAAGTGATTTATGGGTCTTTTTATAGTTTTTATTCCTGTATAGTGTCTTTGAGCTTTGTTAAAAGTGCTACAAAAATAATGTGTATTTTTACTATTATTATTATTTTCAGGTGCCAAAGAAGTCCTGTTGGTTATTGGAGGGTTTGGCAGCCAACAATCACCGATAGACGTAGTTGAGAAATATGATCCAAAAACACAAGAATGGAGCTTCCTTCCTGTAAGTATTGAAAAAGAGAGGGAGAGTTTTTATTTTTATTGTCTGAGTGGATTTATCTGTAACTGACCGACGTGTCTCAAACAGAACATTGCGCGGAAACGGCGTTACGTTGCCACAGTGTCTCTCCACGACCGGGTTTACGTGATCGGAGGCTACGACGGGCGGTCGCGGCTCAGTTCCGTGGAGTGCCTGGACTACACAGCGGACGAGGACGGGGTTTGGTACACCGTCGCCACCATGAATGTACGCCGTGGCCTCGCAGGGGCCACGACACTTGGAGGTGAGGAAGCTCTGAATGACGTGTGCTGCCTCTCTGTGAAATCCTGTCTGAATGTTTTCTTCTCTCGCAGTAAAACTCAACATTACAGATTCTCTCTTTTCGCCCTTTTAACAGACATGATCTATGTTGCTGGAGGGTTCGATGGAAGCCGGCGTCATACCAGCATGGAGCGATATGACCCAAACATTGACCAGTGGAGCATGCTGGGAGATATGCAGACAGCGAGAGAAGGAGCTGGTCTGGTGGTGGCCAGTGGACTTATATACTGTTTAGGTATGGAGGAAACATCCTTTGGGGGGAAAGGGAAGCAACAAATTACTTTTTTTATGATTATCAGAATATTTGCCAGTTGCCAGTCTTCTAACTCAAATCTAAAAATATAAGAGAACCATGATTATGAGACCACACCTGTCCTGCTGGGAAAGTTTTCCTCACATACTGATTCACCCACAAACCACAAATGACAGGTTGAGACAGTGTCAGGGCAGATTCACCAGAGAGGAGTGGAGGAGCGAACGAGGGAGGAAGTGGGCAAGCGAGAGGGAACGTGAGGCAAAGAGCCCTGCACACACCAATACAGTGAAACAACAATAAACAATGCTGTCACAGTCTCTAATCAATGGGAAACACAATTTTATATTAAGAGTCGCACCCAAACGACAACTAGCAATAATCATTAAAGTCTAACTCATAATCTAACTAGCAATAATCAGATAGAAGGAGCAGGAAAGCACATCAACCTTGTGCAGCAACTTAAAACAGTTAATTGCCACTTATTTCTCTGATGATGGACAAATCAACCGTTGCCCTAACTTCTCCTCACAGGTGGATACGATGGACTGAATATCCTGAATTCAGTGGAGCGGTACGACCCACACACTGGCCACTGGACAAGTGTCACACCCATGGCCACCAAGAGGTCGGGTAGGTGACACGACAGAAAGGTGGAATATCACCGCTAACTCTGTGTGCGACTGCTTATCCTGAGACTTGTGCTCTGTCTGCAGGGGCCGGTGTGGCGCTACTCAACGACCACATCTACGTGGTGGGAGGCTTCGATGGCGTTTCGCACCTCGACTCCGTTGAGGTCTACAACATCAGAACAGACTATTGGACCACTGTAGCCAGCATGACTACCCCTCGGTGCTACGTAGGAGCCACTGTACTGCGAGGACGTCTCTATGCCATTGCTGGGTAAGAAAAAGCGTCTAATGTTCTTCTCTCTCTCTGGGTTTACACAGACTGGGATGATCCACTACAGTCTTCATTCGTCCTGCCACAGTTTCATAAAGATTTGTAAATTCTAAACACTTCTCATAATATTATAACAGATCTATGTTTTGCTTTATTGTAGAGCTCAGTGCAAAATTCTCTTAATGTACTGTACATATAGTTTATAAGCCTTAGAGCCCAACCAATATGGATTTTTGCAAGTTAATACCCATACAGATATTAAGGAGTAAATAATGTGTTATTCCTATATATTGGTCGATGTATATAATTTTTATAATATACTTTGTAACATTAATGTCATATTTCCACAAACTTAAAATGATTGACTGTAACTTTCCATAATTGTTTACAAAACCTGTTTCATTGTATCATAAATAGTTTTTCTATGATAAATGATTGTGACATCTTTAAAACTCCTGGATCAGTTGTTCAAACTGGACTGGATTATATTTCAGAGTTTCCCCCGGACCTGAAGCAACACGCCCTCTCCAGCGCAGCTTCTTACCATTTCTGTTTTTCTTAACACGGGGTTGTTTTTTTTTGGTCTGAACAAATAATCGTTAACATGTAGCATCAAGTTGATCAAACAGTACATTTGCTCCAGGCCCATCAAGCAGGTTTGACTGTGGTGCTGCTGTAGTCAGGTTTCAAGCTCACAGTATATTGAATATATAAAGTGTATAAAGTGATTAGGAGAATTATTTTAGGTTTCGTATGCACATGTTTTACAAACCAGTAACTGTAAATATTCTTTTTAACCTTTTCCAGAATATGTTTTCATCTTTGACAACATCTGTCTCTACCCATCAGTCAGTTTGGTTTGTGTCTTTAGTCTAAACTACTTCAAACGTCTGGTAGTGTTAGTAAAGTTCACTACCGTAAAACAAATATAATATACATGTATATGTGAAAGACAAGTACACACTGCTGTACAGTAAAACACCAACGTAGAGATCTCTTGTGTTTATTATGAGAAGTGTAAATATTTTTGGGGTTCATTATGAAACTGTGGCAGGACAAATCAGAATATGGCGGTCTGCCCTAGTCTAATGGGAAACACTGCTTTCACATAGAGACATATGGGATTAGCTGTGGCCCCTCAGAGCACGTTTTGAAGTTTATCTGGGTAATTTACAGTATTTAAAGTGTTTCTGTTCAATGTGTGTACTATAGGTCTCTAGGGTACACGTGTTAGTGGCTTCGGTAAAAAGCTGCTAAATGTATCGATGCACATTCAAAGACATAAAGTTTTCACATTATATTTGTTTAACTTTTGATCGGGCTTGTGTTCAGGCTGATGCAGACTAGTCACAGTCCTGATTGTTGTGGTTTAAACTCTGTTTCTCTCTTTCTCTAGATACGATGGGAACTCACTTCTCAGCAGCATCGAATGTTACGACCCGGTTATCGACTCCTGGGAGGTCGTCACTTCGATGGCGACGCAGCGGTGCGACGCGGGCGTCTGTGTTCTACGAGAAAAGTGATCTTCGCTTGGGACAAGAGCCACAAGAGGAAAACCCGGCAGGAGGACGGGCAGCTAGACTTTGCTAAAATGCCACTAAAACAGAGCCGCAAAGGGAGACGCTTGTTTGCCAGTAAACACAAAAATGAGGCGCCACAGTTTGGGCCGCCGCCGCCGCCTCCACTGAAAAGTTATCCCTTCACCAGTTGGACCGTGCAACAGAGATTCACCGTCGCCGTGGTCGTCTCCACCTGAAAAGAGGCCCCCGAGGAGCCCATCGCCACTTGCATGACACTCATCGGTGGTTCTTGTTGCCGTCTTTACCAGTGAGATTATTTTTTCAGTTTGTCTTCAAAGTGCAATATATTTCTACTCATCACGAGAAACACACGAGACGTTGGAGCACAGTCCGACTCCAGCTGCTGCTACATGCCTTACGACTTTGGCCTACATCGAACCGTGAACATTCATGTTGCCTCACGTTAGACTTCCTGCATCGGCTCGTCATCGCGTGCGCTCAAGGTCATTCATGGGTCACTAATCCTTTTTGTAACTCTACCTGTAAACAGTGCTTTTAGATCCCAATCACTTTATTACGAAAAAGGTTTATTACTTATTGTCGCTCTCAGAATATATATTTAGAGATGAATATTGTTTTAGAAAAATGACTGAGTTGTACCAGTTGATTTATTTTGTCGCTTTGTTTGGCAAAAACTGAGAAATCACAGTATGAAGTGCATGTGATTTTGTGTTCTTTTTTTACTCAGCTTATGAACTCGGACAGGTCCTTGTAGTCTTGACATCACTGTTACCTGGGAAGTGAATAAACACACTGAGAACCAAAGCGTTTTATCTGTGTTGATCTAATCATGTGACGCATCAGGACAGAACGCTGTAAACCCGTTTCACACGTCTTCTGCAGAGTCGGTGACGTCGCTGGTAAGAAAAGTCCTCGATTGCTCCTGAAGCCACAGAGCAAGTGTGAGGAATCTTGCATTTTTAATCACTATATAACTTAATATGTCCGTTTTAACATCAGTAGAAAAGTCAAAACTGAATGTCCACACGTCAGCAAATTACTGCCTTCATTCTCAAACCTCCCAACTTGTCTTTTTTAAATAAAAGATACATCATTTTTGCGATATCTGTATTGGCTCTTTCATTACCTTGGTCCAGACTGAAATAACCGACTGGAGGGATTGAGATGAAACTTCAATTCAAAAGTTTGTGATCCTCTGAATTTTCTCCAAGCTTCAACATCGTTTGTTCTTTTGAGTTAAACGTCTCAATATCTGTTGGACAGATTTCAATGACAGTTACAGACATTCATCATAATAACTGTTGATCCCTTAACTCTTCATCTGACTCCGTCATCTGATCAATCTTTTAATTTGTCCAACATTTACAATCGGCTGTATTTTCCGTAAGTGGCTGTTGTCAACATTTATCTACTGTTTTCTATGAAAGCTAAAAGAAATGAACGATATCATGTATACAGCATAAGATAAGTTCACCCCCCCCCCCCCCCCCCCCAACATGTCTATAGTTTCATAAAGGACACACAATACAAGTCGGGAGAAGAGTAGTATTTTTGCGTCTCTCAACTTCTGTTAATTTGGTTGTTCATTGAAACTCAAAGATTAAAAGATAAACTTAAGATAAAAACATAACATCACACATTGAAAGTTGAATAATTGTTTTTAACTGAGTCTGGTACAAAAAAGTATCAGGAATCAATCAACAGCAGGTAAACAGAGGAGTCTACCAACATTTTAAATACAACTTGCTTGACACGAGAGAAAACTCTATCTTCCCTCCTTCCCTCCCTCCATCTGCCTTCACCCTCGTCCGTCTGCAGCCGGGAACAGCTCCGTCCCTGTCTGCAGGTATAAAGGGCGTCTGGCAGCAGGAGGAACAGAGCAGCTCTGTGTTGACGGAGACACACTTCACTCGTCTCAGGACACTGCACAGGAATTACACGTCTGTCTGGAGCCTGGCTGACACACGCTTAACTTCCAAAGAACTGCTTTTAACGTCTGGGGAATCATGGTAAGATGTTTTAATTAGGAAAACTTAATCCTGAGAAAGGTTGCTGTGCTTTTATCATGCATTATAGATTCAGCATTTTCTCAAATCAGGGTTTTTAGGATCTACAAAGCTTTCTCCAGACTCTGATCTGAATGTGTCTAATGTTAAAGGTGCTGCTGATTGTGTTGACATGCAAATCTGCTGAAAGGTTAAACGATGTCCTTACAGGCTATTAGTGTTTGCTCAACGGCAGTTTTACGAGTTTACAATCACTGACAGGCTGTTTATTGCAGAGCAGCAACAAGTGGAGCTCAAAGCTTCAACGTCAGCCTCGTGTTCAATCTAGAAAAGCTCTGGATTCAAACAGGCTCTTAAGAGTTTTCCAAAGTTTTTGCAAGTTGTCATGTTCCAAACTTTATTCCACCCATGTTTAGCTAATGTCACTCAATAGCAGAAAATCATCTGTGGGTGTGTGGGGGGGGGGGTATGTTCTCCCTCCAGCGAGAACAAAAGCTGAAATTCTCAGCGTGTTGGAACACGATTGCTGAGAGCGCTTGGAAAGAGCTACAGTGATGAAACGAGCCCGGCCTGTTAGTTACATCGTTTACACTTGACGATTACAAAATCAGTGACAGTGCAGTTAATCATCAGGCTTTTCATTTGCATAAAAAAAAAGAGCATAATAATTTACACTATAAATAATCAAATTAAATATTGTACTTTGAAAACCATCTGACATTTCTGAGGTTTAAATTTCCTACGGGTGATTTCAACCGCTGCAACTTCAAAAACAATTTTATTTAGACGTTTTGGAACTGAAGTTGACTTTTTTCTATTTGAGCATCTTGAATTTCCTGTTTCACACTCGTACACCTGAATCTGGGAAGCAATTAAACAAACAAACACATTTTAATCTTCCAAGTGTTTGAATTTGCTCCAAAGGAAATATTGGGGAAAAGACAGGATTTCCATACACTTCATATCCCAAATGCTTTCCAAAATAAAATACTTGAATATGTTATGTATACATAGTCAGCAGTGGTTTAGGTTTTTAATTACTTACATAAATATCTTTAGCTTGAATAACACACAGAAATATATAGTAAAAAGCCTCCTGGTTCTCTCCCAGGTTTGTTTGCAACAGTCCCTGACGTACTTTGTGCCTTTATGATTCTTGTGACCTTCATCTTAACTTGTGTCTACATCTCCATCTCCTCCACAGAGAGAGTGCATCTCCATCCACGTGGGCCAGGCGGGGGTTCAGACCGGAAACGCCTGCTGGGAGCTCTTCTGCCTGGAGCACGGCATCGGTCCCGATGGCGTCTCCCTGGAGGAACCTGCGGAACCCAACTCCCGAGAAGACTCGTTCAACACTTTCTTCAACCCGGGCAGTTTCGGGCGTCACGTTCCACGAGCCATCTTTGTGGACCTGGAGCCCACAGTGGTCGGTGAGCGCTCGTGTGTTGGTGTTTACTCTGCTTATCTCTGCCTTTTATTACCTTTCCCTTCCTCCTCTGTGTGCAGATGTGTGACTCCATTGTGAGAGCGTCTCCATCCTCACGGCTCTCGCAGGGACGGTAACTGCTCATGTGATCCAAGCCCCTGGTTTCCAGGCAACAAGGGCCTTGGTGGCTCATTTACATTTTATTCAATCGTGGCAAACATTTACAGAGTCTGCTGAATCAATAGCAAGATCATACTTGAGCGAGTAATTAATTGATTTTAGCCTGGTGGTAAAAAGCCATTTTCCAATATGTACCTTCGATTTGTACAGAGAAAAATAAATATGGTTAAATATGACTGTGATATCAATATGGTTTCAGTGAAGTGCTCCAAGTATGGAGCCCCAAACCTGACCAAAGGTACTACAGGGTTATCAAGTACATCATACTGTGAATTAGATCAGTAATATTAAGTGTTAAAATTATACACTGTAAAGCTTTATACATTCTCTTTAACCTTTAATACGTTTCTTGAAATAAATTCGAACTTTTCTATTGATATTCCATTAGCTCATCTTAATACTTAACTTTTTGCAGCATATTTAGCCATTTTATAACAATAAGATGGTGAAATTATAATTATCGTACTTAAATTACATTCAGTTACTGATTTTTATGGCTTCACCTTTATAATCAATGGAAGTTTTAAGATGTTGCCTTTTACAGCATTTTACACACGGCTGGTAAATGGAAAACAAAAGTTCATGGGGTTGAAAAAGTTCACATAATTAGAATCATGTCAATAATATGATCATAAGACAGATATTCATGATGATAAACTACGATCACACACTTGGACACGTGCAGCTCCTCTGGTTTCTCAGGTTAAACCGAGCTGACGCTGATCTCAGTCGACGTTTCTGAACTAAATCTTTGATTTCAGACGAAGTGCGAGTTGGAAAGTACAAAGATCTGTTCCACCCGGACCAGCTGATCTCTGGCAAGGAGGACGCAGCCAACAACTACGCTCGTGGTCATTACACTGTCGGGAAAGAAATCATTGATGACGTCATGCAGCGCATTCGTAAAATGGTTTGTGACAATAACAAGTTACTGTTTTTAAAATCAATAACAGTGAGTCTCGTCGTTGTTTTAATATCTACAATGATTTCAGGCACCGGTGCATTGACAAACCAAGTTATGTTGCAGATTCAGTTAAACAATAAGTTGAAACTCAAGATGAAGTTTTTTAAACGTGACAGGAGTTTCAGATTCTGATGATAATTCTCTGTAGGTTGATACATTTTTCATAAAATGATCATTTCTAGCCGCTTGAGGTCAGTGGTTCTGTGTTTCTGTCCTTCCCATCAGACAGACCAGTGCTCCGGCCTGCAGGGGTTCCTCGTCTTCCACAGCTTCGGCGGCGGCACCGGCTCTGGCTTCACCTCTCTGCTGATGGAGCGTCTGTCGGTCGACTACGGCAAGAAATCAAAGCTGGAGTTTGCCGTCTACCCAGCTCCCCACATTTCTACAGCTGTGGTGGAGCCCTACAACGCCATCCTGACCACCCACACCACCCTGGAGCACTCCGACTGCGCCTTCATGGTGGACAACGAGGCCATCTACGACATATGTCGCCGCAACATGGAGATCGAGAGTCCTGGTTACACCAACCTCAACAGATTGATCGGTCAGATTGTTTCCTCCATCACCGCCTCCCTTCGCTTCGACGGCGCCCTCAATGTCGACCTCATGGAGTTCCAGACCAACCTGGTGCCATTTCCACGAATCCACTTCCCCCTGGTTACTTACTCGCCCATAATCTCCGCTGAGAGGGCGAACCACGAGCAGATGACCGTGGCCGAGATCACGAACGCCTGCTTCGAGCCGAGCAATCAGATGGTCAAGTGTGATCCTCGCAATGGCAAGTACATGGCCTGCTGCCTGCTGTACCGAGGCGACGTCGTCCCAAGGATGTAAACACCGCCATCGCAAATATAAAAACCAGACGATCCGTTCAGTTTGTCAACTGGTGCCCCACTGGTTCAAGGTGAGTATCATTATGAAAGATGGTCACATGAACGCGACTGCAAAGAGATTATATTGGGTCATGGTTGAACCCAAGGGGAAGCCACAGGAAGTGTAGATTGGAAGTGAACCAGTATGTGTGACCAGCTTGAGATACTTCATCCTTCTGATCGCTCTCTTCGTCTCAACAGGTCGGCATCAACTACCAGCCTCCGACTGCAGTTCCTGGTGGAGACCTGGCCAAAGTGCAGAGGGCCGTGTGCATGCTGAGCAACACCACGGCCATCGCGGAGGCCTGGTCTCGACTGGACCACAAGTTCGATCTCATGTACGCCAAGCGTGCGTTCGTCCACTGGTATGTGGGCGAGGGGATGGAGGAGGGGGAGTTTTAGAGGCCCGAGAGGACCTGGCCTGTCTGGAGAAGGATTACATGGAGCTGGGTGAAGAGAACGACCCTGATTCTGATGACGACGACTTGGACCATGAATACTGAGCCGTGTTGTCAATATTTTATCTCGTGAATCTCCTGAGCTCATTGTTGGTGTTTCTCTCTGCCCTGTTTCTATAACGTCAGCTTTAGAAGAAGACTGTGAAGATGTGAAACTTGTTAGAGACTCGATGGTCTAGTGGTCAACCACAATGTCTCCGTTACCTATAGAGCTGTGTTGTCTCTCGCTCTCGTCACATTTCCTGTCTGCCTCTCTGCTGTATGATTCTGAATAAAGACAAACATGTTCAAGTACCTTCAGACGAATGTAAAACCGACTAAGTTAGACTTTTAATAAAATAATGAGGTGACATCTTCAAAAACACAAACTGGAACCTTGTGTTTTTGTTAATATTTGCATCCTCGATGTTTGAGGTTATCTACAGAGGGACATAATGTGTGTGGACTGATTTCAGATTCGGGTGTTGTGTTGTGTTGTGTTGTGTTGTGTTGTGTTGTGCTTATAGAGCTTATGAAAAAACATGTTTTACATACTTAATACATTAATGTAGTTTTAGAATTGCAGAAACACATCTCTGTAGAATACAATACTGTTCAACAGAACCAGAGACCTCATCCTTCCATCCATGGACGACCCGCTCCCCCCCGAACCACAGCCACCAGTCTTCACCTCGTGCAGCAAACGCACAAAAATCAAGCAAATTAAGATTTTAAACATTGAACAGAGGTTGTGCACAGATTTTCAAGGTGGCGTATTGGGCAGGTAGATGGTTCCGAGCATCTTGGAGGACTTTGGTTTATTCTACCTCAGTTTCTTCCGTCTCATCATGTGATTCCAGACTGACACTGAGATCCAGAACATCTGCTGCTGGACTCCTGGTTTCTCAGTGTCCTGCTGCAAAACGAATCAGATCAGACACCTCTCTGCTTCTGGTGGTGCTGGTGAGAGAGAGAGAGAGAGAGAGAGAGAGAGAGAGAGAGAGAGAGAGAGAGAGAGAGAGAGAGGAGGAGGAGAGAGAGAGAGAGAGAGAGAGAGAGAGAGAGAGAGAGAGAGAGAGCTCATGCCTCAAGCTCCTCTCTGTCTCTCCTCTCACGGTTTCCCTCCACAGGTGAAGTTTGCTCCTTTGTCTCGTCTCTTTTCTCTCTGAGCTGCAGCAGATGTTTTTAAACCTTTTCACAGAAACATCCCATCGAGCCGCTCACACCAGCTATTTAAACAACAAGTCCCGGCGGCCGCGAAGGTGTCACCTGCACATATTCATCCGCCACAGGCAACAACACCAGACTGTGTACAAAGAGGAGAAGTAGTTCACAGTTTATTAACTATTACTAACGCGACCTGAGACTTTATTTACTTTAGGGGGTAGTTTAATTTAGACGAGAGATGAAGGGTAAAGTTTCATGAATCGTTTCACTCAAAGATTTGTTTTAACATAAGTAAAACTACAAAAGTACCAAAATACAGGCTCCTTAAATTATCATAAGTTAAACTATTCACCATCCACAATAAAACATTTGAGAATAAAATGTGTTATATTACTGTATTATTATTATTATTATTTATGCAGTAATGTGTACATATCAGATTCCGTCGTCCAGCCTTACAGGAAAGGTGTAGATTTGTATTTTGAAGCTGAAAGAAGATTTAAATACAAGGATTATTATGTCTTTATATAATAATGCATGACTGGATTAACCTCCTCCGCTTCCCTTTTTGTTTTAGAACCCCTGCTGATACACAGCAGGTTAACCATTCATTTGATAAAGACATATATATATATTTACAACAAATGAGTATCCAAAAATACAATTAAATATTGAGATAAAAAGCATTTATTCTTCAAGACAAGGGCTACATGATAGAAGAAAGAATATGTAGATGTAAATATAGTATTTTATTCTCAGACATACACACATACACATGTATAGACACACTTTGACCCAAATACTCAGATAAACATGAAACCGAAGTAAACAAGGACTTGAGCAAGAGACGTAAAGATTAAGATAAGAGCTCAAACAGAAGGAAATAAACAGAAATACATCAAAAATAAAAACAACGAGTGACAGATGGAACCAAACAGGGGACAGAGAGTTGTCTTCTAGGGGCCCTGGTCCTGATTGCAATCAAGACTCATATGTAGATATATACACATTTACATTTGAAGCTATGCACGTTTAAATATTTTTTTAAAACGGAAACTGTGTGTTTATGTGTAATTACTCTTTAATACGCGGATCTGACGCTGAACCTGGAGCCAACTCACAACTCACACGGGACTGAGCGGTGTCTAGTTTTTTGGGCGGACGTGCTCACTGCCTTGGAACCGTCTCCTCACTGTGCGTGGATGTGTGTGTGAGAGAGGGAGTGTGTGTGTGCGTGTGTGTGTGTATGAGAGGGAGAGAGTGTGTGTGTGTGTGTGTTGATGTCGACCGACCGCAACCGAGTCTGACGCCGAAACAACGAGGCTCCAAACCCCAGAGAAACCCTCCCGGTGACCTGCTGCCCCTCGACGCGTGTCCTCCCCCCCGGGGTCCTGGTGGTTCGTGTCGCGGTGCCGGACGCGCTGATCCGTTCCCGTCCGAGCCTCCTCCGGCGGGTCAGCCCGAGACGATGAGCCAGCCTCGGCCGGACGAGTTCCAGCCTCCTCCGGAGTGCCCGGTCTTCGAGCCCAGCTGGGAGGAATTCGCCGACCCCTTCGCCTTCATCAACAAGATCCGACCCATCGCGGAGAAGACGGGCATCTGTAAAGTCCGGCCGCCCCCGGTGAGTGCGACCGAACCGAGCCGAGAAGCGGCGACGCGGATGCTGGATTAGCTGTAGATGGACCCGGGGATTTAAAGGGACGCTCCAACATGGCGGATGCTCATTCTTTGTGCTTGCCACGGCTAAGCTAGCTCCGCTCCGGGGGGATGAACCCCGCGTCGTGCCGCCGCCTCGCTGGGCTCGAGCCCCCGGGCGGCGGGCGGGCGACGCACACGGTGCCGGTGCGTCGCGAGCGGACCGTCCGCCGCGTGTCAACAAAGCCCCGTCGCCCCGGCGGTTGAGCCACGTTAGCCGCGATGCTAGCTCACGGCTAGCGGGCTCAACCTGTCACCGCTCGGCACACGGCGGTGACACGGGAGGCGATGCGGAAGCCATCGGGCTCCGGAGAACCTGATGTTGTGATAATAACACGAGTTTGAATGTTAATATTTAATCTCCCGTCCTCCATTTTGTGTCCTTAAATGTCCCGGGTCGTTAATTATGGATTATTTGTGGGGAGAGCATCATGGTGCAGATGGGTCACTCAGTGTGTGTGTGTGTGTGTGTGGTCCATCACTTAAAACGTGTATTTCCTCATGCACAGCCTCACTAGTGTGTCTTTACTTCCCCCCCCTCCCCCCACACCCTCCTTTAGTATGGAAATCAACAACTCTCATAATAAATAAATGACAGTAACACACTTCATTTATTCACCTACATCCTGATCCGGCTGAATACCAAGTTGAGGACTGTTGAAAGTTGTGTAGTGAACTCATCTTTGTTACACAACAGTGTGGCAGGTCCTGATCACTGAGGATGAGCCCGTGTTCATGTGTGAGCCTGTGTTGTAGGGTGTTGTCCTCCATGTTGGCTTTGTGGTAAGCTGGGCTGGTGAGTGAGTCTTCCATCTGGCCATTTTGTGTGCCAGGGGGGGGGGGGGGATGTGGGCCAACAATTACACACCAAGAATTTGTGTGTGTCTGCTGCTTGAATAATTGGGTTTTTTTTTGTGTGTGTTGTTGTTCACGTGCGGTATTGACACAGATATTGATTGATGCTGTGAAGCTGAAAAGGCTTGTGGGTCCTCCCAGCAGCAGCAGGGCCTCGCGTCGCTGCTGCACAACCTGGATTCTTAGCATCAGTTGTCGTGTAAACATCTGGTCACAAGCTTTGTTTGTTGACATGAGTTCAGCGAAATCAAATCTCCATCGTGAAATATATACATTTTAATGACACTTAATGACATTTGGAATCCGTGCTCCCGTCACAAGTGGACAAACTGATTGACTCTGCAACTTCACTTGTCGATGCGAGAATAAAAAACAATAGTCGCACTATCTCGGCTTCGTGTTGTGATGACCTTCATGTGCCATTGTGTGTATTTCTGTTTAGGGTTGGCAGCCTCCATTTGCCTGTGATGTGGACAGACTTCACTTTGTTCCTCGGATCCAGAGGCTCAATGAACTGGAGGTTAGTTGTGTTAGTTGTGTTCGTCAGGTTTACCAGTAACTATTTGACTAGTCTTAGTTTGTGTGTTTGTAGATTTAATTAATTTTTTTTTTTGTCCTAAGGCCTCACTGGTCATAACAGTTATGGAACAAAGAACAGGATGTTATTAACGCCTTATAATTGTTTTATGTAACAAAGGATAATCTGCAAGTTAGACTGATAATTATGAGGCTTAATTCAGACTTTAAAGAATATTAATTTAAACTGAATTTATTTTGAACAGTAGCTCACATAACCCTGTGTTCTTTGCCTTTTCATGTTATATTTCTCCAGGTTTTCCTCGAATGTCTTACATTTCCTCCAGTTTAATACATTTGTACCTGACAGGTGTCAATGTTTTTATATTTTTCTAGGCCCAGACCAGAGTTAAGCTCAACTTCTTGGACCAGATCGCCAAATTTTGGGATCTGCAGGGATGTGCCCTGAAGATTCCTCACGTGGAGAGGAAGATTTTGGATCTGTATAAACTAAATAAGGTTGATAATTGACATCGCTGCCCATTATTTGCATATATATAAAACTAAAATGCAATCAACCAACTCCTAACACCGACGTAACCTTGCTGTCATTTCAGCTGGTAGCAGATGACGGCGGTTTGACCTCGTCTGTCAGGACAGGCGATGGACTAAGATCGCACACACAATGGGCTTCGCCCCTGGCAAAGCTGTCGGCTCACACCTGCGAGGGCATTATGAGAAAATCCTCTATCCCTACAATCTGTTTCAGAGTGGAGCAAACCTGCTGGTGAGTTGGACACATGCGTCAATATGAGAGCGTATCCTGTTCCTGATGGCACGCGCACAAAGAGACACTGTCACTGACTCCTCTGTAAACAAAGACCTAATAAGTCACGGCCCAACCGATTGTTCAAAGTTTAAATACAAATGTGGTATGTTTGATATTTGTGTTTCCATTTGAGTTAGAAGCCATCGGTACAATAAAAGATTTCAAGACAAATTTAGAAAAATGCATTATTAGGATGTGCATGTTTTATATTGAACTACTAGGTTTTATCTAGAGATTAACGTTTGGATTTTACTGTATTTTTTCAAGTCAAGGCTATTTTCTGATTAATAGAGTGTGAACTTATCGTTTGGTGCCTAGTTGTGTCGTTTAGTAGCTTTCACATCCTCATATATTTCATGATATCTTGCAAGAGAGTTTACCAAAGGTCTGTGGATTGGAGCTGTGTGACCTCTTAGACAGGTCACTCTAAATTGTGTAATTACTCAAGCTCTCTCCTGCCTCAGGCACCAGAGGCAGCTTCCAAACTGATGCGTTTGGAGGCTGATCCTGAACTTGACGAGGTACAGTATGTTTGTGTCATGGTTGAAAAGCCACTCGGCAACAAAAAAAAAAGGCATGCTTTATCTACGGCTGGATTCTTAATATTTACATGAACTTCTGAGTTTAACCCTTTCTCACAACTCAATGTTCACATCAAACTTTCGAGTTTTCCCTCGACAAGTCAGTCAACATGTAACATGTCACTTAACAATAACATATAAACCCAGTGCAGCAATTATGTATCAGTTATACATCAGTTAAAATATTGTAGGAGACATTTAGTTTTCTTTTATCCTTGTCAATTGCTTCTAATAATTATACTACAAACTCACGGGTAACTCCCGAACGTGTGATATCCACTACCTGCGCATGTGCCTCCTCAGCTTCTCTCGACCTGTTCGGGGTCACAAACTGTAACTAACCACATCCTTCTTATGGCCCTTTCTAATCTTCAAACTATATTGAAACCAACTATTGTCCCATTGTTTGAACATTTGGTTGTCGATGATACTTCCTCATAACTAGGATTGTTCCGTTCATTTTATTATCGCTGACAAACCCGGAGTAATAATCATGTCATATATAATTACACACATACTGATCGCTGCTTTTCAGCGTACAGGTATTTTCAGTTAGGCACACAAAAGATTTTTATTTACCAGTGGGCGGTGGTTTCAACTGTTGCATCATTTCCCCTCAGTGTGTTCCGAAGCCTGTCCAGTCAGTGGAGAGCACAGGAAGCCTGGAGAGCGAGGACACCAAGGAGCTCAAGCTGCAGGACCCGGCTCAGAGGCCGACTGCCCCGACGCCCGACCCGTGCCCCAGTGCTCGCAGAGCCAAGCGCATGAAGTGTGAGGTGGGTGATTTAAAACGGTCCCGAATCCAGCTGCACAGACTTTCCACTCTCATCAAGGTTTTAGTAGTTTTCACTTCCCACAGGTTTTAACTTCTCACTGATTCTTACTCAGGCCGTGTGTGTGAAGACTGAACCAGGAGAACCTGGAGAGAGCAAGCCCAACCTGAGGCGGAGGATGGGTTCGTTTGTTGCCAAGCCAGAACCAGGTCAGACTCCACGTCCCAGTGGCTGAGTGTACATGTACTTTGAGTTGAGTTGTGTACTAACGCTATCACAAAGGTCATTTTAATCAAGGTATCAGTTCAGTTCATTTCATCAGTCAATTGAAAATGAATTTTATCACATTATTGGATGCACCTGACCATTATCAGAGAAACACACATTTTGAATCTCCATCTTAAATCCGTGTTTTTATCGTATTTAATCACCGGGTCTGGTTTATTTTGAGAGGAGACCTTCAAAAAAATGGAACTGCTATGATGACAGTGGTGGAGAAGACAACAGCCCCCATTAAACACACAACTTCATGACATCACCGAACTGTATTTTGTTGTTGTTTTGATTGAGAGACCCCTAGTGGCAGAAATGTACATATTTTGTGTTTACCAGCATATTAGGATTTAATCTCTGTCCAAAACAACTGTAATATGGTTAGAATTGGAGTGAGGTATTATTTAAATGTGTACATTTATTTTTAAGTCTCATTAATGCTACATGGGGTGTTAAAGTAAAGGTTAAACAGTGCTTGATGTTGTTGTTGTTATGACAGTTGTGAAAACACCGGTTAACTTTGTTGTTTCCTCTTGCAGAAAAAGAAATTCCCATTCTTGTGAAAGTGGAACCAGTGGAAATTAAAGAACCAATAATTGAAGTAGACAAATCGAAATCACGGTACAAGAAATTCATCCCCCCAGTTCCTCCGAGTCCAGTAAGTAGAAAATGTTTATTTAACGTTTATTGCTTATAGGATTCCACAACTTGTCTTAATGCAGTTTAAAGTCTACAAAAAACGTATAACAAAAGTAATCTTGACATTAGCAAGTATAATAATTATGTAATTACATACCAGTTACATATATGTATATGAAAGATAAAGGAAAGAACAGGAATCCTCCCTCCTTGATCTTTATGAATTTGTGTAATAAATTTGATGTGAGTTAATAGCAGCTCTGTGTAGAAGAGGGTTGCACAGAAATGTTTTTTTCGCCATGCCTCTGAAACACGTACATTACAACCTCCTGCTCTTGTTTTCCAGGTGGATCTGGTTGTGTGTCTGGTGTGTGGCAGCGGGGGAGATGAAGACCGTCTGTTGCTGTGTGACGGCTGTGACGGCAGCTATCACACGTTCTGCCTGATCCCTCCTCTGCACGACGTCCCCAAAGGAGACTGGAGGTGCCCCAAGTGTCTGGCTCAGGTGAGGAGGAACCGAACGTGATTAATGAGCAGTGGGAGGTCTCAGAACAACAAGCTGCTCCAACTCTACAAGACAGTCTGTTCAAAAAATATAGAGATATTCATAAAGGTTGTTAAATGCTCCAAACCTATTTGTTCAAAGATCTTTTTCCTCTTATACAGGAATGCAACAAACCTCATGAGGCATTTGGCTTTGAACAAGCATACAGGGACTACTCCCTGCGTGCTTTTGGGCAAATGGCAGATGCTTTCAAATCGGATTACTTCAACATGCCAGTTCATGTAAGTAGAAAAGGTCTCATAATAAACTGGTGAGTCTCTCGTGGGGGGGGGAGAAATTTCAAATGTTAACGTATATATTTTGTGTGTTTTACAGATGGTACCCACAGAGCTGGTGGAGAAGGAGTTCTGGCGTTTGGTTGGAGCCATTGAAGAAGATGTTACCGTGGAATATGGAGCAGATATTGCCTCAAAGGAGTTTGGGAGTGGATTCCCAATTCCCAATGGAAAATTAAAGCTTCCCAAGCTGATGAGGTAATCTCCTTACTGTCTCACTGTGGACTGAAATGAGCCAGTCAGTCTATCTTAAAATGAGGTGTTGTGATTCTGAGTTTGTCGCCTCTCTTGCAGAAATACCTCAAGTGTGGCTGGAACCTCAACAACCTGGCGATGATGAACCCCTCTATACTGACTCATGTGACTGCTGACATCTGTGGGATGACGCTGCCATGGCTTTATGTTGGCATGTGCTTCTCCTCCTTCTGCTGGCACATTGAGGATCACTGGAGCTACTCCATCAACTACCTGCACTGGTACTTAAAAAAAAACATCTGAAACTGAAGCTCAGCTGCTTCTCTTGTGGGGTCTGGACTTTTGAGTGCTTGTGATTTAGCTCCGTAGAACTAACACACAAACACAATTTGATTTACTTCAAGGGGAGAACCCAAAACCTGGTACGGAGCCCCTGGCTTCGCAGCAGAACAGCTGGAGGAAGTGATGAAGAAACTGGCCCCGGAGCTTTTCGAGTCTCAGCCTGACCTGCTGCACCAACTAGTCACCATCATGAACCCCAACACCCTGATGGCCTATGGAGTCCCAGTATGTGTTTATATGACTTCCACAGGCATTGATGCGTTTCTGTGTTCATCCACAACAACATACAGCTGATGTTTGAATGAACGAACCTTCTTCTTTCCCCACAGAACATTAATCGTCTTCTTTTTGTCTCCTCTCTGCTTTAGATTTACAGAACTAATCAGTGTGCTGGGGAATTTGTCATCACGTTTCCCAGAGCTTACCACAGCGGCTTCAATCAGGGCTTCAACTTCGCTGAGGCCGTCAACTTCTGCACTGTGGATTGGGTATGCATCCCATCTTTTATGTGATTCCACACAACACAGCGTAGTTGTTATGAAAAGTGATCAAAATACTTACTCAGGCATAGCTGCAAAAAGAAATATCAGAACTTGTTAAATACATAATCTATTTAAAAGTATTCTTTCATATTCATTTCATTTTTTACAACATCACACACAAAAAAACAGAAGCTAATCCAAGTGGTTACCAAGCAACACACACATACTGGTATGTAAATTGCGTTTGGCCAAGTAATTAACGGCTGAATACCAGCAAATTTATTTGGAAACTTTCGGGGAATGAAAACCATAAAATAACCCGTTGCCTGTTAATTTGTGGATTCAACTTGACCTTAACTGTCTTGCCAACCCTTTTTTTTCCCCCTGTGTCCGATTCCAGATGCCTCTTGGCAGGCAGTGTGTGGACCACTATCGAATGCTGCACCGGTACAACGTGTTCTCCCATGATGAGATGGTTTGCAACATGGCCTCGAAAGCAGGAACGCTGGATGTGGTCCTGGCCTCCGCCGTCCACAAGGACATGGTCGCCATGCTCCGGGAGGAGAAGGAAATCAGAGAAAAGGTCAAGAAAATGGTAAGACTGCCCTCACTCTCATGTTTATATAACATTTAAACTATTTTTCACATATCCTGAATATATACAGGCTTTTTTTCAGGGTAGACACTTGTGGCTGTCTGGACTTTCTTTCCACCGATTACAAATTTAACCTAGATTGAGTTTCAACCCTTTTTTTTGTCTCACTCCTTCAGGGGCTGGTTCATTGCAAGGAGGCAAGATACGACCACCTCCAGGATGACGAGCGACAGTGTGTCAAGTGCAGGACCACCTGCTACCTGTCTGCCATCACCTGTCCCTGCAGCCCAGGGGTACTGGTCTGTCTGCACCACATCAACGACCTGTGCTCCTGCCCCGTCTCCAACTACACACTGAAGTAAGTGAACAGGCTTTGTGTGCAGAGATCAGCAAACGAGATGTGGCAATGTAATGAATCTGTTTGAGGAAAGGATATTTCACTAGTGAAAACTCTTGAGTCTTTGTGTGTCATATTATCCCAGTGTGCTAAGTAACTGTATTGTTGTGTTTGCTGCTGCAGTTTCAGGTACACACTGGACAAGCTGTTCCCCATGATGAACGCGGTGAAGCAGCGATCTGAGCGGTACGACGAGTGGGCCTCCCGCGTGGCCGAGACTCTCGAGGCCAAACTGGAGAAGAAGAGAGGTAAGCAGCGAGAGGAACTACGAACGCCAAGCAGCATTAAAACACCATCTGTTGTAAAACACATAATAACTGTCTGCTTATTTTTTGATTTAATATCATTTATTTATTTATTTCACATTCCAGTCTTCACACCGATAATTCTAAAATTAGGTCACTTTAACAAAACCCAACGAGGACTCATGTTTCTTTATGATGCTTTAGACATATTTAGCTAATTTCTACATTTCAAAAGCTGAAAACAAAGGGCTTCTAGAAAGTAGGAAACATATTTAAAATGATAGTTTACTTGCATGAATTTAAACAAATTGTTGTCAGTAACAATACACAGGGTTTACTTATGTGTCTAAAACCAGTGGTATGGTCGTTAACATTGTGACGAAAAGTTCTGAAAAACAAGTAGAAGCAAGTCAGCGGCTGCTCTTCGATTTCCTACAGGGGTTATTTAAACCGTGACTGTTACTTTATGTGTCAGAGAGATTAACCAGCTGTTCTCTCCTCAGGCCTGCCAGTCTTTCGCTCCCTCCTCGCTGAATCAGAGACCAGGCTGTTCCCCGAGAACGACCTGCTGCGGCGGCTGCGTCTGGTCACAAAGGACGCAGAGAAGTGCTCCTCGGTGGCCCAGCAGCTGCTGAACGGCAAGAGGCAAACCAGGTAGCGTTAATACACTGTTCTTCATCAGACGAGTGTATAAATTACACACCTTCGTGTTGTGTTACTCACCAGGGAACAGTAGTAGTGCCTCAGTGGGGTTAACTCGTTCTCTGGACACCCTCCTCTAGGTATCGGTGTGGAAGTGGGAAATCACGGAGCCAGCTGACCGTGGAGGAGCTGAGTTCGTTTGTGAGGCAGCTGTACAACCTGTCCTGCTGCCTCCCTCAGGCTCCGAAGCTGAAGGTAGGCTGGGGAGAAGAAATGAGTCCTGGGATGTCACTCAAATTAAACCACATGAGTTTTATTTTAGCTGCTCAAACCCGTGTTTATTATGTAATATAACCGTCATGTTAAATAATGTTATTATGTCGTGCTGCCACTGTGGTACATGACATCATGTTGTGATGCTCGTATGTCTGACTGTGATGACACCTTCATGTGAACATGATGATTAAGAACAATGCACAGTACTATCATCACAGGTCTGTATAGAGTCAATGGTCTGATTAGAGTTTGGAGCACCTTTCTGTTAATGAGGGAAATTGCTTTAACTTCCTAAAGTTTTCTGGAGCAACTAATTGAAAATCGATTAATGTCAAAGCATCAATTTTAACGACCTGTACGTTTTGATGTTGTCGTCCTTCAGGTACTCTTGAACCGTATCGAGGACTTTCAGCAGCACAGCGAGAAAGTCCTGGCGGACCAAGTTCCGAGCGTCGCCGAGATCCAAAGCCTGCTGGACGTCAGCTTTGAATTTGACGTGGACCTGCCGGAGCTTCCTCGCCTGAGAGTGAGGCTGGAGCAGGCTCGCTGGCTGGAGGCAGTGCAGCAGGCCAGCGCCCAGCCCGCCTCCCTGACTCTGGAGACCATGAGGCGGCTCATCGACCAGGGAGTCGGCCTGTCACCCCATCCGTCCGTGGAGAAAGCCATGGCTCGTCTTCAGGAGCTGCTCACGGTGTCCGAGCACTGGGAGGACAAGGCGAGCAGCCTCCTTAAAGCCAGGTGAGGGCAGCACCGACTGATGTCAGCGTTTAAACCACAGGGTCAAAAAAACAACAACATCCAAAACATCAACAAAAGGTTTTTATTCTCTGTTAACACAAATTAAAATCTTGGGATAAACTTTCTCTTTACTTTACTTTTACCGGTCGAAGCGTTAACTTTCTGTCCAGGTTTTTGCACTGACTGATTGTAACTGAATAATGAATATGACGTCAGTGCTCCTGATTTTGCTTCATTTTAATTACAGCTAGTGCAAAATGCTGCCGCTAGAATATTCACCAAGACCAACAAAAAGTGAGCATCATATTTAGTTCTGCCCTCATTCCATTGTTTCTCAGTGCTGTTCAGTATTAACTGTCACAAGTGCTTTTCCAAGGCTTTTAATGGCATGGCTGCAGCAATGTGCATCTCTCTCTTTCCATTACCAGAAAAACTAATTTTTAATCAAATCCTAAAATGTCCACTTCTTAAAAAACAAAACAGTTACTGAAGGGTAGTTTACTGCAGGTTTGAATTTTGGGGTTTTCACACAATTACAATGTTGTTAATTCACTTAATTTGTGGTGATGAGCTCAGATGTTTGACACGACTTAAGTCACACTCCATGTAAAGAGAAAAGGTAACTGTAGCTTGACATGATTCAATACAAACTCCATAAACAGGACGTGTTCACCATTTGAAAGTGTGAAGCTTCCAGTGAAACATGTGTGACGATGCCATGACACAGCTTATCACAGAGTTTTTAACTTGGTGGCGTTGCAGGCATTATGTCTACATTCGTCACCTTCGGCATATAACGTGTGTTTTATTGTCCACCAGACCACCACACTCCATAGAGACCCTTAGTGCTGCTGCGGAGAAGGCGTCTGGTCTCACCGCTCACCTCCCCAACTGCCTGCTCCTGAAGGACACCATCAGAAAGGCCCGGGAGTGGCTTCAAGAGGCCGAGGAGCTTCAGGTCAGGGCACCTATTCACTTCAGGACCAGAGGATGTTATTTACTAAGTGGGTGATTGTGACTCTAAAATAATCTGTATGTTTCAGGCCACCGGCTGCATTCTGATGGTGGACAGCCTCTCTGACATGGTGCTGCGAGGACACGCCATCCAAGTCCGCCTGGAGCCTTTGGACCAACTGGAGTCGTTAATGGTAGAAGTGCACGAATGGAAAGAATCTGCAACAACAACTTTTCTTCAGACAGACTCGGCTCTTACCTTACTGGAGGTAAAATCACACAATTCTATAAAAAAAAAAGACTATTAAGACGACGGGGTTGTGATTGTTTATCTCTATTTCTCATGTCCCATCACAGGTTCTGTCCCCAAGAATTGACTTTGGAAATGTTGGTTCTCCAAAGAGGAAGATCAAGAAAGGCAAAGAGTCACCGAAAAGTAACAAAAAGAAAACGCCAGGACTCACTCTCTCACTGAGAGAGCGCTTTCAGAGCACAAGGACTCTACCTCTGCAGTGAGCATGGTTTTCCTTCAGAGAGAAATAGGGACTATGTTAGACGATTTAATTGAAAGTTTAACTGATTTGTTCTGACTTTAATTTATTCACCAGATGGCAACTCTGGAGGAGCTGCAGGTGAGGGAGATGGAGGCTTTCTCTAATCTCAGGGCAGCAAACGAGTCTAAGCTCCTTCCCACCGCAGACTGCATGGACCTCAAGGTGTGCGTCTGTCAGAAGGCGCCCATGGGTGCGATGCTGCAGTGTGAACTCTGCAGGGATGCCTTCCACAGTGTGTGTGTCAGAGACACATCGGACCCCTGCAAAACACAGCCGTGGCTCTGTCCGCAGTGCCAGCGAGCGGAAAAACCCCCCCTGAACAAAGTCCTCTCCCTGCAATCCTCTCTGCGGCGCATAGGGGTGCGCCTGCCGGAGGGCGACGCTCTGCACCATGTGGTTGAGAGGACACTGAACTGGCAGCACGAAGCACAACAGATTTCAAAGATGTGTAAACTACCGGAGCTGGAAGAAAGACCAGCGACTCCCCCCATTCTCACCAGCTGGGTGTCCAGGCAGCCATGAAACTCAAGACAACACTCAGGTCACTCATCAGCTGCTCGTGTCACTTTTAGCAGTTTACAGAAACAGATGTGTAAATCAGAGTTTGTATAGTAACGTTTGGGATCTGATGTGTGTGATGCAGGCGCCCTCCTTGACTCCAGAGTGGAACAGGACCAGCCACGCTCAGACTGTCTTTTACACCGAGCAGAGATGTATACCGCTGCAGGGTCAGTATCAGCGTCCTCTGAACTGTCACTGGGACTCATGAAGAATCATTTGTCTATACGTCGATTATAAATGAATAGATAATATATTCTCATTGTTAATGTTGTGGTTTCCTGTCTGACAGGCTTGAGTCGGGAGCTGGAGGAGCTGATGGTGGAGGGGCTCCTGCTGCAGGTGTCTCTGCCAGAGGTGCAGAGCCTCTACCACACGTTACTGGACCGAGCCGCCAGCCAGCAGACCAACAGATGCATGTTGCCTCCGCAGGACGAGGCCGCAGACGCTGACGTGCACACGCAGTTTAACTCTCAGGGAAAAAATCTGCCACTGAACCAGGTGAAGACCACCAGAATCAATGAAAACTCAAAAGAAAACAACACAACAGCCTCAACTGATTTAGTTGTCGTTTTATTTTCAGGAGGGAGTCAACGCCATGAGGGACATTATGACCGGCTCGGAAAAGAAAGTGAAGCGGCATTTGGACAACAAAAAACATTCTCACAAAAGACAGAAGATAAATAAGAAGAATCTGCAGCGCAGAACAGCGTCGACCTCGTCCTCCCCGCGCTCCGATTTCTCCCAGTCTGACGAATCGGATGAGGAAATGGCCGTGTGTCCAGCAGAGAGGTGTCAGCTGCCAGAGGGAGATGAGGTGAGAGACGTCTCAATAAAAACATCTCTGAGATACTGTTGATCTTTTCTCTGCAGGGGACAGTTCACCTCCTACGTATTCAAACTTTATGAAATACAAGAGATTCAGTTCAATATCTCTGAACATCCAGAAAATGATATTGGAGATGGAGGAGGGTTCCTCCAGAGCAGAGCTGTAAAGCTGAGTATCACAGCAGCAGCCAATAAGGGGTTGACTCTGGTGACACAGGAAGGAAGATTATGTGTCAGACATGGTGATGTAAAATATATTAAAACGTTTATCTGAAGCCTACACGAGATTTGAGTCTGGTTTAATCCAACCACGTCGACATCCTCTCTTCTTTTTTACAGTAACTGTTGAAAAGTCTTTAAAGCCAGATGCAGTCATGTTGTCTGGAAGGAGCAGCTCAGTATATACAGGCCGTCAGGTGTGGTTATGTGTCTGTAACCTGAGTGTGATTGTTTGATCTGTTCTGCAGGTTTCAGCTCCACCACACCCACAACACACACTGGCACCACCTGTCACCACAGTCACCTCCATGAGGGCACAGCTAAATTAGACATTTCTGCTAGAAATTGGTTGTTTATGAAATGTTGCTGAGACAAATAAGACTTGGAAGATTGACAAGAAATACAGGATTTATTTGAGCTGCAGTTCCCACATTGTTTTGGTCTCCTGGCCTTGCGATGTCATCGTCATGGTTACTCTTATCAAACGTCATAGTCGTTCAGCATTTCGCAACGACAGCGGCAGACGTCTCCCTCAGGAGTCGGTGTTTTATTGGACTTGGATTCAACAAGCTGCCAGAAACTTGAACAACAATGTCGGATGCTTAAACAAGCAGCTCAATATGTCTGCGGTGTGTTTTACGGTTTGTTTTTTCTGCCCTTAAGTAAAGAACCAAATCAGCTGCTTGAGGATTTCCGTGTGTCTTGTCTGCAGGTGAACTGGGTCCAGTGCGACGGCAGCTGTAACCAGTGGTTTCACCAGGTCTGCGTCGGCGTCACCGCTGAGATGGCGGAGAAGGAGGACTACATTTGTGTCCGGTGCACGCTGAGCGACGGACACATGAGAAAGTGAAGAGGACGCGGAGGTTTCGGTGAAGGATGTTGTCTGGAGAAGGTCCGTCTGTCGTCCGTCTGTCGTCAGCCTGATATCGGAGCCACCGGGCTGGATGTGTCACTTGACCCCCCCCCCACCCCCCTGTCCCATCTGTCCTTTTGTAACAACGGTGCTATCTCCTCTTTGACTTGTTGTCCAGAACTATAATGTTTAGTTATTTTTTGTTTTGTATTTTTACATATATATATATATATATTATATATATTTCTTTCTTCTTATGAATTGTTTGTGGTTGTCTAAAGGAAAAAAGAAAAAAAAATCACACACACACAAAAAACAAACCACTTGATGTGAAGCGTGCTGCATGGGATTCTGCAAGGAGTCGTACAACATGAAGCACCTGTACAGAGGGTTCATCTGGAACCTCCCTGCATGTTAACCAGAGCTCAGGGGACTGAAGTCCAGGTCTTCATCCCTGTCCCCCGTCCCCCCTGTCCCCCCCGTCCCCCCCCCGTCCCCGCCCCCCGAAACAATTACTATAACTTTTTTCTTTTCTTTGAGATCCAGTGTTTAGTACATGCATCTTAATATAATTATTCCCGTTATTTTTTTGTATTTTTTTTTTTTTGTAGAATAGGTTTATTTATCTGAGCAATAATTTTCTGTCTGAGTTGACTTCAATGGCTTCATCTCCGCGGAGTTGTGTTTTTCTTTAGCGATGGTGTGATGTACAGGAAGTGACGCCGGCGGACGGCTCCCTGCTGCGGAGGAGAGGTGTCGCACGCCGAAGGAAAAAAACCGTCTCTGTTGACACGTAGCTCCGCAGCAGTGTAGTCTGGGTAATGATACTATGGGAAGGACTCGGGGGGGGTTGTAGCTGAAGATGTTACACGTTTATATTGTGGAATAAAGCCCTTTTGTTTTATGGAGAAGTCTCGTCCCTTGACTCCAACGTAATGGGAACAGCATCTGTTTATTCCTCTCTTTACCACGAGTAGCTGAATCACTTTAAACTCATTGATGACAAAGTGTTGGCCTGCTCTTAATAAATGGACGAGGGAATATCTCTCCCCGTCGGCCGGAGCAACAAAAACAACAACATAAAAGCTTAAAGCTGAAAAACGTCCACATGATGGATTAGTACACCACTGAAGTGGATTTCACAGAACTACTTAACAAGAATTATGGACTTGCTGGCTTTCTGTTTGCGACAGTGGGTCGTAAAACTTCACAAACACTTGTGAAATAAGAATAAATACATTGTTTAACAGCTAAAGCTCCACATGGCTTTGAGGCTGGTGTTGTTTTAAAGACTTAAAGAGGGTTTTAATGCAGCCCATAATAAGCCTGTGAAACTGAAGACCGCAGAGGATGCATCAGCAGGATGGTCCAGGATTAGAGTCGTTATAAAGTGACTATAAAACATCTATGACAGGAGGGAAAAGGGACAAATGCACCAGGAGCGGCTCCGTCCTTCAGGCCAGCGGCTGATGAATAACTGAGCCGAGTCTTGGCCCCTGAAGCAAATCAGTATTTCATCGAACCATAATCGAAAAGGGTCGTTATCCAAGTATCGATACAAGTGGTGCAACTCAATTCATACATTGTGTTTATGTCTGTAGCTGCAGTAACTCATTAGCTCACAGGGACACTTAAATCTCCCCTCAGGTGGAATCCTTATAAATGTCCTACAATTTGTTTTATTCGTCAGACATTATAAAAAGAAACTATAAAAGAAAGAAAAACAACAACATGAAGATCTGCATCTCCACTGCACCGGGCCCTAAGGTCAACAGCGCCCCCTGCAGCCACAAGTGTTGAGTGATTCTGTTTTGTGGTTTTCATGGCCGGTATCTACAGTTCAGCATTAGTCTTAACTTGCAGATCCTGATTGAAAGAAGTTTATTC
The DNA here is from genome assembly GCA_006182925.3 of Reinhardtius hippoglossoides. Taxonomy (NCBI): domain Eukaryota; kingdom Metazoa; phylum Chordata; class Actinopteri; order Pleuronectiformes; family Pleuronectidae; genus Reinhardtius; species Reinhardtius hippoglossoides. Next base: position 23,240,817 of record CM031675.1, on the reverse strand, counting down.
TTTATATTAAAACTCAGTGGATCATTAAAAAATATGTTAAATGAGTCATTTTAAGTTAGAATAGTTCCATGATCCTGCTTTATATAAAAGTTCTACTTTAAAGATATTCCATTAATATTAAAAGTCCTGAATTCAAGTGTGTTAGTGTAATCAAGAAAATATATTCAATGTACTCAATGCAAAAAATGACCACGTGATTGTTGTACTACTATTAATATCTTTATTTGTATAGCACCCTTCAAAACAGACGACAAGCAAATGAGTTGAATAAGATTCAAAATCAAAGACAGTAAATTATATATACTAAATCAGCAGATGAATTAATTTAGCATCTTTTAAAAGCAACGGCAAAAATAAACAAATAGCCCAAAAAAAACACAGGTAAAATCAGGTACAAGCCATTTGGTAAAAGTAGGTTTTAAGAGATGACCGACAGTGATGATTCAAGTCTGATACGGGGAGAACATACAATCTCCAGCCCAAACAAGTCTATTATTCTATTATAATACTATATTTATAAATCCATAGAACACAACATCCCTTTGTGTATGTGAGTATTTTATCTCTGGTCCTCAGTAAAGTTGACTGGCAGACATAGTGGGAGAGAAACTACAGGGATCAGCTGTTGGACTCTGTTAAAACAGAATAATGAAGCTTTGATCAGATCATCACGTAACGTACGGAGCATCGGGAGCAGCAGCACATCCCCGTGTGAATAAACATGAATAAACTACAAGCTAGATTAAAGGAGAGATATCGTCACATCTGAGTCATCCATCCATTCATCCATCCATCATCCATCCATCCATCCATCCATCTATCCACTCATCCATTTAATCATATTATATATTATATATTTTATATTGTTTATGTTAACATCTCTTTGAAGCTCAGTCACCGTGAGCACTGAACTCACAGAGATGTAGAAACTGAGGGAAACTGTGCATCTATATTTGAGTGAATGTGTTTTTAAAAAGTTCAGCACTGATTCTGATCCTCTCTGGATACCTGTGTTTAGTTGTTATAATGACAGGTGATATGTAGGTCGGTGTTCGCTGGATTTAATTATAGTGAATTAACTCACAATCGAATAATTAACCTGTCAATCATAACTTCTGTTGACAACAACGACTGGTTATTTGTTGGACTAAAGGCCGGAAGGTTTTGTTTGAGTAACACTGACACGCACTCACTCCCCAGTTCATCAAATGACTTTCACAGTTGTGCACACACACACACACACACACACACACACACACACACACACACCACACACACACACACGAGCCTCTCAGCTGAGTGAACTGAAGGAGAACAGGTGAGGTAACAGGTGAGTTGACCCCTCCCTCGGTGAGTCAGGTGAGCTGCCTGCTGCTCACACAACACAGTGACCACAGCTGCAGAGCCGGACCTCTCATGTTACCTCTGTGTGTGTGTCTGTGTGTGTGTGTTGTGTGTGTGTGTGTGTGGGTGGCACCATGTGATCTAAAAGTTAAACAGAAACCACTTTAGCAGATTACTAGTTCACATGGATACGGTTCACACGGCAGGTGCAGGTACTTTCAGCTCAGCACCGAGTTCTGTGCTTTACCTCGATTCATCCACCAAGAAAAGAACGTCCGATGGAGACTGGAGCAAACTGTGTTTATTAAACTCAATGTTTTATTAAAAAGAGGTAATAAGGAGCCTGATGTTTTGATGCTGTGAACAATTTAAAGAACTGTTGTAAAAAAGTTTTAGGGACTAAAAGTAAAGTGAGGAGGCTTTGAAAAATAAGAGTAGAGATAAAAACAAGTCAATCGTAATATCGTATCATAATACTAATAATAAAGAGAAAGAATTGGTTATCATCAATAGCCAATAGTAGAAGTTTGGCACAGACCAGGACAAAGAGGCAGATGCAGGAATATTTAATCACTTTCTTTAACATTGCAGTTATTTGTATTCTTTTTGTTGAAGCTGGAGCATCTCATGACATGTTAGAATATGACTGGCTCCTCAAACACGAGGAGGAGAGAACCCTCAGCAGAGTCACACGGTGGTTGTGTGGTTATGAAAAGTAGAACAGCTGCCGTGAGAACCGTTGTTTGGCAGGTGACTTTTCTTCCTGTGGTGTTTGAAGTTGGATCCAGAAACATGAATCCTCCCCGTGTGAGTTAATAAGATGCTCTAGTTCTTGTTTGTTCACTTTGGCGCGGAGAGATGGGATTTTTTTTTTTCAGTGTATAACCAGAGAGATCTCAAGGTGTTTGTGTTTGTGTCAGATCTATGCAACAGTTCTAGGTAATGAAGATATTTAGATTCTGCAGCAGGACAACAGCACCAAGCAGACAGAGAGAGTTAGAGGAGAGAGAGACCGTATCTGTTGGGGGGGCTCCTCTCTTTGTATCCATCTGACAAGATCCTTTTCTTTAGACTTTAGGTCTGAGTTCTTGAACTTTTAACCTTACCGAGTAAAGATCGGGCAGCTATCACGCTATCTAGCTAGCTATCGCTATCTTCGACATCTCACTGCTATCGATGCGCGAGCGACAGCGAGCGAGCTACGAGCATCACGAGTCACACATCGACGAGCGACAAGCACGACGAGCACAGCTGACGACGACAGTAGCTAGCACGAGCAGCGACATGCAGCAGCCGCACGAGCATCAGCAGCAGCCTACGGCACTAGCAGCAGCACAGCGAGCCAGCGAGCAGCGAGCAGCAGCACAGCGAGCGAGCGACGCACACGAGCCAGCGAGCACGAGTAGCAGCAGCCAGCGACGCGAGCGAGCAGCAGCACAGCGACGACGAGCATCGACAGCATGCGAGCGACGCGAGCGAGCCCGAGCAGCCAGCGAGCGAGCTACAGCCAGCGAGCACGAGCAGCGAGCAGCGAGCACAGCGGCATCAGCAGACGACACAGCGAGCCAGCGAGCGGCACAGCAGCACGAGCGAGCGAGCACCAGCGAGCAGCACGAGCAGCAGCAGCAGAGCGAGCGACGAGCGACAGAGCGACAGCAGCGAGCGAGCGAGCGATGCGACGACACAGCAGCACGCAGCGAGCGATCAGCCGAGCAGCGAGCGAGCGAGCGAGCGACGCAGCGAGCGCGAGCGAGCGAGCATGCGAGCGAGCGAGACGGCGACACGCGACGACAGCGGCGAGCGATGCGAGCGAGCGAGCGAGCGACAGCGAGCACGAGAGCGAGCGACGCACAGCGAACGCGAGCAGCGCAGCAGCGAGCGAGCGACAGCAGCGAGGACCGAGCGAGCGAGCGACGCGACGAGCCGAGCGACGCAGCGAGCGAGCGAGCGAGCGAGCGAGCGAGCGGCAGCGAGCGAGCGAGCGCGACGAGCGAGCGGGACGCGCGAGCGAGAGCGACAGCGAGCGAGCGAGCGAGCGAGCGGCGAGCGAGCAGCGAGCGAGCGACGACGCAGCGAGCCGCATCGAGCAGCAGATCAGCACACGAGCGACGAGCTGAAGCGATACCAGCACTACAGCTAGACCTGACGAGTCTCAGCGACATCATCGATCGTATCACATTCGATCTAGCGATCTAGCATAGCTATCATATCACTCTCGACTCATCTGATCTCTAGATCTACATCTTCATCTATCACGATCTATCATCATCTACTATCTACGATCATCTATCACTATCACTGCATCTATCTTCATCTATCACTCTAATCATCTATCTATCATCTACTTATCTATCTATCACATCTACTACATCTATCATCTACTACTATCATCATCACTATCTATCGACTCTATCTATCTACATCATCATCTATCTATCTATCATCTATCTATCTATCTATCTATCTCTATCTATCTATCTATCTATCCATCTATCTATCTATCCATCTATCTCTCTTTCTCTTGATGCTGAATCAGAGAATAAAGTAAAGTTCATACTCTCACCTGTGAGGCTGTGATTGGCTGACCCTGGTCCAATCACCGTTGGCCGTTGTCCGGTCTCTTCCGTACATTCTCAGAGGGATCGAGCTCGCACACACAGCGGAGCACGGTGAGTGTTTCCTCGGGCTTCTCGCTGCGGTAAACCCGCTCTGCGTCGGTCGCGTCTCCGGTCGGTGCCTCCACCACCTCGGCCTTTAGCTCCCGGACACGTCTGTGCCTCGACGAGACACTTCCACGATCCTCCGGCTCCCGGGGGGGTTCGCTGAAATCTCCTCTCGGGTGAAGTAGCTTAGCATCCCGGGCTACACGGGCAGCTAACCAGGCTAATGACCAACTAACGAAAACTCGGTTTGTGTCTCAAAACGCGTCGACCTCCTGTTTGTGTGTCACTTCTCCGCAGACGTGTTGTTATTCTCCCGCGTGCGGTAAGTGCTCTAATTTGAACAAGTGTGAAGAATTAAAAAAAAAAAAAAAAAAACATTTTGCAGAGAGTTCCGCCTGGTGCTAACTTGCTAGCTAACTTACTAGCTCCCTGGTGTTCGCTAAATCATTACAAGCAACTTAAAACTAGAGTTTTGCAATAATTAAAGTTTAACCGCGAGCCCAGCTGTGTTTCCTAAACACTTTATATCTGTTAACTTTTTTAAACAACTTGTTGTTTGTGAACAACTCGTCTCAGGGACGCTAGTTAGCATTTACCCACAAACGTAGCTGCTAGCTGAATGCTAACGTTAGAGTTTAACAACCTCTTTCTATTTTTTTTTTTTTCTCGCGGTCACCTCCACGAACTGAAGCGGATAAAAGTTTATTGCGGTTCGGTTCGATAGCAGCGAGCGGGACTTGGACTCCCTTTGACCGGGGGAACAGCCACCGTCTGTCGCATTGGGAAACTAATAACCACACCCTTCCTTTCGAAACCAACTGCGCGTCAAGCTGCCACGAAAATAAGTTGATGTTCAATGTCGTGAATCGGGACGAAAACAAGATCAACAGGAGAAGATAAACTCACACGAGACACTTTTAATGACTTTTACTAAACTTTTAGCCTAAATTCAATTGTTGGATTTTAATCTATTCGCCATTTTCTCTTTGAAACATTGATTTTTCAGTTTGTTGACTTGGAACTGAAGAGTCGCTCTGAACCTGCACAACAACCATCAACTCTTGTGATTAATAGTTTAAACCAAAGATATGTTTTTTATTGTTTTGTGTGTCGATCAGCAACAGGTCGTCAGTGGAGTAAACAGGGTTGTTTATGTAACATGTGACAACTCACCTCCTGACTCCATAAAGCAGATCCCCGCAGCGCTGCAACCATATAAAGTCTTTATGAACTCGTCCTGTGGTTGTGCACACATGTCAAACATCAGCAGAAGGTGTTTCTCACGTTGCTCTGTAACATGCACTGAACTGATGTGTGTTCCCTTGGTTCGGTTTAGGACCAGTTTCCTGTCTGAACAGTTTGGTGCAGCCTCGCTCTCTTGGCTCCCCCGACCGGCGCTCTGCACCGGCCCCGCTGACATCGGTGTACCCGAGGATCTGCTGGCCCCCTTCCCCTCCCCAGATGTGGAGGGAGTTGACATCTGCAGCAGCCGTGTACACAGTAGGTTGAGCCGCTCTCGTTTCACCGGACAGATTCAGGGCACTTAAGCGAGAGGGGGTTTTGTAAACTGGGGCGAGAATTTGTTCATATTTTACTACTCCCATCGTAAATGTGCCATGAAAGTGTTTATAAGCTGTTTGCACTGCAGTCACCAGCTGACACACGGGCAGCAGAGAGTAATGAGTGGGTTTAGTGAAGGTTTCAGGTCGAGGGCTTGATGCTTGAAGTGTTTGCGTCTGGCCTCGTATCTTATCAGCGGAAGCGTTATCTTATCGAACGTGTTTTGTGACACCCACATAAATTCAAACTTTAAAAGCAGCATAATTTTCCGTTGCATATATTGTGGGTCTTGCAAATGCATGAGGCAAACCGCACGGTGACATCCCCCCCCCCACCCTCAAGGTGAACCCCCGTGCACTGGTAATGATTTCAGCGCAGTGGTCATGCATGCAGCCTCTGATCCCCGTCCTGTTTGTATGGTGTGTGTAGAGGAGGGTCATTACAATGGCTCTTTGTAGAGGGCCTCGTGTGCCCGTCGCACACTGTGGGTTTCTGGTGGTGCTTCATACGTCGTAGTTAGAATTGCAAATGCCGGTCGAGTGTGTGACAGAGTGGTTTTTGTATTGTTCGTCTCAGCGCTTGACAAAGGTCCCACAGATGTTGTCTGTTTAGTGGATTCAAAGAGATTCTCAAATGAGATCTTACTATGCATCCACCCCTCTTTGACATTTGTACATCAAATGAAGATGACATTTGCATTTCAGAGTAGCATTCAAAACGTAGTTCATCGAAAAGCACAGGGTTAAAACTTTTTACCACATACGCCTTTTGTACATGATTCAACGATATTGTTTTGTGGTTATCAGCTGCCTCGCTTTAGTGATAAGAAGTCTCAAACTTCACACCTCGATTCAGTCTCTCACTACTTTGCAAATTAGGAAGATCGACTCAAGTTGTATGACACAATCTGAAATGTCTCATGAAACCACAACAACAGCAGATTTTAGTTTGACGTCGTTGCTTCCCGGCAATCATTGCTGCACACGTTTTTAGCATTTACAAAAATAAAAATGTACGTGGAAACTTAAATCACAGAAGAAAAGTGTTTCAAATGTTGTCACTTTATACACACCGGGTAATTCTTGGGTGTTTAGATGATCACATTTTCATTCCTGTGACTGTGACTGTTCTTTTTGCTGCCTGTATTTTCTAGGCCACGTACTAAACTGTGTCAGGCTGATGCGGTGGAGGACGGGTCACTCTCCACGGCCTTTCTCCTCCATTTTACAACGAGATTAAGTTATTTGTGACACTGGAACTCTTACCTGCCAGCTGCACTCCCGTTTTCAGGATCTACTGCAATTATATGACTTCACCGTGAATCATAAAGTGTTTATTATGGATTCACTTACTTATAAACAACTGATGTGAATTTCTAAACGTCAGGCTTTAGTTTCAGCTCCCTTGTTTTGTATTTTTTTGTTGTGTAGGTTTTTGTTGTTGGAATAAAAAAAAAAAAAGAGGCAACACCCCTATCATCATGACAGATGCAGTCCCATGGTAGTGGGTGGGACTAACAGCTCATTTTTTTGGCAGCAACATAACATTTTGATCTGCTGATGTCAGCAGAGATGTTTTCATTGTTGTAGATACTGTAAAACAGGGCGTTCACACTGTCAACAGCCTATTTAATAGCTTCACTATTTCCAGTGTACATTCAGATGGAAGCTGGTTTCTGACTTTAGTTACTGCAGCAGCAGAAACAGGCCGGTCCACTGAGTTATTGATCGTGACAGATGTTACACACAAAAATTCTTATGAGCGAATCGATTCAAATGGGAAATTGTCTTTGAATGAATCATGGATGAGATGTTTTCCTTGGCACGGGGTAATTTAAATACAAGTTGAGCTAAACCACTTGTTCAAAGGTTTGAACTCAGATGTTTTCTGTTGCTGAAAAATGTCCCAGTTACGTTTTTGTCCTCATCCTCCTTCCTCTGTCCTTTCACAGACTCTTGTGCGGTTCAGTGAAGTTGCCCACCATGCGTGAGTACAAGCTAGTGGTGCTGGGATCCGGAGGTGTGGGAAAATCAGCACTGGTGAGTGACGGCGGCAGCATCAGTGCGTTTGTGTGTTTTAAAGAAGACGTCAGTTATATTCTAAAACAAACACATTCTGACAGTTTGATTTAGTGCTACAAAAACAATTTGGGCTTTTCGATGCAATGATTTACTTTAGCGCTGAGAATTATTTACACAGGGCATCAAAAGGTCTTAAATATAAATGGATTTACAAAGATCACTTGTATAACTTCAAAATTGAGTGAATTAAGAAAAGAAATGACTGTAAAACCTTTAGTACTATTGTTCCAGACCTTTAATATAATGTAAAACTTATGTGGACCTTCCATTAATAGATTCTTTTTTGAATTCCTTAAGCCTCCCAACAGTTTAAAAAAAAAAAAAAGCTTGTCCCGGTTTCGTTATTATGGATGTTTCCATCAGCAGTTACTGTGATGGGTGATAAAATGTCATATACATGTAAATAAATAACCCTAAGCCTAATAAACAGCTAAGAGATATCAAGACAGGAATAGTTTAAGGAACACAATGATGCTTATAAAGAAACTCTGTTGAACTGGGCTGATGCTGTATTAATAATTAATAACTGCTGTTACACTAAGCTACAGCACACGGTCATTTACATGTGTCACAGTAAAGATGTGTTGATGATTTCCCTCTGCTTCCTTTGTCCACTACAGACAGTCCAGTTCGTGCAGGGCATTTTTGTGGAGAAGTATGACCCCACAATAGAAGACTCCTACAGAAAGGTAAGATCAGAAACTCCTACAGTACTAGAAATTATATTTTATAACATTTTCAAAGCAGTTCAACGATTGACTGTGTGAAATCTTTGTTTTATCTCCAACAGCAAGTCGAGGTGGACGGGCAGCAATGTATGCTCGAAATCTTGGACACGGCTGGAACAGTAAGTCGAGACAGATGCAGTTTTCACAGACTTGATCTTATGAGATTGAGTGCAAACAGACTCCTGATGGTCTGGTCCATCTCTGATTGTTCTGTAGGAGCAGTTCACAGCGATGAGGGACCTGTACATGAAGAACGGCCAAGGCTTTGCTTTGGTTTACTCCATTACAGCGCAGTCGACGTTTAATGACCTACAGGACCTCCGGGAACAGATCCTGCGAGTAAAAGATACTGAGGACGTAAGTGTTTCTCTCTTTTAGAAAATGCTTTTATAATGCATTTATTTTTAGAATTCAGAGGGGTTTTATTTAGCCAAAAATGTGGAAGTACTGTTCTTATACCATTTTCTCTTCCTGATACCGTGACGTATTGGCCAAACCCGAGTATCAATCCGATACCAGTGCATGAAAAACAACAACGATATAACACATTTTAACACCTGTATTCTCCTAACCCTATATGGAAGTATGTAAATCTAGGAATACACAACAATGAACTCTGTCAGTTATCTTTCTTTCTTTGCAGCTGTCTTTGTTTATCGTGTCATTTGAGGGCGTTTTCCAAAGTTTGCTTCTGCAGTTCGTCCTTTTTTCCCATTCGACTTGAAAAACTCCTCCTGCTCTTTCACGTGATGGTTCTTCAGAACTCTCTGCTGCTCTAAAAACAGCTCTCGACAGTGGCAGCACGACGCAACTGCTGAGTTGTTGAGCTCCTCGAACTATGAAATCTCTCTGAAAGAAACATGAGTTTGTTTTCTCAGGGCTTTGGTTCTTAATTCACTGGTGCCATATAAAGATTATTATTACAATCTGAGATACATGGTTTGTATCGGACAGAGATAATGTTTCAGTAGATGACTATGAATCAGTATTACATGGCTCCAGTCTTCAGCGTCACTCAGCCCTGCAGTGCTCTAAGACACAGAGGAGAACGTGCTCCTCGGTAATAACCTTTGGTTTCTCTCTGTATAATCTGCCTGTGTCACCTCAGACTCATCACTCCCTCATTAGAGTCGGCTCTGTGGGAGAGTGAGGGGGTGGGGGGGGGGTGGGAAGGAACTTTGTGACATGGTGGAAATGTCAGAGCCGCTGTGAGAAGCTCTCTGCCACTTACGCTCTTGGTCTCGGCATGTCTTGATTTAGAATGGGGATATACAACATGCTGAGTGGGCTTTATTTATTCATAGCAAATTTGACGACTGGTCTTCGTGTCTTGGTTGAGGCCTCGCTTTGTTTAAAAGTAAAGCTACAGACGGGATCATGTGACTGGACGACTGGAAAATCCCTGTACATTTGCAAACTGTCTCTGAACCATCTACAAAAAGTCCAGAATGTTAATGAGCTCAGACAAAAAACTGAATTAATTGGTTGCATCATGAACACGGGGAGAATCTTCACAGATATTAATCTCTAAAATGTCCACACTACAGGGTTAAAAATAAAAGCACCTCACACACTTTGGGATATTATTAAGATTATTGCTCCAGAGGCAACGACGCACCACCTCACATCTCGTGTGACCTCACGGGGGAAGCAGATGTGCACAAAGTGGAGAGGGCCTGGAGCGACAACTTGCTCTAATGTTAATAAATAGCAGAAGGATGAACGAGTCTGGATGATGAAAATGTTCGTAGCGACACGGTGAACAGAGGTTATCTGTTCTCCAGGTGAGATGTTATTCAGTCAGTTATATCTGTCAACAGTAGCACGCTAGCTGAGGTTAGCCTGAGTGTTAACCATCACCTGATAAGGTCTCTCTCTAATTGGCCGATGTAATCATCACAATTTGAAATCCTAACTATCAAACATGATTGATAATTATCAGGACGACCCAGATGAGGGCCCTTACATTAGCCGGGCAGTGTTGGAGGTTTAAGAATGTTCTGTAACCTGTAATAAAAACATTGTATTGTAGTAATAATTCTTTTTGCTGTTTTACTGTTTCATTAGTTCAGATTCTTTGTGCAAGCTTGAAACTTTTTCACGTTTCTATCCAATCAGGTTCCGATGATCCTGGTGGGGAACAAGTGCGACCTGGAGGATGAGCGTGTGGTCGGCAAGGAGCAGGGTCAGAACTTGGCCCGTCAGTGGAACAACTGTGCCTTTTTAGAGACTTCAGCCAAATCAAAGATCAACGTTAATGAGGTATGTTCCTATTGTACATAAAGACTGTGACATATTTAATGTTTGTTTATATAGTGTAGGGCAGGAATAGCTTGATTTTAATGAATTGAAATCAAGCTATTACATTTGCGCTAAAAGTTAACGTGTAATAAAAGTAGATGATTAGCTGTTAGTAACGACCGTGCTACAGTCACTGTTGTGACTCCAGGTGTGAAGCTGCCTCTGGCCGTCACATTGTTAACTAACAAAAGATTCTGGACACTGATCTGCAGTTTCTCTCGGTTTGTGTTTGGTAACGAGGTAAATAAGACGCCACAGTTAACTGAGCAGAGATTCTGCTCTGTCCCCCCCCTCACTCCCAGGAGCAGTGACAAACAGCAGGAGCGGATGAACTATTACATTCCTGCTTATCTGAGCTGCACTTTAATTGTAAAAAATATAAGGTTTCACGTACATTGTAATCCACGTTATTGAAACGTGACTTCAAAGTCTTCCTATATATCTCTTAATGTGCTCCACCTCCATTTCAGGGGCAAGTGACTAAAACCGCATCAGTGACTATTCACTGGAGGATGTTCGCTCTGTGCTTCAGTAAAATGTCGTGACCACTGACCTTTCTCTGTCGTAGATTTTCTATGATCTGGTGCGACAGATCAACAGAAAAACGCCGATGGAAAAGAAGAAGACAAAAAAGAAGTCGAGCTGCACGCTGCTCTAAAACGCCCTCCCACTGTCGCTCAAGGCCAGGTGAGTGGGTGTAAACAGCGTTTATTCCAGACATGTGCAGAGCTGCTGCTGCTGCTCCCAGAACATTCAGACGTCTACATTCTCATTTGATTAGTTTGGTTCGTGCTTGTCTTTGGTTTGAATGATCATAATTTGGTGGCAAATTGAATTAAATCCAAGCTTTTAGTCTTTTTGCGCCAAGTAATGGCCGAATCCTTCATTTTGAGATGTCCTAATAAAGGTTGGAGAATAATTTGGCTCCGACCCACTGTCTAGTATCGTCCAAATTATTCTAACCTGCGTGAGTGAGGATCTATTTTACCGATCCATCTTTTAATCTAATCAAAGTTAGTTTGAATGTTTCATATGAATTTTTGATGTTGGAGCCTTTCGGGAATGCGTCTGAGCCTCGTAGCAGTATTTGTAATTTGAACCTCCGCCGGTGTTGCTGCGTGTTCCGGCTCATTTACTTTAAATAATGTACTGCACTGATGTACTGTACTTTCAACATTAGCAGTCGGTGTTTACCAAAGCGTCCTGTGTTGTGTAGATGTGAGTCGTCTGTTTACATTCTTCTCACTTTGACATGAAAATCCTTCCCTGGAGACTTGAAGCTTGGTCGAGTATTTAATTCAAGGTTCCAGTGAAGCTGTAGAGAACTGTAACACTGTGAGCATCTAATCATCAAATAGGAGACATAATCATTACAATTGTTATTAAAAGGGATCTTTTAATGATCAGTATGAACACTAAGGGTTATAACACCAAGCACAACCTGTTCTTAATGTTCCTACATTGCACTTTATACTAATTTATCTATATTAGGTTGTTTTAATCTGCGTGGTTTAATGTGTCCAGTGTGTATATTTTCACTTTATGCACCAACCAGGAGTAACACTTGTTTATTTTTGTACAATACAATGATTATTCCTCTTCTAACAAGCTGATCCCGGCCCGTCTTCCCCGTCTTGTCCCTTTCCGACCTGCTCAGTGGGCGTATTCTAACCTTCTGTCTCGTAAACACGTGATGGCTGAAGCTCTTGGCAGTTTCCAAGTGACAGTCAGGACAGAACCACTTTGAGATTAAGACTTCTGCTCTAACAGTTCGTGTCCGACACAATTTACGATGATCTGTATTGACTTTTCTCCCTTTTTTTTTGTTCTCCCTTACTTGCAGAAACCATAATGATTAAGTGTTTCCCAGTGGATGGTGCCAGCATTCCAAGTCCTCTCCAGAACATTTGAAACAGGCTGACAGAGATACACTCGCAAAAATGGCAGGAGACGGCACATACTGTCAAGATCTTCTTCTCTGCTTTTTAATGGCAAAGAAATCTGACTCTTTTTTTTTTTTTTGTATTGTCAGCCTGATGACAACTGTTTTTGTCTTTATTTGTTTTTTGTGTCTTTTCTTCTCCAAGTTGTCTTTCTTTTGGAAATATCAGTTTAAAAGAAGAGACCGTGGGTTTAAAAATCCATATATGGGAACTAAAAATGTTTTTATTAAAAGTAACAACAGTCTTTGGCATATTGTGACAATACGTCTGCAGAAGAAATCATGTGAAACGCCTTCTCGTACATTTCTGCACTAACGGTGTCAAAGATGCGTCATTGTCCACGAGTTACTCGCTCCTACTCACGGGGATGTGTATTGATGAGATAACATCTTTCCTAAGTGACTTTGTTTTATATTGAGAGCTGTAAGCCTTCCATATTTCCCATAATATATTCTACTTCCATTTTTGCATAATAAAGCTAAGGAAATTAGTATTTTATAGACTGATGTGGGGGGGGGAGAGAATGGTTTGTTCTGATTTGTGTCTTGAGGCTGAAATTATATTGTACTAAACCAACTCTAATATTGCTTCTTGTGTCACCCTGTCACAGATGATTTTCCAGCTTTTATGAATGATTAAATTTTAGTACATTTTCATTAGTTTTTGTCTTGGTTGTTTCCCCCCCCCGACTCATTTTAAATGTTCATTTATCTTCCGGTGTTTTATGCAGAGAGATAAATCAACATGTTATCGTGTCTGTCAGGTTTCATTTAGTTTCTGCAGCCGAACCTGTTTTTAAACGAAACTTCACAATTATCTTATCAGGGAATGAAGTGATGACTCGACATATTCGGGTTTCATGACAGAGATTACAACTTCAGGTAACTGATAACATCGCCTGCAGAACTTGAACTTTCAGGTTTTCTTGGTGCTGTTATCTCCTGATGACTTGTTTATGTTGTGAATCATAATTATGAAATGTACTCTTACATATTTGAAACCGCTGATTTTCTCAAAGTATGAAGGCTGAACTGAAAGATGTTCTTAAAACTTGTCACTCAAGTTCTCTCCTCTGCAAACGGTAGCTGAAGCAGATAATGTGCTGCTGAACTTCCTGTTGTTGCAGAGGACACCGATGTGAGAGGATCAATATCTCCTAAAGAGCCTCGACGAGCTAAACCCGTAACTGGAGTGTTTTCCTGTCGGCAGAATCGACAGCTGGAGCCCGAGTCACCAGAGTTTTAGCCGAGGAGGAGATGGATCAGTTGATGTGCGGCAGGGAAAGAGGAAGTGAGACTCCAGACACTCGGCTGCACAGGAAGTGAAGCGAAGTGAAGGAGAAAAAAGCAGAATAGAAAATGATCAGGGGGTGTGTTTGGTGAGTGAAGGACGCCGACTCAGCTGCCCCACCTCTGATGGTGAGAAAAGGGGCCTGTTTAAAGTGTGATAACATTTACACGGCGGAAATAACTCCCTACTTTCGTGTGCGTCAATATAAAAGTGTTCTGCTACATAAATATCAAAAATCTATATATAGATCCTCTATTTTTGCAGACAGTGAAACATCTCCCTCCCTGTTTCTCAGTCTGTGATGGTTTCAGGAGGAACCATCAATTTATTTTGAAACTTTTTGTTCTACGAGTTTCTGCAAAATTTGTGTTTATCAAGCAGACATAAATTACGTGCAGTACATCTGGGGCTTTTGAGGCCTCTCAGCAGTTTCTGGTGATCCAGCCTTAATCTCTAATTGCCTCTGTGGTGAGTCAGACTGGGTTTTCTTCCAAATGTGTCATGGCTGCAGAAGGGAGCTGGAAGAAACTTCTGTGAATAACAAAAAGTTGCTGAATAAATTGTGGAACCCAAACATTCTGGCTTGTGGCCCCTGAACAAAAAGCACCGTCTACTTTGGGCCCCTTGTCCTGTTCTTGTTTGCAGTTCAAAGGAAATCTAAAAAAGAGGCAACATCACGATTTCTTATCGCCTCAAAAAGTCACAACATAGTTTAAATGTCTTTTTGTCCTATGTCGTCTCTTTTTTGTCTGTTTTTACCATAATGCTGAGAATAAATGAGCTAAAGGTCGACATATCACAGGAAGGTTAGAATGAGAGAAAATTAAAAGACATTAGTACAAATTCATGCATCAGAACTTTTCCTCTAACGATCCATGAATGTAATCCTGTGACCTTTGACAGGACACCGGCCCCAAGGTTTGGAACCACTGGACTAAACCACATGAAAAGCTGATGCATGATCTAACACTGTCATATAGTAATATACAGGGGGGGGGGTTCTGCAGAATGAATGATTTTGCACATTTTGTTCTACTTTTTAATGAAGTTTCATAGTGAATTCAACACTTTATATGTTGTTTTTCCTATAATTAAAGGACCTCTGCACAGTTCCACCACAGGCTCCAGGAGGATTTCTGATTTAAATTCACATACGACAGGTTTGAGTGCTGAGGAACCTGTGCAGGAACATGTGGAACCTCAGGCCTGCAGCTGGAAGCCCTCAGTTAAAGGCGCTTTGCTGCAGATAGGAAATCAGAAAGTTCCCTCTGCAGGTGACGGAGCGGAGCTGCAGGTTCCTCATCGCCGCTGTTAACATCTCATTTCTCCACATCATCACCGCTGATTGATGAGCGCTGACTCCCCGGCTCCCTCACTACCCCCGGCGCTCCTCCCTGCCTCTCCCTCCCCTCCCCTCCCTCCCTCTCTCTCCCACACTATGCATCCAGACGGACAGGCTACACGACCCCCCTCCCCCTCTTCCATCATTTTCCCATCTCTTACTCACTCTCTTCCCTACAACAAACATGGCCGCGAAATCTGATGGTGCACCCGTCTCCGAGCGCAACGAGATCCCACCGGAGTGTCCCTCCAGGTCGGACCCGCGGCCGCCCCGGCGCCGCCTCGCCGAGCAGCGCTACTCGCTGCCGGACTGCTGCTGGACGCTGTGCGCCCTTTTGGTCTTCTTCTCGGACGGGGCCTCAGACCTGTGGCTGGCCGCGGACTACTACCTAAGGAGGGACTACTGGTGGTTTGCTCTGACCCTGGTCTTTGTGATAGTCCCGTCCGTGGTGGTGCAGATTCTGAGCTTCCGATGGTTCGCCTACGATTTCTCGGAAGCCGTCGACAGCGGCACGGCCGCGGCCGCCGTGGTGGCGGCGTCGGGCGCGGAGGAGCGGGACTTCAGCACCAAGGACAGCGGCGAGCGGGGCGCTGGCTGCACCGGGGCGGAGGCGCTGCCGGGGCCGGGATCCACGGGAGGAGCCCGGGGCTGCTGCAGGGTCCTCGTGTGGATCCTCCAGATCATCATTCACACCTTTCAGCTGGCACAGGTCTGGAGGTAAGTCTGAACACTCATATCTGAGAGGAGGAGGTGGGGAGGACTACACATTCAGCCTTTGTGTGCACAAGTGTGTGTGTGTGTGTGTGTGTGTGTTGTGTGTGTGCACATGCATCCTCCAAAGCCCAGCATCCCTCCCTGCATGTGGCTAAACGCTTATGAAACGTAATCATCCAGGGGAGGTCTGTGCCCAAAATGCCACAATGTCTTTTTGTATTGTTTGATATTTCTCCGTGTGGCTTAGAAAAGCAGCATTAGACTCCACCCACCCACTCCCCCAACCCCCGGACGCGCTTTTAGGTCAATCATCTCCTGCAAAATCACCAACTCTCCTCACCAATCGCCTTATACGGGGAAAAATCCTTTGTCTTTTGAGGTTTGGGGCGAGTCTGCAGAATGAACACTGGTGAATGTCAGGGCAGGTTGTGGTGATGTGTGGCCTCACCTCCCCATCACTGTTTCAGTTTATTTCCAGGATGCTTGAGCCTCCCATGCTCTTTTAAAATCCATGATCCCCAATCGGCTCTCGGTTTAAAGGGGGGCTCCTCTCAGCCGAGCCCCTGCGATGTGTTTGATCACCAGGCGAGTTACTTTCACGTGGATGGTAGAAGGTCTGTAGGTCAGCTGCTCAGTCAGTGATGGGGAGGCTCAGACCTGAGAGCTCTGATGGGGTTTGACAGGCCTTGGACTGCTGCCAGCCGGGAGGAGGCATTCACATGAACTGTGGTGGGTGGGGGGGGGGGTCACACGGAATCAGATCACGTTCAAGGGTAATTTGTGTTTCATAGACATATTGGGATTTTGCAGAAAGACAAATTACGTGCAATAATGAAATCAGATATAAGTCAATTGATTTATTTGCAGCTCTCTCTGTCGTTCTTTGTGGTCTTTTCTTCCTGCCTCCTTAGACAGCCCCTGGGTAATATATATTGATTCCTTATTTCCTCCTGGAGACTTGGACTTCTCTCTCCCTGTGTGTGTGTGTGTGTGTGTCTGTGTGTGTCTGTGTGTGTGTGTGTGTGTCCAGGAGTACATTAAAAAAATTTGTGGCGGCACAGAATTACCGGTAATGCCATTAAAGCTGTTGTGTGAGCTTCATTTATCGCTGCTGCTCTCAGACCAGTGTGTCTGCACATTAAGAGGATTACCGCTGTGTGTTTTACCCTCAGCTGTTAACTCATGAATGATCTGTCACTGATACACGGTTAGTCAGGTGAACCGGGATCAATTTGGGCCGGCCACCAGAATTAAATGTCAGCGCACGCGAGATGAGATGTGGGGTTGTGTTACAGACTGTGTGTGTGTGTGTGTGTGTGTGTGTGTGTGTGTGTGTGTGTGTGTGTGTGTGTGTGTGTGTGTGTGTGTGTGTGTGTGTGTGTGTGTGTGTGTGTGTGTGTGTGTGTGTGTGTGTGTGTCTTCCTGTATGGCCCAGCCTTTGACCCTCATTACTGCACATATGCTCTATTTTCTCAGTGTGTTACCTCCCAAGGCACACTTTGTGAAGCACAAACCTAGAATAAAAGAGGGTTACACAAACTCCCTCGTGGTTCAGTGGGCTTGTTGACACAGGGTTCCTCTGACCCTTCTCCCTGAGGCAATTACGGAGACATTTATAGCGCCGGTCCTCTGTAGCAACCAGCGGTCCTTTTCAAACAGCGATGTGTGATGATAGCGACAGTCGTTTGCACGTTGTGTATTTGCAGAGCACAAATAGATTGTCGCATGTCAACACATTTGGGCAGAAATGTGTTTGCACAGTGCGCGTGCGTGTCTGCGACATGATGTGTGTGAGCTGCACAAGGTCATTACGGAAAAGGTTGAGAAAAGGTTGGCACGACATGTCAGCGAAGCTCAGGAGTCCCCCCCCCCCCCCCCACCTTCAACCTGACAACGAGATTCAGAGCGTTTGTTTGTAGTTCTCCTCTCGTCATTTTCTGCCTTTGCTGCAGCCCCCTAACTTATTTTATTTGAAGAAAGATGGCAGACAAGCTCTGCACCACCCCCACCCTCCAACCCCCAGTGTCTGTACTAAAATTAAAACCAACAGAGCTGCTTAGTTCAGTTTCAGTCTAATCTAAATCCCAGCGGAGCAAGCAACCAGCTTTTTTGGCAAGAACTACTGACAGCTCCCCGAGTTTGAAATAATGAGCTATGACTTCTGAGAGTCTGTGTTTGATGTCCAAAAGTTTTTGAAGCAAAGTATTAAAACCTGAAATCCGTTCACCGTTTTTTTTTTCAACAAAACTTAAACCTCAGTGTGTGAACCGTGTCTCTGATTCACAGGTATGTCCACGCCTTGTATTTGGGCGTGCAGAGCCGCTGGCACGGGGACCCGGAGCGTCGTCACTACTACTGGCGCATGATGTTTGAGAGCGCCGACATCAGCATGCTGCGCCTGCTGGAGTCCTTCCTGAAGAGCGCCCCCCAGCTGGTGCTGCAGCTCAGCATCATGATCCAGGCCAATCAGGTGCTGCCGCTTCAGGGTGAGTGGCCCCAAAAAAGACCAATCACCACAGTCATCAGCGCCATGTCAGAAATAAACCATCAGTCTATCAATGGCTGCAGCCCACGCTGGGCATGATGAGTCACTCAATCGAGCCGCCGCTGAGCAGAATTTATATTCTTGATGTGCTAAACTGCAAAAAACAAGTTCCCCCAGAGCCATTTCCATCCTCTCTAACTTCTCCATCTCTCTCCTCCCGTCTCCTCTTCACTGTCTCCTCAGGGCTTTCAGCTTCTGCCTCACTGATGTCCCTCGCATGGATGATCTCCTCCTATCAGAAAGTCCTGAGAGACTCCCGGGACGATAAGCTACCCATGACCTACAAGGCCGTCATCGTTCAGATTCTGTGGCACCTGTTCACCATCGGGGCCCGCACTCTGGCCTTCGCCCTGTTCGCCTCCGTGTTCCAGCTCTACTTTGGCATCTTCATCGTGGCCCACTGGTGCATCATGACGTTTTGGATCATTCAAGGCGAGACGGACTTCTGTATGTCCAAGTGGGAGGAGATCATCTACAACATGATGGTGGGCATCGTGTATGTTTTCTGCTGGTTCAGTGTGAGAGAGGGGCGCACTCGCTGCCGGATGCTCATCTACAGTCTGACTGTGTTCGTGGAGAACGTGGCGCTCACCACTGCCTGGTACCTGTACCGCAGCAATCGTACCTCAGACTTCTACGCCGTCGCCATGGTGTGTGTGGTGGCCAGCAGCTACGCTCTGGGCACCTTCTTCATGTTTGTGTATTACTGTCTGCTGCACCCCGACGGCCCAGTCTCAGGTTGGGGCTACGTCGTAGAGAAGGAGGTGCCTGTGGAGGCGCTGGCCTCACCGGTCTCCAGCCTCCCCCCTGACGTGGTGAGCAGCCCCCCCAGGACCCTTCAGAGAACTAAAGGCTCAGACAGAGAGCAGGGGCCTGGGGTGGATGGAGACGTCTTTCAGGTTCGACCACCTCGGGGAGCTCAGGTGCCGGCGCAACACCTCACACCCAGGACAGAGGGGCCTGTCATCCGGATAGACCTTCCCAGGAAGAAGTACCCAGCCTGGGATGCTCACTTCATCGACCGGCGGTTGCGTAAAACCATCCTGGTGCTGGAAAGCGCTGCCCCAGTCACACCGAGGATTCAGTACCGCTGTCTGGGCACACCCAAAGAAGTGATGGAGTTCGAGACCACCGTGTGATGTGCTGAAGGTGCTGTGACTCAGCTCGCTGCCATGTGGACATCCTGCCTTAAATAAAAGTGGCAGGGGCATGACTCTCACTGAGCAGTCTGTTTCAGCTCCACGCCTACTTGATCACTCTCTGTACTGTCAGGAAGTGGAGACAAAGAGAGGGACGGAGTGCGGTGGCTTTATTTATTACAAAGGCAGAAACCTGTGATGATGTTGTCTACTGATGGTGCATATTTTAGTTTCTGTATCATTTCTCAGGTCAGGAAGTGGTACAGGAAGAGCTTGGCGGCCGAGCTCGCCGTCCCGTGAACGAAGAGAGGAGCCCGTGCGAGCGGAGAAGTGGAGCTGTGTGACGATCAATCAGAGGCAGCACGTCCTCGTCAGGGAGGGTGTTTCTGCACCTCCTCTCCAGGCGGGCGTCAACCCCAGAGGCAAGCCTTCAACATGCATGACTACTTATGGCAGCTAGAACCGAAACATCACCCAACACGATGTAGAGAGGAGGCATTTTGAGATGTTTTAAACACAAACCTACAATAAACACAACACAGGCCCTGATCGCCATAATCATTATTTTCCATAGATATTCACTCATGTTGAAGGAGTCTCTGAAAAATGCTGCTTCAAATCTGACGGGCTGTTTAAAGGCAACATCTGAGTTGAATGTAAAAACAGTTAAAAATGTGATATTTGTGACAAGGCTTCAAGCATTTTCATGCTGTTAGTGGGATTTACAACATTCCTGTGGTATTATAATAGATATATCACTTGTTTTTGAGGTAAGCTAGAACAAAAAAAAGAGGTTTGTGTGTGTTTACAAGTGATCTGTTGTTTTTGGGACATGCCGTCACTATTATTCTGACAGGACGCACCTTCATCCAGAATGTGTATGCACCAGATACAATAGCTACAAAAAGATTTCCATTACATTTGCAGGATGTATTCTACAGAGAGGACTCACCACAGTTGTATTTTCATACTGCACACGTTCATTTCCATGTAAATTAAAGTGTACAATGATGTGGACGTTACCGAGGGACAGCACCGTCTGTGGTTGTGCTTTGTTGTCAGAAAAAAAAAAGTAAAATTAGAAATTAGCTACAGACTTCAGACTCCGAACAGAATAGCTCTGATATTATTGATAGAACAGGCATGTGATACTTTTGGTAAGACTTCATTTTACAGGTTTGCTATATTCTCATATTTTCCTCAAAAGTTTCCAAGAAAGAAAAGAGTCATCTGATGTGAGCTTTAGAGAAAACAGAGCAGTTGTTGATTCCAGATTTCCAATATTTCAATAACTGCTCCTTGTAAACCCAAGATAAGTTTTTATTGATTATTGGAAACTTTATTCTTCGCAATTTTTTGCATGTTCAGCTGAAAAAAAGAGTTGAAGCTGAAGTAACTTATTTAATTGAAATTAGACATGAAACAATCAGTCAAATAATTGATTAGCTTATTGACAGAAAAATAATCTGCAACTGTTTTGATCATCGCTTTATCATTTCAGTCATTTTTCAAACAAATACCTGCAGACGTCAGACTCTCAAAAGAGAAGTTTTGCTGCTATATTTTATAAACAGAATATTTGAGCATTTGGGGACTGAGGTGGAAGTGACTATGTGGTATTTTGCCTGTTTAACATTGTCTGTACTCATCTATAAATACAATTACATAAAAAAAGTTCTTTCCAGGAAGCTTTTAAGAAAATAACAAGGAATTTATGGACCCGTAACAAGTTCTTAATTTCATCAGGGTTGCTCTTTTATAGAATAGTCACAAGTGGAAAGTTTCTGAACTGCATTTGTGTGTGTGTGCGTGTGTGTGTGTGTTTGTGTGTATGTGTGTGTGAGCTCACATACTAGCATGTGTATGAGTGGATGTGGATGAGGGGGAGGGGCTTTTTGAATTTAATTTGAAATAGTGTTGCTGAGACGTGACAGTTTTGTTGTAAACACTGTCGGCTCCTCTTTCCCCCCAGATGACACAGAAATAAAGTAACGGCCCACAGTGCACCTTTACCACACCTGTGTCAGGACCAAAGCCTCAGAGGCTTCACAATGATGGTGCTAACTGTTCTGAGGCCATCACGTAACAACCACATTACAGATGAGCTTGTCGTGGCAGGAGCTGAGCTGAGGCTGTACCTCAAACATAAAGCTAGAATCAAAAAGCCTTAAACTGGTCGTACCAGACTGTTGCTGTTCAGAGCAA
Source organism: Reinhardtius hippoglossoides (assembly GCA_006182925.3). Taxonomy (NCBI): domain Eukaryota; kingdom Metazoa; phylum Chordata; class Actinopteri; order Pleuronectiformes; family Pleuronectidae; genus Reinhardtius; species Reinhardtius hippoglossoides. The sequence goes on along the minus strand of CM031675.1, from coordinate 23,218,962 downwards.
GAAAAAACCCACAAGTGATCAAGAAGGTGAAGACAATTTCATTATGTTGTTGTTGCTACAATAAAGACCAATGTGTTTATCTGACTCTGACTGAGGGTGCTGTGTTACACAGACATGGATGGATACATGGTTACATAGATATATAGATACATACATATACATAGATATATAGATAGAGATATAGATAACAGATGCATAATACAGTTTCATTATGTTGTTGTTGCTGCTACAATAAAGACCAATTTGTTTACCTGACTGTGACTAGATACTGTACATAGATACATTTATATAAAGATACAAAGATACATAGATGCAGATGGATGGATGGATGGATGAATGTTCTTAAAAACTGTATGAGGGTATAATATACATATAAGAGGTATAAAACAGGTAATGTGCAGGGGACACTAATGTGCAATATGACATGTCACACATAACAGGCCTTAAGATCCAGGCTCTTTGAGGGACCTGCCCATGTTGGGGCCCCAGGTACTTATAGTTCCACTCATATAACCCCCATTCATAATTTATTCATTATATATTATTATAAATTTGTTTAATCACAACCTTTGTTATTATAATCAGCAATAAAGAAGCACAAATATTGTGATTAATATTCATCTCTGCCCAGTCTCCAAAAGGAACAATATGATGTCTTATTTTCCTCACATTTATTTTAATTTGAAAATGTAAAAGAATCAAATTGTTTTTAATAAAAGATTAATTAGGTTTTTAAATATAAAAGTTATATTTATCTGTTATATTTGAGTTAGTGGTGAAATGTTTCCCACTGTTTCCACTCATCCAATCAAATACGAGCCTCAACAACGTGCCCATTATGTCTCTTACCCAATCACCTGCGAGTATTTACAATACAGTTTGCATAATCAGCATCTCAACCAATCCGCGCGCAGAGAGGGCGGGGCCGAGGTGCCGGTATCCTCTTCCTTCATCGGCCTCATTTCTAACCAGAATGGCGACCGCGCTGTGCGGAGTGCAGGCCGCCGGCAGCGCCACGAAGCCGGCCAAGACCTACCGCGAGCACCGGAGGAAAGCGAAGGACTCCCGGCGGCGGCAGGCGGCTCTGCTGTTCCTCAACAACATCTCGCTCGACGGGCGGCCACAGGGGGTTCCACACGATGCGAGTGCGGAGCCGAAAGCCGCCGCGGAGGAGCAGCGGCTCGGGGACAGAGACGCAGCCGCCTCGGTCTCGTCTCCGCCGGCCGCTCCGCCTCCTCCGCCCCCGCAGCCGGATGTCCAGGGAGCGGCCGCCCAGGTGACGGAGCCCTCCGGCAGCGGCTCGTCCTCCAGCGTCCCCGGGGTGGACACTCCTCCCCGGCCTTCTTTGGTCATGTCTCCGGGACCTGCCGCCGCCGCCGTGGGGGCCAACGAGGTATTTTTGGACGGTGTGAGTCTGGCGGAGCCGCTGACCCCGGACACCCCCGTGTCCCCGGGGCCCGCCGGCCACCTGCCCTGCTCCCGGGCCAAGTCCACGCCCGCCGCCCTGAGCCCGGCCCCGGCCGGAGCATGTCCGGAGTCTCGGCAGAGGTGTGTGTGTGTGAATCATCATGGGCCTTTAAAGGAGCCCAGCGGTTATCATGAGAGGATCCTACTTTCATTCTCTTACAGTAGTAAATAATATATATATATATATATCTTTAGTTATTTATTTAAGTATATTATATATATATATATATAATAATGTATCTGTTTCTGGTGAAAACTGCTCCTTTGTATCTTGTAGTCTTATTATTTTTAATAAGACATCTCTGGTGTTAGTTGTCAGATTTATGATGTGTGGTTTTAAGAAACCATCACAAATCTTAAACCTCTTCTCTGAAGGTGGTTTGGGTTTGACCCTTGACCCCATCCTTACATTACATCCACACCCGAGTGACATCACTGACCCATAACATGAGATGTGTCCTTCCCCTGCTCAGGTTGAGGAACGTCTCTGGTTCTCCTGGACCCAAGGTGCCAAAGAAAGTCCACTTCATCAAGAGTATGAGACAGTACGACACCAGAGGATGCAGGTCAGTCTGCAGCTTGTGTTTACACACACACACACACACACACACACACACACGCACACACACACGTACACACAACATCTACACACAGCTGAGGAACACATGAGTAACTCTGACCTACTACCCACATGTCAGAGAACTTCAAAGCAGCAAAGGCAGTTTCATGTCAGAGTGTGAAACGGGCCGGCGTCCAGCAGGGTCACACTGCTCCTGCTAGTATTGTAATAAGAGGCTTAACTCTGGCAGAGACTTAGTTTAGGTCTGCGGACGACCAACAGCGCTCCAGCTGCTGAGTTGCGATTGCTTCCGTGAATTGAATCACCCCTGGGAGTGGAGCAAAAGCTAAAAGAGGTGCAGTGGAATTGAAGCAGCCTATTGCAACAACAGTGAAGTAACAGCATAACCAAGACCGGGCCAAAATATCCCAGTGCCGGCCGCTTGTCGAGCTGCTCGACCGGCGTCGTACAACAACAACACCGCGGTCGTGGGTCTGTGATGATTCTGTTTTCATGCCGAGTCACTGACATAAACACGTCATACAGATGTTTCTTCTTTTTCCAGAGTTTTTCATTCCTCCTCCACCACATGTCACCGTCTGAGACAAACTTCATGTTCATATCCACCCACATGCTGAGGTGTCACGTGTTTTCCGCGGGTGTGTGCGAAACAATGATATCTGTAAGTGTTCTGCAGGCGTGTCTCTCTGCTCCTGTGTGAGGCAGGTACACATTCAAGGTTAGAAATCTGAGATAATTAACACCAGTAGAGTCAGTGTGGAGATATTGTTCCCAGTAAGAGATTTGATATCTGTCCCTCAAGGTCGGACCTGGGTGTTTACTGCTGAGTGTCCCCCAGCTGAGACGGCCGACTGTGTGTTATTGACTGATCGGTGGATTGTGTGCAGCTGAAGGTGTTTTTTTGTGGTCCCACAAAGTGTTGTTGTGTTCACTAGTCGGGCTCAAGTTTAGTAGTTTAGTGAGAACTCAGTTTGGCAGTTCTAGTGAAAGTGTAACGTGTTTGCTAGTTTCCCTGGTTTGTGCCTCTGGCAGATAAACATCTATAAACAAGCATTAAACAAAGGTGAAGTTTGATATTTGCTTCTTTTCCAGGCTCATGTTAAGTTTTTTATTTAACTCAACAGCCAAATGGTTTAGTAAAGAAAGTAATCAGCAGATTTATTGAAAACTAGGACGGCTCTGTCGGGTGCAGAAAACAAAGTCTCCGTGGCTAATAAAACGTGCATTGGAACATATAGATTTTTTTCAGTAGTTTATATAATCATACAAATTGACACTTTAATATTGAACTTGTGTTTTAAATGGCACAGTTTTGTCATTTCCGTTAAACTCGCCTTCTGAGATACAAAGATTATTTGATTATCAAAATAGTTTCCAGCTAATTGTCAGTTTACTAATGATTCAGCTCCATGTTGGAGGCTCATACTGGGCCTGGTCCCGCTCTCACACTTCCCTGCCCCTGCTGTGAACTCCAGATTGCAGTGGACCGTTGTTTAGCCGTGGGAGTGATCGAAATAGAAGTGGCTCTGTGACCGATTTCGCCGTCGCTGCAGCTCCAGCGCTGGTGAAAGTCGGGCGTGCAGAGGCTGTAGAATTCGTTGTTGCTTGTAGACTGACGCTCCATCTGTTCTGTCTGCCTGTACTTGCTGTGTTCTGCAGGATCATGCTGATTTGTGCCAAGCGGTCGCTTTACGCTACTTTCTCAGTGCTGCCCTATGGAGAGAGTGATCACATCAGGTACAATCAGCAGACAGCACCCACCCATCGCTTTTATGTTTTCATCAACCTCCATATCATTCTCAGGAAAGGTCAGTGTGTGTGTGTGTGTGAGAATGACGTAAGTGTGATTCTTTGTGAACAGTGAAACGAAGATGGAGACTCAGAGACAAAGGCTGTCGTCTGTGGTGCCTGCAGACCTGCTTCCTTACTTGGAGGGTGTGGAGCTCGGCGACTGCGGAAAGGTAAATGTCTGGTTATACTCAAACTCTAGAGATGTAGCAGGAGATTCTTGGATCAGATGCGTTCACAGGAAACAGGAAAATCTCCGTAACGTTCAGGCTACATGGAGATTACATTCTGTCAGTTCAGTTCTCGTCACCAAAAGCTCTCGAATCTCGTCGTCCTTCCAAGTTTGTGTATTCTACATATTTATATAATCCCTTTTTTCCTTCTTAGATATTTGTTTTGTCTGTCACATGTTAGAGACATCGCCCACATTGCTGTGAAATCTCTGCATGATCTCCTGCTGTATTCTCACATGGGCTCACTCGGACATTCTCTGGAGTTTCTACCAGGGGGCTGGCAGGAAGAACTCCAGATAATGTCCGAGTGAGCCCATGTGAGAATCAACTGACTCAGGCATTTTCGTCCTGGATCATTCAGGAGATTATCCGGAGTTCAGTGCATGTCTGAAAGCAGATTCTACGTCCTGTCCATCACCTACATGTGCTGTCTCTCTATTGACTGGTGTAGAAAGGGGCGTGTGTCTGACTTCAGTTTGTTTCTTATGACAAAGAAATCTAATTGAGACTTTTTTTTAACAGTTTAAACATAAACCTTATTATAAATGACTATGAAACATAAATGCATTTTTTTTTCTTCATTGTTTATTCTGCAAAATACGATTTCATATCAGTAACTGATAAATCTGTCAGGCTCTGAGCCCGACATTGTGTTTCTGATGTCCTTCGTCCGCCTCAAGGTTTGACGTGTAAGAGCTTTTCTGCTCACCACAGCTGTAATGATGTTTATCTGTAGCTTTCCTGTCAGCTTCTCTCTCCTCTCAACGAGAGGTTTCCGTCAGCAGGACTGCGGCTCTCTGGATTATTTCAGTTCTTTGGCATCGCTCCGAGTAAAACTCTAGAGACTGTTGAGAATCACGGGAGATCTGCAGTTTCAGAAATATTCAAACCAGTCGTTCTGACGCCAGCAATCATGTCAAAGTTAATGAGATCACACGTTTTTGCTGGTGACCTGTATCATGGTTTAATTCATTTCCTGCTGCCACATGATTGGCTGATCCTGAGTGGATAATCCTATGAAAAGGCAGGAGGATGGTTGTTCCTAATAAATTGCTCGATGAGTGTATAGCGTTGTAGTGAAAGACACAGTGACCCGACACTATCTATGATTCTCTTGTGTTTCCTCCTCAGACTGTGTCGTACGCTCAGTTCCTTTATCCGACCAACGCCTTGGTGAGGCAGAAGAGCGGCGCGGTGCCGGAGAACGGCACAGCGCAGACCCCCCAGTCCCGTTTCCGTGGCAACGGGCAGAGGAACTTCACCCAGGGTCGTCTCAACAACAGTGTGACGCAAGAGCCGCGTACGTCTCAAATGAAATCTTAACCGAGACACGCCTGCTTCTTTGTTCTTTAACTGACCTGACCTGTTTTTACTGGTTGTGTTTTTTAGATGCAGAGGAGGTGGTGGAGTACGACCCCCACCTGCTCAGTGACCCCCAGTGGCCGTGTGGGAGACACAAGAGGGTTCTTATATTCGCATCATACGTGGTGAGTTAGTTTTTCATTCACAAGGTTACAGTCATATTCCCTTAAATGTCAAAAGACTTTCTACCATAACCGTGGTTCAGGATCTTTTTTATACTGATGAGATCAGGCTTGTGTCTGTGATCAGAGGGTTGAAAAGCAGAAACTTTTAAATGTTGGATCCATTGAATAGAGTTAACCAGTTAAATGTCACGTAAAAAAGAAAAATCTAGTTTCCGTGATTAGGATAGAGGTTTAGAGAAATCTGGTTTCCTCAGGTTTAGCCTCTAAAAGTAAAGTGTGGATGTTTAATTGTCACTTAATCTATGGAAGTGATGAGTGCTGTCAGTCGTGTGGCCTCGCTCAGGTTAAACCCTTTGAAAAACAAAAGCATACAGAAACATGACTGAAACCTTCAGCTCTGAGTAATGCTGTGCTTCCGGAAATCACTCTTCTTCTCCGCTCTACAACAGAACCACTAAATCAAATAGATGATCTGTGTAATGACCGTTACCTTTTTAAAACAGCAGCAGTTCTCTGTGCACCCGTCTGTCGGTCCGTCCTCTCACTGTTGTGACAAACGCACACAAAATTCTCAACCAACATGGCCGTCTCTTTTCTCACAGGGAAAGTAAGAGAGCCATGTTTCCAAAATATGTTTGTGGTTAGGGGTGAGATCTGATTACTGACGTGCTCCTTGTATATATGACGTTCTCTCTTTACCTGTTGTACCTGCTTTCTCTGAGTCATGTGATTATGCTAATTGTGTCACATGGGCTGTTGTTAGTTGCAGGAAAAACGGACGTGGTCATTTAACCTGTAAAAGTAAAGCAGTTCTCCACAATCACATGATTCCACTGAGGCTCAGTCCCAAGACGGAAACCTCCAGCATGAGAACGTGTGGAAAACAGAGACAATAAACGATGTGTGAAGCTTTATTCTGTGATTCCTGCTCACGTGCTGCTCTGTTGTCTCTGCAGACGACCGTTATCGAGTACGTGAAGCCGTCTGACCTGAAGAAGAACATGAACGAGACCTTCAAGGAGAAGTTTCCCCACATTAAGCTGACACTGAGCAAGATAAGAAGGTACAGATATCTCCAGTTCCACGTAGATGTTCAAACTCTCCTCCTTTTTGAAGGTTGAACCCTCATCACATGATACAGTCTTTCTTAGAAAACTGATCAATAACCGTTCCCCTTCCCCTGCGCTAGCCTGAAGAGGGACATGCGGCTCGGGAGCGAGGACTGCGGTCTGCAGCCGGTCACCATAGCGATGGCCTTTGTTTACTTTGAGAAGCTGGTGCTGCAGGGTCGTCTCAACAAGCAAAACAGGAAGCTGGTGGCGGCGGCCTGCGTGCTGCTGGCTGCGAAGATCAGCAGTGATCTGCGGAAGCCAGAAGTCAAACAGCTCATTGATGTGAGTACACAGAGAGAGACACACACACACACACACACACACACACAGACACACACACAGACACACACAGATCTCTCTGTCAATGTATACAAAGCAGGATGATGTTTAACTCCGAAGTGAAGACCTAGTAGAAAAACCTCAAACACATTTAACTCAAGTTATTCAGCAAACATCATTTCTTCAACGCTCCACATTATTCAGGAATAGAAACCGGTTCTCGTCAATGTTATGTGAGTAAATAGTGTGAGATTAAAATCTGAATTATTTAGGTTGATTAACGTTGCAGTAAGAAGTCTTCATTTTACTGCACCCCCGAGAACAACGGCTTCTCTGACTCGGAGGGACCTGGAGATGTAACCACACATTCAAATTTTAATGAATCCATTAAATATTGATCTTATGTTCACTGTGTATACACCGGGCCTACAGGAGGGAACAATCTGACATGGTTTACATACATATCGTACAATTTCACTCAGTAGAGCACATACCAGCTCCTTGTGAAACCACACTTAAATTCACCAGATCCAGATTTTTATTTGGCTGTGCACTAGGGCCGGGCAATTAACAGAAAAAGTACCAAAACTGACTTATTCTTGCTCATGTTGGTACATTTTGCTTAATATTTCCACAATGTGTGCATTCATGAACTGGCCTGTACCTTTTAGCTGTATTACACATGTCCTCCCTCCCCCACTGACCTGCGCTCACTTTACACGTCAACAATAAACACCAACACTAATTAGGACCTGAACAGTACTGAAGTTTACTACTAGAGTTTATGAGACGCCAATTTAAACCCATTGGGGGGGAGAAGTCCAACATTTTGTTCACACAACACGAGACGAGACACACACACACACACAGCCAGGACATCAGGGTTAAAGTGACTGGAACGATCAGGATTCATGATCCAGCATCATCGATTAATGACTAATAATAAATGTGTGAAGGGCGAGAGAAGGCGCACACACACACACACACACACACACACACACACCACACCACACACACACACACACACACACACACACACACACACTCACTCTTGCAGACAGGAGTGAAGTTCTTCCAGCAGATTTCTTTTATTATCCAAACAATAAATCTCTCAAAGGCTTTCATCGAATCCAAGATGTCCCCCGACTCCATTATGGACTTTAAAGACATTAAAATGCCACATGAGCAGGAGGTTATGGAGCAGACATTGATAGAGTGGCGTTATAATTGTCTGGGTCGTTCACCTGCATGATCTGTTAATGGATGTGACGCATCACAACATGTTCCTCTGAACTCCTCCTGTGTGTTTCTCTCTCTCTCTCTCTCTCTCTCTCTCTCCCTGCGGGCGAGCAGAAGCTGGAGGAGCGTTTCCGTATAAACGGCCGAGAGTTGATTCCCCTGGAGTTTCCGGTGCTGGTTGCCTTGGAGATGGGACTTTACCTTCCCGAGAGCAAGGTCATGCCGCACTACCGCAGACTGGTGCAGCAGGGTTAGAGTGACGCCCCTGCACTCCGCTGGCATCATCGATAACCCAGCAAGTGTGTGTCTGTGTGCATGTGGTGGATTGACCAGTTTATAAGCTGTCCTGTTTAAAACAAATTCTATTTATTTCCTGTCTGTGAGAAGAACTCGTTTACACTCGATCTGAATGTGTTTTTGTTTTTTTTGTACGTGTGGTGTTTTGCTGGTGATGCAGTCATGAGCTCTATGTTAGAGACGTCCAATCAGCACGTTATTTGTGCTTTTATTTTCTCATGATTTTTCCGATAAGTCCTAGTTTTCCTCACCTGTTGTTGACGTGTACGCTGTGATCTTTGTGGAAAACTCTTCACTGGCACCTTTCCCCGTCTAAGCAGTTCAACTTTAGTGTTTATTACAAATGACAGAGAACCACTCTGCTGATTTTTGTGAACGCCTTTTACAAACCACTGTGACATTTTTAGACATTAAACCTGTAGCTTGTGGTTGTGTAACAAGGTTTTAGTCAGTTTTTCAAGAAGCGATGTTTAAATTTGAAAATGTCCGTCCCACAGTGATGCAGCCACATTCATGTATTCATCCAAAAAAACAACCGTGGCAGCTCCGTGTTTAATACTTTGTTGTTGGTGATGAATCTGTGCTGATATAGTGTCTGTGGTGTCACGTGTAAGGAAAAAGGATTTCTGAGCTGTCGTATTTATAGAAATTGTATGTTTTTTTTAATTGTCTCATTATCCAGGGTTGTTTTGTTAGATGCACTGGAATATCATTTCTAGATGTCTTTTTTTCAGTTCTCAGGAATCTTTTTTTTTTCTCATATCCTTGAATAGCTCATGAAGTCAAACCCAAAGAGAGGTGTGAGTGTTTTACTGGAGCTGTTGTCACTGAAGTCCCCGGCGCTCCGCTGAGAGCCGGGGACGGTGACTAGTTTGTGACTGAAGGAGGAATCCAACTGTCGGAACTCTGCAGTATGTGAATGGATGTACGAGTTCCTTGTGCCAACACCGGTGGAACCGGACCGCAGTGCGAAGCGTTCAGGTCTTTGTGCCAAAAGGTGGATGAGTACGACAGGAGGGAGGAGGGGGGGGGGGGAGAAAAAGTGCCTGAAACCAGTGGCAGTGAAATGGTAAATCCATCTCATCGTCAGTGATATTTAATGTTGACATTTCTTCGTCTTGCTGCTGTAGAGAATTTTAAATGTTGAGGTTCTTGTCTGTGTGATCACACACACACTGGACTCGTGTTACTGGTCGTGGACATGATGGTGATTGTGTTCTGTGTCTGCGCTGGTGAAAAAAAACATGTAATGAAAAGTCCAAATGGAAATGTGTAACTGCAGAAAGTCTGTCTTTATGTTCGATGTCAAATAATCACTGTTTTCATATGTAAATGAATGTTTTATAAAATATATTTTCAGACACTGATTAGACTTCTGGGTTAGTTTGTTTAAGTCCAGCAACTGAATCTAGATCGCCCCCTGGTGGCTAACAAACCCCCTCTCCTCCATGTTGGTGGACTACACGTCAAATACATTTTGATTAAAGATGGTTTAAGGTTTTTAAATCAAACTGATGTCTGTTCAAGTGATACCTTTCCAGTAACTTTGGTTTTCAACAGCTCAGACGGTGGCGCCTGCCTCCAGAAATATATTTGTACAGCAGGAGGAACTGGAGACGTGTCGTCCATCTTAAAATAGTTTGTGGTGAATCAGATGCTAAATAAATCTGCTGTAGCTCCAGATAGAAAATAAACAGTCAGGTGTATTTCTCATCACTTTACTCGTTCCCTTGTGTTAGGACAGCTGACATGCAGGAGGGACACATGATCATTCAGTTAAATTAGTATATATGAACTCAACACACTGTTACAGGATGAACACGGCACTATCAGGTAAGTCTCAACTAGGTTAACCACATTCCTTATCCTGGTAATATTAATACAATGTAAGAAGCAGCTAAGTAAATTCAATAAATAATAATGTCAACGGTTTTTAATCCAAACTCATGTCTTCATCGTCGTCTTTCTTGTCTTTGGAATCTCCGTCCTGGTCCGACTTTGTCTCCGTCTCCATGGCTTTAGCGAAAGCCTCCACATCTGCAAAGACGGACAAACGTTTAGAAGTGAAGGCTGCAAATAAAGATTGCATTGGATATCATTTAAATCCATGACTCACAGGAGGAAAAGATTAAGTCTGTATATTATTTCTTAGTCTAAACAAATCCCAGAAGGAGATCTAAACCAAAGAGTAATTTGTTAATCTGATGAAAAAAGCGTTTGAAATGGTGAAATCATTTCCCAACATTTACTTCTGCTTGTGGAACGTTTGCCAACAACCAACTCTTTTAGAAACTTGTAAACAATTTTCTGATGAAATGTTTGAAGTGTTTAAAATCTTGATCTGCAAAGTAACTAACGATAAAAATATAATATCTCCCTTCGATACTTTGGAAATACTCATCATTTCACTTGTGTCTGTTTTAGTTTTCTAAGGTTCATTTAAATCTCGTGTGCACGTAGAAAGAAAGAAGGAAAAATAATAAATGGAAATGACCACGTGTAGAGAAAGATAGATATCTTATGTAAAGAGGAAGAAGGAAAGAAAGAATTTCCCTCCAGTGAACTGTGTGTGTGTGTGTGTGTGTGTGTGTGTGTGTGTGTGTGTGTGTGTGTGTGTGTGTGTGTGTGTGTGTGTGTGTGTGTGTGTGTGTAACACTGACCTCCTTTGTTGGCGGCATCCACAGCCTCTGCAGGCAAACCGAACTGGTTCATCAGAGGTCCCAACTGCCCGGACGCCAGAGCGCTGCTGAACATGCTCATCGCCTGCAGAGACGATAAACACCGGGAGTCACAACCAGATGCTAAATACCAGATTCTGCTCAGAGGAGAAAACAAAGTGTCGCACTTCACATTTTATCTCTGTGCTCGAGGACGGTCAAACGTTTAATGTCAAACTCGCCTGGAAATAAAAAAGCCTGGACTGGTTTGTGGGTTATCAGATGTAACGACTGGAACTGATTCACGTGCAATAAATACAAAGTCTGTTTTATGGAATGACTCTAAATTTTAACTCAGTATCTCCACATCTCTTAAATCAATGAATAATAGTAGGAAGGAGGAAACTTAACAGACAAATTGTGTCCATACAAAGTTTCCCTGTTTTGAAATGATAACTTTTAAAGAGGGGGGGGGGGGGGGACTGGGACCTGACCTGCTGGAACTGAGGCGAGCTGAGCGTGTTCTGCAGCTCATCGGAGCTCTGGGGCAGAGACTCTCCGGAGGGCAGGTACGGCGTCAGCCTCTCCTGCACCTCGGGGTTCGCCAGGATGGGCGCCATGACCTCCGGTGTCAGGACGCTGGCCAGGTCCACTGCAGGAAACAGACAGACACTGGTCAGTATGAATAAAAAAAGGCAGCTTGATTTTAAAGTACACAATACTATGAAAGTACCACCATTTAAGGAATTCACACATATAATAATGGGTTGCAGCTAAAAACAGATTCATGTATTTGTTTACACAGAAACACAAACTATGCTCTACTCCAGTCACTTACAGTTTTATTTCAACATTTAATGCACTTTAAAGGAGCCCAACTCTTCTCTGAACACATCACTTCTTATTTTATTGCTTTAAAACTTTTTTAAAACTATTTTTAAACCTGCAATGACTCGTTTAATATCAGTGTTTATTTCGCTCTACACCGTTATCTGAGAAAAATCTCTTAAGTCTCTAAATGTTCCGCTGTTTGTCTGTCGGCTCTTAAGTGATGAACTGAGCTCATCGGAGCGTTTTCACAGGAAACTGCTGCACGATGAGCGAATCAACACAATAAAACTGAGACATCGAGCTGAACACTGCAATAAAGATCCACAGAGCGGAACTGAAGACTGAGATGATTCTAGTTCGTCCCCTCTCACATACAGGAAGTCATGTGATGGCAGACTAGAGTGTGGATAGCGACCCAAAGCCTGATGGGTCCAGTAAAGGGCAGGTTCAGTCATGTTGGGCTCTGCCGGTTCTTTTAACGCTGCACACGTCTAAATCGGGGGGGAAACCTCAGGCTCAGACAGAAAGCCTGTCAGCTCGAGTCGGGCTCAGCTGCAGAGCTGCGCCTCATTTCGTGCGACGCAGTCAAACGGAGTCACACCAGGGACAGATTGTTGTTTGCAGTTTCCTGCTTCTGCAACAAACTGGATGTAACACGTTGAAATTACACAGTGTCACAGAACCGGTTGTGTTCACACTTGTAATTATTATGCTGCATAATTAGTTGTAATTGTACTAATTAGGGCTAATGATGTATTATTCCCTCTGGGGGCTGTTTCAGTTTCTCTCAGCGCTGAGGAGAGCAGCCGCAGGTCTGAGTTGTGTTTACCGGGAGTCTCACCTCCCGCGCCGCTGGCAGGGACGTTCATGGTGGCGAGGATGCTCTGCAGGTCCCTCAGCTGGATGGGCTGAGTGGGGTTGGCTGCCCCCGCGGCCACGGTCGACACCGCGGGGGTGGTGGGGGTGGTGGCCGTGGGGGAGGCTGCTGTGGTGGCAGAGGGGGTGATGGGAGTGGTGGGAACCTGGGAGGAGCCGAGACGACTGGTAGCAGAGGTAGAGGTGGGGGTGACGGCTGTGGACGGACTGGGAGGAAAAAACCAACAGCTTCTCCGTCAGCGAGCAAACTTCTAACGTGTGATATAAATGAACATGTGAGATGAATCTTTATTGATATGTGAGGTTTAGTTTGAGGTTTCTACCTGGTGGAGGAGTTGCTGGCTGCAGGGACGCTGCTGCTGCTGCTGCTGCTGGAGCTGCCGCTGCCCAGGAGGTTGGCCAGGCCCGGACCGGCCAGAGCCCCGAGGCCACCTGGTGATCAGAGAGCGTCAATCACAATCTAATGAGATGTTTTAATGAGATGTAACACTGTCAGCTCGGCAGCGTGAGGACCACGTACCAATCCCGCCCAGTCCAGTCGGTCCAATGAGCTGCATGAGCTGGTTGTGGCTCATGTTACCCAGAAGGCTTTGCAGGCCGCCCTCCCCTTCACATGAAAACAAGAAGATGTGACATCATAAGACATGAAAATTGGTTTACTGATATTTTGAAGTAGGAGAAGGTGGATATGTGTTTACCTCCCAGAGCCGACAGGTCGTGTCCTCCACTGCTGCCGCTGCCCAGAGCACCGGGCATCGGCGGGTTGTTCAGATACTCGTTCACTTTGCGGCAGTGCTCCTCGTCCTTGTCGGTCTTCGGCTCCTGAGATCAGAACAAAAAGCTGAGTGAGGCGCCAGTTTAGTCACAAAGATTATTCAAATTTATGCTGAAACAAAAGATTAAAAGCACTTAGATATTCATGGCTCTGTGACTTTAATCAAGAGGAAACTAAATCCACATGAAGAGTGAACTGTGAGTCGCCGACAGCTTCACACCTGGATCCAGAAGAAGAGTCTTTTGGAACCAGCCTTGAACTTCAGCACATAGACCCGGCCCGTGGTGCACTGGCTCACCCGTTTGAACTCACAGTCGTCAGGGAAGATGATCAGGTCCTAAATTAACAAGATAAAAATGGTTACTAAAAATAAAAATCAAACACAGAGCAGCCGGTGCTTCGCGGGGACGGCGGTTCCGTACATCATCCACGTTCCCGGTGGTGCGATCCTTCCAGCAGAAGTGGATGAGGGAGTCGTCGGTCTGCTGGATGTAGACCTGACCTTTGCGTTTGTCGGGGGTCACCGTGCTGCCCTTCATGGTCATCTTACCGGCCCGGAACTCCACCAGGTACTTGCTGGAGGAGCCGCGGGACCCGGACACCATGCTGGGGAACAACGCTCCGGACGCCATGATGAGGAGGACACAGTGCTGCAGGGACAGACGGGAGACACACAGTTTACTTTCATATTTAATACAAACACAGACTAAACTAAACTAAGTTTCTCTCCAGTCACCAAGTGCTGCTCTGTGTGGGAACTGTTGGTTCCTCTTAAATATTGTTATGTCTCCACCTCAGTATGTAAAGTGTGATTTGGCTCCATACAATAGAAAACAGGACTCTTACACTGAAGGGGACACGAAATGAGTGTGAAGTCATTTTGCATTTAAACAAACTCGGTCTCAAACACATGTGACCTTGTTTACCAGAGTGACACTCACAGTGGACGGAGGGTGGAAGTATCTGCCAATAGAGATATTGACAGTACAAATATTGTAAGTATAAAGTACTTATACAAGTAACTGAGGCAGAGTATTGAAGCCAAATATAAATACAGATTTAAAGATAAATAACTGAAGCTACACAAAGTTATGTGGTACAGCAGATTTAAGTGTATTTTTTATTATTATTAAAAAAGGTGAAAACAGTACAAGAGTCAAACTTAAAATATAAAACTAGAGATATTAATAAACATGGAATCAAATAAAGATGAACTCAGGCAGTAATGGAGCCAGACCTGGTGACTTGGCACAAATTCATCCTGTAGATTTTATTCATGAAGATTAAAAGTGTGGATTTGTAAATTCAAGCTGGACATTTTTTAAAAACCTTATAATAACAACATGAATTGAATCGGATCCAGGATCAGATGGAACATGTGAAACACCGGGAGCTGCAGCAGATGACTGTGCATCCTGCAGACAGAGGCCTGATCCCAGCTCCCTCCTCCCCTGCACTCCTCCACACGGACACACACCACACACACACACACTGGACTAACATCTGGATCCGCTCGCACGAGCTGGAAACATGTGGAAATAACGGGTTTTACTCACATTTCTCTCTGAATCAGCGAACAGCCGCAAGACGGTCAACAGCTAACCGAGGGTGACGGTGATTGGCTGACGGGCTCCGGTGCCTCGCTGGGATTGGTCGAAACGGGAGTCAATCGTTGCGGCTTTAAAGCGCTGAGCAGGTTCGGTAGAGACGACACGACACAACACAACACAACACAACACAACACTCCTCGATACACAAATACACAGGGAAATACTTCAATACTTAACATGATGTAGTAATATCTGATTTATTCTTAACCCGTCGATCAGTGTCCTACTTTATGTTGTTTTATTCTATTATTTTATTTATTTTATTCTTAGCTTTTGTTTAGTTTTAATAATTGAATTATTTAAGTAGATTCTGTCCTGATAATATTATTAAAATTAAAATTAAAATTAAATTAAAGGAGACAAGAGATCTGCTTGAATTCTGAGTGACCATGTCTTATTATTATTCTAAGTTTTTAAAAAAACGCATTTTCTGTGTGTTTTATATAGATATGGATCAGAAAGATGTACAAGACATAAATTGAGATTAGATATTTGACACACTCATCTTGTGTCTTTATAGTTTTGAATCGTTAAAGTCGTTCTGTGTCTTATTGTTGATTCTGTTCTTCTCAACTCTTTTTCCAAATTGTTTTGTGTCTTAGTTGTTCTTTAATTCCTTGTTTGTTTTTTCTGTCTCTGTAGTAGTTTGGTTTCTCTGTTAAACTAATCTGTGTCCTTTTGTTTGTCTCTTTGAGGCAGTCATGTGTCTCATGGTCATTTTCCGTCTCCGTAGTCTATATTGTGTTCTAAGTTCCGTGCATCTTTGTGGCAGTCTTTATGGTTGTGTGATGTCTGTGTTGTAGTTTTGTGTGTCTTGTTATGTGTCTTATGGTCATTTTGCTATTTTACTTTGTCATCTTTTTGTTTTTTCCAAACATTTGTTGTGTCTCTGTGGTGATTCTACACGTATCTGATTGTCTTTGTTGTGTAGTTTTGTGTCTCTTAGTTTTGTGTGTCCTTGGTGGCGTTTCTCTTAACTAGTATTTGCCTCTTTTGTGGTTGTTTTTTAAGAAGCTGAAATTGATTTTTGATATTTGGTGACTTCAACAATGAATCAGTAATCAAGAGTTGTAGATTATTTCTGTTGACAGACTATACCATTATATATATAATATATATATATATATAGATAAAACCATTAATTGTTTCTTGTAAAGAAGCACTGGTATAAAAACAAACACTGGACTCATAAGATGCTGTTAAAGTGTGAAACTAATAAAACTGAAAGTAAGATCTTCAAACAAGGACATTGTTGGCACTTTCCATAATTTATTTCTTAAATATGCCTTGTAAGCATATGGCTACGTGAGGATAAGCGTATGAGGAGGAGGAGGAGAACACACAATGTAAACATTTCAGATTGGCGTCGCACAGAAACACGAGGAGCACAGAGGAGGTTTGATCAGAGGAACCGTCCGAGGGAAGCTGCACCTCCGAGTGTGCAGGCCTCACGAAGTGCTTTGAATCCAGGAGACAGATGAGAGCAGCTGGGGGAAGACACCAGGTCGGACGTTACACTAAACACTAAGTGCATAGGACTGAGAGCGGGCGACTGTGCAGTTTAATGTGAGGTTAGTGCTCAGAAACCAAAAGGAACATCTCTACGCTGCTGTACAGTTGCTAACGTCATCATCAGAACACAACATTCATTAACTGCAAGCTCGGCAGAAATTAAGTGTTTTTTATTTTTCACATTTCAGGAGGGCAGATCGGATGAGTCAGTTTGCATAGGTTCATGATGTCAACAGTTTCCTGTTATATGTGTGTGGTGATCTGAAGAATGACTTTGTGTCCACGTGTGAAGAGAATGTCTTTAATGAAGAATCAGTAGGACTCAGTTTTCTCTTCAAAGCAGAGAAGTGGGAGGTGCAGCTCCTCGATCGGGCAAATATCTGAGATGATTACGTGTTTTCTGTTTAGATCCAGTGTCCAGAGAATATCACAAATCATTTATTCCACAGTGAATAAAAGTCTGTGTGTGGAAGATTGAAAATAAATCTGATGTGTGTGAAAGTTGGTGCAGCTTGATTGAATTGAAAAGGTGTGCTCTCCTACTTGGAGCTATGATGCCCAGAACTTAGATTGAAAGATTGTGCTCCTAAATTCAAGTGAGACAAAGATTAACAAACAGGAGTTACAAAAATCCGTTAGTAGGAACATTTTTCATGTTGTAGGCTAGTATTCATAATTGTTGACAGTCCTAAGGCTCAGGTTATTTTCCTGGAACACTGATTCTCTCCTCTGTCCATCCACGTACAGGTATTGTGTTGACAACCTGTGACCATCTACACAAACAATTAAAAACAGTCTGGGGCTGGGGCTTAAACCCCCCCCGCCCCCTCTTTCAAACCAACACGCTCTGTATCCCTTTGCTTTAAAGTCTCATGTAAATGCATTTACAGTATTAAACTCAGTGCAGAAAAGGTTTTTATGGCTTAAACGTGTGTAAATAATCCACCTGGTGACCATGCATGCACCAGGTATCATACACACCATCTATGTTACAGCGGACAACAATATAATGTACCAACAACATCTGTTCACCGTGGCAGTAAACGTGGTTATAAGCAGCTTTTTCGATTTTACTGTATGTCTCCAGTCACAGAAAAATAATCACACTTGTGATGTTGTACGGATGTTTAGTGCTAACTAAAATAGACATCTAATATTCAAATAGGGTTTATATAAAAGTAGCAGTTGTGTATAATATCCCCTGATATCTGAATGCAACTGGACAGAAGTGTGTGGCTTGTCTACAGGTTACGACGACGGCGGAAAACCTAAACCTGGAAACACGTCCTATAGGAGTCGGAGCTCTGTGTCCGGCAGCCGCACGGCAGCGATCACACAGAGGTTTAAAACCCTCGTCAGCTGAGTAATGTGGACTATTATTGTACATTTACTGTCAGTAAACTCTAAAATTCTCCATAATATAAACGTTTCTCCTGTGCACAGCGTTCACAGTCGGTTGCAGATCATCTTGTTAATTGTCTGATAACATCTCGATGTTATCAGCGTTACAGGGACACGGTACCAGTGAGCGTCACAGACACACGGATCCTCGATGCTCAGAGAAACTAAGTAAAACCAGTCGGGGGGGAGACGTTCACGGTGAGCTTCCTCTGGCGTCAAAAGATGTTGGGACAGTCAGTGTAGTTCCTGTCAAAGTATCCACCGGTGTAGAGCCAGTCCTCCGCTCCCGTGTGGGGGTTTGTTCCCAGATTGAACCACCTGCCGAGACATTAAAGAAGGAAGACCTGTTTTTAATGACGGCTTGAAGGGACGTTACACAACTGGGGCAATGTACAAATGTACAAAATGTACAAATGTACAAAATGTACAAACGTACAAACGGGAGAACATGTTAAAACACATGTTCAGAATTTTGATTTGCGAGTGAGGTTCTTTCTTCTTCTCATTCTATATAATTTCTTCACTTTACACACGTTGAACTTGTGTTGTTGGTTTTAACAGTTGGTTCAAATGATGAGCTTTTGTCATTAAGGCGATGTTGTGGTTTCTAAATTCATGTTCTTTCTTTTTCAAAACCTTTATGGAAACAGTGATGATCTGCCATTTATTTCCCCAGAGGGAGAAAGACACACACACACACGAGTTCATTTCACAAATTTAAATGAAATGAATGAAATACAGTCGTATCTTTAATGTAAGAGACTCCGATGTTAATCAGCCACTGCTAAAGAGATGGATATTGAAAAGTACATCTTGAAAAGAACGAACACACACCTGGTGGACCACTCGTCCTCGTCCTTGGAGCGTTCCCGTCGTGCGGTTCTTTGCTTCTCTTCTAACGCTCTTTCTCTGTATTTGCTGAGTCTAATAATCACAAAAATATAAATAAAGAAGCCAGAACCATGTCAGTGATGCAGTCATGTGTATCGAAGGAGCAGTTTTTAGCTTCTGAAATCGAAACCCTCTTGTTCACGTGAGGTCAGCTTTACCTATGTCTCCATTTTCCATGGCTCGGATGTCGGGCCTCAGCCGGCAGTCTGTCGACGCCATTAGCCGCTCCATGCCGGGCTCCAGCTCGTTTAGTGTCATGGCAAAACTGGTGAAGCTATACATCTACACAGGAGGATCACACAGAGGTTAAAGTACAAGTTAACATCTTATAATTAATGTGGTTTTACTTCTTATGTGACACAAGGTGTTAAAAGAAATGCAGTTCTTCATTTTGTACAGTGAGGGATGTGATTGAACCAAGACGTGGCCTGATGCTCATAGTTTCTGTTCTGAAGAGAAGCTTGAAACATGTAATCTGTACCACTGGGTCTGTTTCTCTTCAAATGGGCCTCATTCCTTGGAAGTGGGTGACAGAGTAAAAGTTCTGCTAATGTAACTGTCACAGTGACTTTTAAATGTAAAAAGTTAGATAAAGCTTCATAGAAGATTGTTTTTTAAATCCTCAAACTGTTCAATCCTCAACTCTACACTCCTCGTGGTTCAAGCCCATGAACTGTACAGAGAGAGGGACAATGCGTCTCCACTTCCTCCCACTGTCCAGAGACAAAGCCAAAACATCCCAGAGGTCAACGCTGCCATCTTGTCCCAGCAGCGATCTGGGGGTGGAGTCACAGTAGCGAGGATACACACTCTCAGTCAATCGGATTAACTAAATAAAATGTTTTAGTTTGGTCAATGTCCCATCTACAAACATGGAAGAGGTGGGGTTTATGACCTTTACTGAATCCATCCACCAGGGGGCAATGCAGGTGGTTTGGCTTCACTTTTAGGGAACTGGCATTTCGTCCATCTTTATATAAAGTCTATGTTCATTGTGTAGCACATGGTCGTGTGTGTGTGTGTGTGTGTGTGTGTGTGTGATCCTGACCTGCGCAGAGTTGGCAGGCGGCGGCGTCATCCTCCACAATAAGGCACTTCCTGGTATCACAGTCACAGTCTCTTGAACTTCCGGAATCTCATCTGCCGCTTCACCTTCACAGCTATGTTCCTTTACACACACACACACACACACACACACACACGCACACACACACACACACACACAATAACCATAATCAGACAGACAGATCATTTAGAGCCTAACATTAAATACAGTACGTGTGCAAACAGGTGACCCACAGAACTACAGTCGCCACAAATCAAAACATGTCTCTCAAGCAACAATGCACGTCATTGCAAGACATTATGGAATAGTGCTGGCAATGATCTAACCATACACTGCACTTTGAACATGACTCCAACTGGACAACAGCGGTAGCACACTACAGAATATCAAGTACACGTTTACCTTACCTGCTACTAATGCCACCGCACGTTATTGTGAAAGGAAAAGATACCGTTTGAGAAAAAACATTTCAGAGCGATGAGTAAATTCACAGATTCACGTCACATTGTGAGAAAAGATGTGAAAGAACAGACTCTGAGCAGCATTTTTATTTCAGTGGAGTCGAGTCGTCAAATCAGTCAAATCTGAGCATCACTCACTTGTCTCAGCTTCTTTGAGTCTCCTCCCGTCTTCTTGTCCGACTTCTTATACGCGTCATACACCTTGGGGTCCACGCTGTACATGCACTCTGTCCACTTCCCATAGATCACCCGCCGCTTCTTCTTACTAGTTCCCCAACAGAGACATTAAGTTTGCTTCAGAGGAAATGAATCAGGAACTGGTTGTTTACAGTGTTGTTGTGCTCTCACCTCTTGTCTTGGATGTAACCTTCCACTTTGTGCAGCTCTTTCCCAAACATCCCACATGGTCTAAAGTTTAACACACACTTGTCTCCCGTGCTGAGGAATTCAAAGGAAACAATATATAAATAAGTTGATCAATAAGCACCGGTCTATATAACAGTTTAAAGTTTGGAACACAGTATTTGTCTCTGTACCTGTGATTGACTATCTCCACGGTTCCGTACTGCTCAATCCAGAGTTTTCCTAAAATGATATTATGCACACAGCACATTGGATTTATCCACGTGTACGCTTCTTTATGTCTGTAAAAAAGAAAAACAGCTTTTTAAATTAAAGTTCACATCAGACAGACTTATGCAGCAAAACTCAGTTACAGCTGATCTAACTCGTCACAAGATTTTTGATTTAACATATTTCCACATGCCAACATTGAGTTCTCACACCTCGTGGAGAAAACTAGATAAACTACATGAACGACTCACTTCAGTAGCTCCAGTGTCATCGTGCCTTTGGGCTCAGCCTCCACACTTTTGCCCCAGAACTTGAGTTTCGGGTAGATGGAGCCATGGAACTCGAACTCTTGCTTCAGAGACTGAGCGTGGAAGGCACTGACGGGGGGGTGGTGGCTCACCTGCTCCGAGATCAATCTGTAGCCCTCATCCTCTCTTTAAAAAAAAAAAAAAACACATTTAAAAACCCTCATTAATGACATTTATAAACATTTTATCACCAAAGCAAAACTGTACGAGGCAATTTAAGTTTCCACTGTCTTCTCTTATACCTAATGAGTTCATAAGTCTCCCCCAGTAAAGGATTAAATGGCTTTCCAGTCCTTTCCCATTGAGATGCTACGGCTGAAACGGCAAAAGCAGCGACAACCTGTCACAGAAACATGAAGTGAATCAGAGCAGAGCTGCAACCATCAGTCCATCAATCAATCAACTGAAAATCAACGATTCATATTGTGTTTTAAATACTAAATATTCCAATGAGGTAGCTTGTGAGGATTTGTGGCATTTTTATGTTTTAGGTTTAAGTTAAATTAACACATTTTAAGGACCAAATAATTAATCGACAAAGTCACTGAATTGATACAGAAATGAAAAGTGAGTTGCAGCTCGAAATTATACACAAGTGCAGGTGTCCTTACAACGATGATAATACACAGGGAATTTATTACAACGGAAATACAAAACCAATGCAAATCCATTATCTGTACCTGCATGCGGTCTACGGAGTCAGATAAAGTGCAGGCTTTGTGAATAAGCTGAGTGTGTTCCATGTACTCCGAGATTCTCTGGAGAAAGCTCAGCGGCTCGTTAAACTCAACCGGCATTGCTATTTTGGACAGCTCCTGTAAAGAGCCCAAAATAAAAAAGGTAAATCAGAAGAGTGAAGTCAGGAAACAGATGAAAAAGTAAACAGTTACAAGCAGAGGCTCTGTGGTGCAAAAACAGTTCATGCATATGATATTACTTCTAAACTAGAAAAACAATAAACCAGGAGAATGAGAAAATCATGACTTTTGCATTAACGATGTTCATTCGAGTCGCTGCGCTTCTTCCAGACGGCTGCAGAGAAAGCATTTCTCAAACCAATTACAGCCGCGTGAGCAGAGAAGAGGAAAGCAAGACTGATCTTGTAGCGTTGAGGAGAAAGATGAAACACGTCATTCATTTAATGAGTGTCCATAAAAAGAAACGAAAAAACATTTTTACACCAAAAAATAACCGGAATGCAACTTATCCGGAGCAAAGTCGGCGTCGGTCACAGAAGCTGAACAGTTCTGTGTTCTCGTGCACGTGTCGGGGACTCACCATGCCGATGCATTTCTTCAGAATGCTCCACACGCTGAAGTTGTTTCTGGAGATCATCTCCGCAGGCAGCGTTTTCCTGGTACACATTTGGACCAAATAAGATTAAACTGCTCTCGTGAAATCAGACCCCAAAAAAAACAGTGTCTCCTGTTAACAGCTGTTTCCTTAACGGCTGAAAAGCTAAAGTCAATAATGTGACCAACGACTGCAGCTACACAGACCTGCTCTGCAGAGGAGGTGCTTACAGACGTTAAAAATGCGGTCGCGCAGGCCTCGTCTGCCTCCACATGCGAGTACATGCATGATCAAGACCCCGAACCCACACTCATGAGGAGTCGTCATGTGCTGACATGCTTGCGTTCATACGAACATGCAGGTGTAGGCAGAGGTTTGGCCACAAGTTGTACATTCAGTTAATTTTAAAAGAGAGAAGCAGAAAAAACAGACACTACAAATAAGCTTTTCTTCAGTGGATATCATCTCTTCACATCTCTTGAAGTATTTCATGGTGGATTTGGAGATAAGCTTTGGATTCTTGTCCTGTTCTCACTTTCAGTATCTCGACTGACTGCAGGACACGAGCAGCCAACATTTTTACATATTAATCAGAATCCATTCCTCTTTCTATTCATTACATGTTTCCTGTTCCACAAAACTCTTCCGTGAGAACCATGTTTGCGTGTGGAACTGTCCCCCCCCCCCGCCTCTGTGTCAGCTGTAACCTTCCTGCAGGTCTTCAGCTTAGGTCTTCAGATTTACCTTTCTGCCAAACAGATGCACAGTTTGATCTGAGACTTCACTTGATCTGTCAGATGTTTTCCCTTTCCGCTGTTATTTCTATACGACAACTCAAGACAGTTGAAATTTCAAGCTGGAAAAAAAGCTTTCATGTCTTTTTATAGCCTCCTCTGCTTCGTAGGCGTCAGTTAGCTTCATCTTAAGATCCCCAGTCGGTTGCTTAGATACAGTTTTTGTGATAATCATCGATGTTGACTTGTAAAAACATTTAGTCTTAAAATATAATTTAGACCACGCAGCCCAGCCCTGGATGAGTTATTGATATTCTGACAGTTTCACAAACATTTACGTCATCGACATTAGAGGAAAGGCTCATTATTAAATGTCTGTTTGCTGCAGTGGCTGTATTTTAGTCATTATAACACGAAGAATAAAAATAAAAGAGTATAACTAAACACGTTCCCTCGGGGAGAATCAGGTGAAGAAGAAGGACAAAGAATCTTATCAGCCAATCTGATCATGTTTTGTCTCATGAGTTCACGGTGACGCCTTCGGGCTACTAAACTCAGACAGGAGCCATTTTAATTGACATCTTTTACGACTCTTCTTTTTACACGATAACTCACGTAACTCATTTATTATCTAATTATTGTCTTTTATTGCAACTTATTTTACTTCCTTAAAAGGTCCAGTGTGTAAGATTATTGGCAGAAACTGAATATAAGATAGTCCTAGTGATGTTTTCACTGGTGTTTAATCATCTAAATTGTACGAATTGTTGTTTTCTTCAACCTATAATGGTTCCTTTATATTTAAATACTTTATATTTACATCAGGAGCGGGTACAATTATAAAGTGAGAGTAGTGTTATATGAATGTAAAAGGACGGTGAACAGGAAACTGATTGTACATAATAACGTAGATAAATACTGGGAAGCTGCATCATGGAACTTCACCACTAAACTCTACACTCTGAACCTTCCCTCTCTATCTGGATGACCTTCACTGACCTCTGTTTGTTTGTTGACATGTCCTTTTTGGACACGTGTCAGACTGGACTGCTTGTGTGATCGTGATCGTGAATCTGAAAACATACATGCACACACCACACGGTCCCTCACCTGCGCTCCCACACTCCATTCTCCTGTGTGGTCGCCTGCTTGTGCTCCAACACCAGGGCATCTTTGAAACTGACCTCACAGGAATCATCTGACTCCAGCCCTGCAGAGGATGGAGGAGGAGGAGGAGGAGGAGGAGGAAGAGGAGGAGGAGGAGGAGGAGGAGGAAGAGGAGGAGAGACACAGGTCATTCATGTCAGCGATCAGGGAGCGAGCTTGTCCTGCATCCTGTCCCCTGTCTGTCCACCTCACCTGTCTCAGCGTCGTAGAACTCCTCCTCGCTGTTCATCCTGACCAAGTAACCGAGGCGTCACTCAGAAGCCCTGTCCCCGGCTCCGGCCTGTCCTGTCCCCGCAGCAGCCCGGCCTGTCCCCGGGCATCACTGACAGCCGCACGCACCACCTGCAACCACGGACCGCCGGTTAGCACCGAGCCGAGCAGAACACGTCCTCATGCGGGGAACCACTGGACCCACATCGGCCGTCAACAGCCCTGATCCCCGGGGGGGGGGGGGGGGCTAGTTAGCTGTGTGGCTAGCTAGCGTTAGCATCCACGATTTAACTAGTCTGCGGGTCAGCGGAGCTAAGCTAACGTTAGCTACACACACTCGGACACACACACACACGTGGCGGGGGGGAGGGGTTCGAACGCAGCCCGGTCGCACGTACCTGAGAGTCGAGGTCAAACTAACTCGCTAAAGACGTAAACAACCGAAGAGTGGGCAACCGCTGGACCACGGCGGATGTGGGCGGCAAGGACAACGTGACGGACAGGCCACGCGGGCCAATCAGAGAGAGGGTCCAGCAGCTGCTCTCGACCACAACAACAACACAGATGTGACTTTGGAAAAAAGAGCAAAGTTTGATTTAAGTTAAACTGAGTGATTCAATAATAACATGAATTAATCTATACATACATGCATTCATTAAGTGACTATGGAGGCTATACAAATACTTTGAACGATGCACTATATAATAATAATAATAATAATAAAACTTTATTTACACAGCACTGAAATAACTAAAGCTGTTAGATGAAGGAGTGTGTGTCTAGTAAGAAGAAGAACAATATTTCAGTTGTAGACTGAAAATGGCATGAAGAGAAAATACTCATGTTGAACACAAGTACTTTAAACTTATACTTAAGAAAAGAAGTTGAGTAAATGTACGTATTGCAGCAGATGAATGGGGTTGATGATAAACTTCCTCCTGTAATCTTTGGCCACATTTTAATAAATAATTAGAAAAGTACAACTAAATGCAACACAACAACTAATCCACCAGGGGGCAGCTTTACACCTGAGATCAGTCACCTCAACTCTATAATGAAGTCAAAGTTAGTGAATCACATAAACATAAAAAAGATGTGACATTGTGTGTGAATATGTTGTTTTCTTCAGATCTTCAGAGAAAAGTGTTTAATATGGTGAATAAAATATTTGATCAAACTCCTGATTGTATTAATACATAGTTTAATACTCAGATGGGTAAATGTGAGCTAGATGTTTAACAGTTTAAAAGTTATTAAGCAGAAAGTTGAAGATGAGTTTGGCAGCAACATCGACTGAGCTGCGTCAAATCAACAATAAGAGTCAGAATCAGACCGGAAACGATGCGAGATGCAAAGTAAATGTTTAGAAAATGTGTTTTATTTCTCATCCATGGAGAAAATAACAATAATAGCAAACCTGGAAAAAGTGAGGACAGTGTCACATGTGGTAAATCTCACTTTGAGATCATTCATCATTATCATTAATGTACAAAATGTTACGTTTTATATTGGTGAAAAGAAGGGTGGAAGCTTTTATTTTGTAAATGCTGTCCGGAACTCATTATGAAACCACGTCAGTCAGACTCTGGTCACTGTCTGTCCGTCTCGTGCGTAATGGCACAGTCCCAGTCTGCAGGATGGGGAGCAGCCAGTCGCATCTCCTCACTCACTGAGCTCTGAGAAGTGGACACAGGGGGAATTTAACACATGAAAGCATCATGGTCACCTTGGACTTAAAAAGCATGTTTATTTTTTCCACCTGAAAACAGAGAAGAAAGAAGTCGGGATGAACAGAGACGGAGATAAAGGAGCAAAAACCGCGCTCCGGAGCCAAAAACAACCGAGGACGCAGCAGCAGGTTTTGTTGCAGAAGAGGAAGAAAGATGCTCAGATTGTCTCCTGCTCCAACAAGGAGAAACAGTCGGGTCTCTGTGAACCAGGGAAGGAGGTGAAAACTGCGGGAGTGCAGGGGAAGCGTGCGGGGAAAGTGTCATCCAGTGCCGCCGCAGAGTGCCAGAGGAGCCCCGGCGCGCAGAGGAAACTCTCCGACGCCAGCAACGCTTCCGAGGACCTGAGCAAAGACTCCGGCTGCGTCTCCGGGAAGCTCTCCTCCTCCGACAGCAGCTCAGAGATATCCGACTGCCCCTCGGAGGGCATCAAGCACGACTCTCCAAGCAGCGACAACGATTTAAGCTGGATAGACGGGAGAGCTTATGAGAATCCGAACAGATCGTGCGCAAAGGCAGCCAGGGTTTCCTGCGCCCTGCAGCCCGATGCTGCCGGAGGGGGCCTCACTGTGTTCAACTCCCCAGGGACGTTTATGGAGCTGATAATGGGGGAGACAACCGAGGACCTGGTCAGGGAGGTGGAGGATTTACGATCAGAGAACGAGTATCTGAAAGTAGGTTTGGTTTAATGATTCTTTATTCCGTTTCTTAATACAATTTTTTGTTTTAAATTTGTTTGCATGATCTCAGGTGTCATGGGTCTAAATTTCCACTTAGATCCACATTGGTTTTGCTTCTTCATGAAGTCTGTGTGAGTCCCAGTGCAGGACCTTCCAGACTCTGAACACCAGAGCCTTCAGTCTTCATTAGTGTCTGCAGGAGAAGTGAGAGGAAGATCTCACGTAAGAATCAAAAGTGAGGAGTCTGTGCTCACTTCAATATCAATGTCATTCATCGTTTTTCACATCAAAACTGCTAAAGAGAGAAATCTGCTCCTTTGTGGCAAATGTCCCATCGTCCCACCCAGTGTTGTGTAAATGTGTTTAGTAGTTTTTGTGTAATCCTGCTGACAAACAACCTAAACAACACCAACAACCAACCAACCAACCGTCTGACCATCGACCAACTGACCGACCGAGATGGATGGTCGGTTGGACGGTCGGTCCGACAGTATCTGTTCCCTACACGTGCCTGATTTTCATCAAGTTCCATGATTATGCTCTGGGAAATTGGTGATTGGTTCCTGGATCTGACCCTTTCTCCAGATCTGTGCCTAAATATAACGGCTCCTCTCTTGGCCCATGTGTCATCCGACCACCAAGTTTCATGGAAATCTATTCAGAAATTATCTTTTTTGGCGAAATCCTGCTGACAAACAAACAAACCAATTGACAGAGGTAAAAAAAGACAAACATAACTCCTAGCCTGCAGTTAGCAAACTACAGGGGTAAGAACATGAGATTTATCTTTATTTTATTACAGTTTGTTATTCGTTACCACAACATTCTCTGTTATTCAGGCCGACCTTGAATCTGGGGGCTTGGTATGAGCTGGATCTCATTTCCCAGACACGTTGTTTTTGAGACTTTATTCTGCTCAGGAAAAACAAGAAGTGATGAGTGATGAGACCCGGAACAGGACACAGGATGAAATCAGGAAACTGTCCTGCAGACTAATTCAATCAGAGCGAAGCCTCAGACTCCAGCTTCTACTTATGAGATCAAATCAGGCAAATCTCAGCTGATCTCTGTGACGTAAATACATGATGTATGTATAAGTACATTTTTCGCCATTTTCCTATTTTCTAGTTCATTTTAAAGCACCACATAGCTTCCTTTAACTATAATATCTATACTTTGCTAAATATGATTAGGGCCCAAACACCGTTTATTTTATAATTTCTCTCATATTTTTCAGAGCCATCATAAACTTTGCACACAGACCCTGTCCTGCAGAAAATATGTATTTCCCAGGTCTCAGGCAGTCCCATCTGCTAACATGGAGGAGGCGCAGCCAGCCAGCAGGGGGCGATTGAGAGATTTGGCTTCATTTTATGGGAGCAGTAATAACAAACATCTTTATATACAGTTTACACTTCATACAAAGACTAGAAACAGTAAGAGCTGAGCTGCTAAAGCCCTAATCACCAAGAAGATTATGTTTTCACCAGTGTTTGTTTGCCTGTTTGTTGGTCAACAGGATTACACCAGAGCCGCTGAACTGATTTCCATTAGATTTTATAGAGAGCTGGGTTAGAACCCATTATGGTAACTCGTACGTAAGTAGAATACACTTCAGCCGTTTCCAAACATGCACTCGGGAGAATGAGCCTTTCACACACGGCAACGCAGCAGGAGATTTTCTGCCAATTCGGTTTCACAGCAACACTGAAATCCCCGGGTCAGTGATGGTGGAGCAGCCGGCAGAGGCAACGTTGCATTGTTCTGGGGAGATCACGTGTTTTTGTTGACAGCAGATCAACACCAGCATCAGCTCTTATCACCACAAAGTCTCTTGACATCTTTGTCGGTGTCTTCTACGTGTTTTCTTTTTGTCTTGTTTTTTCAATTTTGTGTGTGTCACGTATTAGAATCGTCCAACACACAGTGTCTGTGTTCTTACATGAACTCCTCCGAACTTTCTCCGACTTTCTACTACAGGAGTGTTGGTCGGAGAAACTGCGGACACAGGCTATTACTCGGACATTTGCGTTCCACATACTACCTCCGGAGAATGTCCGGAGATTATCCTGAGTGGCAGCTTTTCTTTTGATATGTACAAACCAGCTAAAACTAGATGATGCTATTTATTAGAAATTCTCGTCTGGTTTCCGTCCAGTCGCTCTGCAAAAGCTGAAGCTTAACTAAATATAACGATTTTCTGCCAACACAAGGGGTTTAAGTTTAAATCTGAGATTTTGGGCCAGTTAATTTTGCCTTTTGGCTCAAATTCTGGATGTGATCCAAATGTTACTTGATACCATGGACACTCAACATGGCATAACCCTGCTGTTGTTTGATTTATGTCAAGTCAGGTCAGTGGCTCGCACCGAGGGTTCGCCGGTGGGCCTTCACCTTAATTAAAACTTTGAAGTTTTCAAACCCAAAATTATGTTTTTTCCTAATTGTTGCATTTCTTTATTTGTGTCCCAGGATGAGGTGGAGGAGCTTCGCTGTGAGATGCTGGAAATGCGCGACATGTTCCAGGAGGAGGAGGTTTACCAGCTGCAGGAGCTGCGGCTGCAGCTGGAGCAGGCCAACAAGTCGTGTCGCATCCTGCAGTACCGCCTCCGCAAGGCCGAGCGCCGCAGCATCCGGGTGGCTCAGACGGGACAGGTGGACGGGGAGCTGGTCAGGAGCCTGGAGCACGACATCAGGGTCAGGAGCCTACTCCTTCTGTGCGTGTGTGTGGTGTGTGTGTGTGGAGTGTGTGGTCTTGTTAAAACTCACCCTCCACCATCAGTGAAAGCTCTTTTTGGGGAAATCGTTGAATCACTGCCGTTCCAGTTGCCTGAATCACTCTTCATCCCACTGAACTCTTTCACATTTCAGTGCTCGTCTTGCTCACACACACTGACGGACTGTAATCATTTGACAGAAAGCCTGACTCACCAGTCTTTGCTGTGCTGTAAACTGCGGCTCCCTGCTGTTGGCTCACACCACAAATATGTCATTAGGTCAAAATGTCTCCATCATGCATCCTGTTGATATTTTTAACAAGCGATGGTGTAATTATGTGGTGGGCTGTTCTCCGTGAGTAAGGAACATTATAGCCCATTACTCTTCATCAGAATCACGGCAGGTCACTCGCTCCCCCCTGTAAAAACGAGACTGTGCAGTGGCAGCCAGACTCTGCATTGTGGGGTTGGATTCCCAGCAGCCTCAGCTTCACCCCCTCATCTACACATGTGGCGAATTCCTGTCGCAAGCATTTCCTTGTGAAGTTTCTCCGCTTGAGGCAAACCACACAGTGCAGTCCCAAAATAATGCTCACGAGTACAACCAGGACTAAAAGGTTTCCTCACTGCCTGTTGCAAAGCTCTCGATTATCTCGCCCCCCCCATCAGTGATCACCTGATCCTGTATTCTGCCCCAGGTCACGTAGGTCTTCCTCACAACAACTCCTTTCAATCCCCTTTCTCCTCTAAGAGCTAAAGGGACGAGCTTTTCTCCTTCGCTGCCCCTAGCTCTGGAACTCTGGATCTCCTGTCCCACGTCCCGCTATCGATAATTTTAAATCTAATTTAAAAACCCAGCTTTTTAATCAGCCTGATTCTGTCTTATGATTCTACTTATGTCCCTCTCATTATCTCGTTGGACCTCTTGCACTGTTTTTACTTTCCATTTATCCACTTATGTAGTTTTTCCTTTGCCGTGGCTCAACGTGTCATAGAAATCTATAAGAAACAGACTTGATTACTGGGCACAGTAACGTGAGACAAAAATACTAAAAAGTAAAATGACCAAAGAGACAAAAAACACCACAAAGAGACATGTTTTCTGCCTCTTTGAATCTTTGAGTCTTGCTCTTCTGTGGGGGGACTATATTTTTTATATAGCACTTCTCAAAACCAAGTGCTTCACAAATATAAAACAACAATAAAAATAACATAAAAACACATAACACATGACAGACATTTAAGCATGACCACCTATTACAAGAATAAAGACTACAATGAGGTAAAATCAGGGAATTAAAGCTTTTAATGTTTAAAAGCTTTGATTTAAAGGAAGCTACTGACTCAGCCTGTTTTTCCTCTTATTTCAAACTTCCCCCCCCCCCCCCCAACAGAACATGAGACCCTTTTCTCCTAACTGGTCCATGAATGGAGCCACAGTAACCCAAGCTTTGCTTTGCAGGTGGCAAAGAGCGTATCCCTGCGCCTGTACAACGAGCTGGAGGCGGTGAAGAAGAACA
This sequence comes from Reinhardtius hippoglossoides, assembly GCA_006182925.3. NCBI lineage: Eukaryota > Metazoa > Chordata > Actinopteri > Pleuronectiformes > Pleuronectidae > Reinhardtius > Reinhardtius hippoglossoides. The sequence continues at coordinate 23,187,471 of CM031675.1, read as the reverse complement.
GCTCCCAGTTGGAGTGGGACAATGAGACGCTCCGAGAGAGGACACAGGAGCTGGAAGTGGCCAAGCAGGTTTTACAGGCCGAGGTGGAGAAAACCAGAGAGGTACGACATTTTAAGATGATTAAAACCAGTGGACATTTAGTTTTTCATGTTGTTAAATCACTTGGACGATTGAGCTTCATGGAGAAGAAGTGAAAGCTGTTTTCACATTCATGCACAAATTCATTCATGCACAGAGTCTTATCGACCACTTAAAGCTCTTTACAGTACAAACCACATCCCCCCATTCACACAGCGCCACTATCCACACACAGCCATATAGGGGGCTCTTTGGGGTTTAAGGAATCCAGGGATCGAACCGACGACCGTTCCACGTCCTGAGCCACAGCCGCCCCGGGTCTGTGCAGGATTTTGCAACATCACAATTGTTGGTCCAGGACGTGTTGGTCCAGGACGTGTTGGTCCAGGACGTGTTGGTCCAGGACGTGTTGGTCCAGGACGTGTTGGTCCAGGACGTGTTGGTCCAGGACGTGTTGGTCCAGGACGTGTTGGTCCAGGACGTGTTGGTCCAGGACGTGTTGGTCCAGGACGTGTTGGTCCAGTATGTGTTGGTCCAGGATGTGCACTCCAAGAGAGTGGTGTAAGTGGGCAGATCCAGATTGTAGATGACTTTGTCCCGATGTCGGACGGTTGCACACAAATTAATCTAGTGGATCATTGCATATTCATAGATTTTCAAGTTTTTCACGGATGGTTTGAAAAACTACGTTAACCCATAAAGACCTGAGGCTTAGAAATAAAAACACTGATTGAAAACAACCTCCTAAAGCCTGAGGGTTTTCTGAAGAGCTGAGAGAATCACCAACGTTTACAATAACTTGCATTACTCTCCTCTGAAGCAGATATATTCATGGAATGAAAACATTTGGCAGCTTAAACATTTGGCCTCCATTTTAAATCATTGCCATATTTGAATAGTCAATAAAACTCTGCTGTAAGCTGTTGCAATATTGTTCCCGTCCTTTGATCGTCCACCATTGTCTGAAACGTTACATTAAAAACTTTTTTGCAGGCTAAGGTTTTATGTGAAAGACAGAAAGCATTGTTCGGATTTCTAAAGTCCTCACTCAAGTTAAGCCTTAAATAATAGACCGTTTAGATACCACACAGAATTCAGCTTTAAGTAGAGTTTCATCCGCCTCCAGTAGAGTCTGGAGGGGGATGGTAAATAAAACCTTTATAGAAACTCAAGCTTCCACACTTACACGCCTCACCAACCTCCATCCCTCTGGTCAGGAATCCTCCTCTCAGTTCCCCCCCACACAGCTGCACCCATCCCAGCCAGTTGTCGCCCCTGATGTCAGGTGACACATGACCCTGGTGCAGATCGGTGATCTCAGCGCGGGGCTCGGCCCTGCAGCTGCCCTGTGCCGGGGCGGGGGAGAAGGAGCCTGGTATGCTGAGGCCTGAACTCCAGGCATAGCTGATCTCAGCTGAGAGGACGGAGAAAAGGGAGAGATGCTGCGAGAGATTACAGAAATAGTCTCTCTCTCTCTCTTTTCTGTCGTCTATCAAGCGAGGCTAAATCTGGATCCTGTGTCTTATGGCCTTCATATAGATGGGCGTTGGTGCTCCGACATACTGACCTACTACAGTCACTGCTCTGACTCTCATCGGACTGCACTGATTCTCAGTCCACCTTTCAGTCCCGCGTGACGGCCGTGCACTGAAGTGACACGTATTCGGTTTAATCCTGGATTCTGTGCCTTGGCATGAGTTCAATCTGGTCCACTCGTGGGAGACAGCTGCTCGCCCGTGTGAGCCCAGCAGGAAAATCCACTTAGATGAACTAATCCAGCAGACAAAACACAGGGGAGGTAGACGTGAAGGAGGATGAGAGTTTCAGAGACTCACATGGCTGCTGGACTGTCCGTGACCCTGCGAGTGATAACACAACACCGTCTGCTCCTCGAGTGGCTCATCACATTTCAGCTCCCACAAACCCACTGACCTTGAGTTGAAGAGAGAGCAGCCGACTTTAAGATGACTATTATTAACACTGACTTCCTGTCTAGTGTCTCAGAGTGGGACAATGGCGCCAGGCAGAGGCTGACATTCTTCTCATATACTCAGTCGTGTAGGGAAACCCTGGTGTGTTTGGATCCAAACACACCAAGGACACTGGTGCATGGACTACAAAAATGTAGTCAAGTAAAAGTTATTTTTAAATATACTTTACATACTGTTTAAGTATTAAAAGTAAAAGTACTTGCCATGCGTAGCCTATTCCCTAATGTAACTGTCCACTACATCATTATATCTAAGGTGTGGCCTCTTCTACCTGCCTGCTCTGATTGGATCAGTGGTTCAATCCCCTCATGTTATTGATAACTTATAAGAATATATAAAAACAATATGAGCAGTGTCAAATTTAAAATATGAAAGTTAAAATGTATAAAATGTATAATATGAGCTTTTCCAGTCTTATCGACGTCACAGTACAAGTTCATTCAACACTTCTGTGTGCAGCTCTTTTCCATCATACATCATTCACACACTGGCAGCACAGCCGTCGGGGGGGAAATGTGGGGTTCAGTGTCTCGCCCGCATCGGCATGCAAACAGGGGATCAAACTACCGATGACCCGCTCTACCTCCTGAGCCACAGCTGAACCGATAAACTGTTACTGTGAAAGTTTTGGGCCAAAATAATGTTTGTGCTGAACCTTTGAATAAAACTCTCTGTCATGTTTTTATCCATCAGAACTCTGTGAAGAAGAAAAGCATCAGATCCACTAAAGCCGAGAGGAGGATCTCTCAAGCGATTGAGGTTTGATTTGTTCATAAACCATCTTTGATTTAAATATCACGTGTTGCAGTTATTGTTTTTGACTGACTGTGATATTGACTGACTGTGATCACTGTTTGATTCCTAAAGGATGACAGCGCTGATCTCAGGTGCCAACTCCACTTTGCCAAAGAGGAATTAGCTCTCATGTGCAAGAAGCTCACCAAACTGGTGTCAGAGAGCGAGGGCATGCGCGAGGAGCTGGCCAAATACCACTCGGCCTTCGGCGATGTAAGCGTCGCCCAATCACCTGAGGGCAAACACAACTCCGCCCACGCCAGGGAGGCAGAGGTCAAAGTTCACCTGAAGCTGGTGGAGGAGGAGGCCACACTCCTGAGCCGGCGCATCGTGGAACTGGAGGTGGAGAACGTGGGCTGAGAGCGGAAATGAGCGACTTGAGAGAGAAAAGTGGAGGAGATGGAGGAGGAGGAGGAGGAGGAGGGGAAGAGGAAGAAGAACAGAATCAGGATGTTTTGGAGGAAAAAGTGGGGGCTTGTACGCCATCGCAGGACAGAGCGGGAAGGGAGCGAAGTTTGAAAATGGGATTCAATGTTTACGAGCAGGAAGCAGAGCAAGGTGTGGAAACGTCTCTGCTGTGCAACCAAACCCAGAGCGAGGGGATGGTCGCTGCTTGTCATGTGACTCGAGAGGGTCCAGTCGGGGAGAGTGGGACCCTTCAGACGGTCAGGAGGGCGACAACTACAACAAACCTGACAGAGGTCTGAAAGGAATGACGGTGAAAGACTATGAAGCTCTGCTCGCTCTCAGAGACCATTCCTGCATTCTGAGTTCAGCCATACAGCTCCTGACAGCACCACCCAAAAATGGACGTTGCTCATCTCTGACAGACGTGGACTCCAACGGTAAAGCCCAGAAGATCTTCCTCCCGGGACCTTTGAATGAGGCCTTGGAGCTTCTGCGGGACATGCTGTTGTCTTTCACCGGGAGAATGGAGACGCTTTTAACAGGAGAGGATTCCGGCAGAAACTCTGTTTGCAAGGACGGACATGTTTGGGATTCCTACTCTTTCTCCTCCCTCTCTGGAGACTGTGCAGATCCTGACGAGGTCGGTCATGACATGAGAGAGTCAGCAAGTAAACAGGAACATGTTGAAGACCTCCGCACCTCAGAGGTCAAGGAGAGAGCAACAAGACGAGGGTGCTCGGCTCAGTGGGACCTCCTCCACAGCTGCAGGGACCCCAAAATGCAGCTTTCACTACAGATTCTGTGGATCCTCCATCAGTGGTGTCAAGTTAAAGGACCCGACCTGGAGGGAAAAGAGGTAACTAACTCTCAATATGGTGCATTCCACCGCCAAGGCCCCACAGCCCCTTTATGAACCCAGAGATTCAGTTTATTGTCATATATACGAAATTGAGGAGCTGGAAAAAGTGCGAGTCTTTGATAAACTGAGCACTCACATACAAATTTCATATCGGGACTAGATGATCGTGCAGCATATCCCACAGTACATCCCTTTATGAACACATTCACATCAAGACTGCACCAGATTTGCACACACTCATAGAGATCCGTCCCGCTAAACATGCTCAGTGTGTTTTATATTTTCCAATCAACCAGTATCAGTACGATTGTTGTGCCTCTTGAGAAATCAATGATAATGAAAATGTTGAAAAACACCCAATCACTCAATGTTAAAGAAGTGAAAAAACATTCCTGGATCCGCCCACTGATCCAGATCCGCACACCAAAATGTAGTGAGTTATTTCCTGACCCATACGTGATTGCTTCACCAAGTTTTATGGTATTCCGCCCCTGTAGTGTTTGAGTAATTGTAACTAACAAACAGATAAACAGACAAAACATAACTTCCTTGGCGGTGGTAAATCATTGAGCTCACAACCGACAACAAACTCCAAACTGATTCAATCAGCCGATGTCATGTTTTCTTAGAGATAAGGTTCATCTTTGGAATATCTAAATATATCTGGGATGTGTTTTTTCTGTATTCAGGGTAAAGAAAGAGCCGTGTCTGTGCTGCGGGGGCTGCTGCAGGAGCTCAGTGCAGAGCTCCAGGATGAGCGGATTGAATTCGACAGCGGAGCCAAGGCCACGCAGGGGCAGGCAGCCGAGGTAAGGATGGTGTTTACCCTTCAGCACGCCCCCCCCCCCCCCCCCCGTGGATACAGCGGGAAGTCCTGCTGATGATCCGTCTCCTTGGCCGCGCGTCCTCCTCACACTCGGTCCACAGGCATCATGAGGAGACTCGTGCCAGAGTATTTAGGCTAATCTCTCGTAGGAGCTCCGGCCAAACAGGACAGTCGTGTTCAAATCTGCTGCATGTAAACCCTAAACAGATTCTCTGCAGCGTCCAGACAGACCAGAGTCCCTGGGTCCACCTGCTCGGTCCAACACCCACACACAGAGAGACCGCTTTAATGTGCACGAGATAGGAAATGTAATCTGACATTTGAGTTGATGCCACTGGCCCCTTTGCACAGCGTGACTCCAGATCTGCAGATTTATTTCTTGAAAAGGTTGTTTTTCCTTCTTACTCCTCTGACTGGACTGTAATCCTTCTTTCTCTCAGAGGAACTTTCAGTTGGCCCTCATCATCTCCTCCTCTGAGATGAAAATTAAAAGGTCATGAAAGTTACTATTCATGGTGAGGGGAACGTTAATGTCTGTACTTAATTATAGTATATTGAGCTGGTCTGGATCAAAGTAAACTAATGAGGCTCAAACCTGTGAGAAAACCGATTTACAAGTTGTCTTCTCCTTGTGTCTCCTCTCTTGGCTCAGAGGGCCGTCAGTGGTATCTTTGATGATGAACGTCCCTGTGAAGCGACAGGTCAGTGTTTTCTCTATCTGGTCCATCTTGTTTTTGTAGACATTGAAGTCGAGGGCTCATGTGTCTCCTGCTGTTTTCACAGGATCTGCAGCTCTAACGAGAAAAGACTGAGGCGGCAGTTTTCTCCGCGTGGCCCCAAGAGCAAGAACTGGTGCTATCTGAGCCAGGAGGTCGCCCAGCTGGACCGAGAGGACCCCGTTAAGACGTGGGACCATCCAATCATGCCGCTTAGCTTCCCTGATCTTGATTTTGAGCAGATGTCCATGGAGAGGAGCCACACTGCCCCGGAGAAGTCGGCGTTCCGCATCTACTACAGCCCGCCGTCTGCTCGCAGAGTCCAGCTGGCTCAGCTGAAGCAAAGCCCCGTCGCAGACAGAGAGTCGACAACACTTCCTCTCCCTGGTGCACGCCGCCGACCTCCTTCTCTGCGCTCTGTCTGGGCTCGTCTGCCAACTTGAGCGACGACGTGAAGGAGATGACGGCCAGCTGGAGGCAGGCAGCTCACAGCGGTCCACAGGAGAAGAGAGGGAGATTAGCGGGGCGGTGGGTGGACATGGCCTGCTCGGGCACTCAGACCTACATGAAGCCAAAGATGGTGAGTGTTGGTCTGCAGACCGATGGCCCCCAGGGGCCGGTCGCTGTGAGGAGCAGCCCCTCTCGGGTCCTGAGCCCCTCCTTGGTCTCTGTCCGCTCTCATTACATCTCCACCTCGCTGGACGGAGTACCGGGTCGAGTCGAGAGGAACAGAACCTCCACCTCTTCACCTAAACTCTACCGGAGACACTCGTCTTCTTCAACCCCACCTGAGTTCTTCCTCCTCCACCTCCTCTGTGTCCACCTCGAGAGACCGAGCTCTGTGGAACCAGAACCATCAAAGCGCCTCCGGCCTCAACTGGACCAGACAAAGCAGTCAGAGACAGAGCACAGGACAGAGCTCCCTGAGCAGCGCCAAGCCTCCCACCAAATCTGCAGGCGCCAACCGGTACGGCCTGGTCACAGAGTTCCTGCGCAGGGTGAGCGGCCGGGCTGAGAAACCAGTGACGGTGTCAGGACCGAAGACAAAGAACGGGCTGAAGAACCTGGAGCGCGTTCCCTCGACGAGGCCTCCGGCCGCCACGCTGCACAGGGCCGACAGCGTGACGAGGATCGTCAACCAGAGGTTCATGAAGCAGCGAGAGGAGGCTGGAAAGGTCCCGAGGGAGGAGAGAGGCAGCAGCTTGAACCCCAGCCTGAGACGCAGCGGCAGTGCAGAGGTGAGTGGATCCAAAACAACATGTCTCACTACAGAGGAGTCAGATTTATGTTCAATCATCAGTTCTTTTTCTCATTGTTCATCAGAGGAGTGTGGGGCCAATATGTGGTAAAATATTATTTGTGTGTGGAAAGTTGTGTAACTGTATGTCAAACTGTGCGTAATTTGTAAATTGTGTGATTATTTATCTGTATCTACGGATTCTCTTACACACACACACACACACACACACAGACACACAACAAGAACAACAAAAAACAACTGATTTCAAGAGCTAGAAGTGACTATTTTAAAATTTAAACAAGTTAAATGATTAATCGATTCTCAAACTAGTTGCTTCTAGATCCTCTGATAATTGACAAATTGATTAATTGACAAGTGTCGCAGCTCGTTACAGATCCGTCATGATCTGATATTCAATCTGAACTCCTCTCTGTCTCCGCTCAGGACGGAAACTACGACTGCAGCTCCAGCAGCACTCTGACCTTCTGCTTCTCTCGTCCGTCTCGCTGCACCCAGAGACAAACGTCCAGCCAGAGCAAGCTCCACCGACACAGACTCTCGCCGCCGGTGAGCGCGGCCGCAGGCTCCGACTGTGAGTGAGGAGGCGAGGAGGCACAGCGGCGGCTCCACTGACACTGACAGCTGAGGGCAGGAATTCAACATATAATATTTAAATGTAAACCTGCTTCACTGCAGGAGGCTTGAACTGGGAGAGGTGGTGTAGACTGTATGTGGGAGAACCGTGAGTACAATGTAAAGTGACACTTCTCTCCTTCTTACAGATCAGTCATTATGTCAACAAAAGACAATCTTACAAATATTAAATATTCCTTTATGCTTAAAAATTCACGCTGACTTTTGCACTTATATGGTGAACTAATTTTATATTATCTTTATGTTGTAGAGATAAACCTCATGTTTTACTGAATAAACATCTAAGCTCTAACTCTCGGGTTTTATTGGATCTCCCTTCATGTTTTTTACGTCTCCGTCTTCACAGTCAAACCTGACTCTGGTTTTATTTAAGCTGTGGAAACGTGTCTACTCAGCACTAATAAGCTGCTTCAGGCAGGCGTTACGTCACGTGGTTAAAAAAAGAAAAAGTAACCGCAAAGTAGTTAATGAGATGAGATCTCCTCGCCTGTGAGAAGCATGATCCTCCTCCCTCACTCTCTCCCTCTCCTATTATGTGACACTCTCACTGTCTCTGTGTGATACCAGCACATCTCACTGCTCCTCTTTGTTTACACCTGGACATCGAGTTTAATGTCTCTGTGGGAGATGGAGGCTCAGATTCTCCAGGAGCTGATCAGCTGACTGGCGGCAGACGGGGCCTGTGGTCAAGGACGAGCGGGTCGGGTCACACAATCGCACGGTGTCACGTTTCTGCCCACGACATGTGTTGGGTCTACTGTTACATGTGACACACACACACTCACACACTCACATCGCAACAATGTGAGTCTCTTCCATTCACTGTGACCTGGTTTCCCACAATCAGAGAGACGGTGGGTTCTCACACACACAATAGACCAGTAATGTAAACAAGAAATTTCCGAACAGACACAGTTTTCAACACAATCTCTTTAAAGTCTCAATGTTGATTAAAGCACCGGGATGTTGGGGGGGGGGGAACTGGGATTAAAGAGCTGCAGAGAAAAGTGACCCGGAGAGAACACAAAGAGATTTCACTATTATAACACGTTATCTGTGCTCTGACACTCACACACACAGCTTTGTTCCAGTCTCACAGGGAGGGAACAGATTCTCTTAGGATATGTTCTACAGTTTAGATAAGACTAGGAAGATAGAGGATAGATAGACAGGCAGACAGACAGACCAGACAGACAGACAGACAGATAGATAGATAGATAGATAGATAGATAGATAGATAGATAGATAGATAGATAGATAGATAGATAGATGGACAGATAAACAGATAGACGGATAGATAGACAGACAGACAGACAGACAGGCAGACAGACAGACAGACAAGAGATAGATAGATAGATAGATAGATAGATAGATAGATAGATGGACAGATAGAGAGACAGAGAGACAGACAGATAGACAGACAGACAGATATGGAAAGATAGATATAGTAGGAAGAGTAAAAGTCATCATGGCGCCTCCCTGTGGAGAGAAGTGTGCCACACAGCATCTGGTCCCCCATCAGTTTGTCTCCAAACAAACAGCTGTTCTCAGACTCTCCTGTGAACACGAGGTGAGTCCCGCACCATCAAAGATCCTCGCTTTACTTCTTCTTCTATACATTTGTTTGGGAAGATGGTTCACTGGTGGAGGAAAAGCTGAGCTCAACAGAAGTGACACATGAGCCGAGATCCTCTATGATTCTGTATTTGAAAGAGGGTTCACTCTGCTCAAAGTCTGAGAAATAGAATGATTTGAACTGATTGTTTGTTGTTTATCACTGAAAGTGTTTTTTTTCTTGTTTGTTGATCTCTGGACCTGATTGTTGTTTTTACATTGAAATAACATGTAATCAATATTGTGTGAACAGGACGACTACTGACGTCTACTGTCACTCCTCAGTATTTTAAACTCAACGAGGGTTTGAACATTGTTGGAGAAGGGGACACAAGTATTAATTAATCCCTTTACATAAAGGGATTAATTTAAGTTAAGTTGCTTTGTTCACAAACACATACAATTAAGTTCAATACAACCACTGCACGTGTATTATGTACAGGACAGATGTTAATTAAAGGTAAATCAATGAAATCAAGAGTAATTAATGTTCCGCAAGCAAAAGTGTTGTTGAGATTTCATTTAACTCCCTGTTTGATTTGCAATATTTTGCATTTCATATATTTGATATTCTTTGGCACAATTAATGGTTTAACTATTTATTTTTTTAATTCACATCTCAAGATTAAGAAAAATGTGTCAAGAAGTACAAGATAATTGTTTTTCAGTGATACATGTTGAATGTTTCTCATAATTTGAAGTGAATCTGTTTCATCAGAATTTCAAACTCCTCCATTCTTCCCCCACACAGTATGCGGGACCGACAGTGGCCACAAGGGGCGCTGCAGCCTCAGCCCTCCTCTCCCTGACAGCTCTGTTCCGTCTTTAACCACAGAGGCTGAACCCGGAAGTGAAGCCCCGGCGGAGGGTAAACACAGCGCCGCGGACATGGAGTCGGTTTTCTTCAGGTTCCGATCTTACGACTTCGAGTCGGATCCGAAGTTTCAGGAAGGACTGAAAGTTTTACACGAGTCAAACAACAAGAGAGAGAAAAGTCAACTTCAAGACATGAAACTCTTCTTCTACAACAGGTCGCTGCTGCTGCTCTTAGGTTATATTATATTATATTACACTGTACATGTATTATACAGATATTATAGTATATTATACATATAGTAATTATATTATATTATAAATGTACTGTATTATATTATATTGTATTGTACGTGTATTGTAGAGATATTATATTGTATAACATTATATTATATCAGATTATATTATTTTATACATGTATTATAAATAGAGATAATATTGTTATACATATAGGAATTATATACATGTACTCTATTATTTTATATGCATATTATACATAGAGGTATTATATTATACATGTATAATACATATATGTATTATATTATAAATGTATTATATTATATTTTACATGTGTTAAAATTATTCGTGCATTATACTATATTTTACATATATTATTTGTGCATGTATTATAATATATTGTACACGTTTATTCCATTTATTACTCATATAATCAAAGAGATTAAAAAGCAGGATATATATAAAAGCTCTTTCATCTTTGGGAGGATGTTTTCATGTTTTCATGTTTTCATGTTTTCACTTTCTCCATGTTTGTGGATCTGCTACATGTTTATCCAACTCTCCCTCTCGGCCGTCACCAGGTTTGTTGAGCCCATCGACCGAACGAGCTACAAACAGTGGATCTCTGCTTCTCCTCCTGTGACACAGACGGAGCAGGAGACGTCTTCAGTTCCAGACTCTGATCTCAGTAACAACCAGGTCGTTCAAACGTCCGCAGAGTCGGAGGTGAGCCAGCTTTCCTTTGCTGAGGTGATGCGACTGGTTCAGGAGGGGAAGGAGGTGCCAGGAGCGAAACAACTGGACATAAAACCGTGCAACCAGAGTGCAACTCCTTCTCAGATGGAGAGGAGACTGAAACCCTGGGAAACTCAGCTTCAGCCTCCAAATGACCTTCACCTCTTTACAGAACTGTGCATTCAAGAATACTTTCTAACAAAAACTTTAAGCTACATGACATGCTGACATGTTTCCAGGTCTTAAACATGTAACGCGGCTGAAGTTTATAACATTGGTGATAACTTTGAGCTGTTGAGACACAGTTCAGTGACTCAGTGAGAGTTTTCAAAAACTTAGATTAACCAGTAAATTATTTATATTTTAAATGGGAAATGTATCCATCAATCTTCCACCATTTCTCTGAGTCAAGGTAGAGACTGACCATGAGTCAATGGGCCCCTGAACATAGATAAGCCCCCCCCCCCCCCAAAACCCTTGTACATAAAACCATTGTTATTTTTCATGATTTTATTGGACCCAAATTTATCTTTGTTGTCTTTGTTTGGAATCTCTATTGTTGTTTAGCAACAAACGCTCCAGGTCCAGTTAATGATTTATAATATTAGGATTTATTGTTTTATACAGCTGGTGAATAATGAAGAATTGATATAATCAGCAATACATTTATGTGTTTGATATATAATTGTTGGCCTTACTTTTTTTCATTCTTTTATCGTGTGAGCTGTCACCACCAACCCTTAATGGTCCCACAAGGTCTGAAGATACAGAAGTGGGACCATAGGACTGATATAAAGTGCCACATGTTCTACTGGTGGGACCCACATTTCCTGGAAATCTAAAAAAAACACACACACTGCATTCCAGAGCAGCTGCAGTGTTAACGTGACACTGAGTGGAACCAGTTCAACTTCAGGATCCACGAGGAAACAAACCGGACACCAGAACATTCAATTAACAGACTGTAGCAACTGTTTGATGTTTTAGTTTTATCTTCTTTATTTTTTTTATTTATGAACCAAGAACTCAAATGAAAACAGAGCTGATGATACCGTGAGGATTAAAACCAATGAAGTAAAACACCGTCTCGTCCATGTTTAACAGCTGTGACGGGACGCAGACTCCCAGGAGGCCGATGAGCCGATAAAACAAAACTGCGGATATTCGCTCTCTGCACGTCCCAGATGATTTACTGCAGCGGAGCGTTGAACACGTTTGACCTCTGCTGGAGAAACGTGTCATTTCTACAGTAAACGTCCAGACATGTTCATATCACTGGATTTATACAACAGCATAGATTCAATCAGCAGATGTCACGACACTGAGCTCCAGTGGCTTTGCGGCATGATTTCCATAATTAGCAAAGAAGTTGAGTTAAATATATTTATATACTGATTTTTAGAAAAGGCCAAATCTATTTGTTAGTCAAAAGTAATCTAATCAAATATATAAATATATAGTTTTGGTCCATGAAATTGTATTTTTTTTGGGGCAAAATTAGTAAGAATCTAATTAAAATAATAGAAAAAAACAAACAAAACAAAAGCAAACAAGCAAAAACAACATGTCAGGCCATAAAAAACAAGCCCCACTTGTCCAATGATGCCCCGAGTAAAAATCCCACATACATTTATTCAGTACGTCCTGACTGGTTCTTCTCAGCGAGGAAATCGAAATATATACCGCTAATATATATATAAGTCACTAACACACACAATTGAAGAACCAGCACACAGCAAAACACAATCCTAACAGAAACATTCAGTTTTATAAGGAGCCAATCAGGGCACAGGGAAAACAGACACACTGTACATGCAGAGTTAGCACCGTTAGCGTAGCACCATCAGGAAACCGGATGAACCAAAGATCGATGAGGTAAAAGTGTCGACCTCGTCTGAAACAGTCTGTTCTCCCAGCAGGTCTGTCCAGCATTCACAGATGAGTACGTTACACACAGTGACAAGTAATAAATGGTCAACCACAGGAAAACCAACAGTGATTCACACGTGAGGCAGCACCACGATCGTAACTTTCAGAAAAGTCAAGAAATCCCTCATCTGAACGAAGGAAACACTGTGTGAGTAAAATCCCACTCCAAGGTCACAGGACAATGTTGTATGGAATTAAAAACTAGGCAAGTTACAGTAAAACGAAAATAAAGATATTACACTGATGGATATTAATGTCTGACTGAGATCGGAGTGACAGTAAACATTACTGCTGACAGTACAGTTAACAAACCACAACTTCTTTCTTTCACGTGATAGCAGGGCTGCACCTAACTCTTATTGTTTAATTAATTTTTTTAAATATGAATTATACTGAAAAAATGCCAATTCACAACTTTGAAGAGTCCAAGGTGACCTCTTCTTTTGGATGAGTGTATGTGTGATTTGCTCGATGCAACAGTAATTTGATAACAAGACTTAAACTTAAGATTTAAAACTTAAGAAAAACAATCAAAGGATTTTGTGATAATGGAAATAGTCGTAGTTGCAGCCCTGGTATTTACACTGATTGAAAAAACAAAAGAAAACCGTGTGTAGCACATGTATATTTTAACTACTTTAACTTCGCCGTTGTGTTTGATCCTGAGGAAGATTTAAATGTTGTATTTAAAAAAATGTAACCACAATAATAAAAAACCCTGTCCAAGCTTTTGTAGACATTTGGTTATTAAAGGGATCAAACGTGCAAAACCACTGTTGTGGTCCTTTACAGTACAAGTATCCTCATAAGAAGACATTTAACATGATGTGTGAGTGAGCCCTCTGTAGGACACTGCAGTTGAAATATAGTTAAATGAATAGTCAGTTTGTTCTCAATGATTAGCCACAAAATATTTTTGGTCTAGTATAAATAACAGTCCTTAAAATAGATAAAAATCTAAATGTTAGCACACAGTCACTGGTGCTCTGTAGCAGGATGAATGTAATGTGGTTAAAAATGTATAAAAACTGGCCGGATTAGACCTAAAATCTCTGGTTAAGATTACACGATAAAACAAAAATAAAAATACACACAGAAAGAAAACCAAGTTAACATTGTTGTTCATAAATAATTAAAGATAAAAAGTGTAACTGCAAATAAATCCGTGTTGAGGTAGAGACCTGGGAGCTGTATCATGAAGCGAGATCAGCGGTCGGGTTACCTGGCTTCAAAGAGTCTAAAATGATTGAGTAAACAGTATCATGATGCTGGTTATTACATTAAAAGTACGGCCATATTTTTAAGTGAAGTGTTAATGATTCCTTATCTGTTCTGCAGTTTGAAATTGTGATTTTTGGTGACCGATGAAGTTTAAATCCAATGTTCACTCTGTTTTAGCTCTAATTCGGTTTCTCCAACTCCAGAGGGAAACATCTGGATCTTTATGTGCAAAATCCTCCGCAGTAATCAGCAGCTCATGTCTAACCATGTCTGTCACTTAGTGATGGATGGGTAGAGAACAGTAGCTTTCTGAGCTTTTTCAATAAAAACAGCCACAACAGATGCAACGAGGGGCGACAGTGAACCAAAACAACCAGCTGAGAGATTCTAAAACAGCTGAGGGAGTCGGCAGAGTCAAGTCAACTGTAGATTCAACACTACAAGCATCTACACATTATAAATATCACTCCAATTCACTGATAATGTAAAAATAATGTTGTACTCATGATTTACTGGACTAACTACAAACCTTATTGACAACAGGATTAACTACCGTTTGTTAAAAGTCCTCAGACTGGACACATGGTTGTTTCTCTCTGTAATAATTTAACTTATCACTAAAAGTGTCTCTACTTCAACTTAATCACGAGTGACGTCATGATAAACTTTGTCAGTGTTGGGATCCGGTTGTGTAGAAATGATGAATCAAGTTTTTGCTCAGTATTTGTGCTGATGGCAGATTCTAAACTTTATATTAAACTCTAAATTAACCGGATTAAAAGTGAGCCAGCCTCTAGTAATGGTCGACCAGAGTTAACCCAAAGAGAACCAGCTAACTGTCTAATGTCCCTTCATGATACAGATCCGTGTTCAGCATCAGTACTGTTTGATCATAGCACCATCATTTATCAAAGTGAACCTGAACCGGGAAGTGTCGGAGGCTGCTGGTGGAAGAGTCACAGGATTAAAAGAGTTTATGAGTCAAACATTTCTAAAATTCTAAATAGTAAACACTAAATTAGGCCTTTCAGAATAAAAAAAAAAAAAAAGATTGGAGAGTTTGAAAAGTGTGAACCCAGAAAGGTGGGGCAGGATAAGGCAGTAAGGTTTTACCGCTGCTGCTCTGACAGGGAGATTCACTTCAGAGGTCGTTATTCACATTCAAAATAATCCTTCAGTGGAGCGAACAGGTGGCGGATGACGGGCACACTCCAGGAGCGACCCAGGACCTTCTGCCTCTGCATCCGACCCATGTTGTTCACATCCGTGTAATGTTTGGGGAATCCAAAGATCCTGAGGAAGTGACAAAACATCAAATTGTTCAATGTCACGTGTAGAAAAATAAGAAACAATATATATACAAGAGCATGTGTTGAACACACGTACTGTTCCATTTCAGTGCACCACAGGTAGTCCTCTCTTCCATTCATGCTGACAGGCAGCGGTCCATGCTTCCCCTGCCTTATGGAGTTAGACTTTGTTGTGATGGTGCGGACTTTGTCAAACTGCGGAAGAGACGACAAGTTAGTTTTGAATATAGTTTTTTTTAACACCAAGTATGAAAGTAAAATGGAAAACCAGACGGGACAAAATGGCTTATTGAGTTTTATATGTACCTCCCAGTTGTATTCAACAATAATATCTGATGTTATCATTATTTAAATTAACACAACCTAAACCTGAAGGACACAAAATGAATGGATGGATGAAGGTTTTGCTTAAATTGACAGTAACTCATCATGATTCATGGAAAGCTTCTTATGAGCTATGACTTATGAGCTATGACACTTCAGGTTCTCATCTGTCAGCAACGCAGCAAACTTAATGCTCCTACCTTTGCCGTGCGTCCGAGTTCCAAACAATCCTGGAGAGACACTTTGTCGTCGAGAGACGTAGCGAGAGGCCTGAAGACAAATACAAACGGGTATGTGAAACCAACACCTTTTTTTAAGGAAGAGTGAGACCCCCCCATGAAAAAGGAATATGAGAGCGTATCAGTCTGTACCTGTTCATGCCAGGGAGGTTCCCCCAGAAGTAGCGTGCTCTGTGAGCAGGACTGACTTTCACTGCATCGACGAGAATGGGATTACACTGGAAAAACAAAAGGAAGCAAACAGTGATCAGTAAAACGTAATGTAGCCAAAATCCTGTCTTTGAACCAATACTTTCACTAACAATCAAATATGAGCAAACCTCGAGGAATCTGCAAATGTCTGCTTTGTCGTGGGCACTCATGAAAACCACGTTCTCAAACAACCAGAAGAACGGACGGTCGTCGCCTTCCTTCGGCTTCAACATGGCCAGAATGCGGTAAAACTCAAAGAAGAGCCGCCCAGTGCCCTCTGCAGGACAAACAGATATACACAGAGAGTGTTAGTACAGATGAAGAGTGAATGTGTGTAGATGCTGAAACCTACAGTGAATTATGTTCACTAGTATCTTAGCAGAACTCTTTTGGTTTGAGAAGAGTGGAAGCTTCGTACCAAACAGTCCTTTTCGAAGCGGGTTGACCATTGACAGGTCGTTACATGGACTGCCTCCAATCAGAAGATCGAATGGACCCCATTCCGCCAGCTGCAACACAAAACCACCTCAGGTCATATTTCTATATGATGTTTAAACCTCTTGGTGTGAACTTTAATTACACAAACTACACAAGTAACCTAACTGGGGCTTGTACTCACATGTTTCCTTGTGATGGTGCGAACGTCATTGACATACTCGATCTTCCCCTTATGCTTGATCATCCCCACAGCGATGGAATCCTCACAAATCTCAGCAGCAACGTAGCGATCCATCTTGACGCCCAGGTCTTTGAGCACCAGGTATCCTGTCGTGACGCCGCAGACGTTAAAACCAGGGCATTGCTTCAGTACTCTTCAGTAAGATGTTCAGACTAAACACCACATGACTTAAGTTCAACACGATGAACCAACCTGTTGCAATGCCGTCAAACAGTGAGAGCACCCTGATTGGTCTGCGCTGGTCAGCAGTGATGGAGGGATACACTCTGTGAGGCTCCTGTGATAAAAAGTGAAAACACAACTTTCAATATGTAACAGCACACACAGCAGAAACACATACACACCTATAATTGTTTGTCTTTTTCAATAGTAGAATATTTAGAGCTGACGACTAGTAATAAAGCTTTGTAACTGAGTTAGTCAACTGTAAACTATGCAAAGCATTTAAACCTGTACTGGGAGGAGTGTGTGGCACGTACAAACTCCATGGCGCTGTTGTTGGCGAAGAAGTCTGAACCTTAACGCTCCAGTCGGGCCTGAGTTTGAGGTTCCCCCCGCACTGCGACGGCTTGCACATGAAGCAGCTCCAGGGATCCACATCTTTCAGCTGGTCAAAGGTTCCCGGGCCCACCAGGATTTCCAGACAGTCCTTACAGAAACACCTGGGAGACACAGAAATCAACAGATACCATGAGAATAAGAAAGTCATGAATATAAGAAGTCCCCTCCTACATTTACACATTTAGTCCGGAGACTGTGGAGCATATGGATCCCTTCTCTGTAACTTCTAAGAAATTGCCCACAGCAGTGACAATAGTTGTCTTTACCTGCAGCAGCTGGCAATCCCACACAGAATGACCTCTAGCCCAGCACAGCACACGGTGCAGTACGACTGGTAGCCATCCTCGTCGTAGCGATACAGCGTCTCTGTGAAGTTTCCCTACAAACAGCGACAATGTTGTGTTGCAGCATTTGGGATGTTAATGGCAGCCGTGTTTTGGATGGAGGTTACACATTTACAAACTGGGCTGGAATGGAGCAAAGCAAACCACACCGAAGTAGACAAAAGGTAGAGCGTTGGGGTTGTTAGGTTACCTTGCATTTTTGACAAAGAGCACCTTCAAACAGTGGGTGAGAAACTTCAATGTCAGAGGATCCACAAGACAAACACAGATCTGAAATAACAAGCCAGTGCCTTTTAGAATTAAAAGTTTTAACTTAAGCATCAAAGAGTCACAAACTTCTTTCAAACTCTCTCACGCAAAACGTACCTTCGATGGTTATTCCTTCTTCTTTGAGCTTTTCTGTTATTAATTCTGTGAAGTGAAATATTAAAACATCACACAGAGGAAACACACGATAATGATAATAACATGAATATGGGAATCACCTGTTGTTATGATTGTGGACACATATAACACGTACCTCTGCTGTAGGTGATGGCGACTGCAGTTGCCTTGTTTTTAAACATGTATTTCCTTTTTGCTGGGGGCTGGTAGTCGGACTGGGCCGAGTCAGAAGTCTCAGCATGTGCAGCAGAATCTTAAAGATCAGAAAAAGGTTTCAAGACGCATTTTCTTTTACAGCAACACTGGTTGAAACCAACAACCAACAACTAGTAATGAAGAAAACTTGACAAGATATATTATGTATTGTGTCTATTTATAAATCTTCCCTCCCCGATGAATTCAAGATAGCTTTACAATATTTTAGCGATGAAGCATCATTTCTTTCGAGGACAATGTGTTTTTTGTGATGGGTTTATAATGTGTTCATACCAGGAGGTAGGAATCCGTCTGGTCCTGAAGGCAGAAATCCTTCAGAAGCCCAGTCCAGCATCAACTTCAGCTCTTTTGGTTTATCACCTTCAGCCGCAGCAAAGGATTTCCCACATCGCTCACCTGCCAACTGCAGAGTACAGGTGTGAACAAACTCTGAAATGCTGCTGAAACACTTTCCTCGTGCGATTCTGAGCAGTCTGAATGACACAATGATTTCATCCTGGTTAAAGCCATAAAACAAATGGCCGCTGACACGACCGGTAAAATAAGTAATATATATGCTGAATTGAATTTCTGGAAAACAGATACAATAATAGAAAAGATGGGGCTGATATTGAATTTAATATTTTATGTGTACATATCCTCTTGTGGTGTTAGTGATCACTTCAGAGGAGCTTTAGCCATTGTTGCATTTACAAGACCGGAGGCTATAATACATCCTCGGAGCAGCACTACTTCTACATGGCAGATATAGAAGAAAACAATATATAGAAACTATGGAGACAGCTCTAGGTGAGTTAAGGAATGAAGGTCAATGCTTAATTATCTTTCTAATTTGCTAAGTAAACAGCTGTTGATGCTGATGTAGTAATAGCCCAAACCTGTACAGCACCTTTTAAAGGTTCAGATACTCCTGTACATCATTATAACAAACATCCACGTCAAACCTCGACTGATTAAATCCCCGTAGAGAGAAAAGAGAATTGCAGATGGAATCATTTCCCCCACGAATATGAAGGAAATGGTAGAAATAACCACTCTTATTAATGATGTGTGTATCGTTGAGAACTGACTTCTACTCTCTGAGTTGATGAAACAGTCGTTTGAAGAACAAACTACAGAATCAATGTCATGAGGGGTATTTAAATTGGTGAGCAAGAATAAAATTCACATGAAGATGTGCAGGAGGAGAAAATCAAATCTGACAAACAGCATGTGGGACAAAATGTTTTGCTCTCCTACCTCTATAATTTGGTAGATGGCTTCTTTGTAGAGGGGCAAGCAGGCGAAGGAGTTTTTACAGAAGCACTTAGTGAAAGTATTGAATGCCAGTAGACCGTCGGTGTAGATCTGCAACAGAGAGCAACGATGACTTAAGAATCCAACTCCACGCATGTTTCTCCAGCTCCAACACATGGACAGTATTTCTAACCTCTGAGAACATCCCATCTCCAAACCACTCCACCCTCCGCATGCCCGGGGGAGCGGACTTGGTTTTCCAGGATGTCACCAGCCCAGGCCACCAGGAAAACCCCTTCACTTTCCCCCACACCAGCTCTCCTGCCAGTAACCCTTTCCCATCCTGCAGATGTCAAATACAAAAGGGAAAAACATTATTCAAAAACCACATTTCCATATTAAAAGCAGATCAAATATGTAAAAGACATTTTCTCAGACTTTTTCCTGCAACAGTGTTTTACCTGGTAGACGTGCATCCTCCGGCCTCTTGGTGTAGATTTACTGGATGGTGAAGACTCTTGAGGCTAAAGGTCAAACCACATTCAGAACAAAGAAGTGTCAAAGGTACAAAGGAATTAAAAACTATCATCACCATTGTTGTTGTTGATATTTGATTGCAGATGACATGGAGGAGTGAATTAGTTAGAACCAAGATGCAAGGGAGCCATTCATTGGTGTTTACCAAATTTACTTTGTTCAAATTTTCAAATCTGCTTTATTTATAAATTGACTAGGCACCAACTGAACAAAGCAAACAATGATTCTGAGATGAAGGTGTGTTATAGGTGGGACTGAATTCTGATCATTTGTTAATCTCTTCCACAGCCTTTTGGAGGAAAATGAATTTAATGTTTTAGGGTTATGCTTTTCAAGACCTGTAGATACCGGATGAACAGATGGTTCCTTCAGCAACACTTACAGGCTGCACATGTGGATTTGCAGTAAAAGATCATTTACAAATTATTTTTACATAGCAATAAGAGTTAATAATTAATGTATGTGGCATTTTTATGCAATTCTTTGTATTTTATTTAGAATTTACTGTTGCCATTTATTACCTTTGGTTATCAGCTTATGCAAAAGCTTGATGGAAGGATGTGGTATGAATCAGGAAAGTACCCATCAAATTTTGGGGGAACTTAAATGTGGTTTCATGCCAGAGGTCCACTCTGGTAGCATTTGTTATCTAAAATTGTTGAAGCTCTCCGTGCAGGTTGGTCATACGTTGGGTAAACCCATGAATATTTATTTTGTCAAATCTATCAGCATTCCAGAGGGTAAAGAGGCCTGTTAAAGGTACTCTGGTAGTATACTTCAGTATACCTACCACCTCATCTTGGGACTCCAGACCATTTTTGCTGTCCTTATCAAGACCTACGGGTTTGGACCGGGTGCTAGCACCAGCCTGAAACACTGCACGGGCCTGTGGCTTCTGGCGCAAGCTGCTCTCCCAGCCAAAACTTCCCCTACTGGCCCCCTGAGAGACAACACACTCTAATTACACACTCAAATCTCATGCACATGCAGATATACCCCAAAACACTCACACACACACACACACACACACACACACACACACACACACACACACACACACCACACACACACACACACACACACACACACACACACACACACACACACACACACACACACACACACACACACACACACACACACACACACACACACACACACACACACACACACACACCTTCATCTTCATCATACCAGTGAAAGAATGAAGAAGCAAGGGCAATCAAAAAACTGACAGTAGATGAGAGGGACTGAAAAGTGGAGAATTTACTTTACAAAAGCAACGTAGTTTTAAATGAATCCAAATTTGCTGCAGCATGAATACATGTTTCTGTTTTTGTCTGGTTTCAGCTGTCAAGTCTAGCTGCAACATAAACTGTGGGATTTTCTCATTGACAAGTTTAGCTCATTAAACCAAGTTGCTTCTTTGCCATGTACATGTATTAGACTGAAATGGGGCAGAGAGAAAACCCTGTTACCTCTTTAAAGATGCCGTTCTCTCCGGGCGTATCAGCACATTTTTTCTTTAGCTCTTTGGGAGGAAGCAGAGAGAACTTTGCTTTAGAAAGATGATTATCATGTTCTGACAGGTTATAACTAAACATCAAGACAAAGCCACCAAGACACGAAACAAAGAATAAAATTAAAAACGATACAAATAAGATTTTAAATATTGTTCTTACTATTAATCTTAGTTAGGCGGACTTCACACTGCTTCACTCCTATACTACGGCCATTAACGTCTAGAAAATAAAATAAAAGAGTAAAAAACATAAAATTATCAAATGCAGTGGCTTCTTATACGCTTCTTTACCTCATTTATGTGTACATCATATAAATCATTGTCAACATCTAATGCCAGGTGGTTTATTTATCAGATTATTTGATTAAGTCAGGTACAAATGTACCTTTACTGTATTTTTTGGTGGGGCTGTCGGACGTGGCCTCAGACTCGCTTTCTGCAAAGGCTTCGCCGTCGGAGATCTGAGCAGCGTCTCCATTCTCGAAGGCCTGCGACAGGAAATACAGCACATGCACAAAATTAATTAAACAAGCGAAAAATGAACAGTCAAAAGATGATGATGCAGCTCTAGCATTAACTTACCTGATTAAAAACGTGCTGGGCATCCAGTAGTGGACAGGGAAGAGCCAATATGGTCAAAACAAGCCTCCTGAACACTGTCTGCTTGCTGTCCCTCAGTACGCCGGCCCAGTGTTTCTCCAGTGAAACCTCTGCTGCGTGGTTCCCCTCTCCCTCCTCGGCCAGCTGATACTGAAGGAATTCACTCGTGAGCTGGTTGACCTCCTCGGGGGAGCTGCAGAGTCCCAGCTTGGTCCCAAGCTCCCCAACTGCTGTCCCTGTCACTTTCTGCCTGCTCTGGGGATTCAACAGCTGAGCTATGCTCCTTAGCAACCCATCATTTAGAGGCAGTTTCTCGGTAATACAACTTGTCAGTGCGATGTAGAAAGACAACACCTCCTCTGTAAACGGTGGCAGTGCCTCTACAGACTCATTTAGGAAATCTTCAACGGCTTTCCCACCCAGACTGAGTTCGGGGCTTGACAGGTGGAATATCTCGTTCTGGAGGATTTGGGCATCATGTTCCTTGAGGAAGCGAGCAGCAGCTTGAGGACGAAGGAAGTAGGAGGTGTAGGTGCTCAGAAGGTTACTGGCTTCTTCTAGAATGAGCAGCATATCAGCTCGAGCAACTCCTTCCGGTGTCTGCAGATGCATTTGGAAATTGTGCAGCGGCTTTAAGGCCTGCTCCAGAAACATAAATGTTGCCCTCACTTTGGGATCCTGCAGCCGGGAGCTGATTAACTTGGCTTTGTCATCATTCTTGTCACAAGAGCTAAAGTACGATACAAGATCTGTCCATATTTCCAACATTTTTGTGACTAAAAGGCAAAAGTTAAGGCAGCGGGCGTTGGTATAGGATGATGGACAGTCCACGGTGATAGAGCCAAAGAGAGCCTTGAGGTTATCATTCTTCTTAGAAGAGGAGAAGTAGTGGGCATACATGTCTACCGTCAGCTCTTGAGCCTGATTGGAGAGCTGCTTAACTCCAGCCTGGCAAGCAGCATCACTGATGCTGTACAGCCCTCCAAAGACCACCATGTTCGGGTTGAGTTCCTTCAGCTGGGAGCAGATCTGCTCTGAGGCCGCACCATTACCATCGAGGTAGACAGCGACAAGGTTATCTGCGGGTAACCCGAATTTCTTTAAGGTCTCCCCCACTGCTACGGCTGTTTGATCCTTTGCACCATTCTCTGACTCAAGAGCATCCAGAAACCGGATGCAGAGCCTGGAAGCTTCTACGTCAAAGAATCCAACGAGGACCACAGAGACGGTGTCATCCTTTCCAACGGTTTCCCCTCCGTAGATGTACACACAGTAAGGAGTTTGCTGGCAAACAGATGTTATATCTTTGGGGTACTGCAGCCCCAGCTTGCGGCGTGCAAAGCGTATAGGCACCTGTTCCCCTTTGGCAGAGCCATTATAACAGTGTCTGTGAATAAAGCGGATCGCTGCATCACTGCAGGGCAGCGGCTCAGAGTGTTGGCTTTGCAGGCAGAGACTCTTGGAAATTCTTCCCCGTTTGTAGTGAGTGTTTGTGTCCATGTGACGCTGAAGTTCAAAATGGCCTTTAGAAAAGGTTTTGAGGTTTCTAGCACAAGTGCTGCAGTAGGTATATTGCTCTCCAAGAGTGCTCTTTTCAGCCCAGTAAAACCTATTCTTCCACTTTTCTGTGTATGGGTGTTTTTTATATATGTCAGTGCCTTTCTCTTCTTTGTCTGATTCAACACCTGCTGACAAAGTAGGAGAAAACATAATTACTGCACAAGCACTGTAAATGCTATAATCAAAACTTTACCATATTTCATTGACACAGTGAAAGAAAATGAAAAGTTATATTTACATGAGGGTGCAGGTGCAACAACTGGGCTGATATCCTGGCCGTCCCGGGCTTTCACAGGGTCGTATCCTTTGCAGTCCTTTACATTTGCTATGTAAAAAGCTTTGAACCACTTCAAGATCTTAATGTTGCTTTTAAGATCCCCGTTTCCGAGACTCATAACTGGAATGGTCTAAAACAAGACAAAGAAGACATGTTAACAGTTAGAAAACTTGGATATAATATATTATAATATAACTACAAGCCATTGTCTTCACAGCAAAGGAAGCATCTGAAGTCAGAAATTCAAAGTCAATTTCCCAGTGATAACTTTTCATTATTCCGCGTTGATTTTCCCACTTGACAAGTGTGAAAGAAACTATTTATTTTCTTGAGTTAGTTTAATAATGGAACTATTTCTTAGACAGGAACAGTGACTTTCTAGAATCAAAGTTGATGAAAACCAAAACAAGTGAGAATCCAGAAGGTCACTGCACCTGACTCTACATTTTCATTGTATCAAACAACAACAACATGTCTATTACACAGTATAATACACAGAGGCATGCAAAAACATTGGTTCACGTATGGTATGGACACATTTTGAAACTACTAATTTCTCTGTTTACAAAAGTTACAAAACAAGTTGAAGAAAAAAAGAAACTGTAATGCTATTAAACTAGAGATAATGTGCTTACCTTGGTGATACCCCTCTTGCTGAAGGCCTCCTGGAGCAGACTGAAGTTGTGCTTATATTCGTCCTCACCCTTTGCATCAAACTTCACCTTGGTCATGTCAACAGAGCCACGAATAACCCAGTCCAGCATCTGACAGTGACACGCTCCTGTAGAAACGTACAAACACATTACGACAGTTCAGAAAGTGTTAAAACAGAAGCATGGCACACAACACAGCACCTGATCTTAACAGCTCTGGTACCATAACTTCCCACAGGTCCAAAAACCCATGTACTCTTAGCTCGTAACGGCTCGGCATGATTAAAAGTGCCCCAAAGCAGGCATATCAAAAGAATTGCAGTAGGTCAGCTCATTCTGATGCATCACCTGAACCCATCTCTCGCACATCCTTGAAGTTCGTTTTGAGCAGGTGGTTGAACCAGGACACCAACTGAAAGCGGCTGGTTTTATCGTGGGAGAAGTCCGGAGTCAAAACCAGTGTTGTTGCCATCTTGCAGCTCTCTGAGGAAAAAGAACAACAATAATCACATTTTTATGAATTCAGATCACCTCATCAAAAACATGTTGTTAATCCAAACATGTTCTTGTTTGTAATGTATTGTCGTTGGAGATTCTCTGTCATCCAGGTTTATCCAAGTGCTAACAACAGGTCAGCTGGACCTGGCTGCTCAAAGCTCAGCTCAGTGCAACTCTCTCACTGTCACCGAAGAAGAACAACAGCACGTTCTTGCCTCTGTTTTTCGGATCTGTCCCAACATGTTCACCTGTTTTTAGCACTCGGATAATACAATGCATTCATTTGTAGCACAGCTTTGTTGGGACCTTCCACACAGTACATGCCACCATCTAGAGCTGTGTTTCTGACATGCACGCCCTCCTAAAACTATCTTTTCCCATTAGAGTACCTTGTGAGTACTAACAATGTGAGTACCATCACATTGTTACTCCTTCTAAAAGCACATCTGTCTGCTTTCAGGCAATCCCATGGCTGACTTCTCATAGTGGGGGTGGTGGGTGAGACAGGGCCAATGGGTGGGCTGCCTAATCCTCCATTGTCTGCCTGGCGGTGGAGGAGTAAAGGCTGAATGCTTGCTGTCAACACGCTCTCGCACTTGCATGTATGTGCTGGTTGTGTATGTTGCCATGTTTGTGTATGTTGCCATGTTTGCAGGAGGACACCGAGCTAGCTGCTGCTGCTGCTGCACACACGAGCCCCACACGCTGCTGCAGCTCCCCCCCCCTCCCTCAATGTATAGGAAGTGTCCGTGAAGTCTCGCGTTGTCCCATTTTCCCGCGAACGTCCCCATTGCACAACTTTCACTGACAACGAAACTTGAGCTGCAACCCTGCGCCGTGTCGCTTTACGTAACGCGAACACACAGACGCGGTGCCATTAACACGTCCGACCCGGCAAACACACATCTGCAAACCAGCCTTCAACACAACACACGCACGGTGCTGCAGCCACAGCCTGTTTTTTTTTTTTTTTTTTTTAAATGGAGGAGGCTTTATATCTGCTCTGTTGGCGAATAGCATGAAGCCGTACACATGTAATAACAGCGGACTTACCCGCGCACATGCACGTTATTACTGCAAAGAGGCGACGTGAAACTAAATCAGGTTTGGCTGCCTTGTCTATAAGGAATCAACAACAACCCCCCCCCCCCCCCCCCCCTCCCCGGTCCACGATCCAGTCTGTGGGTCCGTGTACGAGCCGGTCTTTGTGTTGTGCGGCTGCAGGAAACCGGGAGAAACAACACAACCCCCGACAATAAACAGTGCAACACCACCACCACCACCACGCGCTGCTTCAGCCCGGAAAAGCGACGCTCTGCCGGGGGAAAGTTTACACAGGGCGACTGGTTATTCTACGAGGATCCATTGTGGGAGACTTACCTCCGTCCTTCCCAGTCTATGGTCCTTCCCCTCGCGATCACAGATCAGCTCCCCCCACCCTCGACGCTCCGGCTCCAGCTCCAGCACAGAGCTCAGATCCCCCCGCAGGCTGCAGCCCGGCCCATGTGACGTCGACCTCGCCGGGGACGGTCCATTGGACGACCGGCGCGGGGAGGCTGTCCAGTAGTAGCACTGCTAGCTTAATGAACCGCGTATAATCGGTTCGGTACGGCTAGCACGTGTACAGAACAAAATGGCTCGCGATGGTCGGCTAAATAAAAGCGGCGGCTCACTACGTCCATAACGTCATCTCCTCTGTTTGTGTCTGAACACGGAACAATGTGCGGGTCCCCTCTCAAAATAGACTGATCCACGAACAGCCCCTTTATTAAAAAGTAGCCCAGAAGCTAGCACGACACTAGCATGTTTGCTAGTTTTGAATGGATATGTCATTAGCATAATCGCAATATATTTTTATACTGGCCCCACAAACATGGCTGCGACACCCACTCAAGAAAAGTAACAAGTGTGTGAGCTGCTAGCTGCCGCGACGCGTCCCCTCAAAACAATTAAAAGTGAAGCTAATTTCGTTATGTAGCTAATGTAGCACCACTAACCCGGTTTAGTCACGGGTTCACTTACCGAGATAAAGCCGCGACGACCACTTCTAGAATTAGCCCGGGTTGTTGTCACCAGGCTAGCGCCGCTTAGCTAGCTAGTCCCCGTGTGTCACCGTACTTCAGATAGCACAGCTGCTAGCATAGCATTGGCTTAGCCCACGTAAAAGTCTGCACTAATTGACCCCTGAAGTGAAATCAGTCAATATTGATCAAGGCGATAACTCAAAATTAATATCTCATATTTAATATCGGCTATCGATTGATTGGAAGGTGGATATCGAGCGTTCATTTGTGAAGGAGCATTCGACAGGTAAACTGAGTTATGATAACACTCGATGAGTTTCTGCTTTGTTTTTGTGTATTGTTGTCATTTAAACATTAAAGCGCTCAAATTCAGCCTTCATGTTTCAAAATGGCGGCTGTTCTCTGCAGGTGTCAGGCCAGTTTCCTCCAGAGTATCCGCTGTGTCATGGCGGCTCGGCAGGTGCCAGTATCCAGACACACCGAACAACCCGCCACAGAGACGACTTTCTCACGGTAAATCTTAGATGACACATAAACCGACAGAGGAAACGTCCGAGAGCTTCACGAGCTCCGCGGACATCTCGCCTGTGCTCTCGCCATCTCGTGAACTCCGGAGAACGCTGGGGGAAGCCATGACACTCCAACCTGGGGAACAGCTAAACCGCCACCCTACGATAATTGTTCCCTGATAAAAGCTGAATCCTTTCCCAGTTTACATCAACACATTTACTAAATAACAGGCCTGTGTAGATCCCAAGAAACACGTCACAACAAATCTGATAATAACTGAATCTCAGTCGTTCAAATACAGTTTATCTACAGTAACGACAGTCTTGTCATTGAGCCGTCAATGTGTCACCTCAGTGTTTGTCGAGTGTAGATAAACATCTTTATTGCAGTCAGACAAAAACATTCATTGTATGAGTCGAGTCCCAGTGACACTAAAAGACATTATCTACATTATCTCCTCACCACTATGCCGATGGAGTTTCAGGGTTAAACAGCATTGTAGCCCAATCCAATACAATTCAAGTGGCGACCACGTCTTCAAAACGTAAAAAAAGCTGACATTAAATAAAATAAAATGCCTCCATACTGCTCCTGTGTGGTCATCCAAGTGTCCCTAAGCCCCGACATTCAATTTCGACTCGAAACAGCGTTATTTACACCGTGTTTTTAGCCAAAATCTTGTCCCATAGAATTACATTATTGGATATTACCGTGGTATTAGGATTAACGTTTGTCAACGCTGACACAGGCTTAATAGCCTTAATACAAAAGGGTCGATATCAAAGCCTATGTAAGCAATAATTTGGGCTCTATGAAGGTTAATAAATGATCAGCTATGAGCCACACAGTCTGTTGGAGGTGTCTTCTAAAGTCACAGGATTCGTGCTGGAGGATTGAATCCTGGCAACCAAAGAGTTATTATTAGCTGTAAGTAAAAAAAGGCAGGTATGGTTTACGATATGAATTTGCATGAGCACACATGTATTAAACACGTGATTACTGAGAATGTCTCTATGGCTACTAGAATATGAAGAGGGAGAAAAGAAATCGTCACAGCTGTGTTAGCGACGGGTCAGGTGAGACGTTATAGTCTCTTTTGAAAATATAGAAATTTAAAGCAATGACAAAATGTGCACGTAACATAATAAAATATGAAACATAAGTCAAATGTTGTTGTATGACCATCAAGGGTCCAAGTGACACTGTGTGCTTTGGAAATTGGTTTGTATGACTAACATGATTTAGGGCATTTCTACAATATGTCATACATGTGCTGAAATAGGTAAGTGAGGGGTCCAGGGGTTAATGTGTGTGTCTGAATTTATGTCCAAACTCAGCTGTGGAATCAATGTAGAGATGGGACTACAATGGCTGACCGCTGACGGCTCGCTGTCCTCCGGGGCGCTGATGTTCATGTCACATGGCACAGTATTTATGGACTGATGCAGGGGCGTGCAACCCTTGATGTGAAAATGTTCTCGCATCGTGAAATATTGCTTTAATACTCTTTATGATGTCATTATGAGGGTATCTTCAGGCATTTGTGACGCCGGCTGAGGGCAAAAGAGTAGAGCCGCACCAGTGGTCGCCGGCAGCGGGGTCACAGGGGTCAGGGTTGGCTTTGTTTGCCCGGCCACCTCTCAAAGCAGCCCATCCTCCCAAAGGACAGCGTCTTCAAATTAGAAAGAAAGAAAGAAAGACGTTGGATGTTCACTTTTACTCACGAGGCTGACGTCTAAGTGATGGTGCGAAAAAGGGTTAAAATATATGTGCGTGTTTTGTTTACGTTAAAACACCTAAACAATAATTTGATAGCTTGGACCAATCTGAACGATTTGTTGGGTTAAACAGGTCAGAGAAAGGAATTCAGGAGTCTTGATCGTAACAATGCTTCGCTTACAAAAGGAGAAAAAAAACCCCACCATAAATTCTATTAGTTGAAAGCTTGAAGAATCGGGTCTAACAAAGTCTAATATACATATATACAACATTTGTTCAAGTGGAAAAAAAAGGATTAAGTGGATAGATTTGCTTGCATGTAATGAATGTATGTAATATTCAGTCAATCTAGCAGCCCCTCTCTAAATAATACACGGGTATTAGTCTAGGCTTGCAAGTTCTCAGGGTTCAGTGATTGGATTAAGACAGACACAGTTTAGCCATTTCTATAAATGATTAACATATATCCTCCAACTCAAAACATTATAGCGCTTTCATTTGCGAATGCCTTTTGATCTTGTGTGGATGTTTGAAGACATGATTCACTCGATGGTTTATTTTGGCCTTGTAAAAAATTAAAATCAGAAACACAGTTACATTAATCATGTAATACGAACCGTGGACGCAGAGAAATCTTGTGATGTGCAGAAGGAAGGAGTCAAAAGAGTGAAGAAGAAAAGTCAAGAAAAAAGAGCTCGTTTTGCACAAAAAATAGATAATTTGATGGACTAAGGATATGTAATAGAACATGTAGCTGTTTTCTTTTTCAACACCTTTAAAGGATAAGGCTGGTAATATTCTATATTATTCTTATCGTCAAAAATCCAATGAAAAGACCAGTCACCAATCAATTTGACTCTTTCCTATCTGTATTGATTCTCTGCACCAAAGACATTAACCACAGCACTGGGCGATATGTGCCTTTATTAACATGGGCCAGTGTATTTTATTTTGAGTCAATCCCCACAAACGTGTGTGAGGCCGTGGTCAGACTGACAATGTGAAACGTGCAGGCCCCTCATTATTTTTGTTGCAGCTGCTGCACTGACACGGCAGGGGCCCCGACTCGAAGTGTTGTTCTCTGAAAAAAATGTCTGACCTGGCTCAGCTTATGCCACAACACAATCCAGCTACACGAGAGACTTCTAGAGAAACAAAGGAAAAGGAGTAAAGCAGTCGTTTGAATGTGGTGCTTTGGACAGAAGGAGACTTCTCCGTGGAGCCTTTAGATACTGGTGGTGGTCGTGATGAAGAGTTGAGGCGGTGCCGGTGGTCACTGTACTTAAAGCTGAATGATAGGAGGAAGGAAGAACATTTTAATGTTTGACCTTTATGTATGGTAGTGATGTGACCACACGATCATCACAATGATATGTTATAATAAACCTTGAAACGCTTGGATCTTAAACTCCAACCAGCCTTATTTATATTTATATTTATATCTCAATCTATACACAACTATATGGATTTGTATACGTCATGCCCCCAATGCAACCAGTAATGCAGCGCCGTGGATTAAAAAAAATCAGGATTACACAAACTACAGAAGCTACACAATTTCTACCTGTTTTTAAATCTGCAATAACAGATGTTTTCTTTTAGCCACTTGGGATCAACAGAGAGAAACTGCAAGTACAACAATATTTTTAAGAAAGTGTGAATTTGTAGGAAACAGTTGCTAATAAAATATATTTTTGCAGTTATGGAGCAACAATGTCTCTGTTTAACTGATTATTTAAGTCCAGATTTGACTTTTAAGTCAAGAGTTTGAGGTTCAATGTGAAGGATTTAGTGACATCTAGTGGTGAAATTCATATTGCAGCCAACTGAATACATCACCATCTCTTTTCAGGCATGAAGTAGAACCTATGGTGGTCTTCAGGTAACCTCTTTAGAGACAGTGTTTTATTTTGAGGACACAATAAAGTGTTTGAGGACACGTTCCCTAAGTAGATATTAACGGTCTTTCTCAAGTAACAGAAAAAATAGTTTATGGTTGTAATTACACACTAATTAAAATATAGTAACTGAACCTTTAATTCTCGAACCTCGAAACTTGGTGGAAGGAAGGTTTGTTCAGGAAAACCTCATTAAAGCTTAGTGCGGATCCAACTTTGCTAGAATTTATGTTTTTTCAACATTTTAATATTTCATGGAGTATACTGATATTTATCAGTTTGTGCAATTTGGTGCAAATCCAAATAAAAATTCGAATCTAGTAAATTTAAGAGGACTGTTGGGCCTTGGCGGGGGTACGCACTCAACTGAGAGCCATTTAGTATTTTAAATGGCAGATTAAGGACTAAAGCACTGTGCATCAGTTCAATTTCAATCGATTCATATCAACATATGTGATATTGAGGGGCTAAAAAGACGTTAACTGGACCACTTAGTGTCTTGGAGTGTTGTGTTGTTTTGGCAGAGAAGTCCGTTGCAACAAGTGGTCTGAGAACTGGGAAGAGACGTCTTTAAAAGGGGGAAGAAAACAGAGGCAAAGGTCAGTGGGAGTATTTAGAGGATAAGTCTTAGAGGACAGAACCTGACAGGTGCAATCATGTATCACACAGCCATGGCAAAGTGGATGTCAGTGCGGCTGCAGGGGGCCGCTATAAGCATGTCACAGCCAATCATGAAGGTAGAATAAGAGCTGTAGAGCGTTCAGGGAGCGTAGGGAGTGTTTGTGTATCACCACGTGAGCCCATTACAGCTGTCGAGGCCAAGTAGTATTGGCATGATCGAGGCCACAAACACAGGTGGCACTGTCGGATCTCAAGCTTGTGTGAGCGAGTGTGTGATTAGGGGCATTAGCTCCACGCAAATCAGCTGTTTGTGACTGGCGAGATCAGATAATCGATCGTGTTAAGGTTTCACCGATGAGAGCAGTTGGCTTGTTCTCGTTTGACTCGACTAGCAGAATTCAAAGCCACTTAACTTGTTCATGCCTGCCACTCCGATAAACAGATGCTGTGTCAAAGATAAAGCTTCAGTCATGTTGAGTGGTTAGGTCGCTGGGCTCACACACACAATCTGCCTTTGTGTGGAGGTAACAGGCTTCCTCTGGGCCCCTCGCACCCTCAGACCACAGAGGGGTGTTCCAGAGGGTGGACTGGCAGATATGCAACTTCTCTAAGACACTGTAGTTGTGATGCACTTGATTATAATAATATCGGGTTCTCTGTAGAAGCTTTGATGCCTTTATCACATTTTATTTTAAGTGACTTATCGATAACAGATTTTTGGGGGCCATTTGAAGGCAGCAGAACCAAGTTATGAACACCGACACATCAAAGCAGTGCACGTTCTAGACCTGTGAACGGGCTGTTGCTCGGCTTGTGGTGATGCTGCTTGCAGCTTTCGCTCCAAAACTGTGACCTGCAGTAATTGAGCCAGCAGCAAGTAAAGACCAGCCGCTGGACTGAGTCCGCAGAACCCTGGAGCTGCACCAGCGCTGCTGCACACAGAGCTGTTCACCTGTTTCTCAAAGATCAGGGAAGCTCTGAAGAATCAGTTGTTGTTGTCATTTTCTAAATCACACCGGATTCAACCTGCACTTCTTTGAGCCCTTAACAAGTGTGAAGCCGATTCTCAATATTCATTCTACTTTTTGCTCTGTGTTTTTGGTCTCTGCCAACTCCTGTGCGTATGATCTGGCTCTTAGCAGCTAAATCGGTGCCTATGTTTACCATGAAGTAATTGATTGTGTCCTTCTGTTTGGTGCTGAGCTGACAGCGGTTGGTTGCTATGACTGAAAATGACACCATGAGAGCAGTGAGAGTGAAACCTCAGTTTTCAGGGGGAGCT
Source organism: Reinhardtius hippoglossoides (assembly GCA_006182925.3). NCBI lineage: Eukaryota > Metazoa > Chordata > Actinopteri > Pleuronectiformes > Pleuronectidae > Reinhardtius > Reinhardtius hippoglossoides. The sequence goes on along the minus strand of CM031675.1, from coordinate 23,154,169 downwards.
GCAGTTTCAGGTGATGATTCTCTGTAGATCAAATACCTTTATTTTTTAAATTCTAAACACATTTTGCTGATAATAAGTGGAATTTTGAAAGCAGGACTATTTTTGCAGCGTTGTACTGGTATTTTGCGACAGGTTCCGATTACTTCATCCAGCCACTGGCTTCATGTAACTTTTGTAAATGATCAAAAGACAAGTGTTTCACAACGAAAGCCTTTTTTTCTGAACAGCAGGTGGTTACAGTTGTGCTGCTACACCTGAGGAAGGAAGCTCTGCCTCCTGGGGTCTAACGGTAACTTCCTCTTTGTTACTGTGGTCAACCCACCTTCTGGGACACAAAGACACACAACGCACAACGCACAATAACCATAAATCATCACATATAGACTGTACTCAAATTTGAGGAACTCATGTTGCTTCTTCTATTCCTCCACCACAAATATTATAATTATTACTTATTTCTTTACTGTTTTTACTCAGATCAATTATACAAAATATAGGTACATATATAATAACCCTAACCTCAACTTTTAACTCACAATGGAATCATTTATATAATGGGACTTGCTTCTTGTCCTCATGAGGGACACAAGTTCCCATAATGTGACTTGGCAAACAGATTAAGGTCCCCACAACATGTGTAATACCTGGAGCACCCTCCCCCCCTCACACACACACACATCACAATGGCAGCACTCCAGCTCGTCTCCCCTCCTCTGGCAGTGTGTGCTCATTTACACCCCCTCATGGATTTACAAAGGAAATGATGGTGAAAGAAGGGTGTAGGCCGCCCCTCCGGCACACACTAATCCAGTGCACGTGGGGAGTGGAGTGGAGGAGAGGGGTCTTCGTTGAGCCAGAACGGTGTGGCCCTTATCTCCCTGTCATTGTCCCTCCCTCTCTCCGCTACCCCCTCTCTTCATGATTAACCAGACTCATCGCCCTCTATGGTCCGTCGTTTCCTGTTACTTAGTTACCAGTTGCCACGATTTGCCTGGGCCGCCTGTGTTTCCATGGCGACTGTGCCCATTCTGTCATCTCCTGGCTGCCTCTTGGCTGTGCTGTCCCGACGGCCTTTAGTCACCCCGGGCCCTGACCCACAGCTCCCTGCGTCCCTGCCTCATGGTCCCACAAGGCTGTCAGTGTGCGTTCGCGTCGCACCGCAGCCCCTCACCACGCCAGACTGGTAATGCAACTCCTGGCTGGTCCGTGCTGTGGCTGGCCGAGCAGACAATAAGAGATATGATATAATAGACTCTAAAACGCGTGCTCCCCCTCTCCTCTACAGGGCTTATCACACATCAAACACAACCTCGGTGTATGAAGAGAACAAACTGCTCCGATGTTTGGCGATGCTTTAGATCACAGTTCATATGCACTGGGTATCGGGGCGGAAACCTACTCGGCTCTTCACACATAGAGGCTGTGAGGCTGCACACTGGGGTTTTAGTCATGTTTTTAAGTGAGCTACTTGATTTTGTCTACATGAGGTAATTTTTAGCACGTTACCAAGAAGCTCCACATAAACGTCTCCTTATTCAACTCAGATCTGACCAATCAACCATGTTTTAACCATTTTTTACACCAAAACATATCTCAGATTTATCAGCTTTATATTTACCAGGATTAAATGATATACCCTGAAATCAGGACTGTAGTTTCAAGGTTCAACTGTTGACCCTCTATATGTACTATAGTGCATAGTATAGTATGTATCCATATGTATATGCATATTGGATGATCTATAAAGGTTAGTTTTAAGAAAAAAATAAAATACTGTCTAATATTACCATGTGCCAGTATTATAAATGTTTTATGAGTCAGAATCCCATTAACAGTACAGTTTTAATAGGATTGTTGTTTTTCAAAAAATAATCAGTTTTTCATGTTCATGGGTTTTCCAGCAGAAAAGTAATTTTCAAAACAAAAACTACAACGGCACTCAGAGGGCACAAACCTCCAACAAGGCCCAACAGTCCCCTTATGAAACCACATTTAAATTCACTAGATTCTTTTTTTCAAATTGCACACACTCATAAACAGTCCACTAAATGTGCCTGATTAGCTTGAATGTTGAAAAAGAAAGTGAAAGAAATCCTCCTGATCTGGATCTGCACCCAAAGTGAATGGATTCTTCTCGACCCAACCAAGTGTTATGTTAATCTGTTCAGTAGTTTTTGTGTAATCCTGCTCACTAACAAACAAATTAATGCAGACAAAAAACATAACCTCTTGGTGGTGGTAGAGATCTGCTCTAAAGGCAAAGAGGTTTTGGAATCGACCTCTTAAAGTTTGACATTTTGAACAAAATATATTAATCATAGTTTTTTTTAATATCATATCGTTATTAAATCTTAAACCAATAAGAAGTCTTGTTATATATCAAGTTTTGATACTATTTAAAAAAAGTTATCCATCAAATGTACGTTACATCATATTCTGGGCAGGCATCAACATAATTTGAATACTTCAAGACTTCCACCTGACAACATTTAGTTATTGTTTCAGTTAGACGTAAATATTGTATATTGTGTGTATTGTCACAAAAAGCAACTAAGAGTGGAACAAAAAGATGTTACTACTTTATCTCCAACACGTATCTCTCTGAATCCGTCCCTTGTACTTACTGTACATATTGATTTCTGAACATGTTTCCCTGTTTTTCCGGATCAAAAAAAGTCCTGTGGGATTTTAACTTCTGCTTCTTTAGAGCAGTGGTAATAGTAGGCTAATAAAGCGATAACAATTCAATTGATTGATTGATTGATTTATTGATTTATTGATTGATTGATTGATTACAATGGATGTGAATTGAAAACATCCTAAATTATATTTGAAAAGCAGCACCTCATCAGAAACCATTCTGTTTTTATGTGGCAGCAAGAATCTCATTAATTAAAGTTTTAAAATCTTGGTGAAATTCCCCTTTAATCTACAAGGACACATAATAACCTGTATATATATATATATATATATATATCTCACATGTGTCAGAATATTTCAATCCAAAATAAAAACATCACAGCCCATACAAACATCATGCAGCTGATTGACACACCGTGGATCTTTACTGACTGTGTCCCTGTGTCGGACCGGTCCGGTTCAGGACGGCTGAGACAAAGGAAGTGCAGTTTTCAGCTCCACCATCAGGAGGCAGTAGTTATCAAATTGTCACAGGGACTTTATCACACAGGGAGATCAACGCCAGCCGAGCAGGAGAAACTTGTCCCCCTGACTAAGGCTGATTCACCATCACTCCCCCTCGGTTTGTCTGACTCTCTAATTCAGTCACTGTCACTGGGCCTCTGTTGACCCGAGGCCTCCCCCCCCCCCCCCCTGTCCTTTAACCTCTCACCAGGTTGTAATACACCCTGCTCAGGTACACGTTGTTTGTTTAAACCACAGCCAGACGAGAATTATCTCCACGACAAGATCTGCAAACATCCTGTCGTGTAAATACCCCGGAGGTGAAAACTTTTACTGTGGCTGAGATTGAACTCAGTGATAAATCGTTGGTGGACATTAACAATAAGTACATTACACTTTACATGTTACTTAATAGTTCTGATGAAATGTTTACATTTTAATCCACTTTACTACTTCTCATTTTTAGGGGGAACAAATATACATTTTCTCACTTATGCCTCATACTTTTGACTGAATCTTTGTCAACAGTTACTTTACAGATATATGGTGCATTATTTTCAACAGACACACCGAAGCATTATTTAGACAACACTGCATAGTAGTTGGTAGTTCCATTGCCACCACTATGGAGAAACAGTCAATAACACAACACAGACTGGTCCAGGGTTCATCGTAGATCAAGATGATGACCCAAAACCAGTAGAAGAGAAGAACTAGACGGAGGATTAACATGGACTCTCTCGATTAGAGAGATGTGTGGGGACAGAGCCCCGTGATTAGCAACCGGTCTGAGAGCTTGAGGCCATGACGCTGGTGGTGATGACAGAGAAGACATAGGTCACATGGATTTAAAAGCTCTTCAGTTACAACGATCAGGAAAGAAATCGATAGCTGGATAGTGGAGAGGTGGAGCCTCAGAGCGGTGATGAGATGACCCTGGCTGACAGGCGGCAATCAAAAAGATCCCGTGATTCCTTTTCAAAGAAATTCTCCAATTATTTATTTGTGATATGCTTTAATTTCAGAAGCACAGAAGAAGTGGTATAGTGTATAATAACTTATAGATTTTTACTTTGAATACTTTAAGCATACTTTACTCTATCCTCGTCAAACAGTTTCTCTGTGGCTGAGCAATACGAACCAAGACTCACGTTTTCTCTTTGTGAACAGACAGATTTTCATTTAGGAAATGACCTCGTATTTGGACACAGAGCTGAGTCGGGTGCAGGTGTGAGTGTAAATGCCGCCACCAGGCCCGAGCTTTTAATATGAAGAGTTTTATTTTTGAATGTGGGATGTTTCCGTGTGAGACGACCCTCGCTGTGGCCCCCCAGGACAGGAGTTGTCCACCTCACGGTGAAAGGAAAGTGCTCAGTGGGGGACTGTGAGCGTAATTACAGTGGTTTTGCCTCATTAGGACTGGGGGGTGGGGGTGACCCTGCCTACAGGTCTGAACCACCCGGGTCTTGCTGGCGCTGAGAAATGATCTGTTCACAGTGTGTGTTTGTGTGTGTGTGTGTGTGTGTGTGTGTGTGTGTGTGTGTGTGTGCGTGTGCGCGTGTGCCCTGCAGTATTTTCTAACATTAAAAAAAAATTGTGAAACATAATTTTATAATGATATATGTAATGTGAGATTATTATTATGGATTCGTTCATGTTCAACAAATTTAAGTCATTTTAATGATGTAGCCCCCAGTTTTCAGGACTCTTCGGGGACGCCGCAACATAAATCTAACAGTTATGATGATGAACTTTTCCGTGTAATATTTGTTTTTTTAAGTAAGATACTGGATGATAGCAAATTTTTAGCCTTTTTGGCATACAATGATTTTGATAATTCAATAATGCTATGTCTTGTGCTATCTTTCTGTTCTCAAATGTAAGAATTTGATGCTTTTTGTTGTCTAACATGATAGAAAACTGAATATCTTGTATTGAGTTTTCTGAAGATTTTATCTACACTGAGAAAAGAAAATTGTTGTACGAACATAAAAACATACTTCAACTGGTAACACACAAATGAAATACAGTTAACAACTCATAGTAACACAGTTGCCTACTTTAACTTGAAAGAACATAATTCACTTGTGCGTCATTAGAGAAATGGTTGTGAGCATTTTAAATTGATCAGTGAAGAACATAATTGGTAGAATCATCTATAATAAAATGTTTCGGTGCTGCCTTGTGAAGTAGAATAAAATAAAAATACTGGTCTACGAAGAAAAAATGCAGCAGCCTCATATTTGGTCACGGTTTGACCAGAATCTGACTTTTTTATGTTTTTCTTCACTGTAAAATATATATTTGTATATTATACCAAAGAAAAAAAACAGCATTAAAATTCACAGGAACTTGAAAACACGTTAGAAGAAACTGCAGACAGACGAAGACGTGTTTGATAGAAAGATACTGCACTTTCCCTTTAGATGGACTAAACATAGACTGAAGTTTATCTCATGTTTCCTTGATTTTATGAAATGTCTCTGATAATTATTAACATCATTCATGAAGAGCCTTCAAACTTAATTTCTTTCTTCGTACAAGGATCTTCAAATTCATCACAAAACCCTTTAAAAGTAAAAGTCCTTCTACCCCTAAACTATATGGAAGAATCCCGTTGGCAGCCGTCGGAACAGTTTGTAACGAAAAAACAAACTGGAGATTTGTGTCTAGAACCGAACCTTTCACAATAAGAGAAGTGCTGACATGTTTCCTCCCCTGGGGGGTGCATGTGGAGCCCTGCAGCTCCTCCTGTCCAGTCCTGAGACACAACACGAGACCAAATGATGAAATGAAATGAAATGAAATAGCTTGCCAAGGCCTCGGCCGTTCGGCACACGCACACAAATAAAACCACACGTGCACTCAGTTTGTCTTTACTTGACAGAGTGTTGGGTTGTTTGTCATTCAGTTAGGGGAGTGGGGGGGGGGTTTGGAGTGGGGGGGGTTGTGTCCGGCGTACTGTTGTTCGAGTCAGGATGGAGAGGATGAGGACGGGGCATCCCACTCACCCTCTGCACGGCCGGAGACACTGCTGAGCTGCTGTCATGGCAACAGCAGCCACCACCGGCATGGGCCTACAATGCACAGGCCAGGAGGAATCACACACACACACCACACACACACACAGGCTGCAGGCACTCACAGACACACACACAGACACACACAACACACACACACAGGCTGCAGGCACTCACAGACACACACAAAGCAGGACACCACTCGGCCACAGAAATACACATTGGGAGTAAATACAGATCCTTAATATGTGCAGCTGCATCTTCCTAAACCAAAACACATTTGGGTTGTTCAATACAAATTTGATTGGATTTAACTTTTCTTATCTCTTAACATGATGGAACAGAAACAATCACATTGTTCTTTGCCCAAAAAATGCAGTTTATATGATTTGTATTACTTGTGAATGACCTTTATATTTAGTTTCCCTAAAAATAAACTAAACTAAAAACTAAAACCTTTATGGTCTATTTGCCAAACTATCTTTTATCCACATTTGCAATTAAATCTATAAAGTTTCACAATCTTCGGAGGTGACTTGACTTCGGGACAAAAATCCAAGCTGTATATGAAACACTGAAGTCTAAATATAAACATTATATGAGGACATTTTCTTTTTATCAGCCTATTTAACATATATCTTTATTTTTCTACAGTCCATCTGTATATGCAACCCTTTTTTTTTCAATCTTCCTGAACAAATTGCCAATAAATTCTACATTTCCCTTCTCTCCCTTCACTTAAAAACCTCCGGCTGTGCTGCAGATGGATCAGTTTCCAGTGAAATGCAGATGTGAGTGTGTTTAACGGGATAGAAGCAGCACAGGGAGCCGGCGGCGCAAATCCCATTCAAACAGGTGTGAGGAGCAGGAAGAATCCCAGGTGGCGCATGTTTGATCGGATACGTGGCCAAACAGGAGCACGTTGATATAGCATCTTTGCGCTTTATTTATTTGTTTTTTTTTCGGTTAAGGGGTTGAGCAACCCAGCAAATCCGAAAACAGTGCCTGCTGTTAGAAAAGTAGGTCGATAGGGAACTGAGAGCGACGTTTGTTTCCACGCTTTTGTCTGTGTTCTTTGTTGTTAAGCGAGGACTGTGGTTTGTCTTCCTCTCTGTCGGTGGAGAGGCTTTTACGCACAGGTGGGAGAGACCCGCTCAGCATAGGACAGCCCCCCTCTCTCGGCTCCTCGGCGGATGATGTGAGGAAGTGACATTTTTTCACCGCTGCGGGTCGGGACAGCACTGCTCCTCCTCTGCAAACAGGTGTGCTGCTGTCCGGGTCACTTCTGCTGCCGGGAAACCACCGGGAGGCTGCGCCGTCCCCCCTCCAAAAAAAACAACCCATCACCACCACCAACACCACCACCACCCACCAAGCCTCCAGGACGCGGGACAAGAGCGGGGACCAGAGGAGGACAAGGAAAAACCGACCCGTTCAAGTGCGTTTCTTTATTAGCCAGGGCTGTTTGAACGGGCTCTCTCACACACACACACACACACACACACACGGAAAGAGAGAGAGAGACAGAGGGAGAGAGAGGGGGAGCGATGGCAACGAAAAAGGCGTGCGTGGATGCGCCCAAGAGGAGCCGGAGTCCGGTCGTGCTGGAGGCGGAGATGTTCAGTGAATTTCAGGACTGGTGTCTCCGGACTTATGGGGACTCCGGTAAAACAAAGACCGTCACCCGGCGAAAATACAACAAAATCATGCAGACACTGTTGCAGAGCGACGAGTCGGACGGCGTGTACGTCGACAACAGCCACATCAACGCCAAATTCAAATTTTGGGTGAAGTCGAAAGGATTTCAGGTCGGGACCAACGTCCTGGGAGAGCACAACAAGAAGGGGGCTCCAGGGAAACCCGTCCTGTATGTGCCGGTCAAGTCAACGGTAAAGTGTGTGTGTGTGTGTGTGCATGTGTGTCTCCGTGTGTGTTTATGTGTGTGTGTGCACGAGATGTCCCGTTGCCGCCTATATAAGTTGTCATTATTTCAGGCTGAAACACGCACACTCACACATGCGCCTGTCATGTGAATAAAAAGACAAACTTGTGGTGTTTTATCGTCCCGGCTCGCCCTCGTCTTCCCCTGATAGAGATTCACTTTGTCCACATCCCAACCAGAACAGCCCCTACGTCTCATCCCTTGCTGCCATAGCAACGCCGGTGCCTCCTGGCAATCGCAAATCGTAAAAGGTATAGAGGCTGTAGCATCGCATGTGTCACCGGTGGGGGGGTGAAGTCCTGTCGGGGTGTACAGCAGTGTAGATAACTAGAGTCGTTATTTTTGTGTGTTTGAACCACCGTGCCATTTTATAGGGGCTCGTGTTGTCCGGTGGGGTGATGCTTCGTGTGTGTGTGTGTGTGTGTGTGTGTGTGTGTGTGTGTGCGTGTGGATGCAACGGCATGTCTGTGCACGGGTCGGGTATGTCAGGGTAGCCTCCAGTCCGGTGTGCCCTCCCTGAGAAGGCACGAACCACCCGGCACATGACAGATCCAACATTTCTGAACATCAGCAGCTTGTGATTGTCATTGTGATCCGCGTGCACTCGCACTGTCCCATCCAACCCCGAGCAGAACGAACCGTGTCCGTGCGTCGCCAACATTTATTGTCCCCCCCCCCCCCCCTCCCCTCCCTCCCCTTGCCCCCCGCCACCCCTCGCAACCCTCGCCACCCCTGTCTTTTGAGGAATAGCAAATATGCGGTTTCTAAATACCCAAACAGCCCATGATGGGGTTTCTTTTCTCAGAGAAATATGACGTTCAGTCAGTGTGAGTGTTCGCACCGCACTTCTCATTGTCCTGGGCAGGATGCGGATCGCAGGCACTCGTTGCTCTGGCAACACCTGTGTAGTCCAGGATGGTCTGTCTCTGCTGCATCCGAGCCTTTTGTGTGCGTCCCCTCATCCAGCCCCCTGCGAGACGAATGTTATTCTATAAGAGAAACACGTTTAGATTTTTGTCAACTGTTACACAAAAAAAATTGTACTTTCTGCATGTGATATAGAGGGAGGCGGCTGTGCGTAATTGGAGACCACGTGAGGGGCTGTGGCGGAAACAAAAGGGTTCTGCTCGGGACCGATGTCGACACACGCCCCGGAGTGAGCGCTCACACTTCACCTGCACATGTCTGCGGGTGATGTGCAGAAGGCGCGTGTCACCGTGCACGAGCGCGGGGCTGCAGGTGCACGGAGGGTTAAACCGCACGCTCCTCTTTTGTAAGGGGGGGGATCAACATGCGCACGGTGGAGTGTCAGGCAGTGGCCCAGCGGCTCTCTCCGCGCCCATGTCTGTGTATGGTGATGTTGGGGCCTGCTGTGCCAGCGAGGAGACAACCACCATTTTAAAACAAGCGTCTCCAGGGAACGATGCCCCCTCCCCACACACACACACACACACACACACACACACACACGCACACACACACAACACACACACACACACAACACACACACACACACACACACACACACACACACCTGACCTGCTGGGACACAGTCTCCCTGGACCACAAAGAGCAAAAACACATTTTCTGTGAGCAAACTGCAGGAGATATTGGCACCGATCAGAGACTAAAGCCTTTGATTTCAGATGAATAGCACGGAGCCCTCCACAGGTGTTAAACCTGTGTGAGAGAGTATTTAGATTTAGGCCAAATGCCTTTACTAAATCCTGTAATCTCTCCTCAATATTATGTTTCCCTCTGGGCAAGAGGGCAGGTGTGAGCTGTGTCCGCAGGTGCAGGCGGTGACTGAAATGTGTTGGTGATTAGCTTTTGTCTGTGGTTCTTGTCATTTGTTGTTCATATAATTTCTTTGATGTCCTCTTGTGCAATTTATTACACCTAGATAAAACAAATGCATTCTATATAATAATAATAATAACTGTCCTGTAATAAATCCTTCCTTCATGGAGGGTCAAATGTTCTGTGAATGGGTTTAGAGGCTCAGATTCTGGCCCGTGGTCATTTTAGACGATGTTTAAACGAGTTGGACAAAATAGTCGAAACCACCTGTTAATTTAAAGAACGACAATTCAACAGCAACATGGACTAGAGCCTCTTAAAATGGCCTTATTGTTTAATCAAGACATTTTCAAGTAGAGGGTCAGTCAGTAGAGCTCACACCTCCGTCAAGGCCCTAAATGAAACCACTTATAAATTCACTAGATCTAAACCAAATTGCTCATAGATATCAAACCCCTAAATATTTTTTCATCGAGATCCATGAGTGATCCGTCCTACCAAGGCCCAACACTTTTCTTTACTTCAGCTGCACACAATTCCACTTGTAGATGTCAATGCCCAAACTATGTCAGATTTTTTCCATCATGATCATGAATTATTCCCTGGAAAATTGGCGAAAATGTCCAAGAATCTATCTCACAGCGTTAACATTTTATGGGTTCTGACCACATTTGCGCCAAATAGTTTCTTTCTTGAACCCATCGTCTCATCCTTCCATCAAGTTTTATGGAAATCTGTTCTGTAGTTTTTGCTTAATCCTGCTTACAAACAAATCTTTTAAAAAACTGAACAGTACAAAAATCACGAAGGCAAGATTTGTTGGATTGTTTGAGCTAGGTGTACCTAATAAACTGGGAGCTGAGTGGGTTTTGCAGGTCGGCCCTATTTCTCCGCGAGGCCCATCTCACATCCGCTGAGCTGAGATCTTTCTCTGAGGTTACATCTCGCTGGAGAGGCAGAGAAAGGCTGAGAAAGTGTAGCTGACTGAGAGAACATGCTTTGTAGCTAATATCGTGAGGCAGGGGGGGGGAGCCTCCCCTTGACTCAGCTCCACTAGGGAAATTTAAACAACAAACAAAACATCAGCCAACACAAGCAGCTTCTAATGATGAGTCAGACGCCACAAATCAACCAATTTATATGCATGCGACTGGATTAGAAAGCATGATTTCATTTGATTCAGCGTGCCTTCCTGGGTTTTATAAATAGGCCGTCCTGGGCCGGTGGAAAAGTGACGCGCACTCAAACAGACGTCTAAACACACAGACACACATACACACAATGGTCACTGCCTCCTCCTACGGCTGCAGGGCCGGGGGCGTGTCTCTGGAGCTCGAGCATTGGAAGCCCCCGCTGCAGCTGCTCCCAGGGTGTGCCAAGTTTCTGTACGGGGGCAGGCTGGGTGGGGGTAGGGATGGATGGTGGCTGATGTGCAGACAGAGAAGGTCTCTTCTATGTGTCAGTGAAGCAGACAAGGAGGCTTCAGTTGTGTGGCAGGACAGAGGGAGCGGGCACAGTAGCACAGACTCAGTGCCGATGCCTCTTTTCAAGCCGTGCACAGAATGATTTCCTTTCTGTGTTTTCTGTCCGTCTCTGTCCCTCCTTCCCATGTCGTCTCGCCCTCTTTCCGCACGACTCAGGGCCCTCGCCGTGCTCAGAGAATCCAGCCGCCCTGAGTGTGGAGATGCAACCTCGTTTAGCTCTCATTATGTCCTGATTAGAGGACGCCACAGAGGAGGAGGGGGGGACAGGACCAGAAACAGACACAGAGATGCACCACAGAACTGCGCACCACATAAGCACGGGCACTTCCCCGAGACGGAGAGAGTCAGCGTGCAGACAGTTTCAAAAGAGATGCTTAAACTGAAAAATTTTGAAATGCTGCGTGCTGTTGCTTTTAGTTGCCATGCCAACCGATATCTGTAAATATCTCTGTACATTTATCTCAACTAGGTTTTGGTGGACATGCTATCACACACACATACAGTGTATAGACATGTTAGAAACACACACACACACACACACACAGATAATGTTTATGTGCACACATTATGTTGCCACAAATTATGAACCCAGACATCAGCTTGCGTCAACCTTTATCACCTAACTTGTACAATTAGTCCAAAACAGCCAGAGAAGTGTCCTAAAGCTGAGAAGATTAAATTAATTGGCAAGGAAGGCTGCACCTTACAACTGTCGATTGATTAATCTGTCAAATAAAATGCCAGGAAACAATGAAAATGTCCATCACAGTTTCTCAAGACTCGACCGGCAGTCCAGTCAAGACATGTTATAGACTCGGCGCATAAGAAAATATGAACTGTTAACGTCTGAGATGGAATTGAACCAGATAGGTTAAGTGTTCAAAAATGACAAAAGATTATTTTCTGATCAGTTAATGGTTAAATTCAGCATTTTCTCAACAATAATTGAAACATTCTCGGTTCCAGCCTCTCAGATATGAGGATGTAGCAGTTTTTCTTTGTCTTAGTAAGATTTGGATTGAAATTTGAAGACGTCATTTGGATTTGAGTTACTATTGAGCATTTTTACCGAATATTTTCTGGAATTTTATAAACCAAAGGAGTAATTCATTAATTAGGAAATAATTGGCAAATTAATTGAAGGATTTTGAAGCCTTGCGGTGACAGGCCAGGACAGATCTGAACATTAGTGCCACAGAAAGAGGGTTTTTCAGGGTTAGCTTTAGAGGATTCAATAATGCTATCAATGTAGAAATTAAAGCTCTTTCTTGGGACGTCCTCTTCTCATGTAGGAATCATACACCCCCCTCTAATCTGCATTTTGGAAAATGGGCCCTAAATGTCATTTCTCGCCTCACCCTCGACTAGGAAGAAGAACATCATCATTATTATCTGATTAATTAGTCCACATTTCCCCTGAGAGCTCATCTTTTGTGGAGGGGCCACAGAGTCAAAAGAATACGATCCCCTATTATTCAACAGCATTTGCATTAATGCCAATTTCTGCATAGTGAATCTCCAGTGCTTTTGTCAGTCCTTTTTTTTTTTGTGGTTTCATCTCCCTCTCTCTCTCTAGCTCTGCTTATTAGGGGCAACACATGGGTTTGTGCTCACGGGTTCAAACAGCAAACCATCACCGCCCCGGACAGGAAACCACCGGCCTCTCCTCCTCACATCCGTCACCAGAGCGACGGAGAAATTACCTGATCATGCGTGATGCCCGAGTGACTTGGTTTCGTCAGGGTTTTATTTTAAATGTGAGATCCTAAAGGTGGAGACGTGTTGGCTTGAGTGTGCGGAACACTTCTTTGTTAGACGAGAGACTGACTGTAGATTCGCGGAGAAATGAGTTTATGCCAATATGCGTTCATTTCAGATGTGGGGTGACGAAATCCATGTTGCACATATGTGGTAGTTTGGACGAGGATGTGTGCTCGTACAAAGAGGGGGTTGCTGATCGCATGCTCTGTGTTTCCTCCCTTCAGCACCCTCTCTGTTGCCATGGAGAGACCGTTCTTTGCTTTCCCATAGGAGGAGAAATTAACACCATTTTTAACTGGCCCGGGGGCCTCCCCCCTGTGTGGGAGATAGTCTGAGTTTCTGCTCCACACGTGCACACACACACACACACACACACACACACACACACACACACACACACACACACACACACACACACACACACACACACACAGAAAGAGAGAGAGAGAGAGAGAGAGAGGGAGTCTTTAAGAAGGCAATAATCATCCTACCACACCGCTACTGTCACTTCTAATACCTTTGCAAGGCCAACATTTTACAAACTGGGACAACGTGATAATAGCCTAAAATTGACAAAATGGACCCTGGGACGTGATGATGTATGTGCAAGTCATTAACATACCACTTTAGTCAGTGACTGGAACGTCAACAGTGTCAGTCTGCGGGGCCTGTGGGACCGTCTGTGTCTCCGGCTCGGTGGGATATTGTGGATGTCACACACTCTATCAAATAGTGTTCATCACGGGGGCAGCAGATAGAGACGCCACACACACACACACACACACACACAGACGTCGGACAGAGGGGCAGAGCTAGGTGCACCTAATGTGGATTTAATGATGGGGCTTTATATGAATTGAGGCAGAGAAGAAAAGATGACGGTGAAAGGAAAAAGAAATAGAAGGGGACGGATGTCGCAGAACAAAAAAAAGGCCTCTTTTAATCACAGTTTTTAAAATCTTCAGTGTGAGCCTTCTGCACTGTCGTCCACTTGGTGCACAGACACACACACACACACACACACACACACACACACACACGTACACAAGGGTTGTCCTATTTATGTGTCCATTAGCCAGTTGATAGATTTACGGGGGGGAAGATGGGGCTTTAAAAGATGACCTGTTGTCACATCTGCAGTGAGATAATCTGAGTCATGAGTACTGTTGACACAGCCATCTTGGTACACACATGCACACACACACACACACACACACAGAAAGTACCTAGGTTTGATTGTACAAGTTCAGGCCCATATTGACCTTATATGTGTTTCAGATTTCTGCACGCCTCACTCGTGTTTATTTGTTCACCCATGGATCTAATTTCTTCTGTGATGCATCTCTTCTTCTGTCTTTCCCGGCCTGTCTTTGTGACCCAGCTGCTTCCGTGAACCCCCACCCATCCCCTCGTCTTCTTCTTCCTCCTGACCTGCCTGTGTGCAGGACGGCTCCTCTCTCCCCTTTAGCGACTCCCTGAGTGTGTGTGTGTGTGTGTGTGTGTCTGTGTGTGTCTGTGTGTGACTGCCAGCGGGGGTGGGGGCAGTCGACTCAACCCCTCCAGTCTCCTAGCAACAGAGCGGTTTGGTGCGGGACAGGGAGCGCGCGCAGAGGGGATGGGGGCTGGTTGTACAGTGGCTGGGGAGAGCAAAGTCCTACAGGATTAGAAAGATGGAGAGAAGGAGAAAAGGAGGAGATGGAGGGCGAGAGTTTTTGCAGTGTTGTTGGCGATTAGTGATGCTGACATGTCTCCTTTGCTCTTTAAAGCGGCATGCTGCTGATGAGACCGAATATCAACAGCACTATTCAACAGCTGTTCTCCTCCGAGATGCTTCATCTACAAACTCCGCCCGGTAGACATGTACCGTACTTAAACACACATGCACACGCAAACACACAGCGCGTTGTGTTTCGAGGTGAATGTTTAACTCCCCGTCGGCTCGTGTTTGGAAAGTAGAGCTTATCTTCGCAGGGGAGCCCGAGGAGGCCTTTAGGTAGCAGGGCTGATGTGCTGGCTAATGGAAGAAACCCAGTCATGCTCTGCAGGGTCTTAAAAGTCCAGTATGTAGGGTTGAGAGGAAGCTATTATGGAATATAATATTTATAATTACGTTTTCTTAGGCGTGTAATCAGCTGAAACCAAGAATCGTTTGTTACCTTTTTATCTACATCAGGAGCGTTTCCTCTTCCTCAGAGTCCGTGTTTCCACAGCAGCACACAAACCAAACACTGGATGCAGAGGGGGCCTTCTGCCTTTGCACATTTCCTGAAGGCCACTATAGATTCTCCTACATGAATAAATGGAGGGTGAGACAAAAGGTGTTCAGTGAGAAGCAATATGCAACTTCATTAAGTCGAACGCACTAAACCTTTAACCTACAACCTGAGGAGTAGCAGCATATGGAAAAGCAAATATCGTGGATCAAAGTATAAACTCCACATAAAGCCACGCTGCGATTTGCTTCATCACAGGAAGTGAACGCTTTTTATTTGCTTGTAATTTTCATCATTTAGCGATCGCTTTAAAATAAAGGTCTAAAATCATAAAATGACGCATAATCCTTAACTGATGTTTGTTTATTGATTGTTTCTGATTTTGATAATTAATTTGAGTAGTTTTACTTCCAGCTTGAAATAATGGGATGATTCACTCTTTCACATCACTGTAAATTAATATATTTGGGTTTTGAATCTTTGGTCAGACTAAACAAGACCCGGAAATGAGCAGAGACGCAGTAAAGGCAAATAAAATGCAACCAAAACTGAAACGTCCCGTCACCTTTTCTGAACAATGTTGCAAACATTTTGGATAATGTAAGTACACAAGTCAACAAAATATAAAACATAGGTCGATTTTAGACATTTTAATGAAGAATTGTTACATATTATATTTTTAAGGGAGTTTCACTTTATTAGATTTAAGAGTGTGTTGTAGTCCGTGAATGTTGTTGAGTCCCCCTGCGGCAGATTTGTGATATTGGGCTGCGTAAATAAATAAAATCAATTTGATGTGACATTTTTCCTGACGTTTTTAGACCAAACGATTGATCAATTAATTGAAAAAATTATGTAAAGTTGCAGCGCTGCTCAAAAACATTACAAGTTATGATTCTGGCAGAATTATCCAAGCTTGTATCGCAATATATATGTTTGATTTTCTGGGGCAGGTGGGATTCCAGGTCAGAGAAAACATCCTCAGCAGGATTCTCGGTGTACGTTGGAGGTTTTGTTGGGGTAGGATTCAGCGGAGGATGCGGCAGCCGTGTGGGTGCACTGCACACCCCACAGTTGTATGAGATTATCTAAATCCAGTGTGAATGGCCCTGACACCATTGTCCCAAGCAGCAGTGGTGGCGGCGGTGGTGGTGATGTCACCCGGGGAATGATGATGATACTGCGATAGATTACAGCTGTGATGATGAGGTGGAGGATCGCTATTATTTCATTTATTATCATTACATTTAGCCCATGTTGACAGGGGAGAGTGGCTGGAGAGAGCGAGGGAGAGAAGGGGGGAGAGAGAGAGAGAGAGAGGGCCGGATTAAAACAAACCCGCTCTGTGAGCTGGTTTTAGTTGCCATGGCAACGATCATTACCTCGCACTTGGGAGAGCAGGAGCAAGGAGAAGGAAGAGGAGGAGGGGGGAGAGAAAGAAAGAAAGAAGGGACGGAGGAAGGGGATGGAGACATGGAGGCATGAGAGAGGCGCAATTGGGGGAAAAAATGAAATGTCAGATCTCAGGAACTGTGCAAAAATGTCAAGGAGAGAAGAGGGGTGGAAAAGTGTGATTCCTCGATGCCAGGGGGACAACTTTTTGAACTCGGGAACCTCCTCTCATTCAAACAGGGAAAGATCACCTAGAACCCGATCTCTGGAAAATGTCAGCGTGTGTCTCATATCTGCGTGGAGGAGCTGGACCCTGAAACTGGAAAATAAAAACCTTATTAAGAGCTGAAATCCATTTCTCCTATTTGATGCTTGCTGGGGCATTTTCTGTTAAAACACATCAGCAGGTGCAGGGGAGAGTTACTTGAAGGAGGAGGTGATGTTAGAAAGGAGAGGGAAGCCCCTTGTGGTGCAGTGGATGGAGGCTGTTGTCCTGGCGATCCCACTTCTATGGTGTGTCACATGACCCTTTGCCCAGCACACCTGCCCGAGAGAAATCAGCGGTAGTTTCTATGGTGACAGGGTCAGCAATACGGGAGGCAGAACGGCTGCCAGAGGTGGTGATAGGAGGGACTGTTGGTCTTGTACAGTGTCGTTGATGTTATTTTTAAACATGGCAGACATTAGGTGATGGTTGCCGACCCAGCCGGGGCCGAGACCTCTCCACTTCTAATTTATAAAGACTGAACGGCAGCAGAACAGAACAGGTAGTTTCATGTCTTTTTCAGTGCTGGTGAGGACACCTTGTGCTTTGACTCTCTGTGACCACATGACCCCATGACTCATTCTCCTGAAAGATCCAGCTCACGTCACACGGATGCAGGAATCTGTGTTTGCACATGTTATATCAGACACTGTGGATAATACACACACGTCAGTTCTGTAATCCTGAGGTGGGACACAGAGCTAAACTTATACTCTTTGTCTTGTTTCAGTGTTCGGATGGTAATTCAGCCCAAGACAACTCCTCCCTCAAGCGTGTGGCTGTGGTTGAAGACTTCTTTGACATCATCTATGCCATGCATGTGGAGATGGGTGCTGACCCTGGCCGAGCACCCAAACACGCGGGCCAGAAGAAGACCTACAAAGCGGTGAGTTAACACAACCAGGGACCTCCCAGTGTGGCTCCTCGCTGACAGTGATGCTGAACAGAAAACAAATTATATTCCCTTATAACCCCTTCCTGCCTCAACACCACATGGAGCAGCTAGTGGGGAAAAGTGGCAAAAGCAAAGCAGGTGGATGTTGTGCACATACAAACCCCTCAGGAGGAGGAGGAGGAGGAAGCTGCACATGAAAAACTTAAAGCTCCCAAAAGCTGCTTTTTTAGTTTTACAAGGTCTTTGTCAGGAAAAGATGGATGCGAATAAAAAGCAGACTACACTTCACTGATATACTGTACACAACATTAAAACTGGTCCATGCAAGCAGGAATATAATCTGCACAGTAGATCAGTAGCAAGGTCCAATTGATACAAGCTCTCGACCAATCACAGGTCAGTCTCAGCTGTCAATCAGATTCAAGATTTATGTTTCACCCAGTTTTTATAGCATCAAATTACTAATTAAAACCATATAAACACATGAACATACATTTAACATGTTCTTTGACTTTTTAGTTGGTTCATCTCACAACCATTTACATGAAAGAGGTGGAATTTATGACCTATACTGCAGCCGGCCACCAGGTGGCGATTCGGAATCCATCTCATCCATCTATATGTACAGTCTATGATTAGCAGGTATTATGTATATGACGTTTACCTGATTATCAGTAGAAACATAATTGAGGCAGCTTGCAGATTTAAATTTAGCTGAAGAACTCTCCTTTCCAGAGGTTTTAAAGAATCCCAGTTATTTGAAAACATCTGTACCGAAGTAAAATCCTGCGGTCCCAAACCTGAAACCAACTTATGTAAAAGACATATAAGCTCTGAGAACGTAATGTTTACATTTTAGCATCAGAACTCGGGAACAACCAGCTCTCCCAGGAAAACAAAGCACTTAAACCACTGATTTAGATTTAAGTCACACTATTTACACATCTTAAGGAAACACAGTTTCAGTTAATCATGCAAGCCGAGGTGTGGTCTTGGGTCGGGTGGGGTGTCCTGACAAACTGAGAGGCTTTGTGCGTGTCTATGTTGGGTGGCAGGGTTGGGGGGGTTTAGCAGGACTCCTCCTCTCCTCCCTCCCCCCCACAATTGAAAAAATAGTCATAGAGCCAATTCCTCCTGCCCTGTAGAGAGGTCCTGTCACGTCTCATAGTGTGTACCCTTTTGAGGAGGCAGCATCACTGGGGCAGGGCATAATATGGAACTGTCACTGTGGCCTTCTGGGAGGTGCACGCTCCTCTGGGTGGCCTTTCCCTCTCAGCTGCCTCAAGGGGCCGTGAGGGGTGGGGGCAAAGGGGATGGGGGAGCTGTGGCAGTGGCAGTGGCGGTGGCGGTGGCGGGCCGGTGGGGGTGGGCACCCCTGCTGCCTCTCCATGGTCACGTGAAGGTCGCATTTTACAGGGAAACGCCAGAGGGGGTGAGGATGGGAGGGTGGCATATCAGCGGAGACAAACAGAGAAGGAAGGCTGAGCATGAGAGAAGGAGAGAGAGAGGGAAAGAGGTGTAGATGTGAGTCAACTGCACCTGAGAGAGCAGGGAGGGAAATGAAAAGGGAAAAGATGAACACCACTTGTGTTTTAAAGCAACAAAGCAGAAATGTGCAGAGGTCTGGAACTAGAACGAGGCCATCCCGAAAGCATGAGCGATCGCCCAGCGGGAGGATCCCTCCTCATGCCACGTCAAGACCACACAAAACCACTGACCCCTAACTTTCACACGTGCATGTGGCACAATGAAAAGAAAAAAAAAAACACCTGCACACAGTTGGAGCTCGGCCACAGCCTGAGCCATGTTTTATTTTGCCGTAACTCTGTGTCATGTGCTCGCTCCCCTGGCACAGATCGCAGAGACCTACGCCTTCCTGCCCAGAGAGGCGGTGACTCGGTTCCTAATGAGCTGTGGAGAGTGTCAGAAGAGGATGCACATCAACCCCAGCACTGCAGAGTTCAAAGGTAATGGCGCACACAACTGACCTGTGGATACCTCGCTCGCTCCGCAGACATCATTAACCGACGTGCTATTTTTGAGATCAACCTTTAAGAGCAGCTATAGCGCTCAGATGCGTTTGACACACTGACACGGAAAAGGGTTAATTACTGTGTTGCATGCTGAGATTTCATAAGCCAATTGGTCCTTTAATACATTATTCTTTATTGTACATTATTATAAGATTCATAGAGATGCTAGAGGTGTTCTGTTTGTTGGCACCTGAATAACAAACATGGTAAATTCTCCCGGAGACGTTATTAATTGCGAGCTTATTTCACTTTGAAGAGTTTCTGAATCAAGCCGTCATTAATAAACCATATTGTGTGTATCCATCCCCGACATGATGTAACAAAGACTCAAGAGATCCAGGATCTCTGGGACTGTACAGAGCAGCTGGATGATCACAGAGTCCCTCTAGTGCCCGGCGTGGGGACTGCAGTCAGCTCCACAACCACATTGTTCAAATCCACGTGTGTTCCAACCGGGATTTCAACCTTTTTGCAGGATGTTGCAGCGAAGTCTGCATCGCTCAGAGGGTTTGTTTACGCCAGTAGCTCCGAATTCCTCACAGACGTGTTCAGCTGAAGAGGGAGAGCCACAAAAAATGAACGTCTCCAGTTTGATTCCGAATCCTTTCACTGTATAGAGTCTGTAGAGAGCAGAGATGGACAGGGGCATGATGCTATATCAGAACACACACATGACACTTTGTTGATTTGATGTGACTGATCGCATTATCTCTGATGTCTATTGTGAATATAAACGCCCATGAATCTGTTTGTAAATCTCAGAAGCTGCAGAACTCGCTTGAGAGTCTTCATATGTTTGAGTTTTTGTCAGTTTTAAAGGTTCCAGTGATACGTGAGTGCAGATCCATGTGTGCACTGCCAACAGGGATTGATAATAACTCATTGGGCCCAGTTGTACTGGTGCTAACTAAAGGTTTGGAAGTGGGGGGGGTCAACCGTGTAGTGAAACCTGTACAGTTTAATACTGTGCAAATTGAACTGCCATAACCATAAAGCTATGTTATTATTAAAGTTCAGTTTCGGTTGATATTAGTTTGTGTGTGTGATGACACAGTTTTTGGGAATATGCTGCTGGTGTATAATGTGAAAATTTTTTTTCTCACAAATTAAAAAAGTAGTCATCAAATAATCTCAGAATCTGATCTGGTTGAGTGTAACCTACAAATATAACATTAACATTTATATAATTATCAGTTTTATCAGTTTTTAACATTGCATTGGGTTTATATTCCATCTATAACTTTACAAATGTTTGTTTGCCGTTTAAATCTCCACGTAGGTTTTGTTCTAATTCCAAGTACAAGCCCTCCATTAAACACTTCATTATAAGTATTAGCAACGAATTATATTTGAAATATGAAAGTTAAATCTTCCAATTATGAATTATGGCCCTCAGCAGTGTTTCAGTATTACATTAATGGTTCATTAATATTGATGATTTCATTTATAAGTGGTAATAGTTGATCATTGTGGAGCTAGTTTGAACATTTCCTGCATATTCTGGTAAAGATCTATATAAATATAAATGTAGTGTCAGATAAATGAGTGAAAAGTAAAATGTTTCTCTGGAATGTGATTGTTTTTATAATCTCTGTGGGTTTTCTGTGCTTTTTCCTTTTTGTCAGAAAATGACAGACCCGCCTCACTGGTCCCGGACCTCATTGATTACAACATGCCTCTTACTGCCACCTACCTGAAACAAATGAAACTGCAGTGCATGACAGCCAATGAAAGGGTAAGTGTCTTCTTCTGCAAGTGGACAATGAATGTTTGTGAAGAATGAGCATAAAGACAAAGTGTCCCGATGGATTCATTTGAAGAATCTGCTAACGCCAGACCAACTTGTCGTTTGGCCGATAAATGAACCTTTTCAAGATTCACGATCAAGCGATCACAATAATCAACAATCACAGAATTACACATAACAAAGAAAAGAAACAAAACACACAACCCTCTCCCCCTGAAGAAGTTGAATCTATATATTTGGTTGCCTTTGTGTTTTCTAACCACTTGTAGTTATTTATAATAAAGTTTAAGGTTAAACTATAAATTATAAAGCCTCAGTTACATTACTTTGTCTGCAATAGAAATCATTGCAGACAATTTATTTTTTTAATATGTACATTGGGTGATTTGTTGGTATTGAAAACGAAACGCTCCCTAGTATCAGTACCACATCGGCCCCTGCATCAGTCAGGGTCTTGAATCCTCCACCGTTAATCTCTCCTTATGCACGATGACTGTGTTTGCTGCACAAGTCTTCTGCTCATTGTCCTTTGAGTTCTTCCCTCGAGGCTCCACGGAGGGTGGCCCTGTCCTCAACTTTTTTTAACTAGTCCTCCTGCCGGGTAGGAGGAGATCAGTGTCAGATGTGGATTAGTGAAGCTTCGGTAGATGTAGTGACGTCACGCGTGAGACCACTCCCATGTGTAGCTGTGACACAAACACTCACAAGCCCCTGTCACTAAAGTGCAGGGAGCGCCGCTCGATGATGATAATGTAGCCCTCACTGACGCATAATTAGGATTATCCGGAACAATGACCCAGGCTGTGATTCGTGGGTGAGTACAAATTAACAAATGCTCCTCAGACTGTTGGTCGCATCTGTGTGTGTCTCTGTGTGTGTCTCTCTCTCTCTGTGTGTGTCTTCTCTGTGTGTGTGTGTGTGTGTGTGTGTGTGTGCAGGCTGAGAATGAAAGTACCAATAATTTAATAATGAACCGTGAGCTGTGGTTAGTTCAACGTTGTCGTGATTTGTTCCATATCTGAGCTGCTCTGTGTTAGTGCTCAAAGCAGCAGTTGGTTCGACAGTGTCACACGTTCGCTCTGTTTACAAAAGCACATGAAAAATTATATTTGTGAGTGAGTATCTGTTCGGTTGCAGCGACTACAACTCTGTTTGCATATTGTTTTGCGGAACTTAAGTGTTTGTGGAAGTCAACGACAAACTTGACCTTCTCTAAAGTCAATATTTTATGAAGGTGGACGTTAATATCATGTTTCAGACTTGTTTTCTTACTGTTATTATGATCCCTGTGGTTGGATTCAGGCCTTGATGTAGAAACACAACCGTGACTGGACTAAAACTAATGATCCTTAGCGCGCAATGTATCGCACATTATTTCTCATTTAGTCAACAAATGATTTATGACATCTGCTTATCGTCTTAATAGTGAGACACTAAAGTTGGTTTTATTCTTTATTCTTTGTAAACCGTACCGTGTAATGATATAGGCCTCAGTTTTAAAAGTATATCCTCCTATTGCATCTATACATGAATTATTTGTCTTCCTGAAGTGTAGACATTCCACCTACTTACAAACTGTAATTAGACGCACACTCACATATGTGTGTCTCTCTCTCTCTCCCTCTTTAATGCAACATGGCTCACTTGGTACCTAATAGAGCTGTCACTGAGCATTTTGGTCCTCCTCAAACCCCTTACAGAGGGACGGATGCATATTCCCAGGAGTTTAGGCCTATTTGTGTGCTCGTGTGTGGAGGAATGAGATGTAATTCTGCTCTGCTCCGTCACGTACTCGTAGTCTTGCCTCCTGTGACTAAGATGCCAGCTGACACATGACGGCGTGCGGCACGGAGGCCAAAGAGAAGTCGACATACATGTTAGCTTAACGTATATACACCGGGTCTCTGTGAAGCTTAACACGGCCTCTGAATAGTTTGTGAGATTATTTCCGCTCTCCTCTGCTAATCCTCACCACCGTGGTTCGCCCCTTTTTTGTGTTACTCTATCTTTAGGGTTAAAAACAGCAGCGCTCCGAGAAACATCCAACTTAGCAGGGAGGCTGCTGCCAGAGTTCAGCAGGTTTTATTAAGAGACACATAAAAAAATAATGCAAAGGAATTTCAATATGGAGACATATATGGACAAAAACATTTTAATTGTGGGTTTTCCTTCCATCACTGACATGGAAATTGTTTAAGGACGGGATTTCTTTTTTCAGCCATCACAACAGGAACTAGAATGACACTCGCAGGAGGACAAACTTCTTCCGAGGCCAAATTCCACACACTAATAGAAAGTAGTTCCCTAAATGTGCCGGATTTCTCATCGAGATCCATGAACCTCCCTCTGGGAAATTGGTAATAACAAAATTCCTGCTTCCACCCCCTGATCTGGATCTGCACCAAAACTTACCACATCCTTCCATGTAGTGGTTCTCTGTTTACTTTTCTGTGTGTACTGCCAAAGCAACCAACAAACAAAGGGACAGGGGGGAAAACATAGCCCCCTTATTGGAGGCAACAATTCCAGAGTACATAAGAGCAGTGTTGTTTCAAGATAGACTTTAAAAAACTCCTTTAACAGCTAAAGAGACAAGAGACTCAATGAGACAAGAAGAAAGTCTCATTCTCTAAATGAGAAAGTTGGAAGTTAGAAACATGCCGGTACCGTCCCGCGGCTCATTCAGTTGCTCCTCTGCCTCCGTCTCTCTCCAGGACGACAGCTCGGTGAGCAGCGAGGACATGAACGGCACTGAGCCCACATGGGTCGCAGCGGAGCAGCCCCCAGTGCCTGAGCCCAGTCCACCCAACGGGGAGCAAGTCAGCAACCCGACAGCCGCCATTAAAGAGGAGGATGGTAAGACTGCGGCTGCGTTGTGGCACAATCGTCATTGTTTTTATTCCCTCTACATCTGGAACCTGAAGGTATCCTCGTTAAAACAGGTACAACGCGGGGCAGTAAACAGCTTGCCTTGTTCTTAGTGGACTAATCCAAATAAATCCACTCTTACAGGGGGTGGGACACCAACCGCAGCCCCAATCCTTTGTGCACCCCTCTCTCTCAGGGTACTGGGCTTAGAGAAGTAGGACAAAGGCCGATATTAACCTTCACAGATTACACACCACGACGGAAAAGACGGGAAATGGGGCAAATCGTTAAAAGAGAATTACTGTGTTTCAGTGAATGGAGGTGTGCGCGTGACACACGTAGACATGATCATGTGAAATCAGTGCTTGGCCAGAAACTGGGTTAAAAAGCTATAATTTGCGCACACCGGGGAGCGACGGCTCCCTTCCCCCATCAGTCCCTCCTCACCCCCATTTCTTTCCCTGTTTGCCAGTAAAACTCCTCAGATTCTCCTCTTTTTACTATAACTTTTATTTATCCTGACAGTTGACCCCAATACCCACTTCCGTTACATTTCCATAAGGCACAACACGAGGCGCTAAGTTTCCTCCCCCTGTGGGAACACACCCCCTCAGTCACCACCCACGATAGAAATAGTGCCGTAGTAAACAAACGCACATTAATGCTAAATGCTGCTGATGACAAACATCCACTCAGCTCATCCGCATATCTGCGTCTCCACCCCGTCCTCCTGTTCCCTCCCCTCTGCCAGATGACGACTCCTCGGAGAGCGGCAGTGCCAACGGGCTGCCGGCCCTGACCTCCCCGGAGGTGCTGGCTGCGGGTGGGAACCCCCCAGATGGTGGGGCCCCTTATGGGGAGGTGACGGAGAACGGTCTGAGCGCTCCCCTGGACTTCAGCACCACCTCGTCCTCGTCCTCCTCCGAGGATCAGCAGCCGGTCAATCTGAGCGACAGCCTGCTGCCCGTGGGGTGCTCGCCGACAGACCCCAACAGGAAGTACCCCGTCAAAACAGAGTACGCCAACAAGGTGAGTGCACGAACTTCATCTGATAAGTGACGATCCCAAATACACAGATTTTGTTGTTGCTCGTCTAGAAGCAAATCCTCTGTATAATCTATAATAATAATGATATTTTTGTTTTCCCAGTCTCCTCCGTACAGCTCAGGAAGCTATGACTCCGTGAAAACTGAACTGAGCATGAGTGCCGAGGACTTGACCTCTGGCCGGGCGCAGATAATCGATGAGGACGACGATGATCATGACGACCACGATGACAGCGACAAGATTAATGATGCTGAGGGGATGGACCCTGAGAGACTTAAAGCCTTCAATGTAAGTATCCTGTCTCACTGATGTAGTGCAATTACATTTATACACAGTGACTACAACACAGTGCTTCTTCTTATATCTGTGGCTCTGCCCTCTTCTTGAATTTGCTGTTTTTATGTGTAGATATTATACATATAAATAAAAAAAACCTCACATCCAAACTCAGCGTCGTCCAATATTCAGTTTATTCTGTGAAAACCAATATTGATTCAGTCTAATGGAAATAAAGGAGCATGTGAGTTGGAAAAAATGCAGCCATGAGTGAATAAGCCGGGAGTAGAAATATGGTCCTGCGTATGAGCAGTGACTCCATTTTCACGGCTCCTGTTTTCATCACCTCCCCCTCCCTCTTTATCCTCTCTACCTCTAATGCGCCCCCCATCCCCTGCCTTCCCTTTTCCTTCCCTTTTGTTTTCAACTCTCCTCTCCCCTTCTCCCCCCCCACCCCCCCCCCCCTTCCATTTTTCGTCTGCTCTACAATCTGCCGTCATTCCCTCCTCCCAACCCCCATCCTCGGCATCTCGAGATTTGTGCGTCTGTTCCTGGACGATCCGGACGCCATGGTGCCATCTCCAAACACCCAAGGAGATCCGGCCAATGAATCCGAAGCCGCCGTTCCCGAGTTCCAGGAGCCTCCCCAACGCATCCCACCTACCTCAATCCTGTCGCCATGAAAAAGCTTTGAGCAGCCCCCCACACACACATCTAAAATATTGTCTGTGTGAATACAACACACCATCTTAAATCAGTGACATTAATAACGTGCAAAAAACCCCACTGCCTCCCGCTGCCAGATCCGACCAACACCTCCTCACCTCACCTCTGCCATGGCTGAGAACATCCTCGCTGCCGCCTGTGAGAGCGAAACCCGGAATGCTGCCAAGAGGATGCGGCTCGACGTCTACCAGTCGACGGTAAATGTCTTGGCAGTTGGTGTTTGGGAATCTGCCCAGCAGGGAACTGAGGAATGCACTGGAATGGCCATGGATCATTAAAAGCATAACTACACACACACCCCCCCCCCCCCCCCAGCTCCGGGCCCAACTCCTCCCAGTTTAACAATTTTCGAAAAAGGCTAAAAGAAAGTGGGCAGGGAGCTGAGAGAGGGGGATGGAAATGTGAGTTGCTCAGTTGTG
This sequence comes from Reinhardtius hippoglossoides, assembly GCA_006182925.3. Lineage (NCBI taxonomy): Eukaryota > Metazoa > Chordata > Actinopteri > Pleuronectiformes > Pleuronectidae > Reinhardtius > Reinhardtius hippoglossoides. The sequence continues at coordinate 23,127,137 of CM031675.1, read as the reverse complement.
TTCTCAGACCAGAGAAAAATCTGGAGCAACACAAGAATCACAAGGCCCCTCTGCCAGGAGCTGTTTAGAGGTGGAGCTCTCCAGAATCCCCTGAAGCCGTCATTAGTGTGGTGGAGCCCCGACGTGGTCCTGAGCCATATCGATCTGACCCCCCCCCCCCCCGGCCTCAGTCCCATTGAAGCCCAGAGATGGAGATCTAAGAGCCGAGGTGGTGATCTGTGATGAAACAGTGATTGCAAACGTTGCTATCGAGGGACTGTCCTGCCATCAGCAGCCACTTCTGAGCCGAAGGTCTGAGGGAAAAGATTGAGTCCAAATGGCAAAGTGAAAATACAAGTTTCACAGACTCCCTGTAAAAGACAGGAGGATTTTAAAACAGTAGATGGCCGGTTGAGCCAAGAGTAAAGCCCATCTCGACATGTTAAAGAAAGTTAAATAAAATCCTGGATGTGCCCACTTATCTGGATCCGGTGGTTCCGTGGGTTTCCCTCCACCCCTCCATCAAATTTCATGGAAATCAGCTTAGTAGTTTTTGCGTAATCCTGCTGACTAACAAACGCAGATGGAAACATAACCTCCTTGACGGAGATAATAACTAGCAAGAAATTATAACACCAGCATTGTTGTGCTCTTCGTATCATTTAGTTTGCAACTGCACAACATAAACCCCAATGTTCTGCTCAGCACTCAAACCATTTCATGTCTCGTAGGACGAGCCAGCCTCCGGTGACAAGTCCAACTCGAGGGACTCGGCCCCTGCGGCCCCGACAGCATTTTCCATTTCCAGCGCAGCCTTCGCCCAGGACCAGCTCTACACCAACGGAGGCCTCAACTACAACCTGCGAGGATACGGGACGGCCGGCAGCACCCAGAACTCTGGAGCTGCACAGACCAATGGTGAGGAGCTTGTTCACGTCCAGCTCGACCAGATAATGCTCTTTACAAAGAAGTTTGCTCAAATCACAAAAAACCTGTTGAGGTGTACGGCCCGAAACTAGACTTCTACATTTCTGAAACACTATACGGACAAGTCTTCTCTATTATTCAGGGTATTGAGTCATTTCAGAGTTTAATATTTTAATTAAAAGATATTTAACTTGGTAAAGATGCCTTCTGGCCCCATGTCATAGTCTCTAATGTTTCTCCGTTACTGTTCTGTACGGCCGCCTGAAGACAAGCACTGAATTCTGGATGATTTCAGGAGATTAGGTGCATGTTAGATCTTGTCCTGAGGAATCACAAGGAGTGAGACGGCGTGTTGATGACGTTTCTAACACGCTACAGATCCAAAAACTAAAAGAATACAAATATCTCCAGATGAGAAAGAGGAGCCATATCGTAGAAGATGCTGATGAAGATGTTAACTTGGAAACAAGATTCAGGAGCTTTTGGTGATGAGGGCTGAAGCCAGTGTCAATGTTCTGCAGTGTTCTTGTCTGAAAACGGCTTTTGCTTTGTGTCCACAGGTCCCACAGATCTGAGTATGAAGTCCGTCGGCCCAAACTCCTCTTCCTCCAGCTCCAACAGTCACGGTCAGGGCGGTGGCGGCGGCGGAGCCTCGGCCCAGCTCAGCCCTCCGGAGGTCACGGCGGTGAGGCAGCTCATCGCCGGGTACCGGGAGTCCGCGGCCTTCCTCCTCCGCTCGGCAGACGAGCTGGAAAACCTGATTCTGCAGCAGAACTGAGTAATGAGCCAAACCGTGCCAAGACCCTCCCCTCGCCTGTCCATCTCCGCCGCTCTGAGTCTCACATGTTTGGGCAGACTTTCACATACAAAGACACAAATGTAGACGAGTGATGCCGCAGCACACGGTGGGTCCCGTAGGTACGGCACCTTTACTTTTCTCCCACGCGTCTCTGTATTTGGACAGGCCGGAACATATCACAGGCTGAAAAATGTTGATTTATGCATTTGGTTCACTTTGACCTTAGTGCCCTCTTATCTGTAGCCATCCATCCCATTCAGTTCCTTTTACCACCTCAACCTCCATTTGTCTCAGGAAGCGATGATCTATGTGAAAAAAAAAATGAAAAAAATCTGCATTGGTACACAGTGAGTACCAGAGGTGTTAAACTAGCTGTGACCATGACGCCACATTGGCTCGTTCGTGTAGATTTTTTTGAAATGAATAGTTAAATATCAGTGAGTTATCGTCGGTACTTTGTCTCTATTTTTACACGGAAGTAACATATGCTGTGCAGTGGCATGATTTGATCGGGTCGAGTCTTTTTTCTTAACGATAACAACACAAATTCATCTTTGTTTCATGGGGGAAAATTTGGAGCATTGCTTGGTTGAAGTCCGTAGATTAATCGCTGCTAAATCCACTGACCTGTGAACCTCAACAGCTTCTGTACCACGTGCAAAAAAAAAAAAAAGAAAACGAAAGAACCTGAAAGTTTTTGACCAACAAATCAGTCGAGTGGTTCGGTCGGAATCTTTACCTCGGTCCTGCTCCGCTGGAGTAGTTTTCTACGCTCGTGGTCACTGAGAGGCAAAGACTCATTACCCGACGTGACTCGAGCTGCAGTGATTTTATGATAAATATTTCTATGGCAGACAATTTCTCTGAGCTCAACAGGCAGGAGGCCTTTGAGACGCCTTGGTATGCAAATTGAGGTCACGGACACCTGTCAGGGACAAAGAGGAGAATGAACCTAGCGTTTAGACTCTGGGTTTAAACCAGTGCTTCGGGAAAAAGTGGAAAAAGGTGCAATATTGAGGATAATCAGTAATGGTGTGCTTACTGAGAAAGACTGTCAGAGTCGGTGAGGCGCTTCTTTTTTTTTACGAGGGGAGAACTCCACCACGGCCCCCCCCCGCCCGCCTGCTGCAACTGTCACGTTGTTAAAAAGAAAAGAGAGAAGAGAAAAGAGAGAAGAAGCGGTATCCCAGGCAGCATTGTAGCCACTTTCAATGTTGTTGTTTGTCGTGAAACGCCGATCGTTTATCGCCGACCTCGTTACTGAGGCACTTTCACGTGTTGGGATCAATCCTCCGTAGAAGTGATGAAAAGGAAAAACGGGACCTGGCAGAAAAAATTAGACTTGATGTTGCACGTCTTTTTCTTTTTTTTTTTTTACTTTCAAGTGATTCGGGGGGGGGGGGGGGGGTTGTTTTGTGTGTGTGAAGGAAATCGTTCTGTGGGTGTTCTCAAGTTAAAGGTGCACATAGAGCTCACACCGTTACTGACAGTCAGATGAAGGCAGTGGTGAAACTCGCCATAACGACCATATGGCTGTACCGGGTGCAGTGAGAGAGAGAGAGAGAGAGTGTGTGTGTGTGTGTGTGTGTGTGTGTGTGTGTGTGTGTGTGTGTGTGTGTGTGTGTGTGTGTGTGTGTGTGTGTGTGTGTGTGTGTGTGTGGGCTGCTCAGACAAAAGAAACTCCTCTGTCCGTCCGTCCCCTCTGACCTCAGCTGTTTCAAACCCATCTCGTCAGATCTCATCGATACTGAAAACTCACTGTTTAAAAAAAAAAAAAAAAAGAAGCAAGAGACAATCTTTGAAAAAGATGTAATCACATCACAGTTTACTCTCCCAGCTTTCTGCTATGTGTGTGTGTGTGTGTGTGCGTGTGCACGTGTGTGTGTGTGTGTGTGTGGTCTGAGGGCACACAAAGAGGACTCAAAGCAGATCTAGAGCACAGTCTCACAACAGACACTTTTAATGGTGAGTCACTCGGCACAAAAACACTTGTGTAAGTGTGGGTGTGTGTGTGTGTGTGTGTGTGTGTGTGTGTTTTTCCTTCTTCTTTTCAATCCGTTCTTTTTGCGTTGATGTAAGCGTTGTTGTTGTCGTCGTCGTCGTCGGCGTGTCGATCTTCTGTTTGTGTATAAGTGGAGTGACACCGTTTGTACGACATCTATCTGTGACGATTTAATTCAGTCGGCTGAAACATTCCAAACTCAATGACTCTTCAAGCGGCCGCACGCGGCTCACACCTTAGTGATTTGTCAAAGTTTAGAGAGATATATTTCTGTATTTATCACAAATCTTATCATATTTATCACAAATCCGTTTATTTCAGCATCTTCCACCAGAGCTGGATTTACACACACAGGATCCTAAATAGCTCATTTATCTTTTTACCATCACTTCACGATTGGGCTACATCTCTTTTTACGTTTAAATTCTATGATCTATTGCAAGTTTGGAAGCACTTTACAGCTCAGGATTAAGGAAACACAACGCGGGGATGTGAGTCTTTACCTCGTTTGGGAAAATCAGCCTCAGATCAAAGAGGTGATTACAACAAAGGAGGGTTTCACACTCGACTCGCGATCAGAAGCAGTTTTCGTTTCCGCTCCATCGGTTTGAACTCATCGGGTTAAATGGTGTCACGTGAGGGATGTTTCATGAAGGAGGCTCACGGGGGAGAAGCGTCTGGAATCAGGAACCAGGATTTATCTGCTTCATGAAGCCGGTTGGAGCAAACGCAAAAGGTTTAAAAACACAGATCTTAGACGTCAAGAAGCTGGAGGGTCACTCAGAAGAGGGTCTCCCTCCGCCAAGGCCCAAAGGCCCCTTTAAAATCACCAGATCTGGATGTTTATTTGCATCTGCACCAAACTCTAAATATCTTATACTTTTTTCATCAAGATCCACGAATGATTCTGTGAGAAATCAACAGATATGATGAAAAACTCACAATCTCACAATGTTAAAGATCTGATCTGGATCTAATTTGAATGGGTTCTTCCCTGATCCACATCTCATCCTCCCAAGTTTCAGTTTCCTGCTAAAGAACAGAAAAATAATCACTAGTGAAAACTTGACCTCCTCAGCAGAGGCGTGTTAATAATTGCAGGTTTAATTTTGTTGGGTAAAACTTCTTTGAAGAGGTTTCTTCCTTTGAGGCGAAAGCCAAAGTTATTCCTCATCTTTACTTTAGTTGCAGTTTATTTAAAAAGCACTTGTTGCCTGGGTCCCTGTTCAGGATGCTTCAGACTGAGCTCAGGTTTCAAACTATGCATTTAAGTGCATCAGACTTGATGTGTCCTGTCTGACGTTAGGAACCTCAGAGAGGACACATGTCTCCTGTCTGACGTTAGGAACCTCAGAGAGGACACTGCCCTCACGTACCTCGAGGAACTGTCTTGTTGACTTAGAACCTGAGGACGCAGCTTACCGAGGTGCACTGACGGGTTGTGAGTTTAAAACCTCCTTTGTGAAGCAGAATATCCTGACTGGTTTCAGTAAATCTGATTTTATAATCCCAGATGTTCGGGGACCCGAGTCCCGACACGTTCACGTCTTCCTCGTCTCCTCCGACCTGCTCGTCTCGTGACCGCCGCCGCCGCCGCCGCAGCTCCGCTTTCACGTCACTTCTCGGTGACGCCACTGAATCTCGTCCCATTCGTGCACAAACTAAAAATTTGCTTGCAGATTCGTATTCCGTCTTAAAAAGTCAACGCTGAGCAACATTTTAGCTGTTTGGTGGAGTTACTGTGACCAACAACCAACGCTCGTTGTCACGTTGTTGTTGTTGTCGTCGTTGTTTTTCTGTTTTTCTGTTTTTTCTTCTTCTTCTTCTTCTAAATAAATGCCCAATGGATTTTCTCTTTGTATTGACTGGACAATGTAATCTATTGGTGTTGATTAAAAATGCCCTGGTAGCTTGTGGATTGCTAAAGTGGTCAGATAAATGTACTGTATAGCTGTACAAAGAGTGATAACAGATGTTTTAAACCTTTCTTTTCTCTGTGGGTACAGCACTGTTTAAAAAAAAAAATCAAAGTGGTTTTTAGCCCTTGCCTGTTTTAACTTATAATTTGGTGGTGGTCTGTATTTCTTCTATTGTTATTTATATCATTTGAAATTGTTGCCCTTCCTGCACTGATAGAGACTGTGCTCTGTGCGGGGGGTCGTACTGTAAACCTGTGTGAAGCTTTGTATTTCTCCCCCCTTCTGGTTTTGGACTCAGTGAAAGTGTGATGTTTACATGTACAGTTTTTAAAAAATACTTTTCTTTTTCTTTTTCGCGTCTTATTCAGGCTGTTTCCCCCCCCCCCCCCCCCCCCCCCCCCCCCCCTTCACCTTTTCCCCTTAATCTGTGTACATTTGCTCAGATACTTTACCTTTTTCTCTGTTGTTGTTGTTTCATTGCATCAAGTGCAGACGTGGCCTCCTTGAGGACTTGGTCACGCGGTCTGTGTGCCGTGACGTGGTCGGCTCGCTGTTGTGATGGCTTCCAGCATTTTAATCTTAAGTAAAGTGAAAACACGAAAGGGGATCGTCACAACTTCTCAAAGTGGACCGGGAAAAAGATTTATCAAGGATCAAGACGACTTTAATCAGCTGTTTTAAAAAATACTGTCGTGGCCTGAACGCGAGAGAGAGAGAGAGAGCGATGGGGTGTAGCTACATTTATTATGCTATATTAAGTGCTCATAATCTTTTAATATCCTGGCCGAGTTGTCGGGGGAAAGTCCTTGTCCTTAACCTGACTGGTGCCCTGATAGGTTCACTTTGCCCGGTTGTGACATCTCCTTGATAACATGAAAGCCATTCCCCTCTTCTGGCCTTTTAAGGGGAACCCATAAACCTCAGGAAATACTGAATCTCCAAGTTTAGTTTGTATCCGCTGATTTCTTCTGAGATGAGATTTAAGTCTCTCACGAAAACCATTAACATTTATATGAGATGTCTATTGTTTTGTACATTTACCATTGTGATTTTAAAAGTGGAGCTTTTTTCCGGTACCTGTGACTTAATATTTTGATTTTTTTTGGATTTTTTTCTTTTGGAGTGTTTATAGGTATGAATATTTATTATTATATGTGAAACTACAAAAAGACAAAAGAAAAAGGTTGAACCTGTTTCATTTGTATGTTTCATGCAAACCTGTCGAGGTGAGACTCTCTGCCTCTTACATATCACTAATGAGGGACTCGTGTTTGTTTGGAAATGGCGCTTTTTCAGTGTTGCATCGACGCTATGACAAAAAAATACACCAGTGGTTTACCAACGGCAGAGTTTCAAGGCTCTCCTCCTCTCCTGAGATGTCAGTCAATGAATAAAATAGTGCGATGAGCTATCAGACTCGGACCTCCTGTGTGCTTTCCTTGTTTCCATCTCTCCACATTGGGATCCTCACATTGTTACTGTGTCATCAGTGTCCACAAGAGGGCAGCAGAGAGTGTGGTTAGTTCATAAACAATAATCTTATCCTGAAAACTAGACATTAACTCAAGGAATTTACTATATTTATATATATTTAAGCCATTAAAAGTAGAGATCCAGATTATTAACAGGTTTTTATTGTGGTGAGTAATTCAATAATACCTGATAATGAAGTATGTTCTTAATTTTTAAAGCGCGTAACCACAGGGTCATTGGTCATTGGGCCATTGGGCCATTGGGCCAACAAATTGACCATATGCCAATTTCTACAATATAATGTTTTAATTTAGTTTAAATTAATCATTCCTGTTTATTTTAATATGTAGACTTAATTCTCTGCAGTTTAATTACTTTTCATCAGAGTTTCTCAACTGACCTCAAACATCTTACTCAGCAGAAACAAGTTCTAAGTTCTTCAAACATGTTCTTCATGTTCTTCACCTGTAAATTACTTTAACCTGATTTAATAACTCTCCTTTTTATATCAGATAGAGTTTGTTTCTTTGTGCACGTTCCCTGACTTATTAATATTAATCTAAACCTGCATCATGTGATAAAACTTCTCGTGCAAACGTTCAGTTCAGACTCATTTGAAATCTTTTTTCCGGGAATGTTCTTTGTGAAAGTCCCGACGTGACTCGGAGCAAGCGGTAAACAGCTGTGTCCTGTTTGCAGTGGATCACGAAGGGACCTGGACTGTGTGTTGACACTGGAAGTCGCTCAGTGACACGTGGACACACACAAGCTCAGGGTTTCACGTTTTCTGCTCACGCCGCTGATCAAATACAAAACTAAAATCCAGACAACATCCGACCTCCTGCAAACAGACCGGACCCTTCCGCCTGTAAATATCTAAGATTACACACTGATGCCCCGTGTTGACCTGAGCTGCAGCAGGTGGAAGATCTGCCTCTGCAGTAGATCTCAGTTGCCTTTAAAATACCTGGTTGTTGCACTAAATATACTTTATTTTTACTTTTTGGAAAAATAGCACAGATAGGTTGGAATTTGACTTCAGGCCTCATTCATGTTTTTGTTTGTTTTAGTTTCCATCCAGGCCAAAAATAAAGGGATTGATTGATTTTATTATTTGTCCACATAGGACATTTTTCCAAACACAAACATAACAACACACATCCGCAGACATAACAACACACATCCGCAGACATAACAACACACATCTGCAGACATAACAACACACATCCACAGACATAACAACACACATCCGCAGACATAACCAACACACATCCACAGACATAACAACACACATCCGCAGACATAACCAACACACATCCACAGACATAACAACACACATCCACAGACATAACAACACACATCCACAGACATAACCAACACACATCCACAGACATAACAACACACATCCACAGACATAACAACACACATCCACAGACATAACAACACACATCCACAGACATAACAACACACATCCACAGACATAACCAACACACATCCACAGACATAACACAACACACTTACATTGACAGAAGTGGACATTTGGTCCAGCAGCAGACATCGTCTTCTTTGCATGTTTAAAAACAAAATTGGACATTGTCAATCTTTTCTTTGTCAACAGGACACAGAGGCGGTAGCGTTGTTTACATGGGATCAGTTTAACTGAGAGGTGAGAGGAGGCGACTCATCCTCACCCACATCGGCCTCGGCCCCTCTGTTGTTATTCTATTTTTACTGGGCTTCATGTTACCAAACCTACAGATGATACGAAACGTCAAAACACCTCCAATAAAAACCTGTGAAGCACTGATTCATATTTTTGAAGAAAACAGTTTCTGGAAAAATGACGTTCTTGAGTCATTCACTGCTTCCTGTCAAGTTCTGCCCTGAGACATCCCGAGTGGCCCCCGGCAGAGATCTGCATGAGGGGACTCTCCCGTGTCAGGGAAGGATCATCGGCACTTGGCCGGGATCACAGGACACTTTTAGACCCCGTTGCCGCTCTGATACGATGCCAGGAATAGTTCAGCTTGGAGGACGGGGAGGACGGAGCCGTCCTTTTTTTAAATGGAGACGCTGAATCTGGTCCCGTAAGCATAAAAATATCCGTCCCTGTATGTGGCACTACATGTGTCACGTGCTCAGAAGGCTGGAGAGGTTTGACTTTTGTCCCAGTGACTTGAACTGCCCGCAGACTTTGTTCATCCTATTCTTAGACGTCGGTGTGTGCACATTGCGTTAGTTCGTGGAACAGTGGAAATAGATAATCAGCGAGTGCGTTGATCTTTCTGACAGTTAGGGCAGAAAGTTCTGGATATTTTAAGCTCAAGTATGAAAATGACCCAAGAGATGAGTTCTGCAGGAAATCTGTCCCAGTTCTACGACTGGGAAATTATTTGATTTCCGTAATTACAGATTATATGAAATATTGCAATCAACCTTGAATGAGTTTGTGAAAGAAGGTTTTTTCCTGAGTATTCATTAGTAGTTATTCAACTCACTGATATTTTAATTTACTGTGAATGCACCTGAGTGTTTTACGCCTGGTTTCTCCTGATGAGAGTTGGTCGCTGATTGTAGTTTTTTCATGTGTTTACTGAGCAGCAACATAAGAAATGTAAATGTATTCAATTCAACACTCAAAATTCATATATGTATATTTTAATTGTTTTGTTATTCTTCCAGTATTCAGCCAAAAAACTGTGAACACAAAATATTGCATTTGAAGAAAAACACCCAGATTGTAGAGTGAGCTGAGTTTTGGACTGAACATTTCGCTAAACGTAATAAAAATGAATATAAACAATATGTTATAAATATAATTTTTATTTTGAAACAACAAACCAGAGCCTTAAATTACATTCATAAACTCCTTATACTTCTGCAAAGTATATAACACAAACAAACTACTAAAATCCCCCAAAACAAGCAGTAATAATTCAGTCAGTCCAAACTGTGATCACACCATGTTGCATCTGAAGAAGTTGACTCTGAAGAAGTTGACTCTGAAGAAGTTGCACGGACTGAATCTCTGAAAACAATCTGCTGCAAAACATGTTTTTATGAATTAGATTTATGTCCCTCTTCATTTCCATGACGTGCACATATTATGGCAGCAGGTCCAATTATCTTGGAAGCCACGTTAAGGTCAGCTAACGCGGCGGCTGTTTCCAACAAGTTTCTAAGTTGGTAGAACCAGAATCCAGAATATCCACATGGATGAGTCAGACTCGTTTCCAGGAGCTGTTGACCCACATCGGCATGAAGGTGACGTGTCAACTGAATAAATCATTGCTAATCATATCAGAGCTATAACCAGATTAGGTGCGCCCATAGAAACAGCTGCTGTTATATAAAGAGTCATTGTTGGTGTATAAAGTTTATCAACGCTTATATAGAAACAATAAAACCCAACACAAGTCCTGACTTCACACATTTTATTTGTCATTATCAAACAGTGTCAAAGTTACGAGTGAAATAAAATGAAAAACAAACTTTTTACACGCTTTAGTTTTTTTTTTTTTTGGTCGTATTAAAACATAGACATACATATACGGAGGCAAAAAGCAAAAGTAAGTTCTATTTAATAGATAAAAAACCACCCTCATCATGAGCGAGGGTGAAGGAGCTGAGGGTGAAGGAGTCGAGGGTGAAGGAGTCGAGGGTGAAGGAGCTGAGGGGTCGGAGGTCACAGGGCGGGAAGGTGGATTCTAGGAGGAACTTGGAGTCGTTGACTTTCCGTTTTCGCTGTTTTCGCTGACTTGTCTGTTCAGAACCATTTCCCGGGCGATGCAGGTCACCTGACCGTCGGCCACTGTGTAGGTTTTGTTCCTGCAAACACGGAGAAAGATTCAAAGTTTAACCCACAAACTAAAAACCAAACAAAAACCCAGACTGACAGAAAGTGCGGTTGTATCACGACGCTCACTTTTGACTCTCGGATCCGTTCTGCATGCCGGGCTGGTTCTGCTTTGCAAAGAAAAACGAAGTCCACCAGTGGCCGGAGTCTTGCCTTGGAAGTCCTGTAGGGAACAACATGGCTTTATTTAAGATGGTGTTTATGATGCAGGGCGGAGCCACGTTTTTTACACTTCAAACTGAAAACTGACAGGTCCTCCTCTCCCGTACCTGGGTGGTGTGGAATGACCTCCCCCGTGTGCTCGGAGCTGCCACAGGAGCTGTTGCTGGAGGTGGAGCCGATTCGTCCTGCGACAACAACACAGTCGATTATAAACCGGAGGAAATCTCATCAGAGACACAAACAGGCTTCCACAGAGGAAACGAAACACAAGCACCCAAAACGTGGCATCTGGTATTTTTTATGAATACAGTATAAAGGCGGACAGGCCGCGTCGGACTCACTTCTGTAGTAGTCGTGGGTGGCGATGAGAGAACCAGTGGATGGAATTGAGGCCATTTTCTCCGACTTCAGGTGGAAAACCGCTCAAAGATGGAAAATGGGGACCTGCACGGGAGACAAAGAGGAAAAGAGGGAAGATTATTTTACTGGATTTACAAGAGAATGCTGTTACGTGTTCAGCATTATTTATCCCTTATAAATGTTATTTAAAAGGGATTTGGCTGCATCCTGTGTTTGGTTTATGGCGACACGAGGAAGCACATCTGCACTGACAGCACTCGCAGGACAACATGTCGTTCAGGGTGCATCTCAGGGAAGCTCGCCTGCCTCCATCCGTGCCCTTTGTGCTCCGTGCCCTTTGTGCTCCATTCCTTCAGCGGAGTGATGAAACGGGGACAGCTGCCTCGGAGAATCTCATTTCCCATGGCTCAAATAACACGAGTGTGTGTACGTGGCGTGTGTGTGTGTGTGGGAATGTGTCCATGTGTCCAGCTAGACTCAGATAAGATGGTGCATGAGTTGGCTGCGTGGCTGTCTAGATCAGGGTGCCAGGGTTCTCGCAATACACGACTTGTGTGCGTGGCTGACGGACAAACAGGCGGCTGCTGCTCTTCAGCCAGGAAACTATAGACGGCTCAATTCAGAAATACTTTCAGAGCCAAACGCAAAAATAAAACTTACCCGAACATGTTGCAGGATTTATTGACAGTGCAGCAAATCGTATTTATGATTTTTTTTGTTTGTGCAGTTTTCATATCCCACGTGTATTTCAGCCACTTTAAAGTGGAGTGTGTCGGGAGCCTGGAACCAGTTGGAGGCTGTAGAGCTTAACTCCAGGTGAGCAGCAGATGGCTTCGGGGATTTCACGTCTGCACTTCACAGCCCAGATCAACACAAACACACAGAGTTTTACCTTAGAATTAAAAGTATGTGCTCGTAGAAGTTTTGTGTGTAGTAGTTTGTGGATGTGTGACCTTTCAAATATTCTCAAACTGACACACAACAGCTGTAACACACAAACAACCCTGATGGAAACACCACCTCAGTGTTTAGATGATGAAAACAGCTGCTGTGACACTAATGTGAGGGAAATGAACCTGATGCTCTGGAGTGTTTTCAATAAGTCGTCACATTCGACCCACAGGCAGAAGAGACGAGGCTGAGTGTGACCACAGAGTGAAGAGAGGTGTGTGACAGTGTGTCTCTCTTACCTGTGAGATGCTGCTGCTGCTGGAACCAGGTTCTCAGGAGCTTGAATACAGAAAAAGCTGCAGGTTGTGACTGAGGCTCATCAGTGGAGGAGTTCTGTGAGAGAACCAGTCGACGGGCTGCTGGTGAACGGGCTGCTGGTGAACGGGCTGCTGGTGACTCAGCTCAGACTGAGGACAAGCTTTTATAGCAACTGACCGGAGGGGGGGCGGGGCCTGTGGCAGCTCCAGGACTCAGAAGGTGCAGTGGTGCACTGAACAGAACAGACATAGAACGCACATAGAACACAAAGAACACACAAAGAACAGACATAGATTACATAGAACACATAGAACACACATAGAACACACAAAGAACAGACATAGATTACATAGAACACATAGAACACACATAGAACGCGCATAAAACACATAGAACGCACATAGAACACACAAAGAACAGACATAGATTACATAGAACGCACATAAAACACATAGATCACAGATAAAACACACATGGAACACACACAACACACAAAGAACCGACATAGATTACATAGAACGCACATAAAACACATAGAACAGATAAACACACATAGAACACACAAAGAACACAACACACAAAGAACAGAGATAGAATACATAGAACACATAGAAAACACATAGACACATAGAACGCACATATAACACACATATAACACACAAAGAACAGACATAGATTACATAGAGCACACACACACTTATTTTGCATGATGTTGAAATGCAGCTTTATAACTCTGGTATCAAACAAAGTTACTTTATGATAACTGAAGAGTGTTTATTAGTTCCAGTGAGAGCAGGTCAGTGGAGCAGGAAACAGAAACTCCAGTGGAAACCAAAAATATGTGTCAAACCAAAAAGAGACATTCACCTTTAAAGAGGAGTTTGTGTGTTTGTGTTCCAGCTTCAGCCTCTTGATGAAAACACTGAATGAAAGTCGTCTTCTTTTTCACTATGTCACTAAAAACATTAACGATGTCTGAACGTTTTATTAGTTTTTACGTAGTTGATAATCTAAACTTGTGCAGAAAACCTTCAGACGTACAGGAGACATTCAACATCTTGTCCCATATATAATATATATATATATGATATGTCAATATGTGATCAATGAACGGTTCATGCACGACACTGCAAAACAACAATCTGTGATAGTTTATAATCTGTCAATCATTTATAGTGCGCATCCGTCCCTGGTGGTCTAGTGGTTAGGATTCGGCGCTCTCACCGCCGCGGCCCGGGTTCGATTCCCGGTCAGGGAACTCACTTTTAGCCTCTTCAGTTATTTATGTTTACAGGTTTAGGATCAGATCTTAATCTTCTCACTGCCACGATCCAGACTTTTATATGATTTATATGAAACCATAATCTGTGTTTTTTTATCACATCCCAAACAAAACCATGCAGGTCCAGGTTCATTTAGAGGCCTCTAGCGCCCCCTGGTGTACGGTGGTCGAGAGCTCAACGCACTGCAAATTAAGAAAACAACCTTAACTGATGCTTTGTGTTCCATCACCACTGACTAGTAGTAACTTCAGTAACTTCACAAAGCATTGAACTACAACCAGGTTCATCACTTTCTTTGGTCCCCTGGAAACATTTCCTGTGTTGTTTTCGCATGTGTCATCAAATTGATGAAGTTTATTTCTTAATTTCCACGTGTTTTTCTGAATCTCCACCGTACTAATGTCTCTAATATCAAATAAAGCTGCTACTGACTCTCGTCTATAATTACATGAACAAACTTTACCAGAGTCAGGAATAATAATACAATTTATAAATGATATTTACTTACTTAAGACCATTAATTACAAAAAAAACACACACACACACACAAACCATCCAATGTACTTTAACTAAAAATCAAGTACAAATCAAGTAAAAAATACTTGTTTTTAATTACATGATTCAGCGGGTGCATATTGCAGATGATTCCGATTATTGGTTTATTGTGCTCATATCTCAAAATACACAAATTGCATATATGAAACCTATTCAAATATAATTTGAATATTTGAGGGTTAAAACAAGGTCACATTACAAGTTCAATACATTCTATTTGTCATTCTGTGTTAATTAAGAGTGAGAAACAACAGTGGACACTTTGAGCACGGACAGGGAGGTCGAATAAAATGTTTTTTTTTAACTTTACAAGGTATGAAAAATAAAGAAGTGCGGTGTGTTCTCTCATGTGCTGTGGCGTGAGGACCTTCTCTCAAACCCGGACATATCGGCGCTACTCGTCATCTTGTCCTGTCGGAGTCAGAAAGAAAGAGGTCAGTACTCACACGGAGAGAAAACTGTGTTCACGTCTGCTGTTTTTAAATAAACTCACCTTCACAGTCCCAAGCATTTCCTCGAAGGACTTGAAAGTAGACGAGTGTCTGCGGAGAAACATACAAAGACCAGTTAGCCGGTGGTTTGACAGCAGGTAAGAGTCATTAGAGGAAACACAGGGACAAGCAGTCACAGTGTTTTACCTCATAGTCGGGACACTGATGGTGTGACTCAGGTTTCTGGGTGAGAGAAGAGTGAAGGAAGGAGAAGGTTGAAATTTAACTATTAAAATGACAATAAGACTTTATAAACAATACAGAACCTGCATTAAAAAAACAAGCCTTTATCACACATCTAATATTTCTTATGTTTGGTACTGTTCAACAGACAAATATCATAATTATTAATGTAGCTGGTCAGTGTTAAGGGCTTGAAGGTGATTTAAGGTTGTTTTTAATATTATGTATTGTTTGTATTGTGCATTGTTTGTTCTGTTGGCCAGATGACCCTTTAGTAAATTGAATTATAATAATAATATCTGATATATAGTATCTTCAGGGGTTTTATAGATGTACATAGGAAACTAGACTTGCTTGTGTTTCTTGAAATATGATTATTACTATCTATCTTTGGTTTAAAGCTGAAACTAGTGTTTTCTAATTAATTTGTCACTTGTAACTTTTCAATACATTTTTTAAAACATTTTTAAATGTCTGGAATTGATTAAAAAATTATAATTGATTGGTTCCCAAAGTACCTTTGTACCTTAGTTTTCTGCCAGTTTATTTATTAATTAAATCCACTTGTTATTCCAACTGTATGACAACACAACTTTAAATAAATAAAATAAAATTCACTTCAGATTCTCTTTATTCTGGTACATATTATATTTTCTTGTAAACACACACACACACACACACACACACACACACACACACACACACACACACACACACACACACACACACACACACACACACACACACACACACACTTCAGTGGGCTCAGCTTCACGTTGTAATAAGTAACAAACAGACGTGTCTTACCGGGGGGGACTCGGGAGAGGCAGAGCTCTGTTGAGGTGCAGCGTGAAGATAAAGACAGACACACACAGATAACGTCACACACCAGCTTCGGTTTCCACAAGCACGAGAACAACAACAGACTTATCAGCCACTGCTGCTGAGGTCCAGATGTACTGGTGTGATTGGATTACCGGCTGTTTACTGGTCCACCCAGCAACACAAGACAGGACACTCAACTCGGAGAGACTAAAACACTAACACTTCACAAAACAGTTGTGCTGTGTCTCAGTTTAGTTTTGTGTTGTTTGAAGAGTTTAATCAATTTACTCCCTCTGAGGCCTAAAGGAGGGAAATATGAGAAAGATGGGGGAACCACTTGAAAGTGATATTATGCAAAACATAAATAGGGACGTCATCACTAACAGCTTCAAGCATTATTCTTTATTTTTATCATTGTCAATAAATCTGATAAGAAGCAGCTCTTTCTCACAGGGGATATTTTGATGTCACTCAGTAAAGCGGATACACCTCCACCCAACAGTCCCCTGAATTCAATCAAGCTGCACTCAATTTCACACACCACTTAATACGCCGGGTTTCTTTCATCAAGATCCATGAATTATTCTCTGGAAAATGGAGAAAATGTTGAAGAAGTGAAAAATATTCCTAGATGTGCCCCAAAGTTTAATGGATTCCATAAAACAAAATCCTTCACCAGGTTTCATGGAAATTCATCCACTAGTACTATAGTACAATAATAAATCAACCGACATTGTTTTTGTTATAAGTAACATTGTGAAAAAAGACAACAAATCCATCTCCAGTTGTTCCTCTTTCATTCAGTGTATTTATCAAGAGGCTGAAGGTTTAACACTACTATAAAAACTATAAAAACTATAAACTACTATTTCAAGCTAACGTCTCCGGCTCTTTTTGGTTTGTTATGATTCACTTCGGAGTATTTTTAAGTCGTCAAGCTGGCGTCTGTGGTGTCTGTGGTGTCTGTGGTGTCTGTGATTCTGTGACTCTGTGCCTCTGTGACACTTTAATCCCGTAGACCTCAGTAAACTTCATATTTACACCGCGGGCTCGTCACACAGAGGAGATGATCTGATTAGATTTTTGAGCACCTTGCTCCATAAATTTGCATATGAATGCAGGAACACTGGTTTGCCTGAAGCGGTTGTACCTTGTTAACACTCCAAGCTAATAGTTGATATCATACATGTAGCATGCAAAGAGAAACACGTTGGCATGGAAACCCTTTGCTGATAAATGAGTCAATAGGATTAATTAGGAGGAAACTGATTTTACTCACAGACAAGCAGCAAACTTCACGCACACACACATTTACCACATTAGAAATAGATGATCTGATAAATTTGCCTTGCTGCAGAAATTTGCATATAAATAGGGTAAAATACTTTTTTACAATAGAGAAACAGGAGAGGTTTTAACTTTCTTTTTCTGTTTAGCGTAAGGAGGGAGGAGTTGTGAGGGTACCTCATCTCTGCCAGTCTCCTGGTGATGGCCACGCCCACATTGGACAGCACAGAGGTCGTCACATGTCCTGCTGAGAGAGACCGTCCCGTGTCCTCACGTACCTGCAGGTAGAGAGAAGACCGGCGGGTCAGGATCTGAATGGAGAGTCACAGAACTGACACACGGATGCTTTGCAAACACTGGAGTGAATACAAACAACCCAAAGGTGTGAATTCACACAAAGAACTCAGAGTGAGGAAGCAGCTCATGTACGTCAGTGGCTCCAGTTTCACTCTGATTCAAACAAACGCTCCACGTTAGTCCTGTTGCTGCGGCTGCTCCTTGTACTAAGTCCGGCTGTAAGGCTATTACCAGGGCACCGATCCTACTTGATCTGGAAAATCCCATCACTTGTTTCTGAGAATAGATCCCGCTTTAGCATACAGGACAAACGGGGGGGAAACACCTGCAGCGTGATTTACAGTACAAATGTAATTTCTAAAGAATATGATGTCGTCGTGATGACCGACACTCACGCGCTGGAGCGGCTGATGTCGTCCAGAGTGGCGAGGCGGAGAGATATCTGAAACAAGGAAGGAACACGTTAGTGGATTATTCCCCCGACTTAAGAGAGGGACCACGCCAGTCGTCGGTCGTTAGCGTGCTGCTCTTGGTTATGTAACCGTGTCACACTACGACAATGTGTGCCAAAGGCTCTGCCGGTGCAGGGGAGGGGGGGGGGGTGTCTCAGATGCATGCAAGGTGCGTGGTGGACTGCTTAAGCATCAGGATGTGTTGTGCTTAGTACGAGTGTAAACATGCGATGAGGCTGCACTCACGGGCCGGATGTCTGCACCTCCTGCCAGCCTTTGGACAGGTTCTGTTTGATGTTGCCGATGGGACTCAAACCCAGCTGCCTCCTGACGTCTGTGGCAAATCTTTCTTTGGCCAAAAGCACCTGCCGCAAAGTCTGAATTTCATCCTCCGTCTATGTGAGGGGGGGGGGGAAAACACAAAAAAAGCTCTTATCAGAAGATGGATAGTACTGAGCGGATCATTTTAATGTATTTACGTTTTTATAACTAAGAGCTGAACCTTTGCAAGTTCAAAGCGTAGACCGTCTACTTCCTCGTCCGTTAGATCTGAGGGTGAGCGTCCATTGATGGGTGTGTCTGGTGTTCTCGTGGAGAAGTTCAGGGGCGGGGCAGCTCCACCAAAACCTTAGAAAGAAGCATGAGAAAATATACCGAACAAAAAAACTATAACTTAACGTCTCCCAACCTCTTAGCATTTAAAGGCAGCAGAGAAACTCCATCTATCGCAGCTTTTAAAACCAGATTGTGCCAAAGTACCATCATTGTATAAGACAGACAGATAGACAGACAGACAGACAGATAGATGGATAGACAGACAGACAGACAGACAGATAGATAGATGGATAGACAGACAGACAGACAGACAGATAGACAGACAGACAGACAGACAGACAGACAGATAGATAGATAGACAGACAGACAGATAGATAGACAGACAGACAGACAGACAGATAGATAGACAGACAGACAGACAGACAGATAGACAGACAGACAGACAGACAGATGGATAGACAGACAGACAGACAGACAGACAGATAGACAGACAGATAGATAGACAGACAGACAGACAGACAGATAGATAGACAGACAGACAGACAGACAGACGGATAGATAGATAGGTTATGTAACAAACACCTTGGAGCTGTCCGCGGTGCTGAACGTAACTCTGTGGTTAGCTAAGGCTAACAGCTAACAGCTAACCTGTTGCACTCGGAGCTAACGTTAGCCACCGTCACTAAACACACAATAAACACACGGTAAAAACACAGTAAACACACAGTAAACACACAGTAACACACAGTAAACACCCAGTGACACACAATAACAAACCGTAAACACACAGTAACACGCAGTAAACGCAGCAGGTTTAAACTAACCAGGTGTGAGTAAGTGTGAGTTAACTTCACAGTGTTGTGTATAGTCAGTGTGAGGTTGTGTGTGAGGTTGTGTGTGAGGTTGTGTTACCTTGTCGGATCATCGCTGCCTCTGTTGTGTTTTCAGACCTGCGAGTTACTGCTGCCTGTCTCCATCCAGTCAGATCCACACACACACACTGACAACAGCCACAGGATCAGAGAGCTATTATTAGTTACTCACACACACACACGCACACACACACACACACCACACACACACAACACACGATTGGAGTAACACTTAACATCTACTTCTCCTATTATACATTTTAGGTTCTAAGTTGTTTTTATTGCTGTTATTTTTGTATTATTTCATTTTGAATGAAGAACATCCCTCATCAACATGGTCCTCACAAAGTACAAGTACACAGACACACACACACACAGACACACAACAGAACACACACTTTTTCAGGAGTGATTGCAATGTGATGTAAATATAACCACGACGAGGAGAAAAGAGTAAAATGTGAGGAGGAGATTTGGAACGAGCTCATGAACTAAGTCGAAATAAAAGAAGATTACGACACAGAACCACAGGCTGAATCAAATAAATCCCCCCCCCCCCCCCCCCCCCGATGCACAGATGGGTCCAGCTCTCAGTAAACAAATGGCTCTATAAGTATCTAAGGGCAGCGTGTCTGTGTCTTCTGTGAACATTTGTGTTTCAACACCTCGTGGACGATGCAGTGACTTGAAGAACAATCTGTTTGAAAAGTCAGTCGAAGAACCTCGAGGTGGCTGAAGATCATTTGTTGAGTTGACTCTTGAAGACATTGTGACATGTTTCATAGAAAATACATTCAACTAAGAGAAATACCATTGTAGGCAATGAAAGTAGGACATTGTGTGTCATAGAAAATGTATGTTTTGCTGAGTTCTTTGTTCTTATAATCTATGGGCTGGATATTGTGCATATACATTGGCAACAGATTCATTATCCAGACTTGTGTCTCCACAAAAAGACTAAAGAAATACCTTCAAATATCTGATAAATATCTATTCATACAGTTCAAATCTGAATGTAAATGAGGCTCAATCCACTCAACTCTGTGGTGAGGATTAGAAAAGGTCTCACTTTAACCTCTGTGCTACAAACGCTGTCCCACAACGAGATGGTCAAATAAAAAACATTTGTCTCCATCTGCTGACAAAACCTGAAAACACAGCTCAGAGAGACTCGTCTGCTCCAGATCGATAATGTGAACAAATGTTCTGAGTTTTCTGTGGTCATCATCAAGTCACTCATATTTTAAACTGATACTGAGAAAAACAACAAAACAGCAATAAGTTTGTAAAATCAATATGAGAATATAACAGTAGAAGAGTGTGTATTTAATTATTACTCTACATAAAACTTAAATGTAGTTATAGTGAGCCAATATTATATATATATATAAGAATTGTGTTATGATTTAACTTATTTACTTGTACGTTATGAATTATGTAGTACAATACTTTTTTTTTTTAGCACAGCAAAAAATACATTTTGAAGAATAGTTATTGATTACTTGGCTAGAATATAGTTTTAAATGTTCCTGCAGTAATGATAAGTAACTAAGTACATAAACTCAAGTACTGTCGTTGGGAACTATCTCTTCTTGCTACCACTTAATTTCATGAGTAAATATTACACTTTTTATTGTTTTATTGTATATTTATATATAGTATTTTGCAGATTCAGATTATAATGATTCATCATCATTGATTAAGTTACTTACTTACTGTCTATCTAGTTTTGTATGATAAGTATTAGCATTTGTCTGATGCTAATACTAACATGAGTATTTTTACACTGTTATTGCTACTTCTACTTTCTCCAAACCAAACCTCCCCGTGTTGTTTCCATCCAGTCTGATAAAAACACGAGTCAAAATGTTCATGAACATTTATTCAACAGCAAATCAGATCAATGATCCACTTGTTTTCTTCCAGACACACAATTACCATGCTACAACATAAACGTTAAAGTTTATACTTTATGTGGATCAAGTGTATGTACAAGCGACCTGAACCATTAAACCATTCCTTGCAAGATTTAATGGTTACATTACGACACCATACCAGTAAAATTAAAGCCAATCATCATTTGAAACATGACAAAGTATGAAATAAATAAAATCCCAAAAGAATGCATCATATAACCATTTCACTATAATTACACTATATACTATGTTGTCTTTTTATTGAGTCACGTCCTGATCATTGATCCATTATAGGTTTTTTTTTTTTTTTAAACACACAGTGCATTCAACTTAGAACATTTACAGTAGCATTTTTCAGTATCTTAATGAAAAAGCCATGACAGGAACATCTATGTTTCATCAAGGGTCACAGGAAACATCATACAAGGGCCACAGAGGTCAACATCCATACCGTTAATAGCAGAGGGCGGGCAACAGGAGCTCACCAAGTGTAAACCATTAAAACACATTGTTAGCGGTTATGAAACGGACAAAGATGTTCATGGCAATTTGTGGAAGTGTGCTGCAGTATGTGCAAATTCAGTAGTATGAAAAAATCTAGAGTCATGTTACTGAGCTGCCTGTAGCACTGGCTCACGGATGATATGATTTACAAGATGGGTTCGAAAAAGTCAAAAATGCTAAACATCACAGCATCGGACAAAAATATCAGAGTCGTCCGACTTCAGCTCAAAACACAAGGACTAAAAACATGATGGGATGAATATTTCCGCCGACCTAAAATATCCCCAAGTCAATATTCTGTACTCAACTTTATTTCCCGCTAACATTAACGACTTAATATCGTTTAAGACAGCTCAGAGTAAAAACATGTCACCCTCTGAACCAGGGCGGCTGCTGATAGTGATCAGTCAGATGGTTTATCTGGAGCTTTTCTATATAGCAAACAAAATCAATACAATTTAAGTCTATCAGCCTCCATGAGACGTGATGTCTGAAAAATAGTTTTACATTTTTATGAACAAAAATGGACGGGGGGGGGGGGGGGGGGGGGGGGGGTAAGGCAGCAGCGGCTCAGCATATGATCCCAACAACTGAGACGCTTTACCGAAAAATAAAAATGTTATCCTCTAATTCAAAAATGTAATTATTAAAAATGTCCGCTATCAATGTTTTTCCATGAGATCCATCCAATGTCAACGATTTAACAAACCGCGTGTAACTGCTGATGTGTCAAAAAAGTGAACACTGGTTAATCTCACGGAACAGGAAATCGATCATAAATCAATATGAAATTTACCTTGATGATAAATATCCGAACAACCTGTCCAGTGCTGTGGGAAAGACAGGAAGTCGTCAATGTCCTGGATCAATGGGCTGAAATGAAACTTCGACGGGTGGAGAAAATAGTCAATAATCAATAAATAACTAAGTGTCTGCAAATAAAGCTCTGTGCCTTAAAAACCTCATGATTGAACACATCTGGGGGAGCAGACGATACACAGACAGACACACACTGGAGGTCGGAGGATGGTGGGTGGAATTCTCAAATCAAACATAAGACAACTCTGTTCTTGAAAGGTTTACGGATGATGGCACCACCGGACAGAACAAACATTTCTCTAACCAGCACCTCCCTGAGCCATGGCTCTCCTTCCTTTAGCAGAAAACATCACATAGACTGTACCTCCTCCTGGTGAACTGTACTCAGATGAACATATTGCACGTACGTATGCACCTACATTATGAGTCTTGCAAAGTAAAAATGCTGCAAAGGATGACAGAAGATCTGGAGACTATGTTTCGTTAAACAGTGCATGCTACACCGTGATGCAGAGTATGGGAGGGGGAGAGTGGGGGGGGGAGGCGACCTGTGTGGTTAAAGGCCAAGAAATACAAAAAAAAACAAATAATTTGGTTGTTTCTCTTTTCTTATCGTACTGGGGGGGTAAATAAGTGGGTGTACCAATCAGGAAAGGGTGTAAGGGATGTGACTTCATTAGTTCCTCTCGTGGACCATGCTTACTAGTCCCTCTCCTCAACATGGCTCCCGATCGGAAGTGGAAAGATGGATCGCCCCTTTCAGTCGTCTCACGGAGGTGGAGCAGGGGGGAAGCAGGCAGGACCACAGGCCAGGATCGCTGGGGACAGGGGGTTAGTTGAAGCCAGTGTCGGTGTGGTAGGAGTGGTGCCCATCCGCCGTTAGCTGGGTCGTCTCTGTTGCCGACGGCTGCAGCACTATGGGATCAACGCCAGCCTCTGTTTGACAAAGAGAAACAGTGTGTTTGCGTTAACCCCTCGCCATTGTTTCCCCCCCGACAAATTAAAAAACTGGAGGTGGTTCTGCATCACCTCGCTCGTCGGACTGCAGCTGGGCCTCCAGGTCCTCGGGGGACACGTAAAAGTCCTGTGCCTGGCCTTCCCGAGGCCGTGGTTTACATTTTCCACAGCAGCAGTTGCAGCAGCAGCACAGGCAGCAGCAGAAGTAGCAGCCGGTGGCCAGGCCGCAGAACACGAACAGAGCCTGCAGGAGAGCAGATACATGAGAGGAGGCAGAGACATGATAATGGTTGTGTGAGGAGAAGATAAGAGAAGCAGGTTTGAATGGTAAATGCTCCGGGGTCTTTCCCCCCCGCCTCACCTTCGCCCACCAGCTGGAGAGGACGAAGTAAGTGTTAACGTTCTCTTCTCCAAACTGCTCGGCCACATACAGGCCCAGGGAGCCGTATTTGTCGTAAATGTTACGCTTGGTGGGATCGTTGAGAATCGCATGGGCGCTGTTTATCTCCTTGAACTTATCGGCCGCTTCTGGATTGTCGGGATTCTTGTCGGGGTGGAACTTCAGCGCCAGCTTCCTGTGTGGAGGAAAAACGACAACGGCCATCTAAGGTGAGGCCAGACCTTTCTGTGGCAGTTCATGTGAGGAGGGGCTGGGGGGGGGGGGAGACGTCTCACCTGTAAGATCTCTTGATGTCATCGGCTGTGGCGATCTTGTCGACTCCCAACACGAGGTAGAGAGACTCGCCAGCGGTGGACAGAGAGCGTTGCCTCTGATGTTCAGCCATGATGCCTTAACTGGGACTAGACTGGGCACAGAAACAGAACCATTAGAACCACTGCAAGTCAGTTTGCTTTACAAGAAAAAACCTTAAGGGAAACACCCAATTCGTTAGAATCGCCTGTTTAACAAGATCTACATCTGTTCCAAAAAAAAATAATGCAGGCCTTTTACTAAAGGGAGGCCTGTGTGGCTGCAGGCAACAGCTGCCTCGGCTGGACACATCTGTCCTGTACGTGCACGTATGGAAACATCCTGCTCTGTGTGAAATGTAGGGGAAAAGAATTCAAAGAGCAGCGACGGGGGCAAAATCCTGGAATAATCAAATTTGTCCTGCCCGAATCTGACTCTCACAGATTTTTTCAGTGTAAATGCACAAATGATGTCAACGATCCTGCAGGATTGTTCAGTTACTGACATGTTGGCAGGAGCTGCGTCTGCTGGTGTCAGTAAATCAGCAGCTGACATCCACACAGTCGGGGCTGCTGCAGGAGAGCGAGCTTCATCGAACTGATGCTGCAAATAAAAAACACAAACCCACCCTGCTGAATCCCACTGGGTGTCATCTTGACTCGAATGAATGGCCACCGGTGCGTCTGAAGCCCTGTAAAGCGCATTTGCACATTTTCACCTCAAACTGGCTGTTCTGACGAGAGGGTGTGAAATTTCTGTGTGTTACGAGCCGCATCCCGTGGTAAAGCGTGTGTGTGTGAAGGATTTGAGTGTGTGGGTTCGATGCTAGCAGCGTAATCTCTGTGCGAGCAGCAGCAGCAGCAGCAGCATCATCATCAGCAGCAGCTCGGCTATAGCGCACAGCATCCATGTTGGTTTGCTTCCTGGCCTGGTGTTGATGCAGCCAGGGATGGATCGTCAGCACTAATCTTCAAGGTGAAGGGGCTGAGGCTCGAGGAGGAGAGAGAAGCGGACGTGCAGGGGCGCGCTCACCTTTCAGTGTTCTCCGGTGCTCTGTGAAACCAACGGATCCCTGCAGCTCGTGGTTTTGGAGGCTTGGAGCGTGACTATGGCCGCATAGTACAGAACCTCTGAGGCTTCACACAACCATGGACAGCTGCAGCACGGATCTGACTCCGCCCCCTGCCCAACCCCCACGGAGACCCGACGTGCGCGTGCACAGGCGGACTGCGATGAGGATGGTGATGAAGATTGAAGAGGATGATGATGGGATGATGATGTTGAAGAGGATGATGGAAATTAAGATGAGGATGGGAAGATAAAGATGATGAAGATGGTGGTGGTGATGAAGATGATCATAGAGATGAAGATGATGATGACGAAGAAGAAGAAGATGATGATGATGATGATGAAGTCAAAGTCAACTTTATTGTAAATTTTGCCATATGTACAGGACATAAACGTGATTGAAATGCTGTTTATCTCTGATCCCCAGTGTAAACATATAGGTGGACAGAACATATGATGATGAAGATGAAGATGAAGATGATGGCTCAGCACCAGCCGGCTCGGGGGGACCATCGTCTAGGCCGTCGGGAAACTCCAGAGGCGAGACGCCCTCTACTTTATGCAATATTTCTGTCAGCAAAGTGTGTGTGTGCTGTTACTGGAGTCGTCTGGAGCTCGACAACAGATAACTCAGCAAGCTAATTGGTGTGTAGTATATGTGTGTGTGGAGGAGAGACGGGACGGGGGGCTTCCCAGTGGTTTTCAGAGGGAGGCAATTCAGCATAAACTTAGGGGAGAAGTTACACTTTGAATACCAGGTCCTGTTTAAAACCACTATTCTGAGACTGAACCGACTTAAATTAAAAGTGCTTGTGATCTTGTCTTTGCCTTGGCTGCTGTTTTTTAACACAACAGGCCGATACCGCTGCAGATCGATCGGATTACCATGCCCATGGCTATTGTTTCCCTCTGTTTCCAGCATTTATGCTAAGCTAGGCTAACAGCCAGCTGGCTCCGGCTTCAGGAGAATTGTATTGATCTTCTTCTGCAGCTCTCCACAAGTAAGCAATTAGCTTGAGTGAATTTCCCAAAAATGCAAACTAGTCCTTTAAATGTTGGGAGTCCAATCTGTCGAGGTCTTTACTGCCTCTGCAAAGAAGGTGAAGTTGTCACCTATAGGTTTGTTTGTTTGTTTGTTTGTTTGTTTGTCTGCAGGATCACACTAAACTGAAAGGATTTCCATTTGACAACTCTGTGTTAGCCCCCCCCCCCCCCCCCAGACTCCTAGGAACCTGGGTGTGACACTCGACAGTTAACTCTTCCCTTACTGCCAACATTACTGCAACAACATGTTCCTGTAGATATGTGCTGCACAACATCAGGAGAACACACCCCTTCTCACTCAGGAGGCGGCACAGGTTCTGGTCATCTCAAGCCGAGACTATTGTAACTCCATCCTGGCTGTTCTGCCTGCGAGTGACATCCGACCTCTGCAGCTCATCCAGAATGCAGTAGCCTGACAGTTCTTTAACCTAAATTCCCTCACACTACTCCCCTCCTCCGCTCCCTTCACTGGTCACCAGTGGCTGCCTGCATCCGTTGCCTGCATCCGATCGGGTCCAGTCTACATTGAGGATAAGGTCAAACCTTACACCCCAGCCCGTTCACTCCGCTCTGCATCTGCCAATCGGCTTGTTGCTCCCTCACTGCGAGCTGTTTGCTGTCCTGGCTCCTAAATGGTGGAACGAGCTCCCCAGTGACATCAGGACAGCAGGAAGTCTACACATCTTCCGCCGCAAACCAAAAACACATCTCTTCTGACTATACCTTGAATTAAAACTAAATAAATAAATAAAATAAAATAAAACTAGCACTTTAGTAGCACTTAAATGGCACTTTGTAGTTTGGCTTTCTTGAAGAAAATTGTACTCTCTTAAATCTTGTTGTTCTGGGTTTGTACCCTCATGGTTGAACGAACTCATATTGTAAGTCACTTTGGATAAAAGCGTCAGCGAAATGAAATGTAATGTAATGTAATGTAATTTCCACAACTCTTTTTTATTTCTATTTAAATGCTTTTTGTATTGTCCTGTGATGCTTTGATCATTTGTCATGCCTTTCATGTAAAGCACTTTGAATTGCATTGTTGTTGAAATGTGAGACACAAATAAATTTGCCTTGCATTACATTTTGGAGAAGATCCAGACAAAACGTGGGGTTATTTTTTCTCTTCCTTTATAAAATGACCTGTATCATTACCAATATCTATGAATAATTAGTGTGCATTATCCATACCATCCAAACTAACTGCAAAATTGTTCAGTGCAATATCTATCTTATTTATCTATCGTTCTTTCTTTCTAATAAACTGAGGAGAACCGGTGCAGTTTAAAATGCAGATTGTGGCCACACCAAATATTGATTTGATTTATTAACTGCACGTTCCATGGACTAAATTGATAAATACAAATATTCCTTGTATTATTCTTTAATATTTAGGTCCATTCCTCAGTTGTTTAATTTATTTTATTTAAAGATAAAAAAAACACATAAACAAAAGTTTCCACATTCATCTATTTCACTTCGCTTCCTCGGCAACCGTGACGTCACGCCGCCCACCCAATCCACGAGCTCGCGGCACGGACGTTAGCTCTCGCGACGTTTTCCACGTTAGTTAGCTTAGGAGCGTTAGCCCGGGTCCCGTTAGCCTGGGTCTGTTAGCCTGGGTCCCGTTAGCCCCCAGTAGCTCGGCTGTGTCGGCGCCGTCGACTCCCGGCGTTGAATCTGAGCCCGAAGCAGCGGCAGCACCGAGAACCGGCGCCCCCCCCCCCCCCACCGAGCAGGAAGCACCGTCCCGGGGCCTCTGCACGGTGAGTCGAGTCAGCGCCCCCCCCCCCCACCACCACACCCCCCCATAGTCTGCTAACGGACAGGAAATGGGTTTGTTTTGGAAGCGCCAGTGCACGTCCGCATCCTCATTAAACGACACTCGCGCGCATCCGAACGCGGCGCGGCTGCACAGATACGGTGCCTGCGGTTGTGTTGCTAATTGCCGTGTGTTGGATGTGTGTGTCCCCCGGTTGTCACCTGTGTGTTGCAGGGTTGTAAAACCCCGGGTTGTTAACGTCTCGGCTCGTGCAGTTGCAGCCCGTGGCCGAGCGGTGGCGGCCTTGCTCACTGGTTCTTTGCTCCTCCAGAATCCCAAAGATGAGTTATGCCGAGAAGACAGAAGACATCACCAGGGAGGAGTGGATGGAGAAACTGAACAACGTGCACATACAGAGGGCGGACATGAACCGGCTCATCATGAACTACCTGGTGACAGGTGAGGGACCCTGCCAATCAATCAATCAATCAATCAAGTTCTATTTGTACAGCCCACAGTTTGTCTCATAGGGCTTTAACAAGGTGCGACATCCTCTGTCCTTCACCCTCAACAAGAGTAAAACTACCAAACACCTTTTAACGTAGATAATAAAACGTAGACACCTCAGAGAGAGACACATGTGAGGATCTCTCTCCCAGGACGGACAGAAGTGTAAAGAAGTGTAACTGAGAACATCAGCAAAAAGAAGAAGAAACAGTTTGTGACACAATGAAGACGTGTGTCGGAGTATCTGATAGAGATGAAGGGAGCAGCGATAAGAAATGAATTGAGGAGTTATTGTCAATAATGGTTGAATATGTGAGTATTGCATATTGTGCATCAAGCAGTCTTGTTGTAATCATCGTCCACCATCAGCTGCCACCACGAACGACCAATATACATTCAAATTCACACCACACACTTCAACCACACACAGTACGACCGGCAGCCAGTTGCTTTCCTGTGACTCTCCTGCATCATAAAGATAAGATAAGATAGTAAATATAGAATAATATAAGGAAGGATGTGGTTTATGCAAATCTACATACATATGCAGTTAATGTGCAACCAGCTGTGCAACATCAGACTGAGGTAGTTATAGTGTAATACATGTAATAGAGAGGATATGGAATATTAAGGAATGCAGCAGGGTGAGTGCGGCCCTAGGTGTTTGCCTGGTTAAGTGTTTGTATGTTCTGAGCAAGGAAGTTCTTCCTCGTTCTCTCGCGTTTTGCCTACGTGGAGTGGAAGCCCCTCCGTGACTGAACAGTCCATTGTTTGAGTGGCTGAGCTCTTTCACCTTCTTCCTGGCTTTTGTGCTGCACCGCTCGGTGTAGATGTGCAGGTCAGGGAGCTCAGAGGAGTGTGTGCTCAGCTGAACACATAGGCTGCAACTAAGAATGATTACCAATTCATCTGTGATTTATTATCTGGATGTATGATTTTGGCTTTTAAATGCCAGAAAGCCCTCTGTTAGTTCAGTCAAAAATATATATTAGAATGGTGGTTAATAGAGTGGAAACAGTCCCCTTGAATTTAATCAAGACACGTCCAAACAAGCACACATCTTTCATCAAGATCCACAATTTATTCCCTGGGAGATAAAACATACAAGCACTAAAACCTCAGGTGGATCTTTGTCTGTGGAGCTTCTCAGTCATTTAATGTCCTAGTATATCCAGGTGCTAAAAAAACAGGTCAACTGGACTTGGTTGAGTTTCTTGACGACGTTTCACCTTTCATCCAAGAGGCTCCTTCAGTTCTAGCTGGCTGCCGGGAGTCCCAGGTATTTAACTTGTCGGGTGGTTGAGGTAACCTGAGAGGCCGGCCCCACCGTGCTGTTGGTTTCTTTAGGAGACGTTTTGCAGGTCATTGAGAGTTGATGACGACCCCCCCCCCCCCCCCACACACACACACACACAGCCCCCTGTGACTCATGTGTCCTCAGGTGTGAATTGTAATGGTAGATCAGGTGGATCCCGACCTTTGTCCTGATCTACACCAAGATTTTCTTTCTTGGCCCATGTCTCATTTTCTCTACCAGGTTTCATGTAAATTCGAGTCGTAGTTTTTGCGTAATCCTACTGAAAATACAAACATACATACAGAATATTCTTAAACTGCTCTCAGACATGGACTGAACTCCTCAGATCCTCCGTATAGTCTCTGGAGGGGATTCATGTGTGGACACAAATGTCCGACTGAGAGCCTCCGGACTTTCTCCGACCTGTCTCAGAGTAAAAAGTCTGCAGAATGAGCCGATGTGAAAAAAAAATGCTTTTATGACCGAAGCATAAGATTCAAAACTAGTGGCGTGAAAAGAAAACTTGTCTGTAACTTGAACTCACTGTGTCACACTGGTGCGTCTTAACCCTAACCCACTTCTATTCTTAACTATCCTTCATTTCTTTGCCCCTGCGTCTGCTTCACATGTTTCCAGAGGGATTTAAAGAGGCGGCGGAGAAGTTTCGGATGGAGTCCGGTATCGAGCCGAGTGTGGACCTGGACTCTCTGGACGAAAGGATAAAGATTAGAGAGATGATCCTGAAGGGACAGATACAAGAAGCCATCGGACTCATCAACAGCCTTCACCCGGAGCTGCTTGACGCCAATCGATACTTGTATTTTCATCTGCAGGTACATGTGCACCGAGCAAACAGCCGTCAGGAGTTCTGATCATATTGTGAGATTTATCAGGGTTGAAGTTCAGGATCAGTTGAAGAGGTTCTTTCTTAGCAGCAGTGAGTGTAGTGAGCATCTTTAGGTGTAAACCCTTCCATACATTGTAGATAATAACCCAACCTGCTATTCTTCACCATGAGATTATGCTCCTTGTCATCTTTCCTGGTTAAATAGGGAAAAAAATTGTAAAACTAGATTCTTCAACTGTAGCTGTGTGTTCTTTATTCTCCTTGCAGCAGCAACATTTGATTGAGTTAATCAGGCTAAGGGAGACTGAGTCAGCGCTGGAGTTTGCCCAGACACAACTGGCCGAGCAAGGGGAGGAGAGCAGAGAGTGTCTGACAGAGATGGAGAGGACACTCGCCCTTCTGGCTTTTGACAACCCAGAGGATTCGCCCTTCGGAGACCTGCTCAACATGATGCAGCGGCAAAAGGTCAGAACGATTTGTCATATTGTTTCCCTGCAATCTTTGACCTCAGTGTTAGAGCCACTATTTGAGATGTAGGCAGCGATTTTTAGGCCTTTTCACAGATCTAGTTCTGTTCATTTGGTCCAAACCAAGTAAAAAAACACTGTTTCTTTAAATCTGTGTAATATTTCAGTACAAAATATCCATATGTTTATGTATGTATACCGAACACAGTAAATGTAGAAACCCCTGGAACAAGCCTCGTGAATTATTGTGGTGTGTGATTGTATAGCTGCTTTCAGACATGAACTGAACTCCTGAGATCCTCCGATGTTTCTGTGGGCTTTCTCCGCCAAGCCCTCTAGTATTATTAAATCCTTAGGAGGAGCTGACGTGAGACCACAGCAGGATCCTCTGCATGATTCACCGTGAGCGAGTGGGGGGGGGGGGGGGGGGGGAATATAAATGACTTCTGATGAAAAGGCGGTCTCATACACGTAGAGGACAGATGTAGATGTGCTGGAAACAAAAACATGCGGTGGAGTTAACACTTTGCATCTGGTCTCTGCCTAATGCAAAACCCCCTCACCTGAATCCTCCAGAGGATTTGTTGCTGTTGTATCTGAGCGGAGAATGTCCCACTGCGTTGTTCATGTGTGAAAGGAAAAGTCCGGGCCGAGGACGTGTCTGAAAACAGTTAATATAAGCAGTAAGAACACAGTGAATCTGTATTGTGTGCTTATTTAATATTGACTGCAACACCCGTCTTGGTGCGCAGGTGTGGAGTGAGGTGAACCAAGCTGTGCTGGACTATGAAAACAAGGAGTCTACGCCCAAGCTGGCGAAACTCCTGAAGCTGCTGCTGTGGGCACAGAACGAGCTCGACCAGAAGAAGGTGAAATATCCCAAAATGACGGACCTCAGCACGGGAACCATTGAGGACCCCAAGTGAACATAACGGAAAGCAAACAACC
This sequence comes from Reinhardtius hippoglossoides, assembly GCA_006182925.3. Classification (NCBI taxonomy): domain Eukaryota; kingdom Metazoa; phylum Chordata; class Actinopteri; order Pleuronectiformes; family Pleuronectidae; genus Reinhardtius; species Reinhardtius hippoglossoides. The sequence goes on along the minus strand of CM031675.1, from coordinate 23,094,824 downwards.
ACCTTCCACGTCTCCTTAATTTATAATCAGTCAGTGACTGTGTGACAACCAGGTAACATATATGTAAAAACTAATACTACATTGTTTTTATTTTCCATGTTGCGTCCATGAGAAGTAAGACTTATAAACTCATTGTGTAAACTGTAAATTGCTGTATTTGCAAACCCGACAGAAATGATCTACTTTAAATACTAATCCTGGATTTTCAGACGGATCTCGGAGACGACAAAATTCAAACTGCTGTTTTATATTTTGTCTTTTCTGAGGCTTAAGTCAGTATTATTATTTATTTCCCCCGACAATAATTTACAGAGTTGATGGTGTAAAAGAACGATGTTAATACTGTGGTGGGGGTTGAGGAGCCCGATCCAGGCTCTACTGTCACGATGCAAACTCTGAAACAGCAGATACACAACTACTCTTTATAATGAAGACGTGTTTAGACTTAGAAGAAACATTCATCTAAATTTCTTACTTAAAATGTTAATACTTTTCAATTAAATGGAGACATATGCTTTATTAACGTAATATCATTTTAATTTATATCATATTTCACAGATATGCGTGAAGTATGATGTTTGGCAATTTGCTGTAGCATCGGTCAGTTGCTTCCTATACACCTGAGAATCTGATGATTGTATGTGCACAGTGTCGGTGGCATGAACTACCTTGTACACGCATCCAGCCTCGAACACGGGCGTCAGAGGAGGTGAAACAGGTTCTGAGGGAAGTCAGAGGTGAACTGAGCCACTGGGCCGGTCTGAGCGTCCTGCACACTTCACCCCCAGCATGCTCCGAATGTTTGAGTGTGGTTGAGGTCATGATAATATTCAGCCGGTCTCACCGATGACGAAGGCCCTGCTAAGGAATGAGGGAGCTGTCATGTCTGCTTTCTAGTTTAAACGTATGTTTTTTTAAAACTGTCAGACTGAAAATGATTTAGATTTCTGTTAACGATGATCAGAAATATGGACGTTTCTTATCTGCACTGGTTGGTCAAAGAACTTTCTGTCCATTTTGCCACTTTTAAAACAGTTTTTCACTTTATTGCATGTGAGTGTTTTGTTTGTTTGTTTTTCAATGGGGAAAGGCACTTGTGCTTGTTTACTTTTGTTTATTTGGTTTACTTTTATAAAACAACAGAAAACAAACTTGCTGCTAGTTGTCCATCCTTAATTGCATTGTCTTGATTTGACAAACACAAAAACCCAGAGAGATCACACCCCTTTTATTATTCAACATTTTTAAGATCAGATTTACAAGTATTGAAATAAACAAAACTTTTGTGAACCATAAAAGAGCTGTTTTTCATTTTGTGACTTGTGAGCGTGCATGAATGCAAATTGTAAAGGATCGGACACGTGGACGTTTTTTCCACGTCAGAGCAAAGCAGCAAACGTGCTACTGTCAAACGTAGTGAACCAGCCAGTCCTCGTTTGAGTTTTGTTCCAACAAGTTTGACTTGTTTGGCCTGTCCGCCTGAGGAAGTGAGGTGCAGCTGGAGCGCTCACACACTCAGTGCCGGAGCGTTGCACCGCTAACACCGAGGAAACCGGTGTTCTCTGAATGGCTGACAAGCACACATCAGGGGACGGCTGTGAATCTCTGCTGAAACACAAGATTTGTGCAAATGGCAAATGTCAGGAAGATGAGCCCGTGAACACAATCCTGTGGCCAAGGTAAGACATTCAAATCCGACTGGGAATCACAGGCCACACTTTGAGATGTACCACGGAGCGCCTCACCCAGGTGCTTTTCTTTTGAGCTAAATGCAATTAAGTTTTTTTTTTTTAAATGAGTCACAACATGTTGTCTTGATATTGTTACACACGATGTTGTGTGTGTGTATATATAACTTCTAAAAAGGATTAAACAATATATTCAGCTACCTTTGCTCTGGGCTGTATCTGCACGCAAAGCTACCAGAAAATGAATCTGTTCCTATTTTTATAAAATCATTTTATCAATCAGCTTCTCAAATGTGAATATTCTGGTTATTTTTGTCTCCTCGTGATTGAAAACTGAATAGATTGTTGGTTATTGTTCTGTAAATCAGGAAAAGAAACATCACCTTGTGTGACACGTGTTTGTGAAGTTTAAAAGCCCAAATGATGAATCGGCTGCGGCTCTGTTTACATGTCAAATATTGCTTGAACTTAATTGATCTTTCATCAGTGCCGGCGGCATGACTCCGAGGAGCCACCTCTTTGACCCAGAAATATCTGAACCACTGGATTCATTAGAATACAATCTTGTGCAAATATTAGCTTAGTTGATCTCCTGACTTGTGACAGTAAGAGTTTTATTGACACTTGGAACACGTCATCTTATGTTTAGTAAAAGCTTCTCATCTTGTCCAGGTAGCTTAATGAGGTTTAAGATGGAATACCTGGTGTTGGCCTTGAGCTCAAGTCACTGCTGAACTCACTGATTTTATATTATGGACATAAAGTAGAAACTTTTTTCCTGCTTTTGTGTTTGTAGAGTTCTGGCACGAAAATGGACGCTGATGCTGTTCGTCGGCACCTGCCTCCTGTACTGTGCCCGGATGGCCATGCCGATCTGTGCCGTCTCGATGGCCACCGCTTTCAAATGGAGCAAGATCGACTCGGGACTGGTCCTGGGTGGATTCTTCTGGGGCTACTGTTTCACACAGATCCTGGGGGGACATGCCAGTGACAAGTGAGCAGAACGCGCATGACTCCAAACGGCTCATAATTAATGATAATAATAATAATGTGTGACCTCTGAGGTGAGTTTAGAGTTTGACGATTGAACTGTGTGAATGTTGTGATTTCAGAGTGGGAGGAGAGCGCGTCCTGTTCATCTCCACGGGCCTGTGGGCTCTGATCACGGTTCTCACTCCTCTCCTGGCTCGGCTCAGCTCTCACACCCTCGCTCTCATGACCCTGGCCCGATTCCTCATGGGAATCCTGCAGGGTGAGTACAATATGCATGTTCACTTTGCAATGCACAGAGTGGATGAGAGGATGTTTTGATTGCCCTCTTGTGTCTTTATGCTTCAATACAACTGCAACCAGCCGTGGGTTCGAACAGGGAAACTGGTAGTCTCCTCCTACACTGTAAATAAAGATGGCCGACATGACCGCTCCACAAAAGTGAAGCCCAAAACATATTGATCGTCCACTGGTGGCTGGCAACTGTACATACACCGCTGCCTCCTCCACTTGTTCAAGTGCTCATGTGTCTGATAAGTTTGTTTTCAATTAGTTATTTAGTGCTATAAAAACCTATGATAATGATAATGACATCTTTTTTTTTTTTTACAGTCTATGGCCTCAGTCTTGGCCAAGGCAGATTTTTCAAACTATTGAACAGAGCCAAGCTCCCACTGTTTGAAGCTAAGCTAAGCTAAGCTAACCAGCTGCTGGCTTAGTATTCTTCACATTTCAAACACACAAGCACGAGAGAACATGATTCATCAGACGAGGATTTTTTGTTTTCCTTTATACGCAACTAACATTTGAGAAGCTGCAGTAGAAAGGAATGTTTGGGACTTGTTCTTCAAGAAGAACAAACTGATGAATGATGATAAAGGATTGAAGGAGTTTCGAGCTCATAGATCTCGTGATGTCTTGCAGGTGTGTTCTTTCCGTCTCTGGCCAGCATTTGCTCACAGCGCGTCGTGAAAGAGGAGCAAGGCTTCCTAATGAGCACTATGCACAGCGGTAGTTATCTTGGGTATATTGGACACACACACACACACACGGTTCACTTTTGGGGACATTACATATACTTCATTGACATAAACCCACTGATCGAAAAATCTACTTTTTCAACTTTTTTTTTAATCCATAAAATAACTGGTCTTTATTATGAAATTTGTCCACAGTTTAGCTATGACAGAAACACACACACACACACACACACACACACACACACACACACACACACACTTCTAAACACACCATCTTTTTCTCTGTTGACTTTGTTTCGCTCTCCTGTTGCTCTCTCAGAACGTTGCTGGCGGGTGGAATGGGATCCATCATGGTGGACCAGTACGGCTGGCCGAGCATGTTCTACTGTATTGGTTTCCTGTCCTCGCTGTGGGCTTTCCTCGTTTGGCAGTGTTTTTTAAAAGGTACAATTAAAAACCTTAATATCTACGTTGATGACATCAACATGACATTAGTTCCAGACTGAAATATCTAGAGAACGACTCGACACGTTGACATGAAACTTTGTACAGACATTCAGGATTAACGCTCATGACTTTGCTGAGCCCTGACTTTTTTTCTGTAGCGCCACAATGAGGTTGTTGTTTTTTCTTAGAGGAGTTGTCATGTTATTTGGCACAGGCATCATTCATGCATGTTTCAAACTGTATGATGTCATGTGCAATCCGTGGCTCAGGTGAGGTAATCCCCAAGCCCGTGGAAACTCACTACAGACGGAGTCGTCACACACAATGGAACCTGTCCCAGATGCTGCGTCTGTTTAAGAAGCCTCCTGTCTGGTACAGCTTATGTTCTTTAATCCTTCACTTATTCACCAACACAGGACTACATGAGTGCTTCAGCCATTTTAACCCCAGCCCTCGCTCTTTCTCTCTGTCTCTTCGTCTCTCTAAGGTCCATGTGCTTCGCTCACATGTGCGCCGCCAGCACTTCCAACACGTTATTGTCGTGGCTGCCAACGTACTTCAAGGAATCCTTTCCAGATGCCTCAGTAGGTTTTCCTCAACCTGCATTATGTTGTTGTTTAGCCAGAGTCAAAGACATTTTTCGAATGCCATTTGAAAACCAGTTTCATTTATATCCACACCTTTGTCTTGCAGGACTGGGCGTATAATGTAATTCCGTGGCTTGTTGCAATCCCCTCAGCTTTAAGTGGGGCATACATGTCAGACTTTATCATCAATCAAGGTATTGAATAGCTGTTTTTTTTTTTTTTTAATTATGTGTTACAGTTACAATATCGAATCAAAATACAATTTATTTACATTAGTTTCCTTCCCCTGCAGGTTATAGTACATCATCAGTGAGAAAGATAATGCAGGTACGTGTGGTCACTCACTTGTGATTGTACATTTATCCAGAGTTTTCTAGAGTGATAGAAAAGTGTGAGTGCACAGAAAGGTTTGTCCCGACAAGCTATACTTACGAGTTATGTAATGGAATTTTTGCTCCTGGTTTCAAACATGTGACGACAAGCTTTAGAACTCAGACGTGAAAGATGCAAATAAACTGTGTTTCATTACATACTTTAAGATAAGATCGTCCTCTGTTAGAGCCACAGCAGCAAGAGTGTCTGTGTCACAGCAGCACAGACGACACCCGGAGCGAATGCCCGTGGAAAATCTACAAAACAAAGCACAACTATAATTAAACTGGTTCTGAATAAGAAACTTTAGGTTTTTGTCTGAACTGATCTGAATTAAGATAAGATAAGATGAGACGAGAGATCAAACTTTCTTGATCCCACACTGAGGAAATTCACTTGTTACAGCAGAACATGTTTTTTTTTCATATCCCAACAAATATCACATCGTCATTTTCATGTATATATTTTCAGTACAAATGAAATGCAAATATTATTATCCCTGTCCCTGGGTTTTGACATTTGGTTGTGCTGCACTTTACTTTACCCTCAGCTTATGGACTGTGCCTTTAAATACCTAACGTGCGTGTCTCTCTCGCTTTCTCCCTCCTCAGTTCTGTGCCATGGGCGGTTCCAGTATGTTTATTATGCTCCTGACGGGAGAAGCGTTTACCTCGTTCCACTCTGCATTGATCTTTGTCTCTGTGGCTGTGGGTTTATCCACCTTCACCAGCTGGTACGTGAAACAACACAGATCCTGTCCCCGTGTTAGAGAAACTGCTGCAGCCTCGTAGTCCGAATGAATTTACAATCTTAGTAAAGCTCTTCTGGATTTTTGTTATACACGATGATGACATTGTTTTTTGCTCTCCTGCCATGTTTTATTGCGTATTGTTCAAACTATACAGTGATATTAATATACAGTATCCGCAATAAACTAATATTGGCTCATATATCAACACATTTCTGTTGTTTTAAACATTTTCCCAAAGAGCAAAACCAACTCTGTGTGTGTCTCAGTACTTTTCATACCCAAGAAATAACAGCCTGTTGCACAAGTCAGGGAAAAGTAGGTTGTTGGACTCACAATAACCATCACCTTCATGTGTTTTTCATAGTTTTGGAAGAGATCTGTGAAGAATAAGTTTAATTTCTCAGGCTTTACATCCACAGACAGCGCTTGGTGTAAATCAGTAAATGAGATTCATCCTCGTTCAATGTGCTGTAAATGTAGTTGTTTCCTGTTTCCTTGTGTTTCAGCGGTGTGTCTGTGAACGTGCAGGACCTCACTCCGTCGTGTGCCGGTGCTTTCTATGGTGAGTTTGTAGCTGTCGACATTTAAGATTCATAAAACCGTCATAGTCGATTCATTTTAATCGTTTTTTGTCATTTTTGTTCCTTGAATCTTTATTCCTCTCCTGCAACAGGTTTCATGAATATGTTGGGTGCTTTTATGGGTACGTATTGAAGATGTGGACCAATTATTTGAAATTTACTGGAAATATCTAAACTCAACACGTTAATTGTTAAACACCGGCACTGATTTTAAATGTCTGTTGTCCCGATGTGTTTCACAGGGCTGGTGCTGGTCGCCTTGTCGGGCTACCTGATTCAGGTCACCATGTCGTGGGCCTCCGTGTTCTCCCTCATCAGTTTTGTGAACACCCTGGGTCTTGTGGTCTTCCTCCTATTCGGAGATGCTCAACGTGTCGACCTGGCATATTTCAGCCAGATTTCTGTGATTTGACCCAAACCTTGTGCTGCAAACACCCGACGTGTGAGACTCGTATTTAAATCTCAATCCCTTCTGCTGAACCTGCCTGTGAATTTTGCAGAAACGCAGAAACACAGTACAGCTGAGCGTTTATCAGCAAACTTCTGGAGAGTTGGAAATGGGAATCACATTTTTCTGCTGCACAGAACAAGAATGAAACAGCTCTGGAAAATGAAGGAACTTGAATGTTGCAGGCGTGTTTTTGTTCATTGTGTTTACTGTAATTCTGGATTTCACCGTCAGTATGAATATTTAACTGTGTGAATATTTAATGTAGCGAGTTTGACATCCACATCAAAATGTTTACACCGAAGGTTTTTTGTAAATTCTGAGCTGAAACAGATTACCTTTGGAACCTGCAGGAATATTAATCTGTCGATTTGTGTTTAACTTTCCATGTTAAACATCTAGTCTCTGGTATATTGTTTACTCCACTCCAGCCAAGAACTGGTCCAGTACCTTTTGTTGTTGTCTTGATATTTATCTTTATCGCCCCCTGGTGGCTGGCTAGAATACAGGTCTAATACCCTGCCCCCTCCATAGTACTTGATGGGATGTGGACCACAATGAAATGTTCTGTCTGGTTTCTGTCATTTTAGTTCTTCTACACAGAAATGATGTGGTTGCTCTGTAGACTTTTTAAATTGAATCACTTCAACAGAGGGAAGCCAAGAGACATGTTTACTTCCAATGTTTGATGATGAGTTTTTGAAATTAAAATTATTATTATTAATACATGTGCAAATTCTTCATCGATTCACGCGTGTGTGTGTGTGTGTGTGTGTGTGTGTGTGTGTGTGTGTGTGTGTGTGTGTGTGTGTGTGTGTGTGTGTGTGTGTGTGTGTGTGTGTGTGTGTGTGTGTGTGTGTGTGTGTGTGTGTGTGTGTGTGTGTGTGTGTGTGTGTGTGTGCGCGCACCAGTAATGGGGGCAGCATCCCGCAACCACGTCATGACGTTGTTACCCCTCATAGCCAATGAGGACGCGCTTTATTTAGGTTGGATGCAGAGGAATGTCTCAACAATAAGGAACCAGAGGAACCAGCGGGTGTTCAACCCTCGAAGGTCGAACTGGACTGAAGCTCAGCACCAGAGGGGACATCCGGACTGGACCTGCCCGCCTCCATCCACTCACACCCGGCTGCTGCAGCCCGGAGGTCGGTGTTGCTTGGCCTGTTTTACCTCCACGGATGGAGACAGATGTTTCCCCGGTGTCAGGACCTGCACATCCGGAGAATGAGAAGAACCAGGAGAGGAAGCCTGGTGCATGTGTTTGAATTAAATTCGTATTATTATATCAATGTCAATTATAGTGAGGAATTTAAAAAACCAACAAAATGCTCTGTCACTGTTTGTGTAGGTGATGTTTCTCTCGTCTGCTGAAGGTGTAACTTTCCTCTGAGTGACGGGGTGGCCGCTCCTCGTGTTCACGGCGGACCTTGATTTATCAGCCACACAATTAAGGCACGCGGTGAATGCCAAGAGAGGAATCGAACTCTCTACCTTCAGGAAGACTTCAGTGTGACACCTCCACTGAGAGACAGATCCACCACCGGCTTTCCAGCAAATGTCTTAACAGATACAGGCCTCTACTTTTAGTTTGATTCCATTCTGCATGTTTTTCTTATTGTGAGGATGTGATTCCTCCACTTCTTCTTTTATAACAGCCATGGCCGGATCATCTCCTACAGGGCCCTGGGGCAAGAAATACACTGACCCCCATTATACTTTACATGTTATTTCACCTCAACTGAAACTCACTAGAAATGAAGTGGCATGTTTTATGATTGATTGATCCGTTGTCATTTGTAAGCAATTCATTGTGTATTTGCTAGTTTTCATATTAAAGTATCTCAGCATCTTTATCTCCGTCTGCGATGTTATGTTTCACCCCGATCGTTTGTTTTGTCCCTATTTTTAACTGATTTCCAAGAGAATAATTAATCTTAATGAAAAAAACAAGATATATTTATGTAACTGATATTCATGAGTGTGTGATTTGTGCAGCTTGATTGATTTAAGGGGACTGTTGGGCCTAGGCGCCGGTACGACCCCTGCTGAGTAACATTCTACTTGAGTTGTTCAGGGGAGAAAAGAAATTGGAAGGCGTTGACTTGGATTCAGGAAATGAGGATATAGGCTATTCTCTTTGTTAAAGTACTTCTAAGATGGAATAATTCTACATTGCCTGGGGTTTTCCTTAATTACTTGACAGACAGAATAATTAAGGCAATTTGACAAAACACTTTTAAGCAAATGAGAAACACGAATGGCACGACAGTCCCCGTAGTTTGAATAAATCATGTCAATGTCACTCTTCAAACAAAACTGCAGAATATTTTGACATCGTTACTCAATGCAGATTAGTTTAGATTCCAAACTGTTATGTAAATGTCACCTTCTTAAAACCAAACACTCTTGAAACATGTAATTATTTCCTAGTCAATATTTAAACAGGAAAATTGAAATAAGCAAACTGCAGGGAATCAGAAATTAAATCTTTCATGTAAATGGTGTTTTCCTGCAAAATGTTACATTGAAACCAAAAGAGCCAACTTGTTTTCATAGAAGAAACAAAACAAAGTATAACTGGTGTTTTGAATTTGAAAAATATTTTCTAAAAGCGAAAAATCAAATATACAGGAAATAAAATCCTCGTGGAAAATGAGATTTTGGACGATGTAAATAAAACGGACTTGATCGTGTGCATTAAATCCCCAAAAATTCACAACAATAATAAAACATACAAACAGATAAGTATATCTTTAATAATGAACATGTTCAAATCTAAGAATGTGATAGTGACCTCTGATACAATGGATATTTAATTCAGGGGTGACTTAAAACTTTTTTTGCATAAATTTTCTATGTTCCAATACCGTAATATAACTCTGATTGCTCCACAGTCATACTCCCTCTCGGTTCTTTCACTCAAGCATACACACACACACACACACACACAAATACAGCAAGCAAGTTAAAAAAAGTAAAGTCACAAACATATACCATATAGGCTAGTCTCTGGGTGTTCATACACTTGACAATAAATCGGTTAAGTATAATGCTACAGTTAAACATTTTGAGGCGATCTCAGTTAGAAATGCCGGTACATTAAAGCTTACATTTTTCTGGGGATGACGTGGATCGGTTATAGCAATGAAAATGATTGAAAATGCCAAGATTATAATGTTGTTAAGAAAGAACAAAAAGACAATAAAAACAGAAGTGACAGGCCTGGCTTTGAGTTTTAAAAAGCAGCACATGCTACATTTTCTTCAGAATTTCAGACAAATACCCCTGCGGGCACACAGGGAAGGAGAAGTCTGGGAAATAGACAGAAAGCAAATGCTTGTGTTGATAAAAACCTCAACTCAGACAGAACCATTGTAATTCCATCCTTTAAATAAAAAGAGAGAGAGAGGGACCATCTTTAAGAGTGTTTTTGTTTTCTAGACGGCGTTTCCCTGAATCTCAGGCTGAAAATGTTGAGGTACTGTGCTGGGGGGGGGACAACGAAACATTTACAATACTGCTCAAAAGAAATGTTAAGGCTCCGCTCCGGAGAGAGATACAATCCCAAAGATCCTCCATTGAAATTATTTTCAGCCAGATGGTAAAGTTTTCAAAATATGCTTCTAACATTTATGCTTCCTACTGTCACAACCTTGCACTATTATGTCTATGCATACAGAAACTTCAGTGTACACATTCCTCCACCAAAGTAAAACACCCCGGACATGAAAAACAGGGCATTAGAGAAGTTCTTTTTTCTTCTGATAATATAAAATACAACTGGCCACATACAGATAGCAGACATTTGTCAATAAAGTGTTGTTCACTCATTAAGATTAACCAATACAAGCACTTAACATTTCTCCAACACACAAACCACAAAGTGAACAGTCACTGAATATCAGCAGCATGTTGTCAAGAGTTTCAAAACAGACGTGCAGATATTTATACTTAGTTAAGAATGCAAGTTCTGGGGTAGCGATAGAGATTTATAAGGCTAAAAAAATACAGAAAAAACAAGAAAAATATATATTATTGAAGCGATTCGACCGGTGGAACTAGCTTCATCCCTGCACTCATCTTAAAGACTGGGAACCAGGAGCACTGTGGCTCAAAAGTTTGACGTGGGCCAAAGTCAACACAATTAAATAGAAAAAAATATTAGTTTTCAATTTTCTTAATGTCCGTGTGTTTTCTTTTTAAATCTAAATTTCAGTTCGTCCATCCGAGCACAACCGTTGTTGATCGGGGGGTTTTCAGGAGCCGTCTTCTTCTGGTCACTTCTGACGATCCTGAGAGGAGAGAGGAATAAAAGAAGAAAAAAAATTATCAAAGGTGGTCGATCAATATCACATATTTCAGGGCAACACTATGATTTATACAGCTAGAATTTCAAATCGAATAATCAAAACTAAAGTAAGGATGGTTTTCATGTCTGTTCGTATATTTAGCCCCAAGCACACCTGATATTAACATGTGGTTTGTGTGATCTGATCTCAAGTGGACAGCTCTTCACTGGTGTGAACGCACTCAGATCAGATATAGAACCGATCACGCCAGACCACTTTCACACCTCTGAACGGGTGAAAAGCAAACTACTGTAAAGCGCTTTGAGTCGTCATCAAGACCGAAAAGCTGCTATATAAATACAAACCATTTACCGTCTCCCACACACGCACACACACACACGCACACGCACTCAGACTGGGTAAAAACAACATAACTTGTGGTTCGTGAACAGAAACAACGTGGTTGTTTGTATAGAGCAGGGAGCTGTGATCCTGTCTGAGATCCACACAGACTCAGAGCTGTTCACTTGTGATCGGATCAAAAACCACACGTTAACACCAGGTTGTACGGCGCCTTCGTTTGTTTTAATTTCTTAAATCAATACAAGACCATTTTCCCAGGGAATAATACATGGATCTAGATGAAAACAATCACAGTTTATTGCTTTCAGTATCTTATTTAGATTTTACATAATATATTTCATATCATATCTACGAACACTCAAATATTCTCATCTCATCCACATCACCCAGCCCCACCTGACAGAGAGAGAGAGATAAGATATCAGACTTTACCTGATCGATTCGGGATCGGCTCTGTATTGGGACGGGCTCATAGCCCTGTTCAAAATAAACAAATACAGCGCATTATTGAAATGTCACATAATAAATAAAGCTCAGTTTTAATACCATCAAAAAAAAAGATTTAATCAATGACTCATACATACAACCAAGCACGATGAAAAGAAAGCTTAGAAATAAGGGACTGTAGGAATATTATTTTGTTGTCTTCCCTTCTATAGAGCAACACAGTTATCTGGGCTACATATTACATTGGGCTACGTAATCTTGAGTTATAAAAGGAATTGTTCCAGGTCAATATTATATCATTATTTGTAAATATATTGTTGGTCAAGAAATGGGGCCAAAAAGGTTATCGTCTTGTTACAGTCCCTAAATATTCACTTATCCTAACACCAAAGTGTATGAAGACTCAAAGAGATCTTACCTTCTTCACCACCTCCTCCTCCTCCTGCTTCTTCTCATAGTGGGAGAAGTCATCAAAGATGGAGGTGGTGTGTTTGTACTGGGCAATTATCTTGAGCACCTGCTTGGCTTTCTCCAGAGGAACCTCTTGAGTGTCACGCGAGTTGGTGACTGGCTTGTTGTCATTGTTTTCCAGGCGAATGTGACGCAGCTGGCTATTAGGCACATCCTTAACAAACAACCAGTTCACGTCAAACTTGCCCTTCCACTTGTCCTGCGCCCAAACACCAGCGCTGGTGCCGTAGTCCACAGGTGAGCGCATCTCCGCCACACCGCAGAAATGGCCGCTGCCGTTAACACTGAACAACAAGTAGACGGGACCTTTAGAGTTCATCCCTCTGAAGGCTGAGTCCAAGCGCTTGTTGCCGTGCTCCGTGCTGCACCAGATCGAGTACTTGATGGAGCGGTGGATGTCGTCCTCAGAGTAGCTCTTGATGATGAACACACGGCCGTTCTTCAGGTTCCAGTCAAACTCCTTGGGGTTGTAGCTGTGGGCCGCTCGAAGCTTCTCCAGCACGGGGTGGGACTCTGAGCCCGGCTCCGGAAGCAAACCCCCACCCCCTCCACCTCCGTTACCAACACCGCCGCCGTTAGAGGAGCAGTTGTCCAAGCTTCCACCACCATAGCACAAGTTGCGGTTGCGTGGGGCTATCCAGCGGGTTTGGGTGTTGGAGCGGAGTTGTGGTTCTGGTAAGACTGCTGAGGAGGTGGAGGACCCTGCATGGTCATCTGCTGCACGAGGGACTGGGCAGACTGTATGGATTGTGAAGGGGAGGGAGGAGACTGGGAGCATGGGAGTGAAGCTGTGGCTGGTGCTGCTGTTGGTGGTGGTGGTGGTGGTGATGGTGATGGTGGTGGGGGGGCAAAGGAGGGACCATCTTGGCTGCAGTCCCTTTATTATCCCATGTATCAATGTCCATGCTGTGTTTGATGGGGGGTGGAGGCATAGCTCCTCCAGGGATGGGTGGGCCAGGCTTGTTCTTGGCCTTTTGTTGCTGTAGCTTGGCAGGTTTACTCGCTATAGCAGCCCACGATGTAGGTTTGGGAGAGGGCATTCCAATTGGTGTGCCTCCGTTGCCCGTGGCAACAGCTGCAGCTACACTGCCACCTCCACCGATCACAGAGCCTGCACTTTTCACACCAGAGCCACTTCCTGTCACATCCCCACCTATTTTTAGGCCCAGCATGCCCTGCTCTAGGCTGTTCATACCCGGAGCCTTGCTCAGGGTGTCACTATGGAAACCTGTCTGCCCATCAGGGACTAAGGTGCCTCCTAGGAGCTGGGCGGGTAGCTGTAACTCCCCCATAGGCTGAGCTCTGAGTCTGCTGGCCCTGAGAACCACTGGTGCCCCAGGCGGAGAAGGCCGGGTTCTCTGGGAAAAAGTTAAACCTGTGAGGGTAAATACTGCTGCTGAGCCCCCCCGGCTGCCCAAACACTGTGTCGTGCATGAAGTGATGGTCTCCATTGTTGAGGGGGGCATAGGGTGTCAGGTAGGGAATGGGTGGGTCCCCTCCAGTGGACCAAGGAGCTTCACTGAGAGGGTATGGAAATCCAATGGAGGGGGCATAGTAGCTGGACAGGTAAGGGTCTGTCATGGACTGATAACTGTTATTCTACAAAACAGAAGATAGATCATTTGTTAGGGCAACAGAACGATGGAAAACAAGATATTTTAATGATCCAGATTCAGAGGTGTTCCCCACCTGGTTGGACTGGCCGGTGAGATAGGGCTCAAAGTCATTGTCATGGACCGTGTCTTTCTGGTGGAGGGAGCCATTCTGCACTGGGAAGGCTGCAAAAAAATCATACTGGTGTCAAAGCTGCACATCAGCATTTAAAACGACTTAATGCCAAGTCTGTGAAGAAACCTTAAATAGCTGCAGTGAACAGTTCATCATGTTATTTCCTCTGCACCCGTTATTTAGACTAAACCTGCAGCCAAGAATCCATTGGTTAACATGAATGATGTGCAGTAGAACATTTTAAATAGATGATCCTGTCTAACGCAGTGTGGTCGTCTGCTGGATAAATGTAACTTTAGGACACGTCGACCTTTTGAAATGTGACGAGGCGTTTACAATTGATAAGCAGTTTGCTCTTACAGGGATGTATGTTTAATGACAATGTGTACTGAAGCAGAGACTGCGTGTGACACTCTGTAGACATTTGTGGACTTAATCTGTTGACATAGACATTATACATAAATCAGCACCGTGCAAAAGTTTTTAAGACGTTTAGATTTTTCAACTATGACACAATTACCATATTTATTCTGCAGCTTGAGGACAAACCAACACATACACCCATACTTATTAAGATCTCCCGATAGAGCCGGGATCTCAACATCATGGGAGTCAGTGTAGTTACATGAAGAGTCAGAAGAAACAGACTAAAGAACAAACAACGTCAAAAATACACACAGACGAACTTAATACACACGCATATGAGAGTCTGGGAAATTAAGTTTTCTTTTTCATTTTCATTTTGGAATTTATAAATAATCCTGATTTAGTTTGAGTGGCTGAAGCTAAGGTCAGATACAGGGATTGTTTTCCTGCCCACAACAATAACACTGTACCACTCCTCACAGCCCTGAGCCTAAACTTTCTATCCACAACAAAACACTCTGCTTACTTCTGCAATAACTGTAATCTTATATTATATTCACATTTTATTTTACTATGTCATATTCCCACCTACCTCATTACATTATCTATAAACACAAACAACTGCTAAGACTTTGCACACTTGTCTCTTGTTCATAGTTTGTCATCTCTTAAATTTGTTGTTCTATTATATCTAATACTTTACTGTGCATCATTACTGAGGGTGCATGTACAGTTTTTTTTAGTACATTTTATATTTATTACATTCCATTTGCAGCTAGTTGAATTCTTCGTATCTTCTGACGTGCTGCTGTAACAATCATTTCCCAATTTGGGATCAATCAAGAGCATCTATGCACCTAACGTGGGTTGAGAGCTGGTGCAGAAGGTGTGTGCGGTGCTAAACATGGTGATAGATCGATTCCACTGAGCCATCAGGAGCTCGGCTGCACGGTTTCTTTCTTACCTTTGCTCGCATCTTGTCCCTTCGATGTCTTGGTTGTATTGAGGAGGAGGAGGATGAGGAGGAGGAGGGGTGCATGTGGAAAGAGGAAGATAAAGCACAGAGAGCCTTGCATGGGTCACGGGTGTTATTGAATCACATCTCATATTCACCTGACATGTTTTCACACTGTGCAGCTGAAAGGCAGCCGGGCGTGTTGTGGTCAGTGTGGTCGCCACTGGGAGCTGTGGTCCAGGGCCTCCGCTATTTACCAGCTCTGCAGCTAACCTGCCTCTCAGCTGGCTAACTAGCTAACTAGCGAGCTAACTAGCTAACTAGCTGGCACCGTCTTGAGTGGGTTGAACACAGCGCGCATCTCGCCTCCCTGTGTGTGGGGGGGGGGGGGGTTAAATAACAAATACCCTCGAACCGAGCGCGACGCCCCGCTCCTCTTCTCACCTGAGGGTCGATACTGGCGGCAGACATCGTTCATCCGCCGGGTGTGTGTGCGCTTCAGCCCTGGCGAGACGTGCAGTGTGTCCGCCGTGTGAGAGGCTAATCACCGGAGGAGCTGCTCCGCGTCACTATGCTAACACGGTAGCACCGCTAGCCGCAGCGGCCGCAGCAGCAGCAGCAGCCGTCAGCCGGTGTCTGCGCTCGGGGCGGACGGTTCGGTTCGTCGTAGCGCTGCTGCCGCTCCGCGCTGCCCAGTCCGCATCAAGCCCGCGGCTCTTCGGTCCGCTCCGCGCGACGGTTCAACACGACCAGCCTCGGTGGCCCTGCTCTTGGCCCCAATGGCAGCTGCATCCGGGTTCTCGAATGCGGAAGTGACGACGGAGGCAAAAGACGACGCGTCCGCTGCTACCTAGCAGCAGCAGCGCGGGAAATAAAATACAATAGAAGAGTTTATACTAAAATACACTGTGGTGTTAAAGTTACATTTATATTAAAATACACTGTGGAGTTAAAGTTAAATTATATTAAAATACACTGTGGTGTTAAAGTTCAATTGATATTAACATACACTGTGGTGTTAAAGTTACATTTAGAAATATTGCATAGTTATTTAGTCTTTTTAGTCAGCAAAATAGTTAGGTCCATGAAGCTAGCATTTAGCAACGAGTGGAAAGGCTCCAGAAGCTGTGGCTGTTACAGGTGATAGGCTTTCTGTTAAAGGGGACATTGTCGGCCCATTTTACCACAAGTTGATATGGTTCCTTGGGGTCTTAATGAAATGTCTGTAACATACTTTGGTAGGGAGACTTCCTGTGTATTGTGACGACACAATGCACAGGAAGCTCATTCCAGTCACTCAAGCATGACGTTTCTGACTTAGAGGAACTATAACAAAACGCGCAAGTGTTTTTTCCCCAGAGTTTTTGGGTTGGTAGACATGAGCCAGATGTAGAAGCACTAACAAAGTGGAATTTGCATGATATGTCCCCTTTAACTCTTTTCAAACAATATGTCATCTACAGTTTTTTTCTCATTTTTCCCACATTACATGATCTAATTAAGAAAGATTTTTCTTTACAACAGCTTGTGCCCCCCTAGGGGTGCATGCACACCACTTTGGGAATCCCTGATGTAGCTTAATACAAGTGACCACGAGGCAATTCATGTTTTTTCCGAATGATCACACATTTGTGACTGTACACCTCAAAGGGTTGAAATGTTTTTCCTTTTTGGTAGGAGATGCACTTGACAATTCTGACACCGATCAGGCCTCATCCACTGAAAATGACAATGAGGCAGTCGAAGAGATGAAGCAGCTCCTGAAAATGAATGGATCTTACTTCATTAGCATCAGACCAGGCAAAAAGCTGGAGATCCGACTGCGCATTACTTGCGGGCTCTTCAGTTTAGCAGTGAATGCAAGGTCCATTTCAAGCTGTCCTTCTCGGAGGACTCTGCGTGGGAAGCACTGCCACAAAGGGCACAGGAGCCAAATGAGCCGGTAGCATGGATAAGAATGTTTCCATGTGCTCGGCCATCAAGGACAGAAAGTTCCAGGACCTCCAGTCAATGAAACACGTCATGCCCGTTGAGTGTCATCACTTCTTTGACAATTTACCACATTAATAGGATCGTCAACCACAGAAGGCTGGAAACTGAGAATGCACAGCTCCTACATATGTTAGTTAGTTTTTAGTTACTTTTGTACAAGTAGGTTAAATCAGCGTTCACATTGCTAATAATTATCCTCTATGTTAATTTGACGACATGTATTATATTCATAGCATCATGTATAACTTTTGAGTGAATATAATAAATATATATTCAATATTTGGTAATTTTTTTGTGTTTTCAGAAAAAATGACTAGGGCCATTAGTTTAAGAGGGTGACGATATATAATATATAATAAATAATCATATAATATCTATAAGATGAATATTATAAGGTTGTTGAAATAGGTCCCCTTGGACTCTCTCCTTCTTTTACTAATTTTATTGACCAGATAGTGAAACAATTAATTGAGAAAATAACATCCTTAATGAAAATAATATTACAGAGATACATGGAATATGTCCAATAAGATGAGTTACACAAAAACTTGTGGTTTGTCGTCGATGTGGTTTATTTCACTGAATTATATAATCTACATATATCTTACTCTACAGAACTCGTGGTACTTTTTCTAACTGAAATGACACAGAAATAATTTATACATTTTACATAAGAAACAGCTGCTTATTTTCTTTAAGATAACTGTGTTAAACCCAAGCACCCGCACACACACACACGCACGTTCAGATTCACAGCACTTGGCGCGAGAGGAAAACACATCATAAATAGATATATGTATTTTCTACAGTGATATACTGGAAATTCTCCTCTTGACTCTGGACAGTGTTTTATTCACAAACAGACCGAAGCTGATGCACGATGAGTCTTCAAAGTTGTTTCATCTTCTGACTGGTTCCTTCGCTGCTTTTCCAAACCCCTTTCTTTTGAGGTTATTTATAATCTGAACAAAATTAAAGAAACATTTCAGATGTTGGACAAAATAAAGATGATGCAACTTTCACTGATAGACTGGAGGCAAACAGGACTGATACCTACCCATCAAGTCTAGTCTTTACTAGAAGAGCAAGTGAGGGGGTTTGGATGGATGATGTAAATCAGCATTGAAATTAACTATAATTATAAAATGGGAAAAGACGGACACAAATAAATACAAATAAAATATGTACAAAAATATCAACAACAACAAATGTAAAAGAAAGTAAACATAAAAAACAGAATAGAGTACATGTAGATCTCAGGGGAAACACAAAGTCATGCTTCCTCAACATGGATTCATATGAATTAAATGATAAAAAAGAATATATTTGACAAATTAATGATAACTTTGATTATAAGTTGTCTCTTGTGTGTGTGGATCTCATTGATCAGGATACTTACAACTGTCTTCCTCTTCTGAAAAAGTGCTGACGACATAGCAGCCATAAACAAATCCCAGGAGCTGTGGCAATTAATACAAAAATGCATAATAGTTAATCACATGAAATGAAAAGAACGTTTTTTTATTTTATGGAAGCACAGTGCTCATTGTATGGTTAGTATATGTATTTATATGGCTTTGACAGATTCTTTCGACAGCCTTAGTGATCCATACAGAAGCTGCAGGTTTGGCTGAGGAGCTCTGCTCACTCATCACCACCAGATATCAGGGAGATAAAGTGGAGCCATTCTTACATATTCTACTCTGTGTTTTACAATTTACATTTGGTGTTGCTAAGCAACAGTTCATTCCTGTGTGTGCAGATGAATTCTCATTGATATCAAAACACTATTAAATGGTGCATAAATATGCTTTTTGATTTACCTTTTAAAAGCATCGTGTAGTAATTCTGTTGACACTTTGACTTGTTTAGTGTTTAACAGCGATATCACACAAAACTGCTGTGATGAATGAGTCACGTAGGCGGATACTCACTGATATGAGCAGCTGGACGATGCAGTGCAGGATTTCTATGTACTGGTACTCCAGCCAGCAGCTCAGCACCGTGGTCAGCTCAGGGTTCTGCTGATTGTCCCACCCGGTGGAGGGAAGGCCCTCGCGCTCGCACCCCGGCCCGTTGTCCTTCCACCAGGAGCGATGTGACGACACGCCGAGGGTCAGGATGTCGCTGTCCTGCAGGGATTACACAGGTCGAAGGGATGTGAACGTTTCAGGTTCAGTGTCTAACAGATGTTTCAGTGTCATTGTGTGTTGTGTGTGTGTGTGTGTGTGTGGTGTGTGTGTGTGTGTGTGTGCGTCTACAATACAACACATGCACAGGATTTTATCAAATTTGGTGGGAATATTACTTGGGTATCTTAACATAAATCACTTTTGGAGCTGATTGGTCAAATGTGCCGAAAAGTTGGTTCGAAAAACATATTTTAGACAGGAACATGTTACTTACTGTTTTGTAACTTAGAGCAGAAACACACTGTACAGTCTGTTCATCGTGTGTGTGTGTGTGTGTGTGTGTGTCACTGGTCGTATGGGTGTGAGGCAGAAGAAAGAGCTGAACACAGTGTTTAGACGCTGTGTGTAGCTGTGTGAGTCTCTAATTATGTGACGCTGCCGTGACCATTACCTTTGAAAGTCCTCCCAGATCCAAGTAGAGGCAGCTCACAAAGACATTCCAGCCGACCCACAACAACGTCCAGAGCAGGTACTGAGCAAACAAACACAAAAACACAACAGTACAGAGGCCATGAATGAAACAACACTGTGTGACACGAGGCTCCTTTTAATTCTTACAACGACACAGGTCCCAAAGATAAACCTGAGGTGTCACAATATGATTACAACCAGTGAAAAGAAAGACAAATATCTATGTTACACAAACTGTGTTTTTTAAACATTGATCTGAATGTTATTGGTCACTACTTCAGGCCTCTATACATACTGTATCTCAGTTTAAGACTGGCACTCAACTATTCAACTGTAATTAAAGTCGTAAAAAACTACAGCACAAGCAGCTACAACTCATAAACCTGCCTGTACACATTACATTACTACAAACAGTCAAAGACATGAAGAATAACACATCATTCACCGGAGTCTTATGATACTTAAAGTCGATTTTACAAAAAATATTCTAAACTTGTGAATGCAGGACTTTTGAGTTGTTGTATTGTTATTTCTACTCAAGTAAATTACGTCTTACACCACTGACAGTATCCCTTTGTTTCCAGTCTTTATGCTAAGCAAGATAAGGCTTTAGCTCTGGTAAAGTAAAGTTAGCAAAGTAAAGCAAAGTAATAATCCAAAAACAAGTCTTATGAAGTAACAATGCAAAACTGTGTAAATCAGATCGTTTCCTTACCACGATGACGTATCGTGATCTGTACTGGATGGTGCCGAACAGGCCCAGGATGACCACAATGATGTGGAAGAAGTTGATCATGATGGGAGCCCACTGGTAACCGAGGAAGTCAAACACCTGCCTCTCCATAGCAGTAATCTGGAGGGTGAACAGGAGCAGAGACAGAAATTATGAGTTATAAAAGAGCAGTTTGTGTTGTGAGACTGTGTTTTATTTTGCTTATGCCTGACACAAGGTTGTACACAGATGCCAAGGCCACTGAGCCCCGGGGGACGAGGCAATATGAGTGGGGTAATGTCCTCTGAGCAAGGGGGGAGGCTTCATCAGTCAGTGATGAAGAGGAGGGGGCAGGGTGGGAATCAGAGGGTGCAGCCCCTCATTGTAGTGGCTGTGGTGGTTTTTATAAGCACCTGCAGCTCCAACAAGCTTAATTTGAACAGATCGTGTTTTCTCGGTGCTGGAGGATCAGTTACTTCCATTGTGAAAAGGTGGATGTAGTTCTCCAGAGCCCAGTATGACATCATCCCATTGCTTTTCGTTCATCCGAGCAAACGGTTCAAAACCCACAAATGTTCAGTTTGATAACAGCAACAGAGAAAACCTGCACTTTTCTCCAGAATGAAAAAGTTAGAAAGAAAAAGGCGAGGACTTAAAAAAACAACAACAATAAAGGAACTTTCTCATGAATAAAGCACAGCTCTCGTCAGGAGTTGGGTTCATTCAAATGCAGATTCCGCATGTTGTCCGGTTGTTTCCAGCGGTGCAGGGAGGACAGGCCAGATGTGTTTGTGTCGAAGCATCATGCGTGAGGGAGAATAAACATCTTACCAGCTGCAGACAGCACAGGAGGACCAGCATGCATCTTGCGGAGCAGCAGCCCATCTTCTCTGGGATGATGATGCTGCTGTGCTGCTGCTGCTGGGGATGACGTGCAGAACAACACTGGAGAGACTGGATCCCGAGATGTTCTCAGAGCTTCAGATCCATTCCCAGGCTTGTGGGGGAAACGCACGGTGCACTTCACCTCCGTAGAAAAACACGCAGGGCTGTTCCTGCGTGGAAACTAGAGGGGAGGGGGAGGGTAGGAAGTATGGGGGGTGGTTAGTGCCACACCGCTGAGCAGGGGGGGGGGGAACCCTGAAGGACAAAGGCAGCATCAGAAAGTCTGAGATGCTCAGTGAAACTCCAGGAGCTGATCAGGCTACATCTACACTTATATGTTTCTAATGACCGGAGGTGGGAAGTAATGAAGTCAAATACGTTGTTACCGATTTTTCAGGTGTCTATTCTTTATTTATGTGACAATTTTTTACAAATATCTGCACTTTCGACTCCTTACATATTCAAAACGGGCTCCGTTACTTTTGTTTTAATGCATTTGAGTGTAATTATCCATTTTATATTTTTTATTTTGCATCATCGAGCTGCGCCTTTCCAACATCGGACAGATATGAACCTAAATGGACAATAACGAGAAGAGAAGACGATTCCTTGTTCTGTATCTATCAGTGAATATCAAGCACAAACAAGACGTGAAAGACGTATCAGATAAAACAGACAGGAGAATAGAATCAAGTGACAAGAACAACATGGAAGAACGTGAAGAACTGGCCAACATTACTGACGTTGACGAAGCAGAGCAACAGACTTTCCATCTCTGGCCTATTCAAATGAGGAAACCTCATTCAATACATCGTACACATTTCCTCCTGGACAGTTTTTCATGCTCACAAATCTGTTCTTGCTTTAACTATTTTAGTAAATTGTTGGTTGGTTCAGGGTAAATAATATTTGAACTATATTAATGTCATATGAGTCTCAGCTTTGCACGGATACAGCAGGAAGAAAACATGTAATTTTTGTACTTGGAGTACATTTCAGAGCCTGTACTTTTATACTTTTACTTGAGTCATTTTTAACACAAGTATCAGTACTTCTACTTGAGTAAAGAATGTGTGTACTTTTACCCCTTCTGTCAGTGACCCTGCTATATACAGGGCAAAGCGAGTGCAGGTGTACACAGGAAGTATTTGGTTGCGACCCACAACAACTGTTAGCAAAGACAACACGTGTCAGCAACATGTTTTTGACTAAACCTCTGATTCTGTCTCAATTCCAATCCTTCAGGAGACCATGTGCAGTGACTCCTCTCCTTCTGCGCGTGGCACGGATTGACCCTCATACAGCAACACCGTCGTCTGCCCCCTGATAGGTAGTTGTTCCTCCGCAATGCTCCACACTCACCAGTAGGTGGTGCTAGTGCTGGAGGTGCAGGCGTCAGAGGTGAGAGTTACAAGGTTTGGAAAGAAAAGAACAAGATAATACTGGCCTTCTTAAATATGGGCCTACTATATACTACACACACCACACACACACACACACCACACAAACAACAACATTGTGTGTATACGTACATAACACATGTGGCATTCATATACTACACTATAATTAATATTAAATATCAATTAATATCGTCACAATCAAATGTGATATGACAAAATAAAACCAAATAAAACCAAATAAATTATAAAGGCTAATATAAATGAATATCAAGTCACAAGTAACTAAATAAAATAACATAAATATCTGTTAAATTAAACTAAAATAATATATATAGGCTGATATAAATTAATATCAAGTAACAAATAATACAATTAATAAAAAATGAAAAATACCTGTTAAAATAAAAAAATAAAATAATAAAATAAAAACAACTTTGATAAAATAAAATAAAATAAAATTCTTCAAGTCAATACCAATACATCATCAGCTGGTTTCACATATCAACTGGGAAAGTGAGGACTTTCTGTGGACGTCTCTCAAATGACTGGGATCTGGACCCTCTGACTCTAAATGACTGGGATCTGGACCCTCTGACTCTAAATGACTCTCATCCGCCTCAGGAACGAACCACAGGCTGAATAACGCGCCTGTAGCTGGGGCTGATGAATCCTGCTCCTCGTCAGGGCGACGGAGCCGCACTTCCCTTCCCTTCCGAGAGATGACGCTAGAATCAAAAGACGGACTGATAATTGGGGGGTCTCCAGCTCTGCCCGTGTCACATGGAAGCACAGTAGCTGAGCCGAGGGGACGCGAGCGGAGATGGAGGGGGCTTGAGGGACTGTGGAGGAGTTGGATCTGACACCGGAGCCTCGGCGGCGGCTGCAGACGCAACACGGTCTCCCCTGGAGGAGGCGGCGGAGGAGCGCGGACAGGTTTTTTTAAAAAAAAACACACACGCGGGGGTCAGGAGGATGCCACATGCAATATGCTGCATTCCTGCCCGGTGAAGCCCCAGAAGAAAGACACGTTATCGCCCGTGATTGATGATGCAGCCCGGGAGCGGAGCCTGGTGCGAGTGGCAGTGAAGGAAGCGAGCCGGGCGGGCGATGCTGCGCCTCCACAAATCTCTGAGCTGAGTGAGTACACGGAGGCTGCGGCGCATTTGTGCCCGACCGACAGGGGCTGGAGGGAGGGAGGGATGGAGATGAGAGGAGAGGAGAGGAGAGGGGGGGTGGGGGTCATTCATATGTGCCTATACATCCAGATAAGCCGCACACGCACTAAACATCCTTTATTCTTGCAGGACGCTGCTCCACGCATGTTTCCTTTGTGCGCGCCCCCTGCCTCGTCCCTGTCCTCCCCTCTCCTCTTCATTTCCATGCATCTAACACACAGACACGTGCGCCCACCTCAGCCCCACTGCATCAGCCCCTGTTCTCTTTTCTTTTTTTCTTTTTTTTTTATAAATTCCCATCATATATGTGATTTATATGAAAGGGATTCATCAGAGAACCTGGCAGTGATTTGATGAGGGGAAGGCGCACGGAGCCTCCACTCAGGCGTTTCTCCTGCGTAATACCTTCACATAAAGATAATTAACGTTAGACCTTCCGTTAACATTTGCAGCCCCCCCCCCCCCCCCCCCCCTCCCATCTCTCCCCCCCCCCCTGCCTCCCCCATTTTTCCTCACTCATAAATAGGGGAGGGTGGTGGTGGTGGTGGGGGGGGATACTGGCTTTGTCGTGTAAATTGCCAGCTGACCTCGGGGACACAACATCCTTTACCATCCTCCCTTTGATCTGGAAATGAAATCGGAAACGCTTTGATGATTTTAACAGGAGAAGAAGGAGAGTCGCCCACAGGCTGTAAAGAAACAAGCCCGTGATTAAAACGCACCGCATCAGCCCGAGCAGGTTTTTTTTCATTCTCTGTGGCCGCCTGTAGCCTCCACCTGCACGGGCACAGGCGACACCCCCTACCGCGACCCCTAAAAAGATCCACAACTCACACCCTGCGCCTCATCTGATTCGTGGTTTGTAACCTGTTGTCAGCAGCATCACTGCAGCTCGGGGTGTCAGAGCCCAGAGGCGCGGCAGTGTGTGTGTGTGTGTGTGTGTGTGTGTGTGTGTGTGTGTGTGTGTGTGTGTGTGTGATTGATGCCTGCTGAGTGGGTGCCATCATCAGCCACATATCCACAACCTCCCCAGAGCCCTCCATGAATAATGATTTCTTTATTTAACACACACCCCCCCCCCCCCCCCCCCAAACAAAATGCATGATGCTGATTTTTATTTTATTTTATCCAAGCTCCATCACTTCAGCTGGAAAAAGGAATCACGTGACGAATAGACAATTGTAACGATGGTTTAATTTGCTCTGTGGATAAATAACGTCAGCCGCTGTTTGTGTGTGAGGCGGCGGAGGAAGACAAGAGGCTCTTCCACGCACAGGCTCCAGCTTTCTTCCTCACAGGGGCATGGTTAATCGTTGTTGCAAGCAAACATTTGACCTAATTCACATTCTCACACAATAGCAGCCCCCCCCCCCCACCTCTACCACCCCACCACCACCACCACCACCCATCTCCCTCTCTCTCCCTCTCTCTCCTCACCACACACACACACACACACACACACACACATGGCTGTTATTTGTGTCACACAGAGGGTGAGGTTTTCGCTCCACATGAACTCCCAGGTGGTTTATCCAAACCTGAGCAGATTGGCAGAGAGGCCGCTGCCGGCTGGCTGGGCTTGTTTCCGAGCAGCTCCAGTTTTATTAATAATGAACACACGTGTAAATGCAGATGTTCCGAGAAAATTAAAGGCCTATTTCACTGGTATTTGTTTTTTGTGTAATAATGTATATTGTTTTGTCGTGTAAAATGTTGATGGCTAAATGTGTCACTCGGTATTTTCCTTTAAAAAACATCTAATTGTCGACACTAGATCCAAGTCAACAGGTGATCAGCTGATCTGGCATTCATCCAGTTGTTTTCCCGATTGATCAATCAATCAATTATCAATAAAAACAAAACTCCACGATGATTTCTTCAAATGTTTTGTATTGTTTGATGATTGAGTTCAAAATCCATCGAGAATAATTATTCCATTTAGTATAAAATTTGAAATTCAAGAGGCTGGAAACATTTACAATGACAATCCAATCAACTAATCAGTTAATCAATTAATCATTTAATCAATAATCATTACCATAGACTCCCACACACTGTGATAAGAACTATCATCGATCTATCCATTCATTCACCTGTTCACCATTCACCATTTCTGCAGCAGTTATGTGATGATTTGCTACTTGTCTTTGTCTCATGTGGCCATAAATCCAACATTTATTATATTTTGGTTCATTGGTCGAGCAAAACGAGTATTGATGTTTGGTGCTTTAGGAAACTGACGGACATTTTGAACGGTCTCTGGTTCTTCAGAACAAATGATGCATTGATTGATCAAGAAAATAATCAGCACATATATCACTGAGAGGCTTAAGTCCAAAGCAGCAGCCACAGGGTCCACTTCAGTTTGTGGTCCCTTGTCTTCACTTCTCTTTCCCCCTTTCACATTTAAGATGCCCCATTAATAATATGCAAAAATGCAAAAATAATATCTTTTAAAAGACTAATTGATACTGAAAATAATCAGAAATTGCAGCTATGTCTTCCGTGTGAATCTATACAAGAAAATCATACAAAGACTGAATAGAAAACTTTCTTTTCATGTCGCAAAATGATCAGAGCTCACAATGGTACTTATAGTATCTGGAGCTTTCAGTCACACCTCACAGTCTGCATGTGCTGATATTTCTGCACAGATACAGTTCACAAAGATCATATGAACTCATGTGTGACATTTACAATTTCCAATGACCTGTATCTGAGTCAGGTAACAAATCAAATAGCTGATCGATGATAGTTTTCCTCAGCGCTCGTGTGTGTGTGCGGCCTCCTGCTCTGTGACACACTGTCGAGGCCACACCTGGTAAAACTGGTATTCGATGAGGTGCTGGTAGTTGGTAACGAGCACAGCGAGCACCACGGGCAGGGTGCTGCTTGTGATGGTGCTGCTGGTGCTGCTGGTGGTGCTGGTGGAGGTTGGGGGACCTTCTGTGGAGAGCAGCCGGTGAAGGGGCCATTTCTTGCTCTAGCTCTGAGCGCCACGTCCAATTGGTTGGCTCGGATGAGGCAGCTCGAGGGCCAGAGATTACACTGCAGTGCTGAGGCGTCACTCTGGCTGAACACCGCAGGCGGAGGCAGGGGGATCGAGGCAGAGAAGAATGGGTGGGGAGGCAAGGACTCGCAGGGAAGGAAGCCTCTTCTCATCATCTGCTTTCAGCGTCTTCAAACACCTGCCACTGGACTCCCACGCACGTCTCCTTCCTCCCCTCCTCTCTCCTTTCTTTTCCTCCACACTTAGACCTTTCCTCTCTCTTCTCTCTCATTACCCCTCTCCGTCTCCACACGCCGCGGCTCCGTCGTCAAATCAGCACAGATATAATTACACCGTTGCAACTGTGAATGAAATGATGGTTGCATCATATAGGTGCATGAGGTACTTTAAATCCTGCTGGTGTAGCTGCCGGCTGAGGTGAAGCCCTGGTGAGTGGATGAGAGGCATTAAAAGCAAGTCGCTGTAAATCACGTAGGACATGTTGTCCGTCTGCTCTCAGAACCCACTAACTGGTTTTGACAGAGTTGATGTAGAAACATGCTCACTGCTGTAATCCCTTTATTAATCACTCTCTTTAAAGACAGTAATTATATTGGATATCCACTATTAGAATATGACTTATTGATGAATCTGGTTATTTTTGAACTAGAATGACACTCAGCTGAGTGCGTATCTCCACCGAAGCCCAATAATCTGAAATATGCCTTTAATTTTCATCTAAATTTTTTTGCCTTGCCTTTAGAAATTGACGGAAATGTTGAAAAATGCTGTCACAATGATCTGCACCCCGATTCAATGGCTTCTTCTGATGCTCCAATCCTTCCAAGTTTGGTACAAATTTGGCTCAGTTCTTTGTTTTGTAATCCCGCTGCTTCAACTAACAGGCGGGGGTGAAATCGTGACCTCGACAGATGTATAAGTGGTTCATTAGAATTAGGAAACAAAGCAGTTGCCCTCTGGTCACGACTCCCTGACGTCCACGCACAGTTTTCAATTTCCTGCAAAGTTTCTCGCAGACAACAGTTTTAAAAAGTCTCTTTTAGAACATTTAAAACAAGTAAACTGTGCTTTATCAGCTAATCTGTAGTTTACCACTGCGCAGACGGAGCTTGGTGAGATGTTAAGAATAGATTGGAAAGAGATTTTAGTCAATTTGGGGCGCGGGCACTTGATTGTGGTGTTTTTACAACTTGATATTGACTCAGGTTCAGACTCCAGAGATGATTTTATGCTATGATCAATATGGCTGCGACACACACTGGTGACCAGGTCCAGGGTCTGGTCTATTGGAATAGACAATAATAATTACTCAGAGTTGTGAAGTCATTGTTTCAACCTCGGGGTGTTTCCGTGTGCTCTGACGTGTGCAAAGTCAAAGCATCAGGTGTGAGAGGCATATCAATTATTTAAAATCACACAAAACATCTGTATATGGACATTCAATCTGCAAGCGACAAAAAGTGTAACAGTTGAAAAGTTCACAAAAAGCTTCTATTTAGAGCTGAAACATATAATTGTCTTATTTGTGATTATGTCAGAAACGTTTCACTCTTTTCACAAACTGTCCGAGTTGAGAGAGTGTCAGAAATTCATTTTTCTGATTATTTCCACACCACATGAACTCACAATAACTGTCAAAATCAAGCAACGGGTGAAGTCAGGATCCAGAGCAACGCGCTTCTGTCCAGATGTTAAGTGTCATTTTATTTTGCAGTCCTGGGATTTTTACATGAAAGCGTCCGAACTCAGTGACGATGAAGAGGGATGAGTGAAGAAGAGCTCGTGTCTTTATTAAGCCTCACTAACATCACAATGCTCGAATCTAAATTTAGGCTGCTTCAGACATGTTGGCTTCAGACACACTGCTCACCAGACTACAGACAAATTGTCGAAGTAATCAGACGTGGAGATTAAGTTCTGTCTGAATGGAGAACATCTGGAATGCACGCGTCGTTTAAAGTGTCAGATTTGATCACGGGCGAGATGAGGCCGATACACGAAAACTACAGAAACATCCAGAATTAAGTGTTTTGTCTCGGAAGAAAAATCAGTGGCTGTAAACGTAATAGATTCACTACACGAGAGACATTTGGACAAACACACACACACACAGACAGACGCTCGGCTTCCTGCCGTCTGACACTCTTGTTGTTCACATGGACGAGCGACAAACACACACAAACACATGGAGGCACATTGTGACAGTGGACAGATGGCACGGTTTGTCAGAGATTAGAGCCGGCTTGGTTTTTTGGTCTTTTGTTATATCTGTGTATTCTTTTTTTTTTTTGTATTGTTTATTTGAAACACATTATTACAGTGCCAAGTGTGAAAGTGTCTGGCAGCCGGCAAGTAGTGGAGAGGAAGGAGGAAAGATGTTTCTGTGTGTTTCCACAAACGTTCCAGCTCGCTGTGACTCACTGTACCTCCTCGATATGTGCATAAGAAACATGGAAAACTTGCATTTACCCATTTATCAAATATCTATATCACAGCCTTCACAAACGTAATCAGCAGATTCTCAGGAAAACGTTCAGATATTTATATTTTTCTGGGTTATTTCCGCTAGAATTTGTTCAATGAGGATTTTTTCCCTTCAGCCCATGTTAATGCTGTGAGAGGTAGAGAATCCTTGTTGGTGAGCAGGTATGCTGTTGTGTGCTCTGTACGTGTGCCACACAAAGCTCAGTAATCCCTCAAACAAGGTAAAGCAGAGGCACATGCCTGAGGCGTAATGTCTGTTCACTCCTCTGCCTCAGAGCTGGATGGGAATTCTCACTTCTCTTTTTCAAACTGGCTGCTTTTCCTCCTGCCGCTCGCACCGCGAATGTGTTACTTCTGGTTCCACAGCTGTGTTAACCCACCTAATGTTTTGTAAAGGTCAGATCATTTTGTAATTAAGCACCGCTCTGTGCCTTCTTGCTGCAGATCCCAGTGAGACCGTGGCACTTCCCACGCGTGCATGAGTGTAAGGGTGTGAGAGTGTGTG
This sequence comes from Reinhardtius hippoglossoides, assembly GCA_006182925.3. NCBI lineage: Eukaryota > Metazoa > Chordata > Actinopteri > Pleuronectiformes > Pleuronectidae > Reinhardtius > Reinhardtius hippoglossoides. The sequence goes on along the minus strand of CM031675.1, from coordinate 23,064,595 downwards.
TGTGTGCGAGTAAGTGAGCGTCAGCGCTCCCACATGGCCTCCATGCAGGACGGGCTGAACTTCACGGCTCCTCCCTACGGCAAGGTCCTGCTGCTGGGTGCTATCGCTGCTGCCTCAGCCTTTGTTGTTACCATCCTCATCGTGGTGCTCTGCGTGGGCTGCCAGAGGTGAGAGCAGTCACTGGGCATCACACACATGTCACACACACACACACACACACACACACACACACACACACACACACACACACACACACACACACACACACACACACACACACACACACACACACACACACACACACAACAACAACAATAACAATACTCTACAAGTAAAGGTCCTCCATTCAAAATATTACTAGTCAGAGTAAAAGAACAAATAATTCACAAAAAAATGTATCTTAAGTAAAGTACCAGTTCTGCAGTAAAATGTTATTATCGACAGTAATAATTAAATTGACAAAAGGCCCTTATTTCAAAATGGTACTTAGTTTCTCTCCCCCACTGGCACGTATGCAGATGTACTTAATGTCCGTCTCACATGCGCACACTGATGAAATGACTCAGCCACACACGGACAGTGAGTCAGACGCAAACTCTGCACAAACAAACACACAAGTGCATCAGTGTCGTGAGTGTCCATCTGTGTGACAGAGCGCTTGTGTTCACCACAGGAAGGGGAAGACACACAATGTCCCCGGCGAAGGTGGAAAACACCGTCTCATGGACATGGTGGGTATCAGACAACGCACTCAATTCACCAGGGAACAATATCAGTCACCTCCTCCGTCTTAATTATTGTTGAAATGGCTTTGTGTGTGTGTGTGTGTGTGTGTGTGTGTGTGTGTGTGTGTGTGTGCGTCACCAGGGTATACTCAGACAGTCCAAGCTGCGCTCCATCAGTAAATCTGACACAGAGATGAACAAGATGAACTGCAATGGCAAAAGTGAGTGAATCTTTCACATACAAATCCTGACCTGTGTTCTCGGTGAACCGAGCTCGAGCTGAAAACCCCCCCGACATCACGTTCACTGCAGCTAAACGTCGTCGTCGCCGTCGAACGAGACATTAGAGGAATCTTCTGCGTGAAGAACATCTTTTCTTTGTGCTCATTTGGAAACATGTTAAATGGAAACAGCGGAGATACAAGGCTTCCACCAAATTGTGTGAAATGGCAAAAAATTAGTTTTTCTCCGCAGCTCCGAATAGCGTTATAATTAAAAGCAATAAATGGAACCATTAACCACCGATACATTTAACTGTGGCTTGTTCTGATTTCGAAAAACCACATTACCAACCCCTGATAAGTGCCACTGTGCACATTTCCTCCTCACTAACATCGTACCATCCGATCCTAAATTCAAACTAAATCCTCGGGAATAGAGTTCAAGGGCGTTACAGAGGAGAAGTTGACCCTGAAACAGGATTCACGTTACATTCACACCTCAGCCGTCTTCCATTGGACTGTTCGGTCGGGATTTCTGAGCACATATCGCTCAAAGAGAGAAATCACAGAGCCAAGACAAATCCTGGAGCTCCATCAATGACAGTCAACAGGGAACTGCGTGTGTGGGCACGGGGACAGAAGCCTGCGAGGGTTTGAAGGAATAGAAGCATATGTCCTGCTTCAGACTTGTCCTGCTTCCACTGCAGAGGAACCAAGCCAAGTTGGATGAAGCGTCTCTTCAGCCGTCTCCGTCAGCTCCCTGTTACTGTCAGCTCCAGGTTTTCTCTGACCAGTGACAGATTTCCAGACTGTCCAGTCCGAGAGGAGTTAACGTGAATCCTGCTTTACGAAGGTCATGGTTAGGACTTTAACGGCAGCCTGTCTGTGGCTTGCAGAGGCGGCTAAAAAGAGCCGCCCAGCCAGCATGGACTTCCTGCTGCTGCTGCCCGGCCGCTGGTCTAACTCTGACCTTCGTTCTCAAGGCAGGCAGCTTCCCCAGATCCCTTCTGGGACTGGAGAAGACGGAGAGCACACTTACTCAGAGGTGGGGCCGTCGCTCTTCCGCCACACGTACTGACGATGCCCTCTACGCCATGGTAGGCAGGGCCGGACAGACGGACACTCCGGCCCCTCCGGCCGTTCCCGCCAACACCCCTGCGCCCCCAGACCCGGACGGCGACGTGGAAGGAGGGCTGCCTGAACCCGAGACCCAGGTCATGACTCCGCCTCACCCTCCAGAAGCGGCCGAGTACGCCTGCGTCAGGAAGCTGAGGAAGGCAGACAAGGCGCCCCAAAAGAGGGACAGTGGGACAGATATGGCTGAGCCGCCGGTGCCGCCTCCGCGACACGCCCCACCGTCACATCCCGCCCCTCCTCCGCCACACCCCCACAGCACAAAGTTGCCCCGCAGAAACGTGGAGGCCTTCAGCGTCCCATCATTCCCAAAGGTTGGTCAAGTTCAATGTTTCCCATTCAGAGTAATTTGTTTGTTTTAACTGATGGTGTCTCATATTCATTATGTTGTATCTTAATTTGGTTTATTTAGTTTTATCTGTTAAGCAGGTTTTGCGTAAACCTGCTAACAAACAAACGAAGAATTAATGGAATGAAAGTAGCAGGATAGAGTTAGCCTGGCTTATCTGTAGCTAATGAAATCCTCAGGCTACCATGGATCCACCCGGATGTCCCCATAACATGTTATTTACATGTAATTAACATGTAATTAACATGTTACTAATTACAACGACCTGATTCCCACAGAATTAAAACCCCTGTTGTGGAAACGAGGTCCGGTGTTCACACATAATGTTTGTGACCTTGACTCGTAAAATAAAAAAAGCTTACAGCTTCACATTTCCTTTGCAATAAGCTCTGACAGCAACACCTCAGTGGTCACTTATATTAGTTGAAGGGATTGAGGAATGATGGCTGCAGGGGGAGAGGAAGTTAAACGCTCAGTTCCAAGTGGTTCTCCCGAGGTCTGAGATGAAATCACAGGAAACGAGACTGAGTTCATGGCTGTGTCTCAATTCGGCGGCCGCATCCTTTTGGAGGAAGCTCAAAGGCTGAACCTGAAATGAGAGGGTCTGATCTATGGAGGCTTTTTGTGATCGATGTCACCAGCTCGTCGCTTAACAACAGAGCTGAGGTTGGATGAGACGGTTGTAATGTCCTGGGATGGATGCACCCGTTGGAGCCTTCGCTTCTCTGGGACGAAAGGACGCATTTGAAGGATTCTTCGAATGTGGACAGTCTCGTTCCTGCGCTGTGACGTAATCGTGATCTTAAAATGTCGCCTCTGAAAGACGCAGCACCTGAATTGAGACACTTGTGAAGAGTGACAGTATGATTGACCCATCAGGTGTGATGGTTCTGTTCTGATTGTTGCTGGTTGCTCAGGTTTCTCAGGAAAGTCTTGACAGTGTAACATGAATACACAGAGTTTGGAGCTGTGGTACACGGAGCAGGATTCTGAGTGTTTCTGTCACATTTCCTGTCGATGCTGCAGACGATCCCGTGTATCCCTGCCAATGTTTCCCTTGCACTCGCTACATCACGCGCGGTGTTGTGATGTGTGCGCGTCTGCAGAAATTCCTTGGAAGCCCCGGCAGCGAGCGTTGTTTATTTGTCGACGAGCCGTTGGTGATAGCGCGGTGTTTCTCCTCTCGGCGCTGTCACCTCCTCCGCATGTTCGCGGCAGCAGGGGCGGAGGCAGACTGCCTGAGTCTGCTGCGGTTGCGAGGCTCCGTGCTCCCCTCCAGGTGACAGCGGGAGACTGGTTGCTGCCCCGTGTGAGGTCAGCGGGGTCGCGCCGGCTGCTGTGACCCGACTTCAGCGACACGCGCAGTTCACAGGCTTACATGTGTACCACCATCTGCTCGCAGGGCTGCTCGCCACTGACTTTCTTGCGGATGACGCAACATGTTGAAATTGAGTCATCCAGAATACAAGCGCGCGCTGGAAGCTCCACCTTCCAGGGAAACTGTAGTGAATACTGTATGAAGTCCGTGCAGTACACGTCTGACACCAGCTCGGTGCTGCAGCGCCTCTGCATGTAAAGCAGATCATTTGTTTCCTATCAGCCCCATTTGTCAGCCTGGTGTCACGCATGAACACGTGACCCGGCGCTGCCCCAGATGTAATTTGTTCTTCTGTTGACAGGAAGTGATGTTTATGGGAAACGGCGAGCAGTACATCTGGAAGCCTCCCGAGGAAGAGGAGCTGCTCCTGCTGCAGAATAAAGCCCTGGGCCCGTTGGGGCCTCAGACACTGGAGAATATGCAACCGTCTGCTGCCGCGGTGAGAGAGTCTGTGCATCAACCTGTCTGTTGGTTAATTACTTTATTTTCTTGAAGCTCCATGTTCCCGATGTCACCCGTTAAATTTACAATTAAATCGTTTTTTTAATGTTGGATAAAACACCATTGGTTTTAAAAGTCACAGAGTTAAGCCACGGCTTTAGTGACAATACTGTAAATAAAGATGGACGACATGACCCCTGCAGAATAGGTCATAAAACCCACCTCCTCCATGTTATATGATGGGACATCAATAAAAAGTAAAACTGCACGTAAAAATTGTTTTTTTTGCCTCAAAGATGGTATTTGACGTTTTAAGCAGTTATCACATTGCTGTTTGTTCAAGAGTAAATTGTTTTGCTAAGTTAAGTTACGCTCTAACAACAGCGTGAAATGATTGACAGCTGAGTCTGACTCATGTGCGATGGTGAGACGTCGCTAACGAGGCTCCATCCCCCGATCGCCACGGCAACAACTCTGGCTCCAAATGTGCAAGATGGTGGGGATCATACACGTCGTCCATCTTTAGATACAGAGCAATGTTATTCCTCTTATACGTTCTTTTTATGCGACTAGAACCAAACTGAAGTTTTATCATTTGTTTCTATTATTGTTTGTTTCTAAAATGTTATAGTCAAACAAAACGTGGCGTTCATTGCATTTATGTATTGAGAGGAACAAACTGGGGCGATATTAAATATTTCAGTGTTTATATGTTGCCTGAATAAGATCAAATGTAAATTTCTGGGTTTCTGGTTTCATTGGAAATTATCTTGAAATAGTTTTTCATCTTTAAAAACATTTTTATCTTTACTGGAAATTAAAACAATAGTTGTGGATTAGAACAATGCTTCAACGCACAGATTTGTACATGTGCACTCTTTGTATCATTGGGAGTGAAGAGAGAATAATTCAATGTTTTGGGAAAATATACTTAGATATTAGATGAGAAGATTGACACCACTCTTGTGTGTGTAAATTGAAATATGAAGCCAGTGGATGATTAGCGTAGCGTAGCAGAAAGACTGGAGAAAGGGGGGAAAGCAAGCCTGGCTCTGAAAAATCTAACTACTACACTTTGCTCTTTATGTTAAACTAAACATCTGCAGCTCCATGATGGAGAGATATGGAAGTCAGGTCTCTCATCAAACTCTCAGCAAGACAGTTAATAGTGTTTTCCCTGAAATGTTGAACTATTCATTCAAAGTCCTTTTCACAGTCCATAATCTCAGTAATGTTGTCTGACTGCAGGTGGCTGAGATGTACTCCAAGGTTTGCAAAACAGGAAAGAAGAAGAGAGCCGTGCCGGGGTCTCCTCCAGCCAATCCCGGCTTCCGGACCTTGGGTCGCGGTGATCGGGACGGGGGGTTTAGTGTAGTGGTCAAACCCCAGACCTGGGCCCCTCTGGAGGGCAAAGCCATCGGAGGGCCCCTCGACGACCACTGCTATGAGTCCATCGGGACCGAGGAGTACGACCCGTCCTATGAGCACATGGAAGGCGGAGGTGGCTGGAAGCGGGAGCGACCCCCCAACACGTGCGCCACCCTGCGGCCGAGGAGGAAGAAATCCCAGCAGCCCTTGCAGCAGCAGCAGCCCCCTCCACCGCCGCCCACGCAGCAGACCCCCAAGTTACAGCACCTGCCTGCCAAAGCCCTGCTGCTGCCGGGGGAGAACCTGTACGAGAGCATCGGCGACCTGAAGCAGGGCTCCGCCACCTCCAGCACCACCACCATTTTCACCTTCAACGACGGCATGGAGATGTATGTAACGGGGCTCTGAGGCGGCAGCTGCACTGTGACCCCCACCCCCCCCTATCCTCCAACACAAGGAGCTGAGCGAACACCACGCGGAGTGACGGCTGAGCCCCTGTCATGCTCCCCCACACATACTGTTTACATTCAAGTCATAACTTCAGGCCTTTCACAGGCTCCAGAGAACTCGGGGCAGTAATGCCGACCTGTTATGACCTGGGCTGAATACAAAGTCCAGTCTATAAACCTTATAAGGAATCCAAAGGTAGTGAATAATAAATGAGCACAAGACCATCGCAGAGCAATCTGTTGGTAACAGTAGCACTTGTATTTCACTGAGACATATGTGCAAAGCACAATAAAGTAAAAAGCCTAAATTCTTCCTCAATTCTCGCGGGTAAAAATAATCACTTATCTGGTCCGAGCAGGACTTTTATTTTGGGAAATGGCACAGCGTTGAGTGAAATCGTTTGGTAGCACTTCCTGCACAGGGATTCCCTGTAGTTGGTCAACATGTGGTTCAGGATGGAATTTAAATGATATAATGGAATGAATTACTAATCAAAAAATACTTGAAAGCTCAGGGACCAAGAGAAACAATTATAAGAGTATTATAAGAAAAAAAAACTGCACACATTTTGCATTTCTCCTAAAGGCTTCAACTGATTTAGACCATTTTCATGTTTTAAAAGAAACAACCGGACACTTCCCTCATGTTTCGTTTCCTCCGACGCGGACTGAACACTTTCTCCACTGCCGTCTGTAAATGAAGTGTTTTACTTTTGTCGATCCTGTTTCTGCACTTTGCCTGCTACAAGTTGCATGCTGAAAAAATGTTTTAAAAAAAAAACCTTACAAAAAATCAAAGCACTGTCATGTGGTACCTCTATATGAATGTTTTTTATTTTCTATTGTCGTTGGTTGTTCATTTTCTTTAGCGTGTTGCTTTATTTCTCTGTTAGAGCACAAAGCCAGTTAGATGAAGGGAAGTCTTTGGCTCGGCGGGACTCTGTGCAGCAGAGAGGGGGGGTGGACTTTCTCTCCTCCTGCGAACGCAACACACACACAGACACACACACACACACACAGACACACAAACAGTACAGATGAAACAAGACTAAAGAGCACTGCTGGAGTCCTAAACATGGAGACAGTCCACTCAACACCCACCAACCCTCCCCTCCGCTCAGTCCTCATACCTGCGGACCGTCCATCTTCATCGTCCCCCCCCCCCGCCCTGTGCTCATATGAATCTGCTTTGGGTTTCACCATAGTGCAGCTCGGGAAAAAGCTACAGTAGAACTGATGTGTATTAGCAAAAAGCGTCTCGTCATCACTCCATCGACGGACCCTGTCTCTCTCTCCTCTCTGTTATCAGTGTTGAAAAAAATATAAAAAGAATATTGCAGATATTGACAAAAATGTGAAGCAAAAAGGTTTTGGCTGCGAGGCAAAGCTTCGCCGTGAGGATGACACACACACACACACACACGGGGGAAAAAAAATGTACATCCCCAAAATCGTGGAGGTTATAAACGACGAGTTCATTTGACCAAATATCCCCCAGAAAACAATGTGATTATACTGTATGTTGATGCAACGTGTATGTACATTACAAAAGAGAAAGAATAATAAATATATCATCAGTGTCAAGAAATCTATCTTTTTCTATTACGTTTTACTTGTGTTTTGGAATGACTTTACCTTGTGACACAAACTGCAAAACAGCTGCAAATGTAAAAATTTCAGTGTATTTCTGTTTGTTGTTTTTTGAAGCCACGAAGCTCCGGAGTGTTTCTGTTTTTTATTTTTATTTATTTAAATTTTTTGGAAAACCCAGCTAAGTTAAATGTGGCAGCTAATGTTGTGTGTTTGCTATTCAGACTACAGGGTCTTGTACTCCAACAGCGTGTAATTAAGTGCTAAGTGCAAAAGATTGTAATGTTTTATATCAAGATTACTATTCATGAAATGTCAGTCAAGTTTATACTTTTGTAATAAAGTGGCACTTTAAAAAAACAAACGCTCGCTTTATCTCATAGTTATTAAAAAACGGAGAGGAGGCAGCATTTCGCAGAGTTCACTTTGCCGTCGACGACAGAAAGACTTTCTTTCTAATTTAAACCTTTTTTCTTCTGATCTGAAAAAGCTGCCTCTCGATATTCGTCCTATGAAAGGAAAGAAAAAGCTCCATACTTCTATTCTTAGGATTAAATGAGACAAGATCTTTAAAGTGTGTCATTTAAATATATATTTACATGTGTTATTTCAGATCTGAGGCTGTTTCTTTTGTGTGCAACCTTACAACCTTTGTGTGTGTGGTGGGGGGGGGGGGGGCCTTCCCATGTTTTTCTTTTCCATCTGTATGAATGTCTGTGTGCACGTGCTCATGTGTAGTGGGGGTCTGCGTCTGAGTAAGGGGGGGGGGGGGGGGGGGGAGGAGGAAAAAAAAATAAAATAGGTCACCCCTTAAAACAAAAAGCTTGCAGTCAACATCGCAACCGTCTGCTGAGTTTTCATTGGCGGGCCTGTCTCCATGGTAACAGGTTAACCTTGAGGCAGCAGCAGTCACATGGGCGAGCGAGTCTTCTGCTGTCTTGGAGAATACAGCGTGCGTCGCGTGACATCCGTGATCACAGTGTCACCCGCTCGGCGAGGAGCGGTCACACGCACGGACACACACACACACACACACATGTAGGAGCAGGAGATGCTGCAGGTGTGAGGACGAGGAAACATTCACAGCTACACTGGTTGAGAGGGTTGATGACATGGGTGTTATTGTCAGAGTCAGTAAAGGAATCACAGGAGCAATTTTACAGAGGAGATAATACTGAGCATAAGGTCACAAACTGGCCAGGGAATAATATCATTACCAGCCTCGGTCTTCTAACAGGCATCACGAGGCCTGTGTGTGTGTCTGTGTGTGTCTGTCTGTGTGTGTGTGTGGAGTCAACAGTGAGAACACAAGAGGGAGCAGAAACTCAGAGGCTCAAGGTTTTTTTTTTTTTACTGCTCAACGTGTAACCTGAAATGACATCGACATCTCCACCTTACATGTTTCTGACCGGGCGTCACCACAGTTGCGGTCTGCGTCAGCTCGTTTGGTGCAAACCCAAGAACCCAAGAACCACAGGGGCGTTTCTACTTCTGCAAAAAAAAAAATCCGCCTCTCGCCACATCACATCAGCATTATTTGAACTTGTGCGACAGAAGTGATGCAGGTGAGTCCGTGTGCGTTCCTACGTGGAGTCAGAGCCACAGACTCCTCACACGCTCTGAACCACAGAGAAGCGAAGAGGGAGCTGTACTGACCCCTTCAGGCGTTAAGGTGCAGCAGAGAGGGAGGCAAGGTGGCCTGGGTCTGAACCTGAGAGTCAGAGGAGCATGGGAAAGAATCATGTGACAGTCCGAGACCTCCCACTGAGAATCACACCTCCCACGATCAGTTCATATATTTATAATGGCCGCACCTCGTTTTTCCCCAAGGGGTGTGGAACGAGGCATTGAGATCTGAAAACTAAACCCTGAATATAATCTCTCTGAATCCTTCTTCACACCCAGAATTTAAGATTTGCAATATGCTCACTGGGCGTTTTCCACCTACTGTGAAAGTGTTAACCTGCAAGAAGTCGATTATATTGAAAATTATAGTTTCCCCTTTTAAATATATGATAGTATAACATGTCTGACTACTATTTGACTGTGAGTTCATTATTTTAAAGTGTGATAGAGCCTCTGTCCACACTAATGCATATATTTTGAAATCGCAAATAAAAATGTCTGTTTCTGTGTAACAGCTTCGTTGACTTTACCGCCACCTAGTGGCTCGGCGTGCTTGCTGGAACGTTTGTGATCGTTTTTGTGTTTTTTGGACGAAGGTCATGTGGTCGGAGATTTCTTTTTAAAAAACAAAAAGGGAAAGAAGTGAAAGCTTATGTTCAAAAAAATATCCACAGTAGTGCAGACAAGGCCTGAGAACAATTTTCATAAGCAGGTTGCACCAGCGATTCCTAAAACTTAAACATAGCGTCGTGGTACAGTAGCTCAAGTTCACTTCATATATAAACATTACATTCAAGTTTCACAGATTGACACCATGTCAGCATGATGTTAGCTCAAAGCACACAAACAGAGCACATACACACTTTACTCGAGTCCTAACTCGTCACAATATTCCTTAAGTTTTAATGGTGCACCCTCATTGAATAAATCACTAACTCATACTTCCTGGATTTATGAAAGAAAAAACCTGCTGCAAACCATATTCACTGTGAGTAAAGATGCAAGATATGACAGCTCGCAAAAGTGAAGCCAAAGCATCCACATCGCCATCTGGTGGTTGGCTGCAATATTCACAACTTCCACTTCTTTATTTACAGTCTATGGTGCAACTCAGTCCAGAATGAATTAATTTAGTGTGTAATCATATCGTTGTTGTTGCATTATTGTACCTCGAAGGTAATGGCACTGTTTGACCTGTGTGATCCTCTGAGAGCAAAACATCCCTCATGCGTACACAGTAGAAAAGTTCCCGTACAGTACACAGAAAAGTGAATGTGACTGCTGAGCAACGGGAGAAGTTTTCAAGTAGAGTTTGTATTTTCTTTCACGGAGGCTCACAGACGCTGGGGTCAGTACGACGGCTGGTCTCCGTCCTCCTCGTCGCTCCAGGTGTCCGACCCGTCCGTCCCAAAGTACCGGTCCCCAAAGTCCCCTGGAAAACACACGACAGTGGGGGTCAGAGACACTGTGTATGAAGAGAACAATACAAAAAACATAACTAGAATACATAATAATTGATTTATGATTGATTCCCAAACAGAATAATAGATTTACATAACATGCTACATTAATATTCATCTTAATGGAACTATCTGTGTCCACAGAGAAGAGACTGGTGGATCTGATATTGTGCCGTTTAGTTACAGAAGTGATCGAGAGGAGAGTCTGACTCGAGTCTGAAGTGACACAAGCATAAAATTTGAATCTGCTGGGACATGAAATGAAATCTGTCGGCTCGAAACACAGATGTTTTATTTCCTCGATAAAACTGAAACTGTTGTGTAAGCTGAAAACATCATGACTTGACTTTTATACAAAGTTCTTCTCAGGCTGAGAGACTTGAAACTGGCAAATTAGTTCCACTCTGGACAAACTGTGAGACAGATGTGCTCGATTCTGCTGTGTAGCAAGTTAAACAGTGCGTTTGAGCATCTGCTGTCTTACCGATACCAGGAATCACATGTAAGTTATCGTCCAGACTCTTGTCCACAGCGGTGGTGATGATCTTCACCTGGGGGAAGGCGTAGGCTACAGAGTGAACCCCGAGCTCGGCCATCAGCAGCGACACCAACATGATCTTCTCCTCTTGCACCTCGTGATCCTGCTCAGCCGCACACACACAGGCACACACACACACACACACACACACACACACACGGGACAACTGTAAATACCTGCTTCATCATAATTATCATTATCAGGAGGATGATTAAAGCAGAAAGGGAAGAAATGATTTGACATGTCTCTCTGCAGAACAGGAGCTAATCAGCCGTCACCGGGACAGAACACAGGGCTCCTGTTCTTACTGACGAGTAATGATGTTAATCTGCACCCACCAACAGGACTCGGACTGCCATCATGGCAGCAGCGCCGGTGGACACTGTGCTGTCCATTAGGATGACATGATCTTCACTGATGTCTTTGGGCAGACGCAGGTAATGCAGCTGGCGAGGCCAGAGAGGAGGAGACAGGTTACCATGGTTACAAAATCAGGAAGGGTAGTTACCACGGAGACACATCATGTGGAAGAATGAAAAAAAAACAAAACAAGAAAAGAATCAAAACATTTTCATCTTTTATGTGTGATTGTGATTTTTTTTTAACCGACATTGTGTAAAGTGTGAAACATGTAACACACATTAGCGTCTTGAGGACAGTTAAAGATATTTAGCACTGAATGTGATCTTTTCTCTACCTCTGGTTCCCCTGAGTCGAGGTTGGTCTGGATGAGGATCTTGCCGATGCGGACGTCCTTGCACACGGCCCTGAGGGCGGGCTCCATGGTCTCTCCTGCCCGCAGGATGGACACACCGGTGATCTGTGGGGACGGACGTGATGACAAACACCCTGAGGGACACACTCGACTGGGAGTTAACAATACCTTGTAAAAACAAGAGCATCACTCACCCCTCTGCCGTTGTAGCTCCGGCCCTGGTACTCCGGGCCCTGTGGAGTCTGAACTACACACGCCTGTTAGCACAGAAAAGAGTTTTAACAGACTTAAACAAACACAAAACTGTATCTGTTTTTTCCCAGATTCTCCTGCTTCCTCCCACAGTCCGAAGACTTGATTGCAAATGTGAGTATGATTGATTTCACGGATGGAAACTTCCGCTGTGTTTTTTTAGGCTCAGGCGACACCTGAGAGAAAACTGCTCAACGCTGCTGATTTTGTCAACCTGCCATTTGGAGGAGAGCAGGGTTGGTACAGTTGGAGCATCAGAGCCTTTTCATTAAAAAGCTGACAGCTCCAGTTTTAAAACAATTAGATCAGCGAGACTGAACCACAACAGTCAAGTTAAGTGGAGCACATTAACGACCTGACAGAGGCTGTAAAACTCTGCGGAGCTGAGGGGGAACTGCAGACACTGGTGATAATTACCTGTGGGCTCGTCGCCACAAGAAAACATTTCACACAGTGAAGTGTGGCGGTGCAGGACGAGTGATGTGATCGATCGTTAACACAAAAAACATTGATAATAACCAGGTAAACGTTCAGAAGTACCTGAGATGGTAGAAAAGTGAGAGAATGTTCTATCAGCAGCCGCATTAATCTCTTGGAGTAGAAGATGAACTCGTCTCGAGTGGTTTCCTGGTTCCTGCGGTAGAGCGAAAAAAATTAAAATGATGGAGCTGTTTGCATGGACAGAAAGCTGCAGGAGGAGGTCAGCTCACCTGATGATGGTGTGCAGGCCTCGGACCTGCGGCGTGCTCTCCAACACGCTGAGCGTCTGAGGCAGAGGCTGCGTCTGCTGAGCCGAGGCCAGCAGAGCCCTGAGGACAGAGGACGGCTTGTTCAGATCAACACGGCTTCACAGGCACTTTGACTTTAATATCACAGAGACCCAGGGAGTCAACTCAACAGACGGAAAACCAGAGAGACCAGAGTTACAAGAAGAAAAACCAAAGTCACAGAAGGCAAAGTGAGAATGTGGATCAGCGTACCTGACACTGAGCTCACGCTGCATAAAGAGAAGGACGATAAAATAAAGATAGTCAGAAGAATGAAAGGATTGTAAATGATAAGGCTGCTGATATTTGTCATTGTTAATTCCTTGATACTCCTGATTTAAGACCTAGCTCATGATATTTTAACATATTTAAGACTTTTAAAAGGATTTTTTATGACCCTGAGAAACCCTGTTACAATGTGATCAACAGACTTTAAAGACAAAATTGTTTAACCGCAGAAGCTCTGATTTCAGGTTATTGGACAGTTTGGGATTTTTCTTCCTGTCTGTGTGCTACGCCTTTCGGACACATGGTGGCGCCACCCGCTCTCTCTCCACTGCACGGTCTGTGTTTCTGCCCCTCACCTCCTCCAGCTGGCTGTGAACATGCTGGACTATAAGATCGATGGCCACCATATTCCCTCCACCTGGTAGAGGAAGAACAATGGAACACACAGTGAGAGGTGTTTGCTGCTGAGTTCTCCGTATATATATGAAAAGTGAGGACATCTCTTCTCGCCTCTTGGCACGACGATATCCGCCAGCCTCATGGTCGGCTCGATGTACTGCTCAAAGGCCGGCTTCACAAACTTGTTGTACTGCTTGATGACGCCTTCGATGTCCCGCCCGCGCTCTGTGATGTCCCTGCGGAGCCGGCGGACCAGTCGAATGTCCGAGTCTGTGTCCACAAAGATTTTCATATCCAGGAGCTGCAGGTGGGAAGAGCAAGAGCAATATTCACTCAAACAATCCCTGCTGATGATGACTTAGCCCCACACAAGGATTTCTTCAAACAGGAAACACACCGGCTTACCTTAAGGAGCTCTTTGTCCGCGAAAGACATAATTCCTTCAAAAATAATTACGCTGGCACCGTAAACATTTTTCTGCAGGAAGAGGAGGAAGAGGAGGAAGAAGAGGAGAGTTCAAAGCAAGAACGCTGCAGCAGGAAGAGTCAGTTTTAAAAGATTAAAGCCGCAGAGTTTCACTTTGAGGGAAAACATGTTTACGGAGGAAAAAGTGAATCCAGTTCAAATCATCCCTGAGCAGTTTCTCTGCAGGAAGCAGAACTCACCCAGTCCTTCTGCCGTCCGTGCGTGTTGAAGTCGTACACCGGGATCTTCACACTCCGGCCTTGCTTCAGTTTCCTGAGGGTGGCCTCCAGCAGCTCGAAGTCAAACGCCCCGGGGTGATCGAAGTTGTAGTCGTTGCTCGCCGCCAGGGTCTGTTCCTCCGGAGATAGAACCTGGAACACGCAGCAGATTCACGCTCAGGTTCACAGGGACGGTGTTGATAGAGAAGTTTGACGTTTTGGGGAAAACTTGGTTATGACCACAGCAGCTCAATGTAATGGGTTCTTCCCTGACCCATATTGCATCCTTCCAGCAGGTTTCATGGTTGCTGATGGTTTTAGCATAATCCTGCTAACAAACAAACCAACCTAGTGGAAGTAAAAAGACAGAGAACTGGTGTGTGTGTGACTCTCACCTTGTAGAAAGAGTCCATAGACAACAGCACGACCCACGGCACATCCAGAGCCTCGATGATCTTATTGGCCACGGTGGTCTTTCCTGAGGCGCTGCCCCCGCACAAGCCTGCAGAGCCACAAGAGACACACGTTTCAAAGGACCAGTACGTTTGCTTTTCAGGGTGCATCTAATAGGAAGTGTGCACGTGTGATTGCAGTAAAGTGTTTATGGGTGAAATAAGGATGTGAGGGCAGCTTCTGCAGCTCAACTGGAAGGTAGGGAAAGAAACTGTGGACCAGTAAAACCAGTGAGTGTCCTACCGATGACGAAGGCGTCTTTTGACTGAGCTCCGTGCTCGTCATACCAGGGAGGTCGGCCGGCGGTGTAGATGGTGCGTGTGCTTGTGCGCAGCAGAGGAGGCTCCGTTGTGCTGAGGGAGGTAGTGCTCTTCCTGCGAGGGGCCCCGGGGGGGGGCAGCAGCCGGTCCAACGAGTCCTCCCCACTGCCACTGCAGGAAAAACACAGCAGACAGCAGGACAGGTTACAGCCTGATGTCCCACAGCCTGAAGTCCCACAGCCTAAAGTCCCACAGCCTGATGTCCCACAGCCTGAGAGTCCCACAGCCTGATGTCCCACAGCCTGAGAGTCCCACAGCCTGATGTCCCACAGCCTGAGAGTCCCACAGCCTGAAGTCCCACAGCCTGAAGTCCCACAGCCTGATGTCCCACAGCCTAAAGTCCCACAGCTTAAAGTCCCACAGCTTAAAGTCCTACAGTCTAAAGTCCCACAGTCTGAAGTCCCACAGCCTGAAGTCCCACAGCCTAAAGTCCCACAGCCTGAAGTCCCACAGCCTGAAGTCCCACAGCTTAAAGTCCCACAGCTTAAAGTCCTACAGTCTAAAGTCCCACAGCATGAAGTCCCACAGCCTGATGTCCCACAGCCTAAAGTCCCACAGCTTAAAGTCCCACAGCTTAAAGTCCCACAGTCTAAAGTCCCACAGTCTGAAGTCCCACAGCCTAAAGTCCCACAGCCTGATGTCCCACAGTCTAAAGTCCCACAGCCTGAAGTCCCACAACCTAAAGTCCCACAGCCTAAAGTCCCACAGCCTAAAGTCCCACAGTCTAAAGTCCCACAGGCTGAAGTCCCACAGCCTAAAGTCCCACAGTCTAAAGTCCCACAGCCTGATGTCCCACAGCCTGATGTCCCACAGCCTAAAGTCCCACAGTCTAAAGTCCCACAGCCTGATGTCCCACAGTCTAAAGTCCCACAGCCTGAAGTCCCACAGCCTGAAGTCCCACAGCCTAAAGTCCCACAGTCTAAAGTCCCACAGTCTGACGTCCCACAGTTTAAAGTCCCACAGCCTAAAGTCCCACAGCCTAAAGTCCCACAGCTTAAAGTCCCACAGCTTAAAGTCCCACAGTCTGATGTCCCACAGTCTGATGTCCCACAGCCTAAAGTCCCACAGCCTGATGTCCCACAGTCTAAAGTCCCACAGTCTAAAGTCCCACAGCCTGAAGTCCCACAGCCTGAAGTCCCACAGCTTAAAGTCCCACAGCTTAAAGTCCCACAGTCTGATGTCCCACAGTCTGATGTCCCACAGCCTAAAGTCCCACAGCCTGATGTCCCACAGTCTAAAGTCCCACAGCCTGAAGTCCCACAGCTTAAAGTCCCACAGCCTAAAGTCCCACAGCCTGATGTCCCACAGCCTAAAGTCCCACAGCCTGATGTCCCACAGTCTAAAGTCCCACAGTCTAAAGTCCCACAGCCTGAAGTCCCACAGCTTAAAGTCCCACAGCTTAAAGTCCCACAGCCTAAAGTCCCACAGTCTGATGTCCCACAGCCTAAAGTCCCACAGCCTGATGTCCCACAGTCTAAAGTCCCACAGTCTAAAGTCCCACAGCCTGAAGTCCCACAGCCTGATGTCCCACAGCCTGAAGTCCCACATTATTATTATTATATATTTACTCCACTACATGTATCTTTCAAAATTCTAGATTCCTAACCCAGGAAATATGACACAAAGCCAAGAATAAAACCATTTAAAGTCAATTATCAATAGATTGATCAGAAACTGTTTTAATAGCTGATTGATTGTGTTTATGGGTTTCTGTCTCAACATTAATGCATAAATACTAATGTGTGTTCAGGGTATTTCTCTGTATTTCATACTTTTATGACTCAAACATTCCCCTGATAACACATGAAAATGTAAATGTGATGTCATACTTAAACTTGCTGTTTCCTTCACAGAGTCAAAGCTGCTGTTTAATGCTCGGACCTGCTCATCACGGTGCTGATGACTGTAATTAAGATCTGACTCACACTGTTTACTACAGAACATATAAAAGTCAGCTCAGCTTTTTTGTGTCACACCCTCTGGAGACACATTCAGGGACTCTGCTCCCGCCGGCTGTAATTAGCAACTCTGCTCGTTCACACGATACACAACGACTACAAATACGCACACAAAACCAGACAAACCGTAAATGGGAGGGAGGGAGGGAGGGAGGGGGGAGAGGGGGGAGGGGGGGGGGGCTGATGACTGTTTTGCATTTTGCAGTCTCAAAATGTTTGTTCAGTGATGACACCCTACAGAGAAAACCCCTGAGACCCAGTACAAATACAACACTGCACAAATCCCTGCAAGCATAACCCACAGCCTGCACTTCCTCTGACCTCTGTGCAAACCCCGTTTAGAGACTATTTAGGGCAAACACGCGCACACACATCCACAGTGTGTGTGTGTGTGTGTCTGTGTGTGCCTGTGCACTGAGAGAGAACAACACCAACACCAACACCAACAGTCCGATCCTACCTGCAGTCTGACCTCAGCGACCAGCAGCCAGAGATCCTGGCTCCTGAGCCGTCCAGCAGAGTCATGTCTGCGACGGACGACAACCTCCTACCGGCCAGCTCGCCTGTCACCGTGGCAACCTCGCCCCAAACAACAGCCCTCAGTAATAACACCGAGCGAACGCCGCGCACGTGTGCAAATTACAGCTGCTTCTGCCTAAACTCTCCGTGGAGGCCAAACAATCTAAACAAATCTGACTTCTTCTCTCCGCTCCACGTGTCCTCCTCTTCTGCCTGTTCACCTCTGTGTGTTCGTGTGTGTGTGTGTGTGTGTGTGTGTGTGTGTGTGTGTGTGTGTGTGGTGTGTGTGTGTGTGTGTGTGTGTGTGACAAACACTAAGAGGATCACTGCAACACTGACAGCAAAGAGCTGCTTGGCTGGTATTAATAGATGCTCCTGTAATCAGAAAGAGGACGTAAGTCTTCAGCTGCACCACACCCACACCCACACACCACACACACACACACACACACACACATGGAGCTGTGTTTTTAGTTAAACAGGTGACGGAGCTGAGAAAACTGTGGAAAATGTCGCTTGTCTACTTTTTTCCTTGTTGTTCAGTTTAGAACGACATGAAAAACAAAAGCATCACATCAGAGAAGCTTTTTATTGTAATTTATTGCTAATTTATTGTAAACTGAAAATATTTGAGTTTAAACATTTGCAGATACTGAAATTGGGCATTTTTCATCATTTTCTGACATTTTAAATATCAGTATTGAAAATAATCATTAGTTGGAGCTCGAGCTTAATCTATAACAATGCATCATATGTGTGACGTAAAATATGAATCTAGTTGAGTAGAAGTACTTTAAGAAGTACTTGAGTACAATAGTCGTGTTTGGTAACTAAGTACTGGACTTAAGAATCGTTTTGAAGTACTTGTACATAAGTATCTCCATTTCCTGCTTCTTTAAATATTAACGCAATTTATTACAACTGAAGTTACTTTTCAGAAAATAATAAAACAGACAAAACCTCTAATGCATTATTATATATTCATCAATCCAATAAGTCCCAAACTTTAACATTTAATTATTGCATATATATATTATATATATGATGATATATATAATGATCTATAACACTGAGTACTTATAATGGAATATTCTACAGTGTTACTTTTACTTGTATATTACACACTTAAGAAGTTAAATATACTTCTATCACCACTGGACATGAACACAAGGATGAGTCATCATATTTAACAGAAACTTAAGGGCTGAAAATACAACTTTTACACATTTCAGGCTACTTTGAATTATTCTGATAGAGTTACTGTATAAAGAACAACTGTAAATATTGGTGTTGTTACTTCACATTATTTGAATTTGAGGGATAATCTCGTGGTTTCTCGTTCGCGTGACGCAACAACATCCGCTGCTCCTGTGGACCTGCGCGGTTTGACGCATTGGATGAATCTGCATCCGCCGTCCCAACATGAAACACACCGACTACACCTCGTGCTATCGTTATCATTATCATTATAGTTATTAATATTAATATTAGAGAAGAGACCTGTCACTTGGACTCAGTGTTTGCAGCTGACAGGACTCGGTGTGTCAGCGCCACAGCATCAACACGCTGCTGCTGCTGCGGAGTCAACAGAAAGGACCTTTACCGGGAATCGAACCCAAACACACGTCACAATCATCCCCAGCATCAAACCTGTCCGAGCGGGACGACATGATTCTCCCGAACTCCGTTTCCATGGGGATCTCGCGACCTCGGAGCCGGCACCGGCCGGTCAGAGCCATGGATGATTCCTGGTTACCGGAGCGGAGGGATTGTGGGTAATGTAGTTCAAACGTCACGTGTCTCCACCACCTCTGGAGGGGGGGGGGGGGGGGGGGGGGGACTGTGGAAGCTCGTTTCCGCCAGTGAGAGGAAACAAAACTGATGGATGCAAAATCAAAAGGACGAGTTTAAAAAGTCAGATTTATGATAGTAAATCAGATTAAGAGATTGAGAAGGAATAAACATGATAGTAAATTAAAAGTATGAGATTAAAAAAATCGTAATTATGATGTTACAGTGATAATTATGAAATAGTTCATTCAAATTGTGAGATTAAAAAAGGGATATAGACTGTAAATCAAAGTTATGAGATTTAAATGATAGCAAATCAAATTAAGGGACTAAAAAGTTTGTTATTATGAGACTGTAAATCAAAATTATGAGATTAAAATATCCTAATTATGAGATTAGAGTCATAACTACGACAGTAAATCAAATAGAGATTAAAAAGTCATTATTTTGAGAAAGTAGCCTCAGATGTACGAACTCCTTATGAACATCGCAGCAGGAGATTCTCGGCTCGGACACGTTCACAACAGGAGCTGGAGACGCAGGACGTAAAGTATCGTCTCCGCTGCACAGATCACGTGTTTTGGATTAACGAACATAAAGAACACAGATTTATCGTCAAAAGCTCTTTTGACATCTTCATCTGTGTCTTCTACGTGTATCTCACCACTGAGATATTTGTATCCTTCGTTTCCTTTTGCCTTTGTTGTGTCGTAGAAACGTCATCAACCCTGCAGAGGATCTCCGGCTGTTTTCTCACATCAGCTCATTCGCACATTATCCAGAGATTTGACTTGACGGACAGTCCGCAGGCTCCCACTCTGACCTTTGTGTTCTCACATGCAGCCCTAACGTCGGGAGATTATCTGGAGTTCAATGCATGTCTAAAAGCAGCTTCTGTCATTTCAAGATATGAGGTCATTGTTTTGAGTTGGGTAGTCCTTCGTTTTAAATTCATTATACATTTTTAAAGTTTCTCATTACAAACCCTTACAGCATTGTAAAGTGGCAGAAATGTGCTTCCAATTTGCACAGAAAAAAAAACAATAAAAATAAAGGCATTGATGTTTTTTTTATTTATTTGTCCTTTTTTCTGACATTTAAAAAAGTTTCAAGGAGAGAGAGAGAGAGAGAGAGAGAGAGAGCGAGAGCGAGAGAGAGAGGATTAGTCACTGTATTCAACCACAGAGAAGAGAGATAAATTGACGAAACAGATTGTCATGATGGTTTTGCTCCACAGCTCCCAGTCCGTCCATGAAGATGACGTCTGCTCATCGTGCACACGGTGAATGAAAAAGCCTCCGACTTCCGTCTCATATAAAATTCAGAACGTCACTCGAGTTGGTTCCACGAGTGCGATTCACAGTTGAGTTTTTTTGTTTCCATATGTCCAGTAAATCCACAGCGTCCGCTTCCTCCAGCCGTCGGACTATGATATCTTTCCAAAGGAACCTGCATGAGACAGAAATCATTAATACAAAAAAAAAAGTTCATCACAAGTTCTCCTACTGTAAATCTGTCCTGCTGGTTTAGGATCATCTCCTCTGAAGCTCACTAATTAACAGACTGGAGCTGAAGTCATGATTTAACTTCATTTCTGTCTTTCTGAAAACATGAAACATGCTCCTGTGGGTGACTCTGTGCATGCTCAGATAAATCATCATTCATTAGAGCAGCGTCTGTACGGGACTGAAACCTTGATGTCAGCTTTGTGGGCAAGAAAAAAAAACTAGAAATGTTCCGATACCAGCGTTGAAAATGCGTCAGATACCGCGGGCGAAGCCGGGTCGGACATCGCAGAGTATGCAAATCTATGTACTGATCCAATTCCAACCTCTTTTAAGAATATTAGTTTCACCCAGATGAAACTGCAATTTTCTTTTTCAAGAATTTACTTCATCTTGGTCGCTTAAAAACAGCAGCTGCACCGAAACTGCCACCGGCAAGTAAATGTTTTTCAGAGCGGCCGAGAAGACGTGTCAGCAATGTCAAGCATTGGAATGTCCCACAAGTTAAATGTTGACGTGTACACGTACAAGACTGACGTGTTTGTCTTTGTGTTCTTCACAGGGTTCAACCTGAACCACACAACAACGATAGTAATCATCACTTTACAGGTATGGGAGCGTTCAGCTGTTAAAATAGGTTCTAAAAGTTTCCAGACGCAAACGCACTGGCGTCGGATCGGTACTCGGTATCGGCCAATACGCAAAATCGGGATGAGGAAGGGAAAACTTGGATTGGAACTTCTCTAGAGAAAACGACAGCTCGATGAAACTTGGTTACATCTATATCCTGAAAAGTCACCATCACTCTCTTCTAATTTTGTTCATCACCAAGTCCAGTTTCAGTTCAGGTGTTCTGCAGCTATGGAGGGAGGTTCTGTGCTGAAAGAAGTTTGGCTCTGCTCAGTTACAGCGGACACCAGGGAAGTTAGGAATCCCAGCTGAGAAATAATCCAACATATAACCACCCGACTGTCATTTTACACTTTTCTACAAGTTAAACAAAAAGATCAAACCAGAGCCAGACAAGCCGTTTGCAGCCTGAAGCTCTTTATCCACTGCACAGACCTGATCGTGGATATATTTCCCAAAAACGCTGAACTATACCTCAAAAGCAAAGGTTTGTGAATTGAGTGGTAGAAAGTTGAAACACGCTCACCCTGCTGAGCAGCTGCAGGTTGCGTCCCTCCTCCTGCACCTGAAGCTGCAGCACCTGTTGCAGCAGCTCCTGTCGAAGCGTCTCCTGCACTAAACCCATCCTCTCCAGCTTCTCCCCGTTCAGACGCAACAACGCGCGGCCTGTGGGGGGGTTGAAAGCAGAGGGTTTACATTAGTAATTCTCCCTCCTTCTCCCTTCGTGTGTTCTTGTTAGATCTCTTAGCCGTGTGACCTGTGATGGCGTGGTGGGAGAAGGCCTCCACGTAGGTCAGGTAGTTGTGAGGACAGTGCTTCTTCAGCCATTTGCAAACGTCTTGCTGTGACCAGAGCACGACGGGGCGGATCAGGCTCGGCTGTGTTGGGCTCGTGTGATAAATCCCGTAATTGTCACTGGAACGGTACTGAAATAAGAGAAAAGGTTGGACACGTATTAAAGGAACAGTGTTTGTGACTTAATGCATTTTTTTATTGAACTGACCAAAGCTCGTAAGGTTTCAGTAGGAAAGCTTTAGATGCTTTTCAAGTATCGACCATCCAATGGGCTTTACAGTGAAAGTCACATTCATACTTTCATATTCATACGTGCTTCTATACACAGAGGTTTCTCTATCGCAACCCTCAGGCACAATTTGGGGATGTTCGTAGATCCCAGTGAAAAAATGAGGACAGGGGGAGTTATGAGCACATGGACATCGGTTCAGTAATCCACAAACAACAATGAAAACATTAGCTTCTCGGTGGGGGTAATAATACCACTATGCTTTCACGGTACATGTGACATGAGAACAACCCGGGCTGAAACATTACACATTAAAAAACACTTGATGAAGGAAAATTCCTTCAACGACACATTTGTATGATGACGATTCAGTATTCAACACCTTCAGGCAAACGGGTCATGGCACAGACACGTACATGATTCATATGCAGATACATGAACGAGGGAACAGGTTTCAGACTCATTAAAGCACACGGGGACGCCAGCAACCATATGTGCACGTAGATCAATCACGGCATTAAGGGACCTCAGCAGCAGCAGCAGCACAGACACAGGAGCGTGTAGGGAACTGTGATCCTGAGATGCAGCTCTTTAATCTTAAAGATGTACAGGGTGTAAAACGGTGGAGGAGAAATCCAACTGGGCTTTTGATCAGTCAATCAGTTTTTAAAAATTCAGAGTTCCTCAGACAGTTTGATACGTGAGATAATACTGATGATGTATCTCTAAAGAGCAACATGTGACGGTTTGGTTCTAAGAATCTGCTCTGTACACAGATCCATGTTTTAATACGCTCATATGTTCGAGTAAGGAGAACTGAGGCTCATCGAGTTAATTACTTTATTCAGAAATCTTCATCAGACATCTCAGAGAGCACACACCTCTGCCAAGGCTCAACAGTTCCCATTTGAAACCACAACATCTAGATCCAGGTAGTTTAGATCTGCACCAAGTTTTACAAGATTCATAAATATCCGTCTCCTAAACAAACCTGGTTGTTTTTTCATCGTAATCCGTGAATTATTCTTTGAGAAATCAAGAAAAATGTTTAAAAACAACCTTGCAATTTGATCCAGGTCCAGATCCGCACCACAACCACTTCCTTCTACCAAGTTTCGTGGTAATCTGTCCAGAAATGTTTCCATAATCTTGCATAGAAAACAGACGCGTGAAAGAAAATTGTGTTCATAATCCTAAAAACATCTTCATACTCACACTTATACCTGAAACCTGTACTTAAATCTAATTTCCCATGACAAGAGCAGACAAAACCCCTGCACAAGTGTTAAATATCAAATCTAATGTTTCTCTATCAACAAGTAAATCCTGAATACTCAAACAGCGTGAACTGAAGTACCCCAGACAAAGACTCATTCATTAACAATGTGTGGGTTCCTTTTCAAGTTAAATGAAAACGTTTGTCTCTTGACAGACGTCCAAACCACCGCGGTCACAGAGTTTTATTAAAGTTTTTAGCTTTTATCTTTGGACTTGAAGAACAAAGCATTTCAGCTCCGTGAAGCGCTCCAGTTTTTGTCGTAAACAGTATTTATCCCTTCACACACACACACACACACACACACACACACACACACACACACACACACACACACACACACACACACACACACACACACACACACACACACACACACACACACACACACACACACACACACACACACACACACTGACATAACTCTCTGACTATGTGACTTCACTAATGGAAGGGTTTCCTAATATCTTGCTCCGCAGCCGTCACAGCCTCTATGTGAATGTTTTGATTTCTAAAAAGCGCGACACATATATTATGAATTCCGACATTTTTAATATGGTGCAAACATTTTCCTCATTTCATCATGAATAAATTATTAGGAACGTGTCGTACGGGTGTAAAACTGTGGGCGACTAATCGAACTCTTTCATCAGGCAGTTTTTTTTTTTAATTCAGCGAGTTCGGAGTTTTTCAGATTTTCTCAGAATGCACTGTCCCCCAAATCCCCTCTTGTGCTGCAGGCAACGATTTTCATTATGAATTAATCTGCAATTATTTGGTCGATGAAGCGATTCATTGTTTTGTTGATGTCCAGATGTCAGAAAACTATGAAAAATGGCAATCGCAATTTCCTGAAGCCCCGAAGTGACGTCTTGAAATCGCTTGTTTTGTCTGAACAATGTTTTTTTTTTAAAAACACAACAGCCTATTCAGTTTAATATGAAATAAGACGGAGAAAAGCAGAACACTATGCAGAAGCTGAAATTAAGGAATGTTCTTACGTGAACAATGACTTTCACGACAAAGAGATAACGAAAACGTGTCTTTAAACGATTACGGAAAGTATTGTGCGGCTCTGTGTCTATAGCGGCGGTGGCTGGATAAATGATGGAGGTATTCATGTGCGTGAGAGACAACGTAATGAGTGTTTACTGTTTCTTCCCTACACATGGTATGGCAGAGAGGAGGGAGAGCGGAGGAGGGGACACGAGTTTCACGCTGAGAAACGGTAAAATACACATGTTCCACATCCTCCGAACACACGTCTCTGATTAAGTTTAAGTTCCTCAAGACCAAAAATAAACCGGCCACGACGTTATGTGCATCCAGAAGGATTGAAAGCAAACAAACAAACGCATTGTGCACAAGTCCGTTATCAGCCCGGCCCAGTTCTACGTCTGCAGCTTTGGCTTCAGCTCATAACCGTCTTTCAAGAGCCTTTCACGGGGTGAAGACAAAGGCGCGGACTCTCCGACTCGTTACCAAGGGCTTTAATGAGGCATTTTTACAATAAAAATGGATCCTCGCTGAAAGTAGGGAGCAGACAATGCTGCATCAGATAAGAAAAATCCTTATCAAGAGGCAGAATCACGGCTGGAAGGGACGACGCCTCACATTAAGAGATTTATTTTTTTTAAAAAAGGAAAAGGCTTTGCATAATGTTTATTAACACAACAACCAGCGACTGTACCAAACTAGATTCTGTCTCGCTCTGCTCTCAGAAGGAGAAACACTGCGGTGCTGCAGTGTAAAGTGGTGAATGACCTGTGCTATTGAAGTCATGCTAAAAGGCTGTTAGTGCCCACCGACCCGCTGGGCCAGAGCAGCGTCCATTCTCTGCTCACAAAGTGTCCATTGCATCAGAGGACGGTGACTGGCCACATTAAGCAGAGCTTCTTCTTTCAGACGTTTCCATGCAGACGTCTGAAAGGTTCGTATGTTGATAAGACGACGAGGAAAAGATTTGCTTTCATTAGTGAGCATTAGATTTGTTAAATTGAAAGTGGAAAACAAGGAACAGAAGCACTTTCTTCTTGCGAGTCTCTAATGATTCAGTTATTTGGAATCAATCCAAGAAAAAGATTTGTTCAAACCAAACGGTTATTTCTGGGATTCCAGGTTTGAAGTCGAGCTGAATTGGAGACGTCTTCACTTTTTGGAATTGAAAGATAAACTACTGCAGCTTTTGTGATTTGTTTTTTTGCATTTCTCACATTACTGTAGAAAGACAAACAGCCTTTGCATGCAGCTCCTCGTTATTGTGTATGTGCTGCGCAGCACTCGACCCAAGATGCATCAGTGCATCTCGGGTCATCGCTGCTGACCTCGACTTGAACTGAAGCATGGACTGAATTAACCTACTTTATGTGTGAATTGCACAATAACAAGTTTATCTCAAATGGAGAACAGACAAATGCACATGCAGCTACCAGGCTTCGTTTGAAGTCTCTAAGAACTAGGTAACAACATCAGCACTGTAGCTGCTCTCTCTGAGGTTCCTGTGCTTTGTCCAGATTTAAAAGGATCTATTTAGTAGTTCGTCCTCACTCTCGAGGGTTAGAGGACAGAGGATGTCGCACCTTGTTCAGCCCTGTGAGGCTAAATGTGATCTGTGAAAGCTAGAGTTTCTCTTTCTTACTAACTTTAACATTGTTTCCCAATAGATGTGTTTTTAACTGTCTTCTTTCGTGGGTTAATGTCTGACCTGGTTTAATTAAACTCACAGTAACTAGTCCTCTAACCTCTCCAATCTGTATGATTTAATCATGACATTGAGAAACCTAGGAAGTAATTGAATCACACGTAATGGACGAAGCATCAGCTGACAATGGCAGCTCTCCTGTGGGGGCTGTTTGGAACTTAAGTTACATAAGAAACAACCTTTCCTGCCACAGATGTATTGACTCAACCGAATGACCAGTGCTGTACAAGAGGCTCCCTGTGCCGGGACGCCACACCTCACCCCATTCAGTTCAGGTTTCAGTGGAGTCAAGTTGCGTTTGATGGGCTGGAGCGCGAGCTTCAAGGGAGCATCCAGGAAACCAACACTACAGTCTTCATCTCAGCTGCAAGGATCGACATCCTCAGTTGGTAACGACGGTTTCGATGAAGCAAACATATCCTGATTTTAATCCATCATCTATATTGCTTATACTTTATACTTTCCTATTAACCTAGCCCCCAACTTGCATGTCTTTGGACTGTGGGAGGAAGCTGCAGTACCCAGAGAAAACCCACGCAGAAACTGGGAGAACACACTGGGAGACACTAGCCAAACTGGGGATTTAAACCAGGAACCTTCTTCTTACTTATTTCTAAAGCAAATATAAGTCTGATTCCACTTTGAACTCGAGTGATTTTACTGTTACAACAAATCACATCCAGAGTTGTATTGATTATAATCTGATCCTGTCAGTTTGTTTTGTGAAATCTTAGGTGAAAAAAAAGGAAAACTTGGAGGTCGTCACACTTCATCAGTCGATGACCTAAACGTGCTGCTTGACGAGTTGAGGTCATGAAGGGGTTCAGTACCTGCAGGGCCTCAGTGCCCGGCTGCTGCAGCAGCTTCACCGTCCTGCCTCCTGCTGTTTTCTGTCCACGTCCTTCATGCCAGGTGAGGTTCCCACCTGTCCGCCGACCCAGCTGGTGCTTGAAGTCCTCGGACAGAGCCCTGTACTCCACAGCTGGCCTGCAGAAACTGAAACTGGATGCCGCTGGAGAGATAAAAGCAGGAGGAGTAGTGATTACAGAGCTGCACCTGAATGCAACTACTGACAAACCTGAAACCGAGGAGGCATGAGGTAACGCTCCAAGTTCTCTAAGCCTGGACAAGCTCCGGGGTAATTCCTGTGTATCAGTGGTCAGGTGTGAGTATTGTTATGTGCAGTCTTGCAGGTGAGGAATGTCAGAGCTGTGAGACGAGCCACTTTTTCCTCATTACGAAGAGGCCTGTAGGCAAACAGCCAAGCCCTCTCAACAGCAGGTGGCTTCCCAACATCCAGTAATTAAAGAAAGTGTGCAACTACAGTAAACATGCTGTTACTGGCACAGACTCATGGCAGGGGGCCACGGGTCATTACTGATTCATGTGCCAGATTGGAAGGATTTTCTCGCCGCGTCGGAGCCATGTGTGCACATGTGTGTGCGTTAACGTGCACTCTCAACAGAATATCTTAAATTGACTAAGAGAATGTGAAAGGAGGACAGAACCGGAGAGAGTCTCGTGGGGCGTGAGGGCGTGAGGAGATCAGAAGAGCGTCTTTTTGGTGTTTCTCTCTGTGCCATGCAACACCTCCCGCTGAGAAGTGCAGCAAACCAGAGCCCTGCAATCATCAAGGCAAACCGGCAGCCTCACATTGTTATGAATAAAACTCTATTTGCTTTTTATGTTCTTTTGAGAGGTAACTCCAACACTGTGTGCGCATGAACCTTCTTTCACAGCTTTATTACTCCCCCCAGGCTGCGGCTGTAAACACAAATGTGCTGCTTTCACTGATTAAATACAGATAATTAAGAACATTTGTCAGACTTTGCTTGTTCCCTCTAGTTTTACTATGGGAGGGAAAAATTCCTCATTAACTATAACACACACACACACACACGTATAAACTGCAACCACCGCACAGAAAAACACTTTTATTGACTAAATCACATTAAACTGTGAAGAGTTTCCTCAGCGTTTGGTTCGGTTGGGATTTCTGACACAAAAGCGACACAGAAAGTGACAGTTTCCTGTCGGAGGCTGCAGCCACGCAACATAATGCGCTGGAGCGACAGGGAGAAAAGGATCCTCATCATGGAGCAAATCACAGCTGAGACTGAACAGCTTTGCTCAAAGACAGTCACCATTCACACAGAGCTCCAAACCCGATGCTGTTTTTAATTTCCTCCATCTTATTTCTCTTTACTCATTATCAGAACTGTGTCACCAACCTGCACCTGGATTGTCCCACTTTACATTTTAGGCGAATGGATTCAGAATAAAATAAAAGATGCGACAATCAGATCAAAAAAGGTTTTGAAAGGAAACGTTAGGATTCCCCGGGGAATAAAAACTGACCACAGCAGCACTGAGACCTGTCAGGGGACAGTATGTTCATCTCCTCGTATGTTGTCCGTTTACGTGTGGAATTAAAAAACAACAACACACAAACAGCACTCCAATCTTCACCTAGATTATCCTAGGTTTGGCAGAAGCGTATTGATTCAGAATAAAGTATTAAAATGGTTTGAAAGGGGAACTTTAGGATTCCTGACACCATCAAACTGGTGATGCTGGCTTCGTCCAGTGAGCTGTCCGTTTCAGCACCAGGTCATTGTCCATCAGACCCCCCCCGTTGTATCCTCATTAAAACCTTATTAATTAAAGACCCTCATACATATCTTGTGATGTTTCTTCTTTCTAATTGTTTAAGCAGATTTACTGATCTAGTTCTCAGCTGCAGATGTGATGTTTGGATCTTGGATGAATCTTAAATGATGGTTTCCAGGCGACAGCAGGCGCTTTGTGACCAGATTCAAATCACACCTGACAAACCGGTCCCACGAGTGTTGAGCTGAACGAACCAACGTGGGCTTCAACTTGGAAGTTTCCATTTCCTTTATAGCGACTTTAAAGAAAAAAAGCTCCACATTGTTAATAGCGCGTAAAGCTGCCTACCGTCCACAGCCATGGTGTTTCAGTGGCGGGGTGAATCTACTCCAAGTCTCCCATCGCCTCCGGAGCTGCTGCTGCGGTCCTTCCCTCTCCTCCTCCTCCTCTTCCTCTGTGGTGTTTACAACTTTGAGTGAGGTGTGGATGAAGCACCGACGCTCCACATCCTCCCGGGGAAAAGCCTCAAAAAGCTAGAATCCGAGCGCGCACGGTGTCCTCTCCGCTGCTGGAGGAGTGTGGAGTAGTTGGGAGACATACAGGCGCGCGCGCCCCCGAGCAGCTGACTGACTGGTTCCACGAGCTCAAGCGGGCGCGCGTCTGAGTGCATGCATGTTATTTTTTTTTTTATCTGTGTCGTGAGAATCGGACGCGCGGCTTCTTCTCAAGAGCCCGCGTGAGCGCAGCGAGCTCAAAGTGCAGCCCCGGGCCTTGTAATTAACGCAGCAGCAAGTGGAGAGTGAGGAACCGGCGGATGAAAAGGCTTCTCATCACTGCAGCATCCGACAGGAGGAGCTCCCCTGCGCCTCTGGCCGAGAGAAAGGAGGCTCTGTGCGCGCCGGTGGGCAGAGGGCCCATCGCAGAGGAGGACCCTCTATGTGGGGTCTGTCCAGAGGAGCTGCAGGACAGAGGGGCAGATATCAGAGAGCACTGTCCCTGCTCCCACCTGCCCCCCCAAAGTCACTCCACTGATCCAACGTGGTCTGAGAGTGAAGGAGAGATGATGATGATGCTGCTGAGCTTCACAGCAACAAACATCACAACTCTGATCATTTCAAATAACAGCAATGATTGTTCCATTCACTTCATTTCCTGTGTGTAATTCACAAGCTGAGTTTATTTCTTGTTTTATTTCATATTAATTATGGCACGGATGCTCTATCATCGTCTCAGCTTGTTTTACTATTCTTGTATTTTTATTAACCAATTTTTCAGCATTTTCGTTTTTTTTGTTTTTCTGTGCTGCTTTTCTTTGTCACTGTCATATAAACAACTGGATGCACACAATTCCCTTGGGATCAAATATTATATTAAAGTATGTATTTATCTATCGTATCGTATCCATCATATCGTGAAATATGGTATCTATTGTATCATATCGAATTGTATCTAATGTACTATATCTACTCTACTGTATCTATATTTTGTATCTTATAGTATCTATCATATCGTACATATATTATCGTATGTATCATATTGTGTCTTTCTCATTGTTTCTCGTTGTATCGCATCTAATCGTATCTATCATATTGTACATGTACTATTGTATCTTATGTATGATTGTATAGTAACTATCGTATCCATCTTATCTTATTGTATCTGTCTATCCATCTCTATCTGCTTGAATCTCTACACACCAACTTAATATGTAAGATCATTTATTAAATGTTTTTGAAGTAAAAATAAGTAAATGTACTCCTGCTGAAAACAGACACATCAGCCTTTGTTTAAAAGTAAATGCACTTTTTTAAAGTTTCATTTAGTAAATTAGGTTTGTCACTTTCTTGAATGTCTGCTCGACATTTGCATCCAGAAATCATGACACATTAACATTTGCAGAAAGGATCAAAAATATAACCAGAGGACTTTGTTGTTAATGTTTTACACTTTTTACCCTTTAGGTCACCATTTTTCTTTTTCAAAGACTATATTCAAATCCCTGTTTATGAATATAAATACATAAAAAGCCCTAAAAATCAAGGGCAAACTGCAACTTGTTTATTCACTACGACAAGCCAAGAGCTTCAGGGAACAGCCCTGGGATTAGCCCTAAAGGATCCAGACTAAAATAAATGTTGTGGTTCTCATCTGTATGTTTATAAATATTTCATACTTTTATATCACGCTGCTCTGGTTTTCAAAAGTTTGGTTCAAATCAACAACAAAGAGAAAAGGCTAAAAACAAAACTCCATGAAGAATTGGACACAGCAGCTGTTTGTGTTATCAAACGGAACCAGCGGGCGATTTCTTCCCCCTCGCCCAGACTAAAAGAAGATTGTGCTCCTGAGACAGGCCACTGGGATGAAAGTGTGATGATGACAGCAGATTAGAAACATAAAGGTAGTGAAGGTAAATATGAAACAGACCTGTGTGTGGTGCTCGATAAGAGAGAGAGAGGGGAGTGTGTGCAGGCTTCCTGGTGAGCACAGATTGAACGCTGGGATATTTGCATACTTTGACTCCAGGTTTGACGACCTTGACTACCGGCAGTTTTCCAGACTCAAATGAGTCGACTGTGACCTTGACCACTGGAATCTTATCAGTTCGTCTGTGAGTGCTCAAAATTGAAAGGAATTCCCTAAAGGCAGACTTGAGCAATAATGTTCAAGAGGCCCAAAACAACTGGCCTATAACTTCAGAGATTTAAAGATTCTCAAGACCTTAATGAGATAACTTTGCTTTAAATTTAACAATTTAAAGACATTACTATTATGGGTTAAAATGCAGATTGTCTAAAAATGATTCTCATACAAAAAAGCTGCAGAAATTCTAATTGTTTTAAAACATCAAATATAACACAATTATATTTAAAGGCTTAAAAAAATACACGTGTACAAAATACAATGCTCAATCTGCCTTGGATTCAATTAAATTACTCTTAAAAGAATACTTACACTAATTCACTTTCTTTCTGAGAGTAAAATGAAAATATCGATACAAACTGTGTTGGACGAAGCTTCCAGTTGCTTTACTTTACTTAGAAGTCACTTAAAAGTGCAGCATTTAGAATATTATTTCAGTAAGTGCACTATGCAATACTGTTCGAAATAGAATAAGCAACTTGCAGCTGCATGCCTATTCCGACCAGTCTGGGTTTTGTCATCATAACTGTATAACTGTATAAACTACATCAGTTCATCCTTGACTCAACATTTTAATTTCAAGACATGACCTCAACATTCAAATAAAAAAATAAAGATATTGTAGGTTGCTTAAGGAACGAGGGGGTCATATTTGTAGAAAATTCAGGATGAGTGAAAGGGTGAAGGTGGAGGTAGCTACACCCCATTACTCACATTACAGTAACAACAGTATTACTCTGAATGTCCTGATTGAACAGAGTCTCTCTTGGTTTATAGACCGACATGATACCAAGTGGATGGAAGTGGAGCTCCCTGCTGATGTTGACGCCACACTGGGCGTCAACATCAGCAGGATATATTCCGGTACCCTCTCACAATCAATGGCTGACATGCTCTCATTAATCTTCCCATCCACCACTGTGGATCACTGCCTAATTTTTTTATAAACAGTGGTCACAGAAACATTGCAGTTTAACTCCGCTCCACCACAAAGTGCACATGGGATTATAAACCCAGTTGACGAGTTTGGATTTAATTGGCAGGGTGTGGGTCTGAGGAGTAGTTTCTGCAGATGTTTCTGAGGACACAGGGACCGGGGGGAACCGGGCCTCCTCTTAAACTCTAACCACGGACACATTTGGCCTGGTTAGGGCACTAAAAGATGAAATGAGCCGCAGTAAATGAATAGTTTCCACAGAAGAAAAACTTCAAACAGCCTCAAATATTACAGTTTACATTTGAGGTTTATAATGAGCAGCTGCCTTTTGTATTAATCATAAACTCTGGATTTCTTTTCATCTGTTGTTTTCTTTTCCCAGACTGAAGCAGAAAATACTGTTCGGTCAATGGGCAAACACTATGGGCAAATAATAACTTTATACATTTTGCCAGTAGCTGTTAAGAAGAAACACTTTAGAAGAGAAAGGGTAATAATGATATTAATACAAATCTTCTTAACAATGTTACAAAGCGCTTTACAAGACGAGGCAAAAAGAACATTAAGACAAAAATCAATAAAAATCGAATACACAGGAATAAAATGGTATAAATAGAAACCGATGTCAAACATTTCAAAGTTTTATGTCTAAATCATTTGTCAACACAAGGGGGCAGTCTCATTCTGTGCCCAGTGAGATGTTGTGCTGCGTGTTGGCTTTAAGGAAGAAGTGATGACTTGTTTCATGTCAGATTTACAATGTTTTTACATTGAATTACATACTAACATGCAGTCACTGTCAAATGCAAAACAAACAGATGATTTACACAATATACTGACACACACAGCAGACTAAATAGAACTGATGACAGGGTTGTAAGATCTGACGGTTTATACAGAACCTGAATGGCACCTTTTCACTTTACAGCTTCTGTCAATATTTACCTTCGAATTCTAGTTTCATTTACCATTTATTTATTTATTGGCGTTATACAGAGACGGCGACAGCTTTAAACCTAAATTCAATGAATGTAAAGCAGAGAATGTAAACAATATGCTGACTACGCAAATATTAAATGGGCAGAGGAAGAGTTTTGCTGGTGTTTTGGTTCAATACGAAAATCATTCCTGCAATTCTTAAATCAATCTTCAGCACAGGAACAGTTGATTAGATTCAGCATCGAGAGATGTTTTTTATTAAAGGTTAAAAATAAAAGATAAAAGAAAAACACATTCTACAATTTATCAAGAAAACCAGAAAGCAGGGGGGGGGGGGGGGGGGAATCATGTCAGGAAGAAATGCTTCGAAAGCAAAAGTGTTTCTGTAGAAAGGTCTGTCGACATAAAGACGTGTGAGAGAGAGTGGTGTGTGTGTGTGTCTGTGTGTGTGTCTGTATGTGTGCGTGTCTGTATGTGTGCGTGTTGGCTCTCACCAGATGTGCACTCACTGCCAAACACACTGAACTTCGTGGCTGGCGTGTGAAGTGTGCCGGGCCATGTGGCCTCCAAATGAGGTTTGTTCAGTCTAACGTTTGTCTCAATTAATGACTAAATTCTTGGGATGACGACGCCTCAGAATAAAACAACTGCTGCAAACTGTGTCCACTCAGAAATCGATCTACACTCGCAGCTGTTGCATAAAAAAGGTAGAAACAAAAACAAAATGGTGAGCGAACCCAGCCCAGGAAACAAGGTTCATGTTTGTGAAGTGTTGAGACCAATTAATGTTGTTTGTTCTTTTACATGGATGTGAACATACAGGAGCGGATCAAGGCCACTCGAAAACAAACACTCCTGCAAATTAGACCCAACTTTAACCTTAGGATGCTGAACAGTTTCCTCTAAAACTCTAATTATACGATAAACAAAAGATGCATTTTATACATGTGGGGTTAGAGCCATTGATAATTAACACAAAGCATTTTTAAAACTTTAAAAAAAGGAGAATGCTTCCACCAAGGTCCAACAGTCCCTTTAAATTCAATCAAGCCTCACCAAACTTTCTTGACCCAGACCACATCCTTCCACCAGGTTCTGTGGTAATATTGCTGACATTGCAACAAACATAACAACCTACAAACGGACAGAGGTGACAATAACATAACATCCTTGGCGGAGACAATATGGCAGCAGAGCACATCCCTCTGCCAAGGCCCAACAGTCCCCTGAAACTCAACCAAACACACACTTAAAGCTACTGGTCCCCTTAATATCCCCTAAATATGTTTTCATCTAGATCCATGAATTATTCACTGGTATATTGGTGAAATGTAAAAAAGCAGTTTCCAATTTCCGTATCTGCGCCAAAATGTATTCGGCTCTTTCTCGGCCCCATGTCTCATCCTTCCATCAAGTTTCGTGGAAATCGGCTCCGTAGTTTGTGTAAAGTTTGTAATTCTGCTGACAAACAAACAAACAAACAAAACAGGAGCAAAGACACAACCTTCTTCTTATCGTAGTAACAAAGTGAAGCAGTTAACAGGCTCAGAATTGGTGGAGTTGACTTCAGTACAGGAAACATTTCAAACTTTCCTACTTTGTGGCTCATGCTCCAACTCCTCTGCTATCCCCCATTGCAAGTTAAAACCAAACAAACGTGATATGAGCCAGTGCTGTTGTGAAAACACTGCCAGAGCTACACAGCAGTTAGGCACCGACTCTGTGGAAAACTCAAAACACACATAAAGGGATTTACAGGCCGGCTCAGAATTTGGACCCTGGTGTTAAAACTAAATAGACACAAAGAGGCAGAGAAGAGGATAAACGGAAATGTATCTCTCCATGTGTCGCACAGACTTTCCTCGACTCCTGCAGGTTTGTGATGTTCTCCACTTGTTTTCATGAGCATGCAGGAAAGCTTAGGCCTCGCCCTGGTCATAATTCAGCGATGTCGAGAAGTCCACCAACAGCTTAAGTCTGACGCAAGCGTTATGACGGGCAGGTGAGTGGAAGCTAAAACAGCTGTAACTGTGTGATGCCATTCAAGGAAAACTCTGGGTGGAGCTGCGGCCGGGCGGCGGAATAAAGCTGCGTTTGTTTCCCAGGGGCAGAAAGTACGCGCCTGGACGCTCGGACGCTCGGCAACATGTTTCACGTCATACAATGAGAGCTTGTTTACAAATCCTATGGGTAAAAAGAGCTCACAGAGAATATGTAACACACACACGTACACACACACACACACACCCGTTGTGTATCTGCAGTGAACAGGGTGTTTCCAGGTAGAAGAGGTGGGACCTGGTACAAACAGGATACAGGAAATGGGCCCTGCTTCTTAAAAGGGTCAATCAAAAGATCCCCGAAACATAATGAACGCAGTGTTTCTCCTGTTCAAAATGAGGTCACATTACAATGGCAATAGCAAAGCATGTTTCAAAAATGTCTGGCATTAATGGTGGTCCATACAAACTGTAAGCTCAGCCGCAGGAGGAGGACTCAGATCCAACACTACAAGTACAAATACTTAAAACACAGCATTATCAGCAAATGTACTTACAGTAAAGACAGAGAGGTCAGGGCCCCTCCGCAGGGGGACAAGATAAAGCTGTAACATTTTAAATACTGGATAATTGGACACTTTGGGCCAAAAAACAATTATCTGAATAAAACCATCAGGAAGTTAAGAGAGCTAATTTCTTTTTGGTGGAACAGATAAGAACTTATAAAACATCTGGAATGTCACAAGGGCCCAAACCACACAGCTGCTCTGTTGGTTCACGGGTAAAGATGGATGAGAACAGCTTTTCTTTTATACCATGTAAAATATTACATTCATTAAATGCTGCCCTGCATTCTCCAGCACAATAGAATACAGGGACAGACTGGGGAGGAAAATTAAAGCAATCATCAGAAAAAGCTGTTAAAAAATTCACCTCAGTACAGTTTTTGATTTGATTCGTCCTCCAAAAGCTGATTCTATGAATTCAATATTTAACTTTGAAAATGTGAGAGCTGCACTTTGCTGGAAAACTGTTCAGGTACATTTATTAAAATGAATACAGGCAGCTCAAAAAGTGGCTCTTTCTAATTGGCCCTTTTACACAGCGTGGAGCTGCCAGGCCTCTTTCTACACTCCGTACAAAGAGCTGTGTTGTGAGTGAACGTGTGGGCCTGTGGGGCTCGGCTCTCAGGGGCCAGGGTGTGTTCTGTGACAGCCTTCAACACAGCGGATTTGTTTGTGTTTGTTCCTGCTGCTGGAGGTTTGCTGTTAGGTCGGGGGGGTTCAATGTGCATGTGTGAAGTAAAAGAGCCAGAGATGTTTCGCAGATTTCACTGAGACTGCAAAACCTCAGATTTCACGTTTTATATATAGTTTAGCAAAAGTTAGTTTTGTAATGGATCCAGCTACTCTGCAGTCGCCTACATGAGGTGGTGGCATAGTAGTAAAATAAGTCAAACTTCACCAGCTGCAACATTATTGATGCTTACACATGAACACATCATAATTATAACGCAATAATATAATCTATAATATTCAGAAATAGGTCATATATCACTCTTGGTTTGTTAATTTCAGTAAATTGTATTTCTACACTGTGGTATTACCGTTTTCACTTAAAAGATTTTTATGTAAAAGATCGTACTCGAATAAATAATCAGGCTAATGCACCTGAGTCATAGTAACAATAGCTCTGTTCTATTCAAGTGTCACATTAAACCCAGTGTGACAGTGAACCAGCAACAACATTGTTGGGACCTGGAACCAAAGCAAAAGGAATTCAGCCGTCAGATGTTTTATCATTTACACCAGCTTTTGTGTCAACTGTGTCAAAATGACTTCCGTAAAAGAGTCTAAAACACTTAACATCTTCAGTCTAAAGAACAAATACATAATTGTCAGATATATCCACTTGTCGTCTCGTGTTATGATTCATTTCCACTATTACACTAAAATGTTAAAACAACAAACTGACTTATGGCTATTTTGGGACAAGGCCTGGTGTTGTGCACTATTTCCTCTCTGGTTTGCCGTGATGTCACCATGGGAAAATAACTCATGGGTCACCAGTCGTGGTTCTGTCTTTTCAGTAAAGTTGAGAACCACAGCAATAACTTCTAATATCTTCTTACTGTGGAGGTGGAGGCTCTCTTCTCAGGTGTCAACGCGGTGTTACTTTGAGGAGGTTAAGTGGGAGGAGATATGCAGATGATGCCAGTGAGACCCTATTAGTGGCGTCTGTAGTCCGAGCAACTCACAGAGGTCTGTTGTCAGTGGAACAGACTCCACCACACCCACAGCCAGCATCAGGGTCAATATTCACAAGGTGGCATTCTGCTTTCTGACACAGCCGACAAAGGTTGTACTGCAGAGACTGACTTGGAGTGAATGGAGTGGAATACTTAGGGGATTACTTTGGAGGAACACTTTTTTGAATTCCCTGAAATAACCTCTACCTCCGCTGGAAGATTCATTTCTGCTAAACCTTCTATTTACACACACGGAGATTCAAGGATGCATTTTGTGATGGCAGCGAGTCCTTTAATTTTCATTACTCTATTTTGTCAGTGGTCGAAACCAAGTTCTACAGACCACTCCAGTATAACCAGTACAAAGCCGGGCTCAGTCAACACCATGACCAAGGGAAACCCACCAGCAGACACAAGTAAGTTCTGTCTCTGTCTTGCTCCTTGTTTTTTGCTCTGAGGGATCACGTCGACATAATTCAAGATTTTAATTGACATTATAGCATTTTGTATTTATTTCTGTCATCTTTTGTCTCCTCTCTTTCAGGAACCACTGTGCTTATGTCACTGAGAAGACCGTTTCCTTCACTGTGCAGGATGGGGCAGCCCCGTTTGTAAAAGCCGAATACAACAAGTGTACCAGGGGTCAGAAATGTCCAACTCTGATGTGAGTAAACCACAAATTGCATTATATTGTGCTTAAAGCAGAAATCGATCTTTCTTATTCTCAAGTGGAATTCATATCTTAGAGTTAAGTGTATGTTCCTGACTTGTGATTGGTTGTTCTACTCAGGTACCGTCTGCTCTACAAACCATTGTTCAAGGTGGCACATAAAACCGTCACAGAGCTGGAATGGCGATGTTGTCCAGGGTACTCTGGTATGGCTGCATGGAGGGTCCTCCAGTTTACCAACACCCTATGAAAATGATGCCACCATTCAAGGGCCCGCCAATGAAAGGCCCACAGTTCAAGGGCCCACAGTTCAAGGGCCCACTGTACAAAGGCCCCATGTTCAAGGGTCCCATGTTTAAAGGCCCCCCTATTAACGCTGCTGTGAAAGCCAACCCATGGAATCAAGCCAAAGGACCGCCCACCGGCAGCTTCAACTACCAAATGCGTCACTTTGAGCCTCAGGGTTCCTCCTTCTATCCAGAAACCTCCTTCGAGCCCTATTCACCTGAGCCAGAGCCAGAGCCACAGCCAATGCCAGACCACCAGGAGCCACATAACACAGAGCATGACCAAGAACATGAGCATGAGCATGAGCATGAGCATGAACATGAGCATGAACATGAGCCTAACCACAGACCTGAAGAACATATACTAGAGGAAATCCCTCCTCCTTCCTCTGGAGGTGAACATCCTGAGGGCGAGACCACAGGTGTGTACTAATCCCACTACATCCTAATTCTCTATAATTTGTCTATTTAGTGGATAAGTGATTATAACAGCTTTTCTTTCTCTACTTAGGCCAGACTCTGGACACTGTGACAGACGAGCGAATATATCGAATGGAGGAAGATGTGCGGCGTCTAAACATGGGTTTGGAGACCTTGAGGGGGACCGTGAATGGCCTAGAAGACAGTCTACGAGCCTCTCTGAGAGAGGACGCCAACAGGATGCTGTCAGCTCTGTTCTCTGCTGCCCCTGGTCCTGTTCCCGCTCCAGCTGTAGCCTCTAATCCATCCACCGTTGGGTTTGGGGAGATTCCCGGGGAAGATGCTGATACAGAGGGTCTTGATGGCAGACAAGTGTTCACAGGTCTTACAGAACTGAATGGAAGAGTAGAGGAGCTCAGGGCAGAGATGCAAGCCAAGACGGTAGAGCTGCTGGAACTCAAAGCAACAGTGATGGGACATGATGGACAGCTGAACAAGGTGCCAGACAGAGCGGGAGTGGTATCGAACTCTACTGACAATTTCCCCCGGGAGCAATGGGAAAGATGATGGATGCCAAGCTGAATGCAGCCAGGACAGAAATTCTCGGTGGGTTGGAGAAGCATGTGGAGAGTGCAGAGGGCCGATGTGAGGAGAAAGCTGGGGATGTGCGTCGTCAGTGCCAGAGGGAGCAAGGTGAAAGGCAGGAGCAGATGGAAGATGCTCTGCATGAAAGTGCAACAGACTTCAGAACAGAGCTGAGAAATCTCCAGGCACAGATCCATGGTTTCAAGACTTCAGAAAGCTGCTGTGGCAGATTGAGTGGATTGGTTGAACGGGTGCAGCTGCTGGAAACATCCGTGGCCGGCCTCAACCAGTCCCAGGGGCACCTGAGAGTGGAGCTGGGTGGACACAAAGACCACATAGAGGGAATGCTGGAGGGGCGTCTGGTGTATGTTGAGGCCAAGCTCAACCTGACTGGGCAAATTCAAAGTGATGAGACTGAAAGGAGGAGTGTCCCACTCAGAGCTGAGACTGGCCGGGCCTGGAGACCAGAGTGGAGGGTAAGCTGAGGGCTCTGGAGGGACGTTTACTGATGGCTTTGGAGGAGCTTAGTAACGCCACTGCCCCTGCACTGCTGGAGGGTCATGCGGTTCCCTCTCTGGAGACAGAACTGGATTCCATCCGAGAAAGAATAGAGGTGGATGTGGACCGAGTGCAGAAACACCTGAGTAACCTTGAGATTCGATGCTCGTCTTCCTGTTCCTCACCTCAACGCCCATCTGCCATTCAGGGAGACTCTGCTGTGCCAAGTGCAGAGGAGGAGAGCGTCAAGGATGTGTTAGACGTGCTAGATGACCGTTTGAATACCTTCAATGTGACACTGCAGAATATCCTGAGGCGTCTGAGCCTTAGGGAGCAACAGGAACAAGCTGAAGTAGACACTCCTATCCAGGGAGAGCTCACAATCCTCAAGTTTAATGTTCGCTCAGTCAACCGCACTCTGAGAGTCATCCAGAGCTCCCTGGGAACAGTCGTCCACCAGGTGGGTCAAGCCAACAGCTCCTGGCACGAGAGAGAGGCTCGTCTCGCCCAGCAGATAAAGGGTGTGGTCCATCTGGTTGGACATCAGGCTTCCATGCTTGGGGCAGGTGAGCGCCGACTGACCCGTCTTAAGGGTGAGCTCACGAGATGAAGAGGCGGCTAGCAGACGAGGTGCAGGGCTGCCGGAGCACAGCTATGGGGGTCCAGAAAGAGGTGACAGTGGTTGAGGGGCGTGTTGCCAATGTGGAAGACCAGTGCAAAGGCCTAAATTACATGGCAGAGGACCTGGAGAGAATCAGGGAGGAGTTGGAGAAACAATCAAATGGACTTCTCCTGCAGGTAAACGGGACTCTCTCCAGCCACGCTCAGCAGCTGACCGAGCTGAGAGGTGAACTCAGAAACTTCACCGAAAAGGCAGAGCCACACCCCCGAGTATAGCGCTGGAGTCAGAGCCAAGACGAGGGGACACCTTCACTTTGAATTAGTTCAGCTTATACGGACAATGGGTTTTTAAAAAATGAATCAAATGGGTCAAATATTCTGCAGGTGTAGTGGCAGTCCACTAAAAACCCCATGTTACCATCTGAAATCTGTAAAATACAAAAGGTTTTGAACCTGCACTGAAATGGCAGCTAATTCCACCTGCACTCATAACACAGAATCCCGACCTTTATATCTTGAGGTGCTAAGATGAACAGTTTGTTTTAATGGACAGTTATTTAGAGCCTGAAATATGAGGAGAACATCAGCAGACTGCACCTTACTGTACCGTCTCTGTAAAGATTATGAAATTAACAGTTGTTTGACAATGTTTACATGTTTAAGTTTTTTTGTATTGAATTTTCTTATGTCTAGTCTAGAAGTACCCAAGATATTATGTTTTTATATGATTTCCCTTTTTTAGTTTTTTAGCATTACCTTCTCTTCTAATTGTATTCCTGCATAAAATGTTTACACTTGTTTTCTTTCAAGGTTTTTCATCACAGACGATCCAATAAAATTCTTTCTTTACAACTCGTGTTTCCTTGCTTAAGAAATATATCACGCAAAAGCTGAGAAGTATGAAAATTATGTAGATTAAAGACTCCTCTGGAAAACAACCCTGAATTTCCTGAAACTTGCCATATATCACTTTGAAGGTGAGACGTGTTGTTGTATGCTGGGACACAAGGGAAACCTGACACCACTGAAAATGGTTCCAAAAAGTTTGTTTATGGGTACAGACCCCACCTGCCACAGGGAAACTACCAATTTGCATTATCGCCAAGGTGATACTGAAAACCAAGGAGCAATTCAATTCAATACAGCAGCCAGCATCCATCTCATTATGTGTCTCTCGGCTACAAATCAACCAGCCCAGCTTTCTGAACACTGTTCTTATTAGACACTAGATTAGGGCCATGGGTCATCTTCCTAATAGCGCTGCCCTGTTAGTTCCTCTTCTCCTATCGGACAAACACCCATTAAAATGACACCTATCTGGGAGATGAGCCCAGTGTGGTGTGAAAACATTTTAGCCAGAGACATGTGGTGAAGAATAACTAGGAAGATGCCACAGAATGAGGGGGGGCAGACAGAATAGATAGACCCATAAAAAAAAAACAACCTCGGTAATGATGCAGTTTCATGCACAGACATGCGCCAGCAGAAGTGGAAAGAGGAGAAAGATATTTCACCGCTTTCCTGAGACAACTTTTCAGACAAAACCTACAAACCCGTTTTTCAAGTACAAAGATAAACAGATGTATCATGAAAGAGAATTAACAGGACAAGAGTACTGTCTATAAACAAATGCACAAAATAGTGTGTCATCCTCTCACACATTATGGGCTCCATGACATCTCTGTAAATGTTGGGATTTTTTAATTCCTTTTCTGCATTCCACACATGCCTCCTTTAAGTTCACACCTCACACAGACCCAGACAACAACACATTCATCTTACTTGGATCCAAGTAGACACTTGGACGTAAAGGGCAATCGGGGGCTCTGGTGAATTCATCTCCTCTGACTCAGAGTCTCTTCGCTGCTCACTCATAGATCTGATTCTGAGTTATGCTCACAGCACGCTTCACATGCCGTCACTGGCCGAGGCATGCGCCCAAATCGCAAAAGGCAAAGCTGGCACAGAGACAAAGGACGGAGGATATTTGAGTAAACAGAGGGCTGCTGTGGTCATCTGAATCATCCTATACAATGTCCTCTGCAGAAGCTTAAGGTGAAAGGAGGGTTTTTGTTCTCATTATAGTGACGGTCAGAGAACGGACAGTGTTTGATTATCGTTAGCTCATCGAAGAGGAAGACCCTGGAGCAGGTCACCTTGAATCAAGGACTCGGAGCGTCTTAGTAATAAGCTTTAGTATTTGAAATATTCCCAAGAAGCAGCAGCATCTAAAGCTGTACTGGAACTCGTATCCTCATACAACAATGTTTTTAATGATGAATAAAATATGACATATGCCAGGATGCTATAATCCCCCATTTCCCAGCTTTTGCTTCATAAAGAAGAAATACCGAGTCTGCATCTAAACACTTTGATATGTCGAGCCCGGGACACTTGGACAGAATTTGGATTCCTGTCAGAGTTAAGTGCCTTAAGTGCGACGGGGCTCAGTCTGCAAAGTGGATGTAAATTACTAAGACAAACAAGGTTAGCAAGAAGGAAATGGAGGCTTATGGAGCGAAGATCATCCCTACACAGATTTTACGATTACAAAGTTTTCAAAGGTCTGATGTTGACGCAGCAAAAACATTAAAGAGAAATCAACTCCCAGCCTCAGCTCCTAATCTAGTACACAGACTTGAGAGTGGTATTGATCTTCTTATGTCAAATTCAACTGGGTATTTCCTAAATGTCAAAATGTATAATAAATATATTATTCCACTTTGTTGTGTTCTTGCCAAATCAGAGTAACTTCACAGCTACAGAACAACACATCTGGAAACATCTGACGGGCATTTTTCTGTTTTCTCTTTTCAGTAATTAATGATCGTCATCTAAAATAATCACTGGTTTTAAATGATAATTAAAATGTCCATTGCCTGCAACCCAGTCTGCAGCCATACTGGCCCGAAAAGGCACAACACATTTTTTTGTAACTGATACCATCATCAGTCCAAGTAGGTAGTTTATAACAGGCCAGCAGGGACACGTTGAAAAGGAATCTGATATACTGGCTGTCAGGGCAGTACGGTGCTTTGGGTCGGCCCGGCTCGTGATTAGTTGTGCTGCTTCCTCAGGTGACTGAAAAACAGAATTAACAGACCAATGTGTGTGCGGCCAATCAATTCTCACAGAGTCTCAGTTAAATCAAATGTAGCCCTCGGTTCCGTCCTTCTTAGAACCTCGTGAAACTCAATCACGAAAGAACAAAGGTGTTTTCACAGTTGGACGTTGAACTGAGCATCTGCTGATGTGTTTTCAAATCCTTTGTGTTTTTATTACTGTCAACAACAAGTAATGTCCATAATATTTTAGGTTGATAAAGCAAATGTATTATTTTGTGTTTTTTATAAAATTGTGTTTGAACTTGTTCTCATTTACTTACAAATAGATTTAAAGGAGGCGAGACCAAAGGCAGATGCTCTTCATTGTGTCTCCACTGTTCTAATTAGATGTATATGATGATGAGAACATTTTGTTTAGCTGGTTTAATCTGCACATCGTGGCTGTGACTCAGGAGGTAGAGAGGGTGGTCCACTAACCAGAGTGTCGGTGGTTAGATCCCAAGCACAGCTTATACTAATGACATGGTTAATAAAGCAATGAGATGTGACCTGAATATAAATGGTTATCTTTCATTTTCATAACTTAAAGAAAGGAAAATGTTCCTTGTGAATTAACTATTATTTGATTTAATCTCCAACTTTCTTTTGTGACATGACAACTGTTGTATCTAAAAGAAGATATATATAATGAAGTCAACTACAGCTGCTTGATTAATAATAGACGATTCATTCCGATGTCAAAACATTTTTCATTATTAAATTGACTGTATTTTATATGTATTTCACCAACACCTCAATTTCTCTTGTTCTCCATAGTCTTTGGGCAGAATGTAGGACTCAGTTATTACAGTGACAGTTGCTACATAAAAAAAATAAAACGAGAAAACACGTGCATCTCAAAAGACGTTCATTATTCTACATTCACATTCAAATTATTCATCAGCAAGAGGCAGACAAAAAAAAAATCCCAGC
Source organism: Reinhardtius hippoglossoides (assembly GCA_006182925.3). Taxonomy (NCBI): domain Eukaryota; kingdom Metazoa; phylum Chordata; class Actinopteri; order Pleuronectiformes; family Pleuronectidae; genus Reinhardtius; species Reinhardtius hippoglossoides. The sequence goes on along the minus strand of CM031675.1, from coordinate 23,019,600 downwards.
AGCGCCAATTAGTCATATTGCAGAAACTCATCAGATTAATTCTACAGCCTCAAGCTTTGTAATCCAGCCTCAAAAGGTTGAGGGATGAACTCTGCCCTCAGTGTACAGATGCTGCTAAGCTAACAGGGCCGGGTGAGCATTTCAGCTCACTGTCACTCAACAATATAAACATAACTTGTATAATAATATGTATCACGTTCACGAGAACATGACGTCAGAGTGACTTTGACCTTTTGACCAACAAAATCTCATCACGTACAACATTTGTACCAAGTCTTTCTTGAGATATCGTGTTGACAAGAATGCGATGAACAGAAAGATGGACAACTTGAAAACATAATGCCTCCTGCCGCTGGCTGTTGCCGACAAGGACGCATAGAAATATATTGATTTGAATAAGATGATAAGGTTAGAAAAACAATTTAAAGATAAACAAATATGATATCATTACTTATTTAAAGTATGTGTAACATGCTCCTAAACATCACAGCTCAAACAAATGAATATGGCCGATGCTAAAAGTCGCTCCAATGTTTCTCAAAGGTTAAACATTATTTTCTCACAGGCCATATTCTGTATAAAAGGTTTTTCTTGGAAACACAGGGCGGGGAAGGTGTATTATCAGTCTTCCACATCTTAGAAATACATTTATTTCTAGCAGTCAAATAAATTGTGTTTTGTGCCTTGAGGCAACACAGACGAGTCGCTTAGGAGGATTAATCCAGGTAAGCAAAGTATATCAACCTCTATTATATTTGAATTTCTAGTAAATCTCCCATAATGGCATCGCTTTCCTCCCTGTCGCTGGGACACATTTGTGTAATACTGTTCATTCATCTTGTGTGGTCGCTTTGGAAAGCTGGTTCTATGAATTATATTGAACTGTTACAGCTTCTGATACACAACACACAGAATTATGTTTGTCGACGTGGAGGATGTAAACCCAAAACTCACCGTCTCTTCACTTCTTGTCTCCAAATACAGAGATACGTTAATTTACATCTGCCGGTGAACAGTGGGTTTTATCAGAGCTTTGTGTGAGGTTCTTTGATGGTGTTGTATGTGAATGAATGTTTTTGTATTTGGTGCGTTTCTGCAGATGGAAATGAGCTGATAGCTGAAATCTGGCATAAATCATCTCTTCTCATTTTGAGATGAATGTTTTTGTGCATTGTCTTTATTAAATAAAATAAAAAATGAATGAAGAGAAATTTTATTAAAAGCTGGAAATGTCAACCTCATGATGGCTCTTCAAGAAAAGCCAGGGGGTCATCAAAGCCTTTAAGATACGAGGGGCAATCAAAATTATGTATTTGTAGAGCCCATATTCACAAATCTCAATATGTTTCATTGGGCTTAGCAAGATGTGACATCCTCTGTTCTTCACCCTCAACAAGAGTTAGGAAAAACTACCAAAAAATACTTTTAACAGAAATCACAGAGAGAGTTGCATGTGTGGGATCTCTCTCCCAGGATAGAGGTGCAATGGATGCCACGTGTAACATCAACAAAATACCAATATTTTCAAAATTGATGATTTTTTAAGTATTTATACAAACGAAAAAGTAAACCACGATCAGTTGCCACCATGATTCACAATCTCGATGTGTCCGCAGCAGCAATAACAGTAACAAGCAATTCAATAGTTTTTGTGATATTTCACAGAGTAGTTGAAAAACTTTACTCGCTGGTTTTGATTTCTCAAAAGCCATCGAGCCCAGAGTTGATGAGATACTTCAACGAGGACAAACATAGCGGACCAGCTGACCCACATGGTCATGATCGCTAGGAGCCATGAAACCAACCAAATGAACCGATCCATTGACATGCACGTCTTGGTGTTGTGATGGAAAGTGACTTCTCTCATGTTCAAGCGATCTCTGGTAATTTCCTCTCGTTCTGATCATTCCCCGACGACTGTCATCTCTAATAAGTCTCTGCGGGGACTTGGTAGCACAGAGGTTCGCGGCCTGTGACACTAAGTTCATCCCAACGTGTCAGAGCGAGAGGCCCGAGAAGGACGAGGGCTCTGTGCCGAGGTATTAATAAGACAGCATTGCTCTTTGCAGCTTTCTGACAGCCCTGCAGCCTTGGCTGAGCTCGGCAAGTGAGCCCACGCTCCCTTAAGCAGCTTTCAATGACTGTCAGTCAGCGAGCGGCGCCGCTACGAGCAAACTGCATGGGTGGGTATGATAAAGAAGGATGACACAGCGCTTCAGGTACCGTTCAAATACTCACTACAAGGATTTGGGTTTACTGTGTGAACGAGGAAGACACTTTATTCTCCACATTTTTGGCCCTTGAATTACGTGTAATCACCTTGGACAAACACATTCACTGAAAACAATCATCGACCTGGCGCAGCCTCATTTCTTCCCTGTCAACAATTAGGACCATGATGAAAAATTAATCTAAGCTGTCTAATGGTCTATTGCCTCAATAAGAAATTACAATCAGAAATCTTTTTTCCCCCCACTTTGAGCTTTATCTCAAATTACCACTTCACAGGCACATCCTGCAACATTAATATTCCATTTCAATCACACTCCGTTTTATATTCAGAGAGAAATATTCTTCAGATGTTAAATAGGATCAAAATCCACCATGACAGTGTGTTGCATCCGTAAATCAACAGCCACTTCTCCCTCCTCCAGGTTCTGATTACCGCCCGACAGTCACTGATCAAGCGATTTGGAGATACATGCCAGGGGTGTAGAGCTTAGCTGTGTATGAGTAAACTGTGGAAACTGATGTGTGTAAAAACCCACCTCACGTGCACCATTCACACACGAGATTCATAGAAACAAAAGGTCCAAGTGGAGGAGATAAGTGTAGCGGGGAAGGAACGAGTTGGGACTAATAAATGGGGAAGGGAGCGGTATTTTGAGTCGTCATTGACACTCAGCGTTTGCCAGTATTATACTGATCCCTTTCTCACTCTCTCTCCCTCTTACTCTCTCCCTCACTCCCTCCCTCCCTCTCTCTTTCTCTGCCTGGCCTGCCGTCACTGTGGGCTATTCGTTCTACATCGGTGGGCCACAGAGCATCTCCACAATGAGGATGGGTGCACATGCTCGTATGAGGGACTGAGAGCGTGCCCACCTGGCCAGATGTATGTGTGAGCGCGTGTGCGGGTCATCGAAACAAGAACGAGGATACCTTACAACCGGACTGTTCGTTGCGTGAGCCCGGAGCAGGTTCTCTCTCTCTCTCCATCTTCTCTGTGACGGACCGAGCTCCTCTCTCCTCTGTGTCCTGCTCTCCACCTGGCCTCCATGAGTTTAGCTGAGGACAGGCCACTCCTTCCTGGAAGGTAAGCAGCACAATGGTGAGGGGTCCGGTCCGTTTGCCAATTGTAATGCAAAGTAATTAGAAAATAACAAACAGGGGGATTACTGATGATAAAGCAAACATTTGGTTTTTGATATTTGATAATACGATTAAGTAGCTGACTCTGTTATTTCTGCAAAGGTCTGGTAGTCTATTCTGACTTTATAAGTCTCCATCTAATGTGAAAAATCAGATTTTGTTAAAAAGGTACGAAGTGAAGGACATTTGGTCAAATTCAAATTCTGTCTACAAGATGTAAAAGAAGTTGTTGAGTCTGTAACACTGACGAGACGAAGGCACAGACATCACAGACATCACAGAAGACAAAGTGTGGGATCTCCAGCCGGATTAGAGATGAGATCACGGTTTTATCTCTGCTTTCTCTTTATCTTTCAGTCAAAGTAAAGTTCGTAGACCTGACGTACGGCTGCTGGACACATGACCTTTCAGCATCACTTATTCCTGAACTGCTTTATGTTGTTGTTGCCTGCACAGACATGTGACATTTCATTTTATTCGTGGGTTCCCAGTCTCGCCTCACAAGCTGAAAATCAATGTGTTGACAATGACTAATTAAAATGTATTGGATATTAAATGACTTAACAGAGTAAATGACCTTTAACTGAAGCTCCGAGTGAACAGCCACTACAAATACAAACAGCTGCCTGAGACGAGACATCGCGGACACAGAGACGTTTTGCTTTGCCATACTCAGACTGCGGTTATGTAATCTGTTTGTGTCATGAAGAGGAAGCACTCGTGGGGGAATGATGATGACATGACTTACTAGGGTGGCAGAATTGAATTTATTTATTTATTTTCCAGCGCTGTCCTTCCCACAGGCGTCTGATCCCACACATCAGAGTCAATGAAAGAACCGACACTTAGAAGCCAGACCAACTCAAGTTGTACTTTACAGCATCTTGTATGAAAACAGATGTGTCCAATGAATTGTTTGCATTAGACAATTTATGATAAATTCTCTGTTGTAATCAGAAAACAAAAAGGTCTCAGATGCCTCCTCCACGTCACTACCTCACAATCTAATCCATTCTGTCTCCCCGTCTTTATTTTCCTTGCTCTTACCCAAGTGGCTGAAAAAACTAAATAAAACAGCAATTTGGTTTTTAATCCATCTCTATACTTTACAGTAATTGGTAACAAATCCAACTAGACTTGGACTCAGTAGAGCAGATACCTCTGCTAAGACCCAGCAGTCTCTTTGAATAAAAAAAAGCCACATGTCCAAGTAACGTTTCTCGGCTGCACGTTTCCTTTCAGCAGCTACTGCAGAGGCCTACATCCCTATGAAACCACATTTACATTTACTAGGTTACTATTTGGACCTGCCCAGAATTTCACAAACTCATAAATATCAGTCCCTTGCATATGTCTGATTTTTTTCCCGTCAAAATTCACACAATACTCCCTCTTATACAAAAAACACCCCATCTCACAATGTAAAATAAAATCCTGGATCTGCACCAAGATTTAATGGGTTCATCCCTGACCGATAACATATTCTCCCAGTAAGTTTCATGGTAATCCATCCAGCAGTGTTGGCAAAATCATGCTAACTAACAAACTAACAAACAAACAAGGCCCAGCAGTCGCCTTCAGGCTGCTGCACAGTGAGGATAATCAGGCCAGTTCTAGGCGGGCGGTCCTCTTCCGTGTTTGTTGTTCTTCTGAAGTCACGTTCCATCACGTCAGTTCAGAAAGTGGAGGTAATGCATCTACAAGTCGTTTTGCCAACCGCCATTAAAAAGAGCTGAAGAAGAAGAATCTCGCGAGTTTCCGTGAGATTTCAAGTCTCTGAAATCGCAACTGTGAAATCGTTCCTTACAACTGGAAAGTGTCTGGTCTGACGTTCTGGACAAATCTTCTGGTGTGTGTGTATTCTGAAGATTATAATATATATATCAAATTATAAATCGGTCAAGAGATGAAAATCCTCTCGTGTGCAGCAGCCTGTATGAAACCACATTTTCATTTCACTAGAGCCAGATTTGGATTTGGATCTGCTCCAAATTACACACACTCATAAATATACTGCATCTTTTCACCAAGTTTTGCGCTAATCAAGTAGTTTTTATGTAATCCTGATATCCTGCAGACGAAACCATAACCTGGCAGAGGTAACGATGCTGAATTCAGATTCACATGTTAAAGGGACCGAAATCATGTTGAAATATAAACACCTGTACAGTGATTGATTCAGTCAGGTTATTATTATTATTATTATTATCACTACACTGCAGTGCTGGGCACCCTAAACACATCATGTCTCACGTGATCCTTCTCCCCAGTCGTTACATAAGATATGTCACATCACGCCCTGAAATGGTTTTCCAGCGTAGCCTCCAGCCGCCCTTTGTCACACTGCTAAGACATGATGTAAATATTGTGCCGTGGTGGCGTTCGCTTTCACTGTCAGTGTCAGTCACTCTCAGATGAGGAGGCAGTGACACACAGTGAAGGTGAACAGTCAGTCCAAAAGCTTTTCAAGCAAAAATGTCACAGATTTGTTTAGTTGCGGATAAAACGATTCAAAGATTTGCTGCTTTTTTTTGTCAAGAAAATGGATGAAACAATCAATCTGAAGAATAGTTGACTAATACAGATAATTATTATATTGAAATAACAGTTAGTTGTTGAAAAAGACATTTTGATGTCATCTGCACTTTGGTCAGCTTCACATCGCGAATAAATATAAGTAAATAAGTAAAATAAGAAAACATCATGAAGTTCAACATGGGAAATTAGCTGGAATGTATTTGCTAAGATGTTTTAAAACCATAAGAGCATAAATAATAATATCAAAAGTCAAATAGTCCCCTGAAATGCACCAGTGAAAGAGGACGGGGTCGACCCGCGCAGACAAGATCCAACGTGACACTTTACATTCAGAAATACACGGTATTTTATGATTCATAACGTCAGAGGCACAGACGCTGGAGTATGGAATGTCACAATGATGATGCACTGGAGGCTGCTTTTCTTCGGCTATAATCATTAATACCAACGTTATGTTCTGCATGAGACATGTATTTGCTGAAAGTATAATGTCAGATAAAAGGGATGGAAATAATTAAGATCAGTCAGACTTTACACACTGAATTTCAAGATACATTAGTTTTCACTGGGTAAGAACCTCAGGGAGTTCAGATTTTTAATATTCAGGGGTCAATTGTGAACACGAGTCAAAGGATTGAGTGCCACTGGCTGTCAATCTCTCAAAATCACGCAGACAGACACTGGAACTGTCACTGCATGAGCTCATGCATGTGGCCGCACTGGCCTCGCACACACACACCTCGACGTGCCTGTCAGCCCTTAAATGACGGCAGACATTTAATGGTTCTGAGTGACAGGCATCACACGAGACACGTGATTTTAATGACATGCAGCTGGAAAACCCCCCGTCACAATCGTACGTATTACCTGCCATGGTGAAGAAAGCAGTGAACTGCACATAGATCAATTTAAAACATTTCCCTCACAGTCAAAATGTCTCCAAAGACACAGAAAACCTGGGTTAATGAGTCGGGGCAAGTGAGGATGAGGGTGAAATGTTCATCAAGAATTAAATCGCGGGGTTTACCCCACACCAGCATTATCTGGAGTCAATGTCGCCGTCTCACAGGCTCTCCCAGTTAATCTCAGCTGAACAGATGAGTTATTCGGCCGGGCTCAGAGAAATGATAATAGCAGTGTCACAGTTTAGCCAGACTCAAAATACTCAATCTGTCAGAGCGCACCAGAGGCACAGTTCAGCTGGTGAAGCTGTCCCCGGCTCTTTGTGTCTGCCGCCTCCCCTTGATTAAAACATCCACACAGCGCAGGGCTGTGCGGGGATGTTTGGACATGTTTGGACACAGAATGAGTTCAGCTGCTGGTAGAAAGGACAAATGTACAGTCTGTCTGTGTTACTGTGTCAGCGAGAGGCACTTTAAGGTAAGACTGGGTATTGGAACTATAACAATAATTAATCAGCAACACAACAGTTTAATATTTACCAATATGATGCTTATGAATCACACCAGCATGAAAAGGTTCATCCCATAATTGAGAGAATGAATTTGAAAGAAATAGTGATTTGAAAATAAGCGATATCAACTGAAGATTTCTATCGTAATAACATTTTGGTCCAAATCACCCAAAAGCATCCCCCTGCACATGCTGCATATACCTCAAATCAGGGAATAACATTTATATATTGCGATAATGACATTTCATAATGACGTCATCATGAGGTCATAAACACAATACGATGACAAATGACTTCTTAATCTAAATAAGCTGTGGATTGCGTCTCTAATGTTGGTGGCAACAGTTAATGCATAACTACACTATATGGCTTCATTTCCTGAACATGTTTTTCGAGGCGTCCGTGACCTTGAACTTTGACCTGTGACCACCCAAAATGTAATCAGTTCATCAGTGAGTCTAAGTGATCATGTTTGCCAAATTTGAAACAATGCCCTTCCTGAGATATTACACTCAAAAGATAAAAACTCTGAATGTAACCTTGGGCTCTGGCGAATCTAAACGAGGGGGAATACGTTTAATTGATGGGAGGATCCTTAATGTGCTGACACAACAGTGGACTTGAGTGGCACTAAAACTGCTCATAACTACTTCACTCTGCCGAGTCTCCTCCACTCAGACTGACTGGACGTTCCGTAATTGACTGGTGTGCACGCTCGCATAGTAATGAAGCCTCGTTCTTTATCCTGTTTGATTGCTGAAGACCTTGAGAGTCGATATTGCCCCTGCGTCATCCCTGACGGCGCTTCAAAATTTTGTCTCTGCGTACCACTTTCCCTCCTCGGATTTCATTTCATTTCTCCTTCCTCCATCGAGGCAAAGCGATGCCGTGAATAGCAATCATCTTCTTGTTCGGTAGGAAGCTGAGAAGAAGATACTGATTGCCTAGATTACAAGTATGGCTCATAACAGGGAGTGTGAGTGTCTCAAACTGATGCTGAGGACACTGTTAGGATTCTTCTATTGGGTTCATTTTCTCCGGTGGCTGGCAGCTCTCCGTCCAGGCAGAACGACCACACTCTTGCTCATTGCATCTTTACCACTCCTCCATGTGTCGTGCGCACATTCTTGTTTGTGTCGTCTGAGGACAAACTTGCAATTTCTTTCCTTTTTTTTTTTTTACCCAGCAAATTTGACTGTGCATTATCTAAATCATAGCTGTGTTTGTTGTCAAGCTTCTAATCTCTCATCTCACTGTCCTGTTGTAAATCCTGAAAGGCACAGTCTTTCAAATAATTCTTTCCATCTGTCAATCCTGCTTGAATTGTCCTCATCTTTTGTGGGGGATTATTTTTATCTAAAGAAAAAGCTTTTTCATTAATTCCTTCAGTTGATCCTGCAGGCAGCAGGAATCGTGCAACAGGGACAGTGACAAAGAACAGCTTGAACTTTACAATTATAGAGCAGATTTAAAATGCTTTAGAAACAAAACTGGACAAATGTTTATTTGGTTGCAAACACTGACCTCAGGCTGTTTTTGCTGCAGCAATTCAACACGGCCCAATTCTCCCCTTGTGAAATCAAATTTTAAATCACTGGATCAGGGGTTTCGTCTTTTGAATCTGCACCAAATTGCACAGACTCATAAATATCAATCTAAGCCCCTAAACAAGCCGGATTCTTTTCAGCAAAATGCATGAATCATTCTCTGAGAAATCAATGGACATTTTCCTCGCAGTGTTGAGGAAAAGTGAAATTCCTGGATCCTCCCCCTGATCCTGATCAGCATCGAAACTGTAGTCCCTTCTTTCCGTTTCTAATTTGCATCCTTCCACTAAGTTTCGTGGCAATACGCCAAGTAGTTTTTGCATAATCCTGCCAACTAACCAACAAACGCAGATGAAAACATAACCTCATTGGTGGAGGGAACAACACATTTGCTCCTTTTGAGTGTTTTCAGTTCTGCTGCAACTCTAAGTTCTTGTAAATCAATGCTGAAGAGAGTCTACTGTCTACTGTACAAATAATTACTAATTTCTTACAGTGCACTATTCTCTATAACTCAATTTAATTATTTTCTGTATTGTCTCGTGTGGCTTTTCCATTTTGTCACGAAACCCTTTATCATCCTATGTAAAGCACTGATGATGAATGTTGCTGCAAATACACTTGTCTTGCCTTTTCATTCCAGCTGTCAACGTCTCCAGTGGCGTATCGAGTGTCTGCAAATTCATCAATCACTGCTTTGTGTGCAATTAACTTGTGTGTGTTTGTGCTGATGTTGACATTTCAGATGGGAAATGCTTCAGACACATCTGCTGTGTTTGCCTCCACCATCTCCAAGGAGCACGACTTCTTCATGGGTTCCACTTACAGCGTATTTTGTAAGTCGACACCCAACATTTGAACCTCTGCTGACTCTTCACATCTATGACCCGTCCGCACTATCTCTCCCTGTTCTTTGTTTCTCATTTAGGTGTCCTGTCCCTCATGGGAAACTGCATTCTGCTACTTGTTGCATATCACAAGTGGTCGACCTTGAAGCCGGCAGAGTTCTTCATAATCAATCTCTCTATCAGTGACCTTGGGATGACGCTGTCTTTATTCCCCTTGGCAATACCGTCATGTTTTTCACACAGGTACCCTCCAGTCTCTCTTTTCTAAAATCTCAACGTCAAATTAACTTGTCATTGAACAATAATTAGCAACCACTGACCATAATTAGAATCAAATCTGTTCCAAAACCAGGGTTATCCTTGGTCCGCCCCCCATCCTCCCACTAGGTTTCAATAAAATCGATTCCTTAATTTTGGTATAATCCTGCTGACAGTCAGACAAACAGTAAAGAAAACATAGCCTCCTTAGCAGAGGTAATGAAAATGATCATGAGCTGCAGCCCTGGTCTCCGTCACGTCCCCCCCCCCCCCCCCTCCCTCTCTGTGCACACAGGTGGCTGTTTGGAGAAATCACCTGTCAGCTCTACGCCATGTGCGGAGTACTGTTTGGTCTGTGCAGCTTGACCAACCTCACAGCCCTCTCCCTAGTCTGCTGCCTTAAGGTCTGCTTCCCGAACCACGGTGAGCGGATGTTGAACTGAACCGGTGAGCACGTTGATGCCGACACGAAAAAACAACCACAATAACTACAAAAGCATTTTTTTATTTCTCCTGTCTGATCAGGTAACAAGTTCTCCTCTTCACATGCCCGCCTCCTGGTGGTTGGAGTGTGGTGCTACGCATCTGTGTTTGCCGTGGGGCCCCTGGCACAGTGGGGACATTACAGTGCCGAGCCTTACGGCACTGCCTGCTGCATTGACTGGCATGCACCCAACCACGAGCTTTCAGCTTTGTCTTACATCGTCTGCCTTTTCCTATTTTGCTATGCACTGCCCTGCACCGTCATCTTCCTCTCCTACACCTTCATTCTGCTGACAGTGCGGGGCTCGCGTCAGGCCGTCCAGCAGCATGTGTCACCGCAGACCAAGACCACCAATGCACACGCTCTCATTGTCAAGGTCAGAGAATATGAGTGTGTGTCGCTGCAGCATTCGCTGACTCCAGGTTTTGCAGTTTGCAGGATTGCAGGACATTCATATTAAATTATTCAAAGATTATAAAAAACGTGGTAAAATTCTATGAAGAGCTTTCTCTTGCAAATCTGCTTATGTCTGTAATCTTAAATAAGGGGATGAGACTAAATATTTCCAGCTTTACTTTGCCACTGATGTGACACTAAACTCTTCTGCATGACTTGTTTGTGTGTTTCTGTGCTTCTTGTCTGTAGCTGTCAGTCGCAGTGTGCATCGGCTTCCTGGGCGCCTGGACCCCATATGCTACTGTGGCCATGTGGGCTGCTTTCGGAGATGCCACACGAGTTCCTCCTGCAGCCTTCGCCCTGGCCGCCGTATTCGCCAAATCTTCCACCATCTACAACCCTGTGGTCTACCTGCTGTGCAAACCCAACTTCCGCGAGTGCCTCTACAGAGACACGTCTACGTTACGACAGAGGATCTACAAGGGAAGTCCGCACTCAAATCCGAGAGAATGCCTCGGATCTAACTCACAGCACAATAAGGACACGTGCATCTCCGCACGGTTCTCAAACGGACAGCAGGAGAGCTACGGGGCGTGTCTGCACTGCACTGAGAACGCAGCGCTGTGCCACGTGACACCGGCCCAAAGAACCGCCAGCATCCTGACTGGCTCTACCTGCAGAGAGGTGACAGTTAGCCAGCTCTCAGCCGAACCACAGGCTGACTTACTATAGAATGAAGAAAACAAGAGGTGCTCAAACAGACAGAAAAACAACAACAGCCTGCACAACTTCAAATATGTGTGTGTCACCAAGACTTTACAGCATGACAACACTTCCAAGGACCTTCAACGTGGCTCGTAAGTGGCCCCGTTATTGTGTAATGCCCGAGACTCCCCATAAATCCATACTGTGCTCACATCTTCAGAGGAGTTTTGCCACAGAAAATGGATAATATACAGACGCCTTCCTCTGTGTTGCCTCATGTCCCGATTCTTTCTAATGCACTGTAACATAACAGGATTCTGCAGGAGCAGAAAATGAGACAGGAGGACCCCTGCTGGCTTCAAGGTTCATGAGGCGGATGAGCAACACAGCTGCTCTCTGTTGAAAGTTGTTAAAGTACTAAGAGTCTTTTCCAAACAGCAGGAACATACAGCTCAGCTCAACGTGAGGATAATTAGTGTTTAATAACTGGTGCAGACAAAACAAATAAGGAAAAAGATCCGTAGAATTGAGGTGAAGAAATTGTTTGCAGCCGCTCTTGTGATTGCAGGATTCACAGAATAATATGCAACAAATCCAAATCAAGTTTTATAAAAAAGAATATGTAACTAACTGTATGTGTTAAAGATGTTTAACTGGTTCTTAACTGCTGTAGACTTGAGTTTCTATTAAAACAACTTGGTTCTAACGGACAAGACAAAACAAAACTTACCGGAAAATACTTGAACATAAGTCAGTGTGATAGGATCTGCCTAAAATGACAGAAATCATCTTTGAGGAAAGTATATTTAACGTGCACTTTGACTTTAGCTTCTCCTTTGGGGAGCTGTCATGTGGTGAGGAATGAATCAATAAACATTAGCAGCCACTTCAAACCTACAGGGTCCAAGTGATTCAGTATCTCTCATGAAGACGCCGCTCGACTGTGCCACGTCGCCCATAGTTACTCAATCAGATAAAACCGTAGACATTGACACAATTCTGGGGAAAATCGAACCTGACGAAAGACTAGAATAAATCTGATGAGGTCAATTTCCCCTCATGCATGAGTCCTGACAGAGATTCAGACGTACGTTGTGGGACCCCTCTCCTCCGCAGAGCACTTGGGTGCAAATCTTAAACTAACCCGAATTAGACCTTGCTAGATAAATATTAAATGGGCTCATGTTCTGTAAAGAAGAAGAAAAAACTGCATTTACTCAAATTGACTTGTATTTTAGGAGCATTAGAACTTTTTTAAAACTGGAAACAAAAGGAAGCAGATGAAGTTCTACTGTCTTTTTTAATAGAAAGGTGAACATGTGAACAACGTGGGAAAAAATGGATTTCCAAAGTAGGTCGAAATAGTGACAGATATTCCATTCCGTTATTTCTGTGGTACAGTGCTGTGTGGCTTCATGTTTGTAAGTAAAACAAAAAGTACTGTGTCTTATGCAGCTTCATTTCCTGAAGAAATAAAAACGTTCATAACAGGTCTTGTCAGATTGATTTGGAATTCTATCCTGTTTTCAAACTAGAGGGAGGTCGAGGGTTTTTTAGACATCGAACTAATTATAAAAGGAAAATATGAGGGGGGGTAAATACAAAAGTACTTGACGTTTTTTTTCAGCTTTTGATGTGAAAATACACCTGAGTGATTCCTTTTCATGTCTTACTTGGCAAGATGTTCATTAGCTTCAGGGCACACCATGTTCAAAATTAATTTGCAAACTAATTTTCTACACTGGAGAGAATTGACATGATTGGCAGCCCCTTGGTGCGGTGTGTTTAGAACTCCTGGGTGTGCAACACTTCAAAAGGCTGAAACACATCTCACTTGATTTTGTAATTAACAAAATCGCTTTTGCAATTAACAAAATCGCAATCATGAAACAGATCCACATCATATTTCACCTGTTCATAGATATCAGCAATGAACACATGTGAAGTTTATTTTTTTATAAATATCTCTAAATTGTTTCTGGAGAAATTCACAAAAATACTGGATCCACCCCCCGATCTAGATCTGTACCCAAATTTTAAAAGTTCTTCCCTGAGCCATATTAAACTTTTCATGAAAATCCATTCGGTAGTTTTTCTGTAATCTTGCTTAAAATCCAACAAAGGAACAGAGCCAACAGAAAACAGGTAACTATTCATCGCCGTTTAATTATTTGTCTCCATATTTGTCTGTCTGTTGGTTTAACACTCTCGGTACAACAGTTATTCTGCAATGTAAACATTAAACAACCATCTGAACAACTTATACGATGTTTAAATTGAGGTCTCACTATATTGGAAGCAGATTCTGGGCAGACGCTCTTGAGTGGTACGTCTATTTTAGTGCGGCTTTATCTTATCTTTGTTTGTTTGCCAATGAGAGTATTTTTTTTTTTTTTCAGAGGAGCATCTTTGAGCACAATGACCGAAATCATGATGACAGCAAAGCTACAGCTGGGGGGGGCTGCCAACCCTTTGAAGATAATATGCATGTGCATCCAAAAAGCACATAGAAAAAAGCCCATCGGGTGTTGAATCTTGGAAACACAAAACTTTAATATGTATATCTATATCTACCGAAGTGATCCACCAATATAAGTGCGAGAGGAAAATCAAATAAAAAAACCTCTGTCAGCAGGGAGCCACAGCAAATAGGGATGCATGACTGCATAATAGTCTATTTCTCCCTGTTTAAAAAAAGGCCTGGAGGATAAGAACAGAGAAGCATTGAGACAATAACCAAATGAGTAGTTAGAAAATATAACTGGTATTGCACAAAATATTTTGAGACTTTTTCTAAATTAGACTTTGTTATATACAAGATGGATTAATAGATTTATAAAGACAGATGTAAACAGATGGAGTGAGAGTTTACTCAGCACAGCACCGCATATAAACCAGCTTCAATTAAAAGTCCCTTCAGAGATTATGACAGTGGAGCTCATACAGCGAAAAATATAAAAAACATCCTCCTGCTCATTCGTTCCTCATCTTATTTCTCATCTGATTTTACCCTTTACAGGCCCGGTATCCTTCTCTCTCTCTATATCCTCGGTTTTTCTCTCACACTTTGAAAAGCAGACCTTGATTTGCAGAACCGGCTGTTCTTGTGCTGCTGTGCCACCACGAACATGAAGTTACACAAAACACAAAATCATTTGGCCTTCTTCAATCTTTGATAAAAAGAGAGAGAGAGCGAGGAGAGACTAAACGATGTATATGGCTGAGACGTCCACGGTCGTGTCTGGCAGGTTCACGCTTACACTCTCTGATCAAAGTGAATCTAGTTATGATGCATGGAAACAAATGATTAAATAATCTGTTTAATGCTCTAAACTTATTAAGAAATCCATACACCTACTGTGATATGGATCTGAAAATATTAGACAATCAATCGGTCCATCGACAGAAAGGTATTTTGATCATTGATTGTCATGTTTAAGCAAAATCTTGTAGTTAAGAGGATTTTCATCATTTTAACTGGTTTAAAACAGAATAACTTTGTGTTTTAGATAAAAACACTTTATGAAGACGTCACCTTGGACCTTTTGTAATTCCCTTTTTCTAAGGGAACATTTTTTACCCAATAACAAGCTCACATTTAAACACAGATTATAAGCAGCTCAGTCTTAACAATACTTACACATTCTAATTTATATTAAAGTTGTTTATTTAAGTTAAAACAGTTAAATTGCAGATGTGTAGGAGGCCTCGCTGTGTCTCTGAGTCAGTCTCTCAGTGTCTCTGTGCTTATGCCCTGACGCCCTCTAGTGCATATAAATGGAAAAACTAGTGAACAGATTAACGTCTAAAATGTTAATGTGAGAGCTTATTATTAAAAATAATTGGAATAAAACAACAACAACAACAACAATTCTGGACTCAAATCCCAGTTGTTGAGGCAACATGCAATTAACAAAAAAAAAAAAACCCCAATACAAATTAAAATTGTATATTAATGGATAAGGATCTGGCCTGGGGGCCCAATAAGCCAGGGGGCCATGTGTCACACTCACCTTCTTCTCTGGGAAGTTTCTTTTAAAAGCTGTGGTTTGAACTTCTCTTCTCCTCAGCTCTCGAGCACCTGGAGTTCACGGATAGACTACAACAAGACAAGAGATATTAAAAAGTCATTTTTCATACTTACACAATCTGGAATGAGATCCCCGATCACATTAAATAAAAAAGCAGTAGTTTTACACAGAGTCAGGCCCACGGCTGGAAACAAGGTATCTGTCATGTGAGTGCTGGACTTAATTAACTATAATCAATATCCATCACTTCTCTCATGTCACAATGTGTCACCTGGAAAATGAGTCATAAGATAAAGATATAAAGATAAGAAAAGAAAAGAAAAAGATAAGATAAACATAAAGATAAACATAGATTGAATGTGACACTTTCTTATAATAATAATAACTAGGGCTACGTTGTAGCACTAACGGGCCCGAGCACACGCATTTCGAAGCCTGTTGCGGTCGGTGGAGAGAGCGATCAATGAACAAGCGCACGTCTCCGCGTTGCATGCGTTTTGCGCCCTGCGGCAAGGACAAACGTTTCACTTCCTGCGTCCGTCACATGATGTCGATCCTTGCCTGCTAATTGATCATTACGGTCCACGCTATCAATTGCACATCACACTGTGAACGTTTTATGTTAATCGAATGATAGTTGTAAAAAAAAAGCATAATTCCTGTTGCCAGTAGGTGGCGCCATCACTATTATTACCTACAGACTAATATATCAGTTCAAGTAGGGGCTCTGATGTAGCGTGAGCAATTTTGTGTCAATTGGACAATGTTACAACAACTTAATTATCACACTGATCAGTAGGTGGCGCTATGACCCTGCACTAATATTAATATATGGAGCTGTGCAGGTCAGGATTGTGATTATAGGTCAGCATTTGGGGGCCGGTAGGATAATGCAGAGTGGATTCACAAAGTACTTCCTGTTTCATGGCGAATCAGTAGGTGGCGCTATGACACTGAGGAAATATTGACACATGGAGCTGTTCAGGTTTGGTCTCTGATCATGAGACAGAAGTTTGGTAGTGATAGGACAATGCACACTGGAGTTATGACAACATCGTCTCCTTTGGGCGAAGGATGATCCTTCGCCGCACTTCAATGTTTACACGGTTTGAGGAAATGTCACAATTCTGACCATGGTCCAATGACTTGTCTCAGCTCATTTGAGCTGTATATTGTAAAGCAGCCAGGAGCAGTTCATCAAAGTATGAAACATGTCACTTTCTGTAGCCACCAGGGGGCGCTGTGATTTTAAGTCATGATTTCTGTGTAGATGTCATCAGGCCGGGACTCTTGTCCTACATGTCTAGTTTGGACTCGATTGCACCATGTATGTCCGAGATACAGAACCTCGTGTTTTGATGGCGTGTAATCAAACTTTGACGCCACGCCACGGTGTGACGACAAATTGATCTTTGAGTTAGTTTTTATCTCCGTCTTGTTGTGATGACACTCATCTGAATTTGAAGTTGATCAGATGAAAGCCCTGGGACAAGTTCGTCAAAGTAAAAATGTGGATTTTTGCCAAAATGGGACTAAATGCAAAATGGCGGGCTTCCTGTTGCGTTTTTCTTAATGCCCCTTGAGACTTTTTTGTTTGTCTGGTCACGATGCACCTGGGCTACGATTTTTGTGAAGATCTGTGAAAGCTAACTGAGGGGCTTTTCCTTAGATGGCGCTGTTGAGGCCATTTCAAATTACTCCAGAATACAATAACTTTTTGTGGGTTTTGAATTCTCTGCAAACTTTGGCAACAATTTGAGCGTCTGGGCCTGAAAAAGACCCAAAAGGGAAAATACAAATCCTTCGAAATACAATAATAAAGCTCCATAAACCCGCACGTACATAACAGGAAGTAGACAGAACCGAACTTCACGTTTCATCTCGTGTTTTTAACTTCCCCTTCAGCATAAAAGACATTTATCGACGGTTGTCCTCAAACGCAGCACTACACAACAAACAGGGGATATAAACACATAATTCGGCGGGTTTACTTTTACAGAATATGAACTAATATCGGCTATAGCTTAAAAACAAAAAAATAACAAGAAAATAAATTGAATTTGAAAAACAAGTGCGCACTCACCGGATCCGTGTTGTTTCCTGCGGTGACGCGTCAAATCAAAAACGCGCGGTTCTTTTCTCAGGTGAGATGTGTTGTTGTTGTTGTTGTTGTTTGGTTCTAGTTCTGTAGACTTTTATAATAATTAATTAAATAAACATTGTTAATTTCTACTTCAAAGTCTGATACAACGCGTTCCGCCGCCGCCATTGCGCTTACAACTAACAATAAAACTAGCATTTCCCTGAAGTGAGCTAGCAAACAGCGAGCTAGCCGACTTTGACCCGAGCGGTTAGCAACTGTCGAAGCTAACTGACATTAACATGACCCACTCTCTGATGTCCCTGTGGTGTTTGTGACAGGTGTCACTCTCCCCCCCTCCCGCCGACATGTTGTTCTACACGCATCTCTTCACGTCCAAGCGCGGGACGCTAGCTAAGATCTGGTTAGCGGCGCACTGGGAGCGGAAGCTCACCAAGGCCCATGTGTTTGAGTGCAACTTGGAAGATACGATACAAGACATCATCTCTCCAAAGGTATGAGAGGATATCTGACCTCATGCTGTGCTTCCAGGTGCACCAGTGCTGTCTGACATGTTGTGTGTCTGTGTGTGTCTGTGTGTGTGTAGATGAAGATCGGTTTGCGCACGTCAGGTCACCTGCTCCTCGGTGTGGTCAGGATCTACTCCAGGAAAGCAAAGTACCTGGTTGCAGACTGCAGCAATGCCCTGCTTCAGATGAAAATGGCGTTCAGGCCAGGTAACTGCACCAGTACAGTGTGTGTGTGTGTTGTGTGTGTGTGTGTGTTGTGTCAGCTGTTGTTTATAACAGTAGAGATAGGAACCATATATCTACTGTATCTCTCCCCAAGCCCCAACAGTCCCCTTGTGGAATCACGTTTTAAATCCATAAGATCCAGGTTTGCACCAAATTGCACAAAGGTCCATGAATGATTCTCTGAAAAAATCATCAAAAAAATGTTGTTAACATCTCACAATCTGATCCGGTCTGCAACCAGAATTTAACAGGTTCTTCCCTGACCCATACTGCATCTGTCCAGTAGTTTTTGTGGAATCCTGCTAACTAGGGATGCACGATAATATCGGCATTGGTCCGAAATGAGCATATTGAATATATTCAGACCTCTTCTGTTCTTACCTCCGTCTGTCTTACGTCTCTACAACTTCCAACTGCACTGCTTGATTTTCATTATTTTTCCTTTCGACGCACCAGGTCAGACTGATTTGCCCGTCGAGGGGCTCGAGGCAACAGTGACGGCGATCACCTTGATCGAAGATTTCACTCCTTTTGATGTCCAGCTGCCGCCTCTCAGGTAAAGGTTCCTCCTGCTCCCCAGCACGTCCGTGTTCTGCAGGACAAACCCCATTTAATATGCATGAGGTTTCATTGTTGGTTTCTTTAACCCTGATCTTTAAATGTTCTGTCTTTCTCCACACAGTCACATCGATGTCGTGGACCACTTCTCACTGAACCAGTGTCGATCAGAGGAAATCACTCTGAAAGAGGATTTTGGAAAAGACTCTCTGACCCTGGCAGACTTCGGTAGGAACCAGTTTGTTTCCATGGTGCTTCCTCATTTGATGTGCTGTTGCTGTTTGCTTTGTAAGTTCAGTTTATTTAGCATTAGTTTATTTCCGTATTAAACATTTCTACTATAATTAGGCTTAAATTTGAAAGTAAATCAGGTGATATTCTCCATATTGACAACAAATCCTTTTTTAATAACTCTCTCCCAAAAGCAGTGAAGTATTTTCGGTGTAGCCAAAGCCGGATATATCTTCTTCATGAATAATAAATGAGCTACACAATTTCTTCAGTATGATGAACAAGTGCTTCTGTGGCTAGCACACTAAATCCAAAACTACCAACAAATACGTTATACTCCTGGAAGAGTAACATAAACAAAACTACAGCCCCCAACAGTTTAGAAACAAAACAATAAATGACATCAACTCCTTTACAGATGGTTTTCTGTCACTTGATAGTTTGTTTGTTTTTCCGTCCTGATGATGGTTCTGATTGGCAGGAGACGAGTCCAACATCCACCAGAATTCACTGCTGGATATGAGCTTCCATAGCCTGACACAACATGGAGACGCCTTTGGAGATGAGGACAGAGCGTTCGACTTACTTGGTAGTTATTGTAAATTGGCCACGTTTTTGCCATGTTTTTATATTGACCATTTTGAACTGAAGAAAATAAAGTGTTTGTGTTTTTCGACTTGATAATTGGCTTAGGCAGCATTTTCCCAAACCACCTGCCAGTTAACACGCTGTATCTTCTATTCACCACTTGGGGGCAGTGGAAACAACAACTGTTCTCCATTCTTCCATCAGTGGTGCAGCTCTGTAGCAAGAACATTCCACAGTTTCAATCTTTACTCATCAAAACGTCATTATCTGTGGTGATTCTCTTCAGTGACCAGATCTTTTTTTCTATTTTTCCTGACCTTGTAGACTTTCTGACAAACTCCAGTGATCACATTGAATCCACCAACTTCGTCTCAGACGAGCCTCGACACGGAAGTCCACAGAACTCCACACTCAATTATTATCGAGGTGATTCATTCATCAGGATAAACGTTTCATCATTATTTACAATGCAGCCTTCCTGTAACATTAATGTAAATCACTCTTCCATTTGAGCAGCTGCTTAATACTACTTTGGTTCCTTTATTTTGTATTTTCACTGTAGATTTGCTTTGGATGATGTTTTTCTTTAATGGCACAGACATTTACATGATGATTAAACTCTGACTCCATATGTTTTCCAGATGTTGACAGTAGAGATCCAGCAGAGGGAGAGGCCTCTGCACTGAATGAGACCAGCCTGCTCGTTAATGAGGAGGCCTTTGCCCTGGAACCTGTGACAACCACTCGTAGGCACAAGCATGCACCTCAAACTGTGTTTCTTTACCTGTCAAATGTATATGATTCAAAGATTCATTAGAATTCACGTGAAATTCAGGTGCTCTGAGAAATGCTACAATCGAACCTCAGAGACTAAACCCAATCCACGATGCTTATAAATCTATACACGATGTGGATTTGGGGGGTGATAACGATATGAGGGAGTAAAATTTCCAATACTGAAATGATTCCTAAGATGGTTGTTTCAACCCTCACAAAGAAACGTAATAGAGGCTTCCTATTTTACAGTTTAACCATAAACCTCTTTATACGTTGTAAATAAATAGATGATAAAAGAAAATCTACTCTTCGTCTTCAGCAAACTCGGAGAAGAGGAGGGGGAAGAGGAAACGCAAGCTGGTCGTGGACGAGGTTAAACAGCTGAGCAACAGATGTATCAAGGAGCAGCTTTGTGACTTTTCAGATCTGATCGCCCCGTTGGACATGGCCCCGCCGACCGTGCAGCTCATGCAGTGGAAGGAGAGCGGGGGGGCAGACAAACTTTTTGCACAGACATGTTCCACTGTAGCGACTCCACAGATAAAGGAGGTAAAATGATCTCTGCAACGTTGCTTTTGTATCATGAAACAATTTGATTCATCATCTGTGGTGGACATTGCGTTGAAATGACTGCTTTTAGTTTTTACATCTATTTGCCTTTGCAGCTCTTTGCTAAGAGTATTTTCCCGCTGAAATGTTTTGTGTGTGAGGAGGTTGAGGAGAAGCGTCAGGACAGACATGAAGGTAGACACATACATATGCAAGCAGTGAGAATCCCATCAAACCTTATGAATTATGATGTTATTTATAACGTGTAATGTTTGTTGTCCCCTGCTCGGCCTTTCGTTTCATCCCGTCTGCATTGTGATGTCTCGTACAGCTCGGCAGGACCTCAGCGCCCTCACCTCAGAGAACATCACTGTCGTGGATTCATCAGTCGACACTGAACATTTAAACAACACTGAGCCGATAGTTCTCTATCAACTGAACAACAACCTGCATGAGGATTACTCAAATCACCCACAAGTAAGTGTGTGCATCTCTGGTGTGTAGAGCAAAAGATTAAATTCACTTATCCACAATGCTTTTTTCTCTTATTTTACTCTGAGTTTATAATCTGTGCTGTGTGTTTGTCAGGATCAGAACATGTCGGAGGTCTTTTATCCAGAACTTCCCTCAGAAGACTCCATGTTTGTCCATCCGTCTCGCATGGAGCAGGAGACTGAGTCGACGGCCCTGCACACTCAGGTGCTTTTGAACATACTGGACTCCAGCTTTCACCGACCTTCTCTTCGGCGTGAACGTGAATTAATAATGGGTTGTTATCTGTGAAATTGGCTGTTAACGTAGACGAGCAACAACCTATCAGCATCTGACAGATGGCGGTTGTTAATTTCACATGCTGCCTTGGAGGTGTGCCCAGAGTCCTCCAGTGAATTATGGTCCTTTTTCTAACACACAGTCGATGCTGGACAGCCAGGATTTTGAGGAGAGGAGGATAAGCGGACGAGCACACGCGCTTCTGAAAAGCCTGAAAGTAAGAACCTAAAAATATAAACGATCGGATGTTAGTATCGCAGCTAGAGGGATACTTATAAAGAGCTTACACCTCCGCCGAGGCCCAACAGTCCCCGTACCAAACCACATTTAAATTCATTAGATACAGATTTTTATTTGGATCCTCACCAAATATACAAACTCATAGATATCAGTCCCCTAAACATGCAAACATTCAATGAATAACCTTTTCATTAACTAAAATGTTTTTAAAAAACACATATCTCACATTCTCTATGTTGAAGAAATATCCAAATGATCAGATCTGAGCTGCACCGCATCCTTCCGAGTTTTGGTGTAATCTGGTTGACTAACAGACAAATGCAGACTGAACCATAATCCCCTCGGCAGAGGTGATAACTCCAACTACCCATGTTATATGTAAACTGTGTTAATTCAGATCTACAGTGTGTGTTGTATGTGAGGTAGAGCCAGTGCTCTTTGTAACATTGAAAATCTACAGCTGCAGGGGAGAGGGATTTAAGGATGAGGAGGGCGGGGCAGGGTTAGATGATGATGCTGGCAAATTAAATTATCGTGTGTGTGTGTGTGTGTGTGTGCAGAGCAGCGGTGATACCACATTCAGCCTGGAGGCGCTCTGTGAAGGGGGCAATCGCTCACAGGCAGCAACCACTTTCTTCTGCCTGCTCGTCCTGAAAAAGGAACAAGCCCTGCACCTGCACCAGAGCGCCGCCTACCAGGACATCATCGCGACGCCGGGACCTAAGTTTAACGATTTGTAAAAAATACAAATAAGCTTCAGAGAATTCCAGCTTCGGTTCATGGTTCCGTTAAAGACTTCATTCTACTGGTTCTGACTCACAACAAAGGCAAAGGGTGGAGAATGTTATGAAATATTGATATGATATGATTGTGTGTCTTTAAGGTTGTACATATTATCTGTGCTTGTTCTTGGCACTTGTTCCTTTGTGATGAAATGGGGCAGTTTATTAATGAAAGAACATTTTGTCTGAAACATTTTTGTCACCCTGTTTGTGTTTTGCGTCTCTGACATCACACGCTACCTGACAGCAGGTTCGGGTTCCACAGCTTTATAATCTTTTTAAAAGTGAAGATCTCAAAGATCCTCTGAGTTTATTTATTGTTTTAAGTGTCATTTTATTCCAGTAACCTCTGAGGTTATGCAGCTGTTCCTATACGGATCTTTTAGTACAGCACTTTGCTGCCTGTTCAGATTTTCTTTATTCCCGACTGTTGCTCCTCAAACAGTCAAACTTTAAAAAACGCAGAAGCTCAAGATCCCGTTCGACCTGCTGTGCACCAGGAGTCATTGGAGTGGACGTTTTGATAATAATTAAATGTTGAAAATGAATTCCTTTTTAAAGTGAAGGATTTATTGTTGGTTAACGGCCATCTGTTCTTTATTCTTCAACACTTCCTATTTAAAAGTATATGTGTTTAACAGTATTCTGTTACAGGGAGTAAAATAAATCTATTTCCTGGAGACTGAATATTCACTGTATTTCTTTACGGTTTATTGTTTTACTAACATTACTTTTATGTCTCTGAGGTTTCGGTCATGTAGCTCACTTCATATACAGGTTATTCTAATGGTCTACATGTTATATTCAGTATTTTTAATAATTAAATATTGAAAATGTGGTGATGTGTTAATAGGACTGGGTAATAAAACACAAGCATCAGTCATTCGAGGCTCATAAAGAAGAGTTTAAAAACCACAACCTTCACTTGGGAGCAAAAATCTGCCAATAAAATTAAACAAATGAGGAATTTGAAGTTGACTTAAATGAAAATGTTCACTTTATATTTTTGGGACTTGCAGTCTATGGGCCCTACGTGTTAAATAATATATAGTGTGTATATATACAGTATATATTTGTTTATTAGGCAACAAATTGTTAGGACTTGTGTGTCATTCACACAGATAGATGATGGATGGATCGATAGATGGACAGAAAAAGAATCTCTATAATAAAATAAAGCTTTTAATGTATTTCTGTTGCACAGGAACAGTCTGAGCTGTAACTGTGGCCTGTGGGGATCAGGGAACTCTTCATTCTGTCACTGCTGAACTTCTCACACTTCACCTCCTCTGTCAGTCATCGTTGCTCCACGCACTGAAACACCGACCTCATCGGACTGTCCCCGCCGCTGCAGCCAAGTGAAGCTGTTCTCCTCCGCTGTCTCTTTAAGAGGCAGCGATGCAGCAGCAGCAGCAGACGCCTCATTTCATCTCCGGGCTCCATGGCTGCAGGATGGACTCTGAGCAGCCGCAGCCGCAGCATCCTCTCCTCCTCCTGCGTCCTCTCCTCCTCCTGCGGGCACCACCGGCTGGAACCGAGGCTTGTCCACGACGACGCACCGCGACCTCCACCTGCAGACATGGTAGAGTTGTCATGTTTAATGGAGGCTGCGTCTTCGGGTCCAGGGAGCTGCTGTCGTCCTGGTATGCGGGACGCAGCTGGGGCCACAT
Organism: Reinhardtius hippoglossoides; assembly: GCA_006182925.3. Classification (NCBI taxonomy): domain Eukaryota; kingdom Metazoa; phylum Chordata; class Actinopteri; order Pleuronectiformes; family Pleuronectidae; genus Reinhardtius; species Reinhardtius hippoglossoides. Next base: position 22,995,009 of record CM031675.1, on the reverse strand, counting down.
GTGTTAGTCAGCTGTTTGCATGTGTCCTGTTTGGAGACTCCTCTGCTGCGTAACGCAAAGAAGAGACGAGACTTTCTGCTGGAATCATCATCATCACCACCATCATCATCTTCATCTGTTTTAATCTAGGTAACATTTAAATTGAATGCCATGAAGATATTTCATCCTTACAACTTCTATTTCTCATAACATCCCCAGCTGATTTATTATTTCTCCGTATCTTTACGCACAGTTTTCTCCTCCTCCTCCTCCTCCTCCTCCTCCTCCTCTTCTTCTTCGCCTCCACAGTAAACACCGGCTCTCTCACTTACGTAAGACGATTGCGTATTTCTCACCAATGACAGACCCGCCACTTGTTGCGCAGCCAGAAGAGACGAGACTCGGGTTTCCTGTCTCATTGTCCTAGAATTTAAATATAGGACGATGCTGGTTCGGTCTGTTTGTGTCTGCAGCCTCTTCACTGGTTTCTCCACCTGCAGGTTGGATCCAGGCCCAAATCAGCAGCTTCCCTGAGATCAGATCCTGCAGTTAAATGAATGAATGAAATATATAAGTGGTGCTTTGCTTATGGAAGCAAGAAGGAAATTCAATTATTCATTTCCTGTCGGCAACCTGTGAACTTACTTAAGATCAAGATGTTTCAGCGTTTTCCACAGATGTTCAATTGGAGTAGGCCCCTCGACAATATATTTTCCTCTCCTGCATCGATGTCCTGCTTTCAGCTGCATGTTTTCGGGTTGTTTTCCGGTTGGAGGAGCCATGACAGCTCTCGGACACTGGGCAGTAGTTCCTGGATAATCTGATTTCTCTTTGACAGACAGGGACTGAGCGTCCTCCATGTTTCCCAGCAGCGATTCTGTTCTTTACAGATTGTTATTTGTTTCCTTCTGTGAACACACAGCTGATGTGACTGAACCAAAAAAGCTCAGATTTGTTATTGTGGAGATTCATCCAGAAGCGTTGTGACTTTTGTTTTAGTCCGGTTGTTTCTCTTGTAAATGTGGTTTCTTCCTGTGTTTTCATTCAGAAATCGACTGATAGTGTGACAGGACTCTGTTGTAAATTGATCTTGGAGGATCCTGTTTCTGTTTTGAAGTTTCCCACTGTTGTTTTTACACAATTCAAACCGGGGTCAGATTTCAATACAGCCCCATGAAACTTTAAACGTCCTCATAGTATCAGCAGCCAAAGGCCACGTGATCATTGAGCTGTTGGAGATGGACTTGCAGCCTTGAGTTTGCCACTTGTCGTCTAGAATATCCAGCAGAGTATTCAGCAAGCCAGAAAGAAAACACAACTATCAAATGTCAACTCGAAACCAGCTTTAAAGGAGAAGGGAGTTGATGTCGTACATTTGTGTTATTGTCAACTAATCCCATGACAATAAAACACAACTAGAATGTCACTCAGAAGAGAACATAACACCATCAAGGCCCAACAGTCCTCTTAAATTCAATCAAGCAGCACCACAGTGTGAACATTCATAGATATCGAGCCACTTCATATCGCTGACTTTGTTTTCATCAAGATCCATGAATTATTCTCAGGGGAATTGGTTCAGAAAACATTTGATCTCACATTATTGAAGGAAAGTGAAAAACAATCCCGGACGTGCCTCCTGATCCAGATCTGTGCTAAGATGTTATGGATTCTCCCCTGAGTCGTATCGCTTCCTTCCACCAAGTTTCATGTTAATCTGTCCAGTTATGTTTGTGCAATGCTCCTAATCACAGACTGATGAAAACATGACCTCCTTGGCAGAGGTAATCCCTTCCTTCCTCATCTCCTCGGAAAGCGTTCCTCTTTTCCTCCTCTTGTCTGTGTTGGGTGTGATGCACACGGTGACACCCAACAGCACGAGGACTGAAATAGGCTGAATCACGACAACCCACTTATTTAAAGTCTAAGTGTCTGTGCCATTTTGGAACATCTTCGCAGAAAAAAGAAGCTTTCAGCTCTTTTCACAGTGTCTCTTTTATTCAGCGGCAGAAAAAAAGCATTGGATGACACAGTTTCTCGTTTCATCAGAGTTCACGTGCAGGCCGCGACTGTTCCGGGATCCACTACATCTGAATCTGACCTCACTGCAGAGAGGCGCTGACCCCGGTGACCCCTCCTGACTTTACCAGCCACAGCGTGTGTCCCCTTTCCTTTGCCCTCTGACTCCAGTGAATGTGAAGGTTTGACACACGTTTTCCTGCAGCTGTGCAGACGGGGCGACGCAGCTCAGAGCCACAGCTGCACTGACTGTGAACTCTTTCTTTGTGTCAGCACAGAGACGAGGCTTTATCTGCTGCTCGCCCTCGCTGTTATCCTTCATCACGCTACTGTCACTGAGTGAAGAAGCACATCATGGCAGGAGACGACCTACTGTACAATGAATATCTTGTTTCTTTACTGAATGGGGCCGATTCATTTGGCTCCAGTTGTTAACTGAACCGTGGAGGTTGTGTTTTCATTTGGTCTGTCTGTGTGTTAGTTAGCAGGATTATACAAAAACTACTCAACGGATTAGCATGAAACTAAAGAATTTAAATCAAAAAGTTTAAGTATATACAAATCTCGATGGAGGTATGCGCTCTACTGAGTGACCTTCTAGTTTTGGAATATTCTTTATTGTTTATTATCCTTCGTGTCCTCGATTCTCTGGTTCCGCTCCTCTTCCCGTCCCAGTTCGGCTGTGATGGCTCCTAGCGTCTTTCTCTAGAGACACCGGACGGGACGTTGGAGGTCATCAATGTCTCTCACTCCGAGTCGGAAGCCCTCCTCAGGTCAGCGCAGGTACTGTTGTCTCGCCTCTCCTCTTGAACTCCTGAATGACATATTTGGTTTGCATGTTCGGTGAATGTGTGTAATTTGATGTCGCCCCCTTCAAGGCGCTCGATTGGCACCGGTGGCGGCAGCGGGAAATATTCCATCGATACATCTAGTACCCAAACCTACCCTGGTCGGGGCCGGGCAGCAGAGGAGAGCCTCATGGCTCGGACGTATCCCACTACACCCAGGTGAGATACATCGGCTACATCAGCTTCCCCTGTCCACTCCATTAATGTGGGCACTGATCATTAAACAATCCCACAGGGGTTTATCGAAGGGTCATTGGGTCGGTTTGCTTTAAACTGATCAGCTATATCTTATCTATCTATTCTCTTTGCCACGGTTCACAGCTCTCACGTGTGATTAAACAAAGCCCTTAGTGTAAGTGTGTGTGTGTGTGTGTTTTTGTTCAGGCGTCAGGCAAAGCACACAGCCTGCAGTGACAACCATGGGATCAGGCCCCCGACCCCGGAGCAGTACCTTACGCCCCTGCAACAGAAGGAGGTGTGTATACGACACCTTCGAGCCAGGCTGAGGGAGAATGTGGAAAGACTCCAGCACAGGTGAGACATTTCTTGTTCACTAAACTATCACATTTGGTTTCTGCATAAAATAAATGAATACAAGTAAAAAGTTATTAAATCTGCTATTCAATTGTTCTTCCCACTTTGTCAGGGACTGTGAAATAGATGGGTTGAGGACCCAGCTGTACAGGATGCAGGAAGACTGGATAGAGGAGGAATGCCACCGTGTGGAGGCCCAGTTGGCTCTGAAAGAAGCCCGCAAGGAGATTCTGCACCTCCAGGAAGTGGTGGAGTCAGGGAGGTCGAACCCCAGTGTCCGGGAACAAGACCCCCACGACCACAAGCCATACTCGGGGTTGCTGGGAGCTCGGCCCGGTGGCAGGTCTCGCTCCTGTGGTTGTTCCCCAGCCAGCACTTTGAGCCGCAGCACCACCCACACCCGAATGAGCAGCGAGGCTCTGCATCTGGAGCGCAGCCCCAACGCTCCTGAGGCAGGTGGAGCGTCTCGCTCACCAGGACAAACCCACCTCCTCCTGGAAGCGGCCCTCCTGTCAGAGCAGCCACAGGGCCACATCCGAGGCCCCCCTCGCTCTTCCACCTATGAAAGGCTGTGCAGTGGGGGGGCCGTGTTGCCAGTCTCCCACTCCTGCCACACGCTCAGCAGCAGCGCTGCAGGTGCAGTGGACACACCTACCAACCCCACCATCACCTGTTCCTGCACTTACCTCAGGAGGAGGTCCCAGTGACCGCGGTGACTCCTGAGGTCCCAGTCCTGACCCTGTCCCTGTCCCCACTCCTTCTCCTGCAGCAGAGAAAAGGCCAGAGGTCCGCTCCCAGGCCTGCAGCCCCACCATGACCTGGCTGTGTGAGGAAAGCAGCGCAGGAGAACTCAGTGTCATTTCTTTACCCACAGTAGACGTCACCCCCTCAGAACCTCATCTGTTCCCATCGTCTTTACCTCCTGCGTCTCCTCCTTCATACAGATTAGAGACGCTACCACGGGAACAACCGGAGGAGGTAGTGAAGAAGCCAGCAGAGCCACACACCTGCCAGCCCCACCCCACAGCTCCACTGCCAGTGAGGCAGGAGGCCACAGTTCTGGAGATGGAGGAGGACGACAGGGAGGAAGGTGAAGGAGCAAGAGCTGACGGGCATTCCCCTCAGCTGTGCCACTGGAGCCGCTACTTCCTCGTAGATCTTTTGGCCCTGGCAGTGCCAGTGGTCCCCACCATGGCGTGGCTGTGTCACGGGGCACCACGGGATGTCCTGCCGGTGTATCACATCGGCTCCCTGCTCAGAGGCTGCTGCGCTGTCGCCCTCCACTCGCTGCGGCGGCAGGGCGCCGGCAGGGGACGCAGGCCCACGGACATGAATGGAACATCAGCAATCTGACATTAGGAATACAACTTCTAACCTCTGCCGGCCACAGCAGCGACATGCTGACATCAGATTTTAGTTATAGTCATGTTGCTGATTAGGTTTTTAGATTTGAAAGCCCTTGTACGTTTGTGGACATGCCTTAGACAAGGGGATTAGTTGTACATTATTAAATACTTGCATTAGTTAAATGTACTGTACTGACTGCTACTGCCTGCAGTTTCAATGGTTTTCTCTTTATTGCAATTTGCATGTAACCCACCGTGTGGTTGGGTTCTCCTGCTTGAATTCAAAAGCCCCAACCTGGATTTTATATGAAGAAAAATACTCCGTTTATTTTATTTAAAAAATATGAGGAGAAATTGTTTGCTGCGGAATATTTCTCCAATTTCATCATAATCTTTTAAACATTATTGACAGGGAGTCAATAATATCACCATAAAAATAAGTCAAAAGACTAAAGCAGAAAGAAAATGGACTTATAGCAAAGTGAGAGAAATGTGGAACGCTATGATTTTGTAATTCCTCCCATGAAAATACTGAATGTTTTAAAGCTTTTACGTTTTCAAAGCTTGAGCATGTGCATCAAATCTAGTTCTCAGGTGCAAAACAGGATGAGAGTTTAAAACTATACTGACTTTATTTCTTTTCATTTACCCTGAACATCGACGCTAATTTTCATTTACGGAGAATCAATGACCAAAAAATAAAGAATAACTAAAAACTGGAGGCCTGGCCCCATTAATTTTTACATAACAGAGATAATGATGAACTCATGAAAGCTCAGATCTTTACAGCAGATCAGTCTTTGTTGCAGTTTAAACATAAATATATACGTGACGTCCTTAAATGAACCATCTAGTTACATCTCTTCAGTTCCATGTTTCTATAAAAATTTAGAGGAGAGGTATTTAGATTTAACATCCAGTGCTTTGTGATCCCCACAGCTGAACGAATGAAGGATATACAGTTTTTTATACCGTGACTTCTACATGAAATGAAAGGTCTTTGCACAGCTGGGAGTAAGAGAGTTATCCTGCGTGTCAGTGTGGGTTACTTTCACAGCAACGTACTCATATTTATAACCATGTACAATATGTATCATAGACTTTACAAGTGGCCCTTTAGTGTGTCGACTGAAATATTGTATGTACAGTAGATTTCAGCCTTATCGTGGGAAAAGAGCAATGTTTTAGCTTTCAGGGAACTTTACCATAAGGTTTTACTAGTTTGATCAATGATGAGGCTGTGAGTGTGAATTCAATTCAGCAGAGCGCAAACCTCCTTTCTGAGAAAATCTCATAATGCCCCCTGATCTGGATCCGTAACCAGATTTTAAAATGTTTTTCCCAGACATATACTGCATTCTTCCACCAAAGATTAATGGTAATCTGTCCAGTAATGTATATGTAAACCTGCCAGCAGATAAACACAGACCCAAATATAACCTCCTTGGCGGAGAAGTGTAATTTATCTGTGGTCGGATCGAGACACTCGTGATGGATCTTCTGAGTGTTTTCTTATTTTTTCAGTTTCAGAAATGGTATTCCTGGATTTGTTAACACCGTCTATCACTCATCCTCCTCCATGTGTGTGTTACTACATAAACTGGACTTTCCAACAGCCTGTTCTGAACATGCAAATGTAATGAAGCAGTGATTTATCGTCAGGAAGAAGAGACTAGTATCGCAAAATGCCCTGAATGTTTTTTTTTCTCTTCTTGGAAAATAAAAGATGCTTCATACCTCCTCTTTTTATGATATCAGCGTATTGCAAAACCATTCTGTATTCATTCATTAACTCATCAGTGAGGATGATCAAGCCAGAAGTTTTAAGGGAACCTTGAGGTGAAACACTGAGATACAACCACACAAAGGGAAGGAAGAAACAGCAATTTGTGTTAAAAGTACTCTTTTAATGTGTTTTGAGGAAGGAACAGACCTTTTACAACAGCCACAGCTTGTTACACACAACTCCTTCAAATAAAGAGAACCACAAACCCCAAGATGTGCCGACAAATCTGTGGGGGGGGGAACTTGCCATGCAAATTTAGAAACCTTTAACCAGAGACCAAGTATTTTCCCGTAAGACCTTCTTTTGGCTTTTTACACATGACCAACAAGACAAAGCATGTCCAGCTGTGAACGTTCGAGCAGTTAAAGTCATTTTACTCTTATAAATTAACAATTGATGCTTCAGCATAGACAAATAAAAATCCTACATCTGCAGAGACACGTTGGGTTGTTAATGGCAATAATGTGCTTGATTCACAAAACCCTGATTAAAAATGTCTTTTCTATTATCTCTTCTAATTTCATCCAACAAATATCACAAAAGGTCATTGGTGGAAATATCCTTTTGTGCCAAACAATTCATTCAGATTTTTTTTATTCAAGACAATTCATTACCTGCAATCAATACACTTTTAGTATAGAAGGCCACAGAGCCACAGGAGTGGGACTGATTCGATAGTTCGGACACTTCATCCAACACCTGGACTTGATGGCCACAATTTGTAAAATTTTAAGTCAAAGAAAAAATAAAACATTACCATAAAAACACACAACATAATTTGACAAAATACATTGGATGGGATGGGATGGCCTATGACTTATTACTGTATGTAATCTAAAGTATAGTACGAGGGATAAAAGTTTTAAAGCAAGTGACACAACAGAAGTCTAGATGGAGATGGAGAGTGAACTAGTGAATAGGTCCTATGCAGGAATCAAAAGCAGGAATCAGCTGTTACAGTTTTTCCTCCATGTTCCCGAGATAGGAGTCAACCTGCAGTGAAGAGGAGACGGGACTTACAGCCGTGATTAAGGCGGAGAGGAGATTACACCATATGGAGACCAAAGCCCGTTATGCTCATACCACTTAATCTCTCAACATCTCTGGGTAAATTACAAAGGCTAAATGTACAGTCGCTGTACAAGTGTTGGGCTTAACACAAAATAAAACCTTTTAACTGTAGAGGTTTTTTATTTTGGGCTAAATAAAAGAAGAACCAGTGTCGTTTATCACTTTAAAGCATTTGCACTTTAAAATAGATATCCCCCCGTCTATACTGAATATGATGCACCGAATAAAAATGATTATACAAATAATTAAAAACCACTCACCCTGAAAATTTGAGTGGAATTTAACAAAGTGAGTGCACAAGTTTCAGGCCTCCAGACTGAGCAGCTCCACGTCGAAGGTGAGAGTGGAATCCGGCGGGATGATCCCCGGGTGTCCTTTGTTGCCGTAAGCGAAGTCTGGTGAGCAGGTCAGCTTCGCCCTCTGGCCTACACTCATCTGTGGAGATGCACAGGTTTCTGCTATTACAACAACACAACAGAGTACACAGCTGTGTACACAACCGGGGGCTGCAACCAACAGTTACTTACATTATGGATTAAACCGCCAATTGTTTTCATTCACTTCGATTATAAAACGTCAGAAAAGAGCAGAAGACTTGACTTTCAACATCCTATGGAGACATTTTCCGATGTCTTGTTGTGTCTGACAACTTCATTCACAAGCAGCTAAAACCACCAATCACCACATCAGCTCATGCTCTAATACACTCGGGGACTATGTCTATTAAGTCATCTTGATCGTCCCAGTGACCTTCAATGACGCACAATATCTTAGCTTCATTTTTGTACAGCAGGAGGAAGTGGAAATACGGAAGTGGAGACATGGAAATGAAGATGTGTCGTCCATCTTTATTTACAGTCTATGAGAAGAGCGGCTAAAACTAACACACTAATACAACTGTCTGGTAATAAAGGTTATAATGTTCAGTTTCAACAAAAAGCTCCAGCTCACCTGAGCTACTCCTTCCTCCCAACCACGGATAACCTCCTGGTTACCAATCTTGAATTTGAACGGCTTCCCCCGGGACCGCGAGGAGTCAAACACTTTCCCATCTGCCAGTGTGCCTGATGAGAAACCAAGAGAAAGGAAGCTGTTCGATGATTTGGGGCTGATGCTGAGTCCCACCTCTCTGGATCCAGTGGTGGAGGAAGTAAATACAACAGTATAACAATTAAATCAATATTCTATTACAAGTAAAATCCCTGTATTCAAATGTGTAGTTCAGTTAAAAGTTCCCAATAGTGGCGTTGGGCCCCTCTGATGCATCACAGGATAAATCTTTTGGGGTCATGAGAAAAACAGGAATGAAGAAAAACAAAGTCCTGCTACTTAAACTTGTTTTCAGCTCTGGCACTTTTAATTAAAAAAAACCTTAATCCTAAGAAATATAGTACATTTTTCCCTCTTTGAGGCATTTACAGTTCAAATCAAACCATCTGAGAAGAAGTGTTTCTTCTCGAACAGTGCTTGTGTGGATGAGATTTTTCTTTTTGATAGGAAAAGCTCTGTTTTAGTAAATACCTGTGTGTGTGTGGAGTTGGCCTGACACTGGCCGACAGCTGCCTGCAGATGTCAGGCTGCGCAGAACTTTAGTTTCTGTCCCGTCTGTGCTCAGTGTTATCTGCTACGTGGATTTGCTGAGCTTAACATTTATTTCTACAACTATGCATAATGATGATGATGATCCCTTTGTGTGCGAGGCAGGATTTTAACTGTTAATTGTTTTGCACATGAAGGCCTTAATATATATCTTTGACTCATGTAGCAAAGGAAAACAAACAACACTGGGAAATGGATTAACTACTTGGACGTTATGTGCATTTTACACAACTTTAAATTGGCGAAAACAACTTTTTGTAATATCTATCTAAAGTTACTGAATCTCCAAAAAATCCTGTAGATTCTGGACTTTGTGAAATGGAAACAAAATCTGGATATTAGTGCCGACAACCAGCGCTGACGAGGGACAACGCGTTTACACGAGGGTTGCACTTGACCTTGCTCTTGACCTTATTGTTATGATTGTGGCACTTTAAAAAAATTGAACTGAACCTTTTTAATTTGAGTTCATTCGCTATTTTTGCCGTGGATTTTGTGAAGCACGTTGTCACCTTGTTTACAAATAAAGTTATTACTACTTTTAGAGCTTAACGTGAGGTGATCTATTGATTTTGATGTAAATATGAATAAAACCTGCAGCTGTCAGATACATGTAGTAGAATAAGAAGTCAGTGACGTATCGTTTCAGTGCAGAATAACACGGACACACTCAAAGTACTTCAACCGTGTACTTTTTACTGCAAACGTATGATTTAAAAAAAAAAAAAACGTAAAGTACTCGAGTGGATGTACTCCGTTACTTGTCTCCACTGTCTGGGCACCAGCAGCCTTAACGGTAACTCAGAGCTAACGTTAGCCGACTAGCATCACGGGGGCTGGTTAGCTTAACGTCGGGCGGCTGACAGCAGCTTCGGCACCGTTATCCCGGCTACGACACTTCCCGTCCTCACGTGTCCCGAACCACGGGCACACGCAGTAGTTTAAATAAAGACAACCGGTGCATGTAAACACAAACAAGACCCCGTGTTAGCTTCACGTTAGCCGACGTTAGCAAGAGCAGTGTCAAGGAAGCTGTGTGTTAGCCAGGGGCATTAGCTCCAATGCTAACCAGCAGAGCACAACCAGTCCCCCGCTTGTGCTTCCTCCAACACACCGGGACTCTCACGCCTTTAACCGGGACACACGCAGAGAAAACCCCGTTACAGGCCCCGAGTCCTCCGGCTCCAACCCGGGCAGCCCCGGTGGTGCCCCGGCGGTGCTCGGCTCCCCCACTCACCGACATAGTGCACCACGACGCGCTGCCCCTTCTTGGGAAATGTCCGCCCTGGAAACGGAGAGAAACCGAGAGAGGCGCGTGTCAAGAGGAAGCACACGCAGGTGGAATGAAGGTGAACACACAGGCGGCGGAACATCCGCGGTTATTCTCACCGTCTCCAGGAGTTATGGTCTCAATCTCTACCCCCATTTTGGCTCCTCGGTTTCCTTCCTCTCGACCACCGTACAATGCGAGTGGAGTCAGGGGGGGGGGGGGCGGCAGGGGCGGCAGGGGCGGCCTGCTGCTGCCGGCGGGCGGGTGGTGGGCACCGATGGGGCCGAACCGTACCAAGTCACCGTGTGTGTGTGTGTGTGTGTGTGTTGAGAGAATGCACGGAGGTCAATGCAAAGTCCTTATAAGCACAGCTGCACAAACTTATATGTGTGTTTTTATCATTAAAGGTTCTGTGTGTAAGATTTAGGTGAAAACTATCTATTGGTAAAATAATCCTGGTGATGTTTTCACTCGTGTGTTTTATTTAAATTGTATGAATTGTTGTTTTCTTTACCCTTTATGTTTAAATACTTTATATTTACATCAGGAGCGGGTCCTCTCTACGGAGGCCGCCATGTTTTTTTTTACAGTAGCCCAGACTGGACAAACTTAACACCTTTTGAGTTTTTATGACAACTGAAAGTTACCATTATGCCGCGTTCCATTACACCTCGGAGCTCAGAATGACGTCACAGCCAAATAACCAGAGTCGATAGCGTTCCAGTTGCACAGGAACAATGTTTACATTAGCCAGCAAGACATCGCTAGCAAAACCAGCTCATAATGACACATTACGTGGCTTTTCACGCATACTAACACTTTAGTAACACAATTGGACAGTACTATGTGTACGACACATTTCGCCACCGTTGATACACGGTGCAGCCATCTTGTATTTCAAAGTCGGGTGTGGTGAGGTTCCTCCGACTTTCCGAGCAAGAACTCCAACTTGAGGAGGTGTTCCGACTCGGGGTGTAATAGTACGCAGCATTAGGTTCTCCTTCACGTTCGGAAGGGGAGGATGAGGTGAGGGGTGTTCAGCTGCAATATGCAACTTCACCACTAGATGTCACTTAATCCTACACACTGAACCTTTAAGTAATGTTAGTGTAATGCAACAATAAAACCAATGTTTGTTTAAATCTGCTAAATCTGTGATTTTATCTGGAACATTGGCTTTATTGGATCATTTTATTATTCCCCTATAGATGGCTGATTTGTTTTTCATTAATATCTATGTATTATTCCCCAGAAAACCTGTACAAAAATATATATATATACTGATTCGTCACTTTGGACATGCAATGGCCTCACAGTGATAAGAAAGAAATGCAACATGGCTACACAAAGACACACAACAACTGTGTAAAGCTGTCTGAGTGTGCGTGTCTGTGCCCGGGGGCCCTTAGTCTCCTGTCAGCCGGCCAGCAGACTCCTTCAGACATGTTGGAGCAGGAGAGGCACAGGTGTAATGAATAACAAAAACGGTCACATCCCATTTCACTTCCAGGTCTCTGTGCTGTGTACGCCATCTCACTGCTGTGGGACCTGGCTGCTCACAAAAGACTGAGACGTCACTATCGTTAGATTCACTCACGCTTTACCTGCTTTGATAAGTCAGAATCCCTGCAGTAAAACGGCCTGTTGGTAAAAGAGTGTGTTCTCTTGTTATTGAACCTATCTGACTTCTCTTTTCGTGATAATATTGGTGAACATATGTGGCTGCTGAGGTATTTACCTCATTAACATGTGATTGAAATGAATTGAGCAGAACACAACTTTGACCTTTCATCACTTTTCACATTTTTATTATAAACTTGTGTATCCAGCAGTTACAGAGCAACATCTTCACCTGGAGCCATGTTTGAGCCAATAAATCAATGATTACAAATCTTTGAATTGAATTGAACAAAACAATTCAAACAACAGAGCGATTTGTCAAACACAACAACTTATCTTTAACAACATATCTGGTTATTAATGCTTTATATTGGCGTTAAGTTGGAGCAAACTCTATTTCACCCACTCTTGAATCTGGAATCTTGAACACAGCTTCACTAAACCCACGACACTTTGGATTTCACATTTGTTCTGCTAGAAAAAGACCCAGAGTCATTCTCAAGGATATTTCTGCTCATCCTCGTTTTACCTGAATGCTTTTGATTTCTGGGTCTTTGTTTATGATGCTGACGGTGTGCATTTGGCTGGACAACAGATTTACACTGCTGTATTCTGCAGGAGGACTCAGTGCGTCTGAAGGTGCAGACGACTTCACTAAACATTTTCCATCCTGACTGTAACAGCAGGGTGAGGAGTTTGACTTGTGCGATGTGTCGGTCTTTGTGTTGTTTTGTGAAGTTGATATCACACCAGGGTGAAGCTGCTCCACGTTTTCTCTTGCGTCTGATGATGATGGTAGCTTCTGGCCTAGATGAAGAATAAAGAGATAAACATAAATATCAACAGGGTAAATGCTGGAGAATCAAAACGTTTATCCCGGTCTCAAATTATCCCATGATTCACTGCACTTCTGTGACGAACTGTTTTTCAAAGAGGTAATTGTGGCAGCAAGCGAAGGGAAAACGTCAGAAGAATTTATATTTAAATGTATTCAACCGAACAGCAAACAGTGCACATGTTAAAAATATCATCTTTTCAACGTATTTTAATCAACCGAACAATGTTTTGTTCCGTAGCTCTGTTGCTAGGCGATGGCTGTAAGGGCGGGACTAGCTGATGACATGAAAGGAGGAACCGACCGGTTTACGCAGCCTGTGAATGATGCAGTCGACTCTGACTTCGTAGACCGCGTCCTCCAGAGGATGTGGCCCTGACTTGAGTCACAGCTGCTGAACGAGACCGGTAGAGTTGTCATCCAAACAAGTTGAGCTGAAACATGCTCTACCTAAACAAAGCTGAGTGATATGTGCCTAACGAGTGGACGATTTCACATTTAATTTGATTCACCATTCAAAATAAATGAAAATACATAAATAAATAAAATAAAAGCTTTCACTTTAGCCACTTTGAAAACAAGCTGTCAGAACCCAAGAGGCCACTTACTGGAGGTCTGCGGTCTGGAGCCGCCTCTCATCGATCGGGTAGGAGCAGAAAAAGACCATCCCTATCAGCAGGAGTGCGATGGGAACTGGTGCGAACAACACCATCAGAGCTGTCACCACTCCGTCACCATGGCTGCACGCACCCGCTCTGTAGCCAGCAAACCTGCCGGGAGGGAGAACAACTCAATGTGACAGATCAACAGATGCACACACACGACGCATGGAGTGAGAGCGAGGACGACTGACTCACTGTAAGATCAGGGTTGAGATTCCAACAGACAGGCCCCCCGCCAGCTTACTGCAGAAGGCGTAACAGGAGAAAAACAGAGGCTCCAGGTCCGTACAGGACGGGTGTTTCACGGCAAAGTCGTCCAACACATCTGGGAGCATCGACCTGGAGCCACGAAGAGGTTATGAAGAAGTGGCCCCTGGGATCAGACACGTCAAAATATCTCCCAGCATCCAACAACCATTACTGTTACTTTTTTTGTCTCTATGATTGTTGAGCGTCTCTGTATTGATTCTGGTATTTTGTGTTAATTGCCTGTATGGCTCATAAACTGTATATAAAGATAGACGCCATGACGGCTCCCCAAAAGTGAAGCCAACGTGTCTCATCGCCCTCTGGTGGCTTGCTGCGGTACAGGTAATAACTGAACTCCTCCATGTTAGTGGATGGGACCTGGATCGAACATTTTAGGTTGTTCTTATCACACTATATATCTGTTCAAGTGTTTTTCCGGTAAATTTGGTTTTATTGATTATTCGTTTAACGACTAAAATGTGGCGAAACATCATGATTGACAGCTCAGACTGAGTCGCGATTGGTCGAGCGCGTGTGAAATAAAACTCAGTCAGGCTTATGAGAGAGGAGGAAACATTCATTCATTCAACACCTCCACAAAGAGAGAAGCTGAGACACTGATGAGACGTGACAGAGTCTTGTAAGGGACGGAGAATTCTGTGTCCTCACAGGGAACTGACTCACCACGGCAGCAGGAACACAGTCGCCACGCTGAATCCCATCAGAATACACATAATCACAAACAGAGGCAGGTTACTGGGAGCACAGGCGATGATGGTCACCGCTGGGATGAAGAACTGAGAGAGACATAAACAGGCCTCACAGGTGAGAGGGGGGGTTTTAACATGAGGAGAATGACTCTTGTGACTCTGGACAGGAAGTTCTTACAGACAGTCCGATGAAAAGTGTGGTCTTTTTTCCTACTCTCAGAAGAACGGCTTGCCACAGAGGAACCGCTACTGAGGCCGAAGTCTGCGGAAATATCAGAATCATTTCATCTGAAGTTCATAAAGCATCTTTCAATAGGGTTAGAGGCACTTTGTAAAATCCTGCTAAATAGCTGCATTCATTAAAGGAGCCATATGATGCTTTTCAGTGAGTCTTTCCTCTTGTTATGTGTATTGTACCAGTAAAGCCAGAAGGAGGTACTGGAACTGAGCTCCCAGTCCGGCTGCGTGGCTGCAAAACAGTGCAAAATTACTCCACGACATCTGAGACAAAAACAGATGGGTAGAAAAAAAACATATAATGGAAAATGTTACGGTTTCATAATCATTTGAAAAGCATATAGAAAAGTAACAGCAAATGTACAGAGACGACTATTGGAAAATGATTCTCTGTGTTACATCAGAGCCACAGTCTGCAGGGCACCACTATGAGCTCAATCTGTACCTGAAATGCAAAAGCACTGAACACAAATCCAAGCACCAGCCGCTGGTACGGAATGTGACGTATCAGCATCTTCAGCGAGGTCAGATAGGACGGTCGCGCTTTGTCATCCGAGCGGACAGGGGCTGGAGATAAAACCCAAATGACACATAGAGGAAAGAGCTGTGAATTCCTACTTATGATAAAGTTTATTTTTAAGGTTATATAAGTCAACATATGAGTCGTGTTCTCTGATTGACGTGTTGCTTGATATTTCTGGATTGGAAAAGATTCGGATGACCCATCCGCTCCATTGGACATTTGTGACTCACCCGGCTGCTCCTTCACCCCGAAGACGAGAACCAGGCTGCAGAGGAAGAACAAAGCAGCGACGAGCAGACCTGAGGTCAGGAAAGCCTTTCGCTGAGGGAGAAACAAGGGGCATCAAACCTCTGCAAGCACACACCCAGAGCCATACAAACCCAAACAGTCCTCCCTGCGTAGCATTTGAGTTATTACCTCCATCAACAATGTTTATGTCTGCTATTGTTTTGTCTGTTAACAGGATTACGCAAATACTTTGTAGTCTCATACCTCTTGACTGACTTTCAAATAAGAAATGTCAACAGTCCCATTTCTTATTTAGTTTAAGGCTAAACTAATCATCCTGTGGCTGGCATCAATTTTCTTGTGGAACTTTTCCTTCACTCTTACACAATCTCCTTTTGTTACTTACATAATCCAAATGACCTGTAATGGTTTGTTTTTTGCAAACACAGATTTAATTCCATTAAATCTAATCCCCTCAAGCCTGTGGAGTTATGCAATAACTAACAACACACACACACACATACGCACACACACACACACACACACACACACACACACACACACACACACACACACACACACACACACACACACACACACACACACACACACACACACACACACATCAAAGTCATGTCTCATTGACGTCAGAGGACAATAAATTGATTTACGTTTCCTGGATTCCTGGAGACTTACATTTAACTATACCCTAACCTTTAACTAAACCTAAACCTAATCTTAAAACCTCTTCACTTTACACACACACACACACACACACACACACACACACACACACACACACACACACACACACACACACACACACAATGCCCATGTCAAGATAAGCAGAGTAAATTACAGGGTAAGGAGATATCCCTGGGACCACGAGACTACAATAGCAGAACAATGCTGCTACACCGCCTCAGAAATATGAGCGTAATCGCTGCCGGAGCCACAAACTGTAGTTTCACGCTGTCAGAGCAGTTTGTACCGTTCCCTGCAGCGATGCAGTCGGTGGCGTGGCTGAGCTCTGAGGCGTCTCGTTGGCCTCGTCCAGCTGCTGGCAGACCTCCTGCTTCTCTGTGTTGTACACGGCCACACCTGACCCTGAATCACAGAGGCCAGCAGCATCGCCACCATCTCCACGCTCATCCCTGGACACAGACGCAGGGAAGGGGACACGTTCGTTAGGGCTGACTCGGGAGTGGAGATGAAGATGTGACCTGAGTCCTGGTGGTCTTACTGTAGGCCGTGGCCGAGTCTCTGTCCCTCTGATCTCCCCCCAGGAACATGTTGAGCGAGAGGAACGGGACGTTGTAGCACTGGGAACGAGGATGACGAGGGGAAAACATGACACCGACCGAGAGCACATGAGCGGCGTGAAAACTCTGTAGCCATGGTGACACAGCTCGGAGCAAAACGGTGACATGAAAATGGTGTGAAACTCTGTCACCATGGTGACGTGAGAAAGATGAGGAAGGAGGACTGTAGTGAGACTGAAGCACAAGATGGTGGACGACAGAGAAATAGGAACTAGTTCTTTCCTTAACTTAACTTTATTTAGATTTATTTAGTTTATTATGTGTTTTTAATGTAAACTCTTAATTTGACCAGAAACTTAAGACTGCCAGAAAATATGATGCAGTAAAAAAAACAATAATCCCTTGTGTGGTGCAGTGTAACGCACAAATGAAGCATTCAGATAAAGAAAAGCTGTACTTGAGTAAATGTACTTGATTACTTTTGACCACCGGGTACCAGCTCCTGCCACACTTACACTCATGAGGGTCTCGAACAGGCAGGTCACTGTGAGGAACCACAGGACGCTGAGAGGCTGCGACACGGCGCCGCCTGGCTCAAACCACAGCAGCAGATAGGACAGGACAGCGAGTGGAGAGGAGAGAAGCAGCCTGCGAGATGAGCATTGATGGCTCTGATGAGTTCAGCACCCGAGGACGAATCCGAACTTAACTCAAAACGAAGTGCATGTGAAAACACGTGGGTGCAACCAAACCAACCAGGGGATGAGTTTGCCGATGGGTGTGCGTTTGCTGCGGCTCACCAGATATCCAACCAGAGGGTCCGTCACTGCGTCCCAGGCCCGACTCACAAATAAAATCAGGGACACATAGTAGGCCTCCATCTGTGGGAACATGTTTGTGGAGACTGGTAACAATCCGGTTTGCCGCTGCTTCTACCCCCTGTGGTGCAGTGAGCAGGGCAAACACAGCCCTGATCCTCCTGAAGGACCATTTGAACTTTTACCTGCACAACATCCAGGAGGAAAATCTGCAGGGAAACTCCTATGGCTACAGCAGTAATCTGATATGGGACCCCACCCACAGCGTAACACAGCTTCCTGGTCAGCGGGATCCCCCCCGACCCCTGTGGAGAGCAGAGAGCAGAGAGGACAGGAAGCTGGAACCACTATAGTAAGCACTATAGATAGTAGTGGCATCTTTTTCTGCACTGAGCTGATGCACTGGCACTAATCGTTTGCTAATGTCTTTTTGACTATCACACAACAATCACATAGAAATTGTAAGTTGCAGAATATTTCATACAAAAAGTCTTAAAGCAGGTGATTAAAGTCTGTGGCCAAGATATATATAAACATTTACTTAATTTTATCAGTTGTGTTTGTGTTGCATACTAGAAAAACTGCAAAATCATAAAACAGAACTTACACTGAAAACACGGAGATTTCTCCTTGTGTGAGAAGAAGGACAACGAGGAAACTTACCCTCTGATGTTCGTCGCACTGCCGGAGCGTTTGTTCTCCTTCGTGTTAAAACACGATTCTTTAATCTCTGTAACTGGTTTGTAAAATGTCTCAAACAAGTCATTCTGTTGAGCTCAGAGGGAAAGTGCCACAGGCCGACTGACGGTTAGAATCTGGCAGCGCCTGCAGTAGACAACAATGGATCTCCTCCACAATAGAATCTGGTTTGACAACAACTCGTCACACATCGAGGCCACTTTCTCACTTTCTTATACTCATGATGTGTAACATGACGGAAACATGGTTCATTAATGGACACGCTACATTTAATATTCATAACTATAGATAGATAGACAGACAGACAGATTACAATAATAAAATCATATTTTAATGAGAAAAAACTTATATTACTTTTGAATTAGTCTAAGTGGCCTTAATACTAAAATCATTCATATAATATAATATATGATTATCATATTATATGTATAATATATCATTTTATATATATGTAACACACAATTTATTCTATAGAAGCACAGGTTCATTATAGACAGGCTATTATTTTTCATAGTGGAGAAATACTCAATGGAAAAAGTGTGTGTACCTTTTCTGTTTATCTCAGATGGTAATTTTGTATTATTTGATTTGGTCATGTGGACCGACGGTTCACTTCCAGCACATTCTCCTGGTTCTACATCAAACTACAGATCCACTCTTTTATAGGAAGCAGCATTTCAGACGATCTTTAATGATTTTAAGTGTAGATATTTTATTTCAACTGTAGTTTCAAGAAAGAAAAGGCCTAATTTTCCATTGAAGTGTGAAGTGTGGAACTGAATGTGCCGTGGGCTGCTCTGACCTCTTGTGGAACACGAGGGAAACTTCCCCTCAACTGAAGCTTGTTGATTTGGTTCTTCTCCCCGACGGTTTCATGAAAACACCATAAAGCTACTTTCAGGCCATTTTCACGAAAAACAGGTTTGTATCTATTTTACAGAAGTACATAAGCATACAGTTATAATTTCATTTAAAAAGTCCGAAGGTTTGACCTTGTGCTCTGACTCCTTGGTGGAAATGCTTCAGTGTTTTACACCAGGCTGGTAAATCTATGTATAACTAGAATGTCACCTTAGAAGATCACATTCCTCCGCCAAAGGCCAAACAATCCTACACATGAGTGTCTAGTTCTTATAGTAGAAACGTAAAGGAAATAAAGAAGTGGTCTCTTATAAGACAATAACACACACACGCACTCATAAATATCAGTTTCCTAAACAAGCCAAATGTGTCTCCATTAAGATCCATGAATAGTTATCTGAGAAATTTATGAGAATGTTCAAAAACACCCAATCACACAATGTTTAAGAGAGTGGAAAAGAAACTCCTGGATCCGGATCCAAAACGCATCCGTCCCCCAAGTGTTGTTGTTGTTGTTGTTGTCTGTATCTTTGTTTTATCTTGCTTATAAAACAAACAAACCCTGGTGAAAACATGACCTCCTCACCTCGGAGGTTGTTGGATCACCTGATGTTTCTGCAGGTGATAAAACTTTTCTGCTCCTGGTGTTAATCTTGAAAAAACACACGACAGAGACGTCCAATCAAGATGCTCGTTTAATCATTTCCTCTTTCATGAGGTCCAGTTACAGCAGGAAGTGAATCAGACCTGAATTCAAACGTCAACGAACAAAAAAACTACGACAATGAGGTTCACAGCCACACAAACACGAGACTCAACAAAAACTGACCAAACAAATGAACAAAATAAAACAAAGTCAAAATAAAACTGACCTCAGTAACAAAATATTAACATTTTTTGAAAAAAAAGAAATGAAAACAGAAAAGGGATCCACTCAGAATGATTTACTAAACAGACAAAGTACATCCATCACTTCTTACACCTCAGTGTATCATCAGCTTCATCATGTTTGACATCATGCTCTCTTAGTTTGAAATCTTTCACAGGAGCCTATAAGTTGGTGCTCTTACTAACATTGTCCTTGGCCTGACGGAGCCCATACAGCCATTTGATCACTCTCGCATTCTCTCGATGACAGAACACCGTAGGGAACGCGCTCTGCGATGTTCCCAGCCTCCTCCCCTTCTTCGTCTCCTCTACCTGAGCCTGCACACTCTGACCCCGGGGCGCTCACACTGCGAAACCGGGCCAGGGAAACGATATCAGAGCTGGATCCAGGCAGGTCCGACAGGTCCGCAGGGTCCAGGCCGCACAGGTTGAAGAAGCGCTCCAGCTCCGTCCCGGCTCTGGAGTATCTGTCGCTCATGTCTGATTTAGACCGGGTCAGAGACGGGCGTTTCCGGGAGCTGGAGGAGGACAAACGGGTAATCGCTGGGGAGGATGGAGGGAATAGGTTGAAGCTGGGGGGAGGTGGAGCAGGGACGGGGGCTCCGGCTGGAGAAGAGGGAGGGTTGTCAGGTTTGGCAACAACCGGCTTCAAAGGGAAGAAGCTAGTGGTGCTCTCCGGTGGAAGAGACGCAGGTTTGAAACAGCCTGGCGGAGGGGAAACTGGGGATGTAGCGGGAGGGGCTGAAGGGGCTGCAGCATGAACTGGGGCGGCCTGCAGGGCGTCCGCACAGGGCTGGCCTGAGGCATGACGTCCACTCTGCGCACGGTCCCTGCAGCCGGAGATCCAGGAGAGCCTGAAGTCTCCACCTTGACAGGTCCTGAAGCTTTTAACCTCACTTTAGCTGGACTGAACCAGTCGGGACGAGGGGGGGGGACCGGCCTCTCTTTCTTCTGCTGCGTCTCTGCGGCTGTGGAGCAGGGAGAGCTGGCACAACCAGGAGCTCCACTGTCCTCGAGCTCACAGTGGCACTGGACATGGGTCCGTCGTTCACTCCGCTGATGAGGTTACTCAGGTGCTCCAAGTTGAGCTGGACGACCTCCTGCCTTGCTTTGGTCTGGGTCGGGGTCTTCCTGGTGGGCCGCAGGGCGGAGCCGGGGCTCGACTGAGGCCTCCGCAGCTCAGGAGGCCTGACCGGCTGCTGCTTAGAGAGAGCCACCGGACTCTTGACATATTTAGCCTTGTCGGCCTCCAGCCTCTCCACTGCGCTCTGCTTTGGTCTGGCCTCAGGTGTTGGGCATTGCCGACCCACTGGCCCCTTGGGCCGCAGGCGGGGGGGCGTAGCAGCTACAGCAGTCCTCGCTGTTTTCCTCACCGGGCGTTGCACAGTCTCCACAGGCATTTTGTAAAGCTGGCACCCGTCTGTTTCACAGCTTCTTTCCTTTAACCACCTGCTGAAAAAGCGATATTATCCTTTATTTTATTCCTCTGCGCAGCTCCATCGGCTCCACTCCATTTGAGAAGAGATGTAACTGCAGCATGTCAGATGAAAGGTGGACGTCCTGCAGGAGAGAGAGGAGACGTCAGTCAGGAGACAAGGAAGAGGAGAGACAAAGATCACTAAAATCTCTTTTCCAGACACTTTTAATGCTCCAGCACAGAGAGGACACCGGCACCTCCACACAGACCCTACACTGCCAAACCCCCCCCCCCCGCCCTCCTCTTTAAGGCCCTCAGCCAATCGCTCCCTTGACGCCTTCACCGTCCTCCAAGTTCATTGGCCACGAGCACACTAAGTCGCAGTCATCTGTCTCCTCGCAGACAAACGCACAATATAAGTGACACTTCATGTTCAGTCAGTGGAAGGTCTCTGAAAAGAGTGGCAGGAGTGTGTGTGAGAGAGACGGGTGATGGGGAAGCCGTCCAGCTGACAACAGCTATTGTCTGGAGGACACACACACACACACACACACACACACACACACACACACACACACACACACACACACACACACACACACACACACACACACACACACACACACACACACACACACACACACACACACACACACACACACACACAGAGAGAGACACTAACAGCTGTTGCGTGAACAATGACTCCTCATCTTTAAATAAAGCAGCCAGTTGCCAGGGTCTGCAGCCGAATACAAACCTCTGTGGGTGAAGTAAAGTCAAACCCCAAAAAAAGAAGCTGTTAACTGGCCTCAGGTTGTGTTGTAATGAGGTGAAGGTCACACGAATGAACTCTACGTATACTTAAGATCCTGAGCGTGTTCTAACTTCACCTCACTCTTCATCTGCCAGTCACATTCTCCACATATTTGCAATTCCAGTCTGAGCTGCCTGGGCCCAGCTCCTGCTGTTGGAACTCCTCGTCCCTCCGGCTCTCACCTGGCTTCCACGTCCTGGGATCTCTCCACAAAGAAAAGCACGAGGAAACTCCCTTCACCGCCAGAGACCAGCAGCAGCGTGACACATCATTTAAAGAAAGCAGGGCCGGCTGCCGTGTTACCAACCAAAGAGGAATGTCGAGAGGTGGGTCACACAAACAGAAATAGAGCCTCCAATTTGGTGTTTCTGAGTCAGGAGGCAGCACGTTGGGCTGCTGGGAGCGAATGACACACACACACACACACACACACACAAGAGACGAAGCAGGAAGCCGGAGACTAATGACACAGACACACAAAAGGCAGGTAAACAACAAAGGGAGCTGGGGCCTGTCTGTGCTGCAGAGCCCAGGCCTTCGCTCACTGACAGGTTCTGCTGGTGTGAAGCTGCAGGTTAGTTCCTCAGGCAGATGTTTGATATTTCAACAGAACACTCACCTCCTGTCCGGCTCCTGTGCCACTCCTGCATGTCTCCCCTGGGTGCACTGATCTCAGAGACAGGCGTGTGTGTGGGTGAGTGTGTGTTTGAAGCAGCTCAAGACAAACCTGTTTGACAACTCATGTGTGCTGCTGCGAGCCCGCCTCCTCGCGCCGATTGGTCCTTTCTCTCTGCTGCAGGGAAGCGGCTCCTGAGGCCACATGACTCAGAGAGGAGAGATAATGAGTTTCACTCTGGACCAGTGGAGAAAGGTAGAGGAAGTATCACACGGTGGGAGCACTGGTGAAACTGAACGTGATCCGATCAAAATACACAGGGAAAATATAAACAACAGCTAAAGTTCTCTAGTATACTGTTTTATATAACAACATTATCATATAATATCTAAATAGCACTTTGCTGTTGGCAGCTGGTTAAGATGCCGCCATTTTTATCTATATTGCATAACAGCTAATGATTATTATGTTTTTGTTGTTGGATTGTTTAAGTTAAGTTAAGATAAAATAACATCAAATATATAGTAGAATACAGTGAATACAAAATAGAATAAGTGTAAAGAATATAAGTGAAAGTAAAAGTATAAAGGGTATTCGGAGTAATGCAGAACCTGTGCCTGACAGTAATAAGAATAGAAATGAGAACAAAATATGTAAATGACACGAGACAACAAACCAGATGAACCAGTATAACCGAGCAGGTGGACCTGAATCAGGGGGCGGGTCCATGGAGGTTTCTTTCACTTTCTTTTCAAGATTGTTTATTGATTTCCCAGAAAACATTTAATGGATCTCGATGAGAAAAATCAGGTGTGAAATTTGTATCGTCATATATATTACTAAAAAAGACGATCAATTTATTTTTGTCAGTCTACAAATCAACTACTTGTTTCAGCTCCACTTATACATGTATTACTGTTGGGTTATTATTCTATTATAAATCATAATCACATATTTGATGAAGTTTTGTGTTTTTTGAAATGGAAGAAGTATTAAGTACCTTGATTTATTACTTACGGTTCTGGACTAAATTACAAAATGAATTTATAAAATGAACTTACACTATACATTTATATTTACTCTTCAAAAGTCTGTGTTGTGTATGTAATGTGAAAAAACAACAACAACAACACACATTTACACCAACAATTTAGACACATTTAATGTCGCCATAAGTTTTTCTCACATTCAATCGTCATCTCTTAATAAAACAAGACGGATCCGTGACCTACACCAAGTTCCTGTATATAAAAATAAATGACCTTCGAGCCGCACATGATTAGAGACGTGATCCATGTGCTTCACATTAACTGTTCAACACACACTTAAGTTTGATCGTATAAAACTACCACAGTTTGCTGAAGTAATCGTCCTCCACATACTATTTGGCCATTTACTTTACTTCACTGTAATATATTACAACCATATACAATTGCACATAAGAGCACAGAGAATGAGGAACAGCAGAGTTATAATAACACATTCTGTATTTTTAATAACGTTGGAATGTGACGTCGGTTCTTCTCGAGGTTTGCATTCGTAAAAAACGATGGCGACGATAACAGCAGTGAGATTTAACTGTGACAGGTCTGAGTGGTTTTAATTAAAATCACAATCAAAGATCAATTAACCTCCATCAGCGCTCACGTGATTCACACACCATGTGACATTGAACAGTGAGAAGTCAGGGTCGGACTTTCTGAGGTTTGAGCTGCTTCCCCTACGAATACGTTTTCATTCTAAAATGGTGTTTTACGTCATTTGATACAGATTTAAAACACTGGCGGAGATCATTTAAGTTTAAAAAAAGATATTTTAAATATAATGGATAAACGATCTCCATCCAAACAAGCGTTTTATCTTTATATCACAAGTAATCTACATCCATATGAACACACCTGAAAACGCTCATCACATGACCATTCACATACACTGAGCATGTGTGTGTGCAGGAAGTGTGTGTACAGGAAGCAGACAGTCAGTATATTTGCAGTCTGTTGCTTAGTTACAGGAAATACTAGAAACAATAGTTTGGACAAAAACAAGCGAGAAGTAAGAGCAGGGAGGAGGTGGAACTGTTACAGACAGCATCACCTCTTTACACCTAAATCAGCAGGTTTACGCTGAATCTTTAAACTCGGGCAAACTCGATAAATGAAGGCGATCGACTCTTTTCCCATGCCGGTGGAGAATTTGCTTTTGGCATCATCACGAAAACTGGCCTCTCCCCTCGCTGTCGGTGTTTTGTGTCATTCTCTCCAAACTTTCAGACTAAAAGGCAGCCTGGACTTTTTCAAACTAAAATGGGGCCCAGCAGTGTTTCCAAAGTTCAGTTCTCAGGTGCTCGACCAGTGGAGTAGTGTGGACATCAGGTGTAGACGAGGCAGCACTGACAGGTTTTAAAATGAAAACATGTTAATGTGGACGTAGCTCACTTCTCCTCCTTTTGCTGAGGAGAACAATGACCCTGGTCGGAGTTTTGTATTCAACACCATCACAAAACTTGGATAACAGAATAATGAAAGGCCGTATGTTACTCTCGAGCAGCACCAGTCAGTAAATAAGAGGCTGTGTGTCCGTGTTGCTTTCTGTTGTTAAGAAATAGCACAGTTTTTATCTTTGTCCTTTGCACTGAAACTGTGAGCTCTTCTCCGCCTGAAGCTTCCTCTCAGCCCCGAGTCCCTCTGCACCTCCTCCTCCTGCCCCCCCTCCCTGTCCTCGCCCTCGTCGGGCTGCTGTTTCCTGAGCTGCGGGGGCAGAGGGATCGGCTGTCCGAGGAAGAAGCCGTCCTCCTCCGAGTCCGAGGACGAGGAACACGTAGAGCAGGAGTCCTCGTGCTTGTAGTGGCCCGGCTGGAGGCTCAGCGGGGAAGCGTTGGAGCAGCCCCGGCTCTCCGTGTCTTTCTCGCCTCTCCAGTCCAGCGTGTCCAGCTGGGGCCGCTCGGTCCGCGAGTGTCGGGTTCGCCTCTCTGAGCCCGGGTGGAGACTCGGGTCCGACGGGACACGGGAACGATTCCACCCTCGCCTCAGATTCCGCTGATGGTACGAGGATCCGTCTGTTTGAGGAAAAACAAAACAAAATCAAGTTTATTTCCAAATTGAATGCGAGTTAATATTTCACCCTGAAACTTTTGCTTACCCAGTAGATCCATCTGCGGCGGGATACCTTTCTGCAGATTTAACCTGCTTCCAAAACCTCCCTCCACCTCCTCCTCCACCTGCTGGCCTTCCTCGCCCTCCGGCAGCTCCTCTTCATTCTCCTCCTCGTCCTCGTCCACGTCCACAGAGTAGCTGCTGCTGATTGGTTCTCTGAAGCTGACTCTGGCTGTGCCGCTGCGAGCCAGCGGGGGTGCAGGATCCGCGGGTCCGTCCTCTAGAAGCCGGAGGTTCGGCGGGTGCGACTCGCTGGGTATCAGGTCACGAGTCTTGACGGGAAGAGGAGGCGGGAGGATGGACGGGCTGCTGACAGCAAGGGGAGACGAGTCGGCCGAAGCCAGGGGGTTCACAAGTGGGGTTTTGTGGGGGGGGAACGCTGAGGACAAGAGAACAGGAGTTAACACACAGTGAGTTTAAGTTACTGTGAGTGAATATAAATAATCAGCAGAGTGATTCCTGATACCTTGCATAACTTGATTGGTCCTCTCCACCCAGTTCCTACAGTCTTTAGCTGTGGAGGTTCCTCTCGAATTCAGACCGGTTAGTCCAGTGTTTTCATTCTGCTGCAGAACGCCGACTGGAGGTCTGACACCACAGTCCTCCGGCAGTAAACTGTAGTGAGGGAGGTCGCTGGGCCAAGATGGACCCAAACCATTTCCTAGATGAATGTGGGGAAGAGGAGAATAGGAGCCTCTGGGATGAGGCTGACCACTGGGAGCAGGAAGTCCGTTTGGAACTGGAGCAGAGTGGACGCCTGAGAGAAGCAGAGCAAAGACACGTGTTGGATTAGTGGGAAAATACAAGTACATTTTAATTCACATGGTTTCCTTACTCACCCCTGTTCTCCACTGCAGTGTGAATGCAGTCTTTTGCAGTTATAGTGACGCCCTCTGGTGGCTTCAGTGGGGAACCACACTGCTGCCGCTGGTGTTTCTCTGCCGTCCCGCAGTGTCGGCCGTGCTGAGGGGTCCGGCTCTGCAGCGCTGAGTCGCAGGAGTCGGAGTTATCGGGGTCCTCGCCCAGCGAGCAGGGCCTGGAGCAGAAGATGAGCCCCGCTCGGGGCAGGAAGGGGCGTCCCAGGAGAGGCAGCCGGCAGCGGGCGCAGCAGAAACACGACTCCACGGCGTGCCAGTGCTGACCCTCGTACGTCATCTGACCCTGGTCGATACCTGAGAGGAAATGACTTCATGGTTACACACATCACTTGTGTTATCTCAGTGTGGGTACACACAGTGACTGCAGATTTCCATATTTGAATTCACTGCACTTCTATAACACTTAATTAAAATATCAATGCACAACTATTAGTGACACAAGAATCCAGATCTTTGTTTAACATGTTGAGACAGGGTACATATTTTTTTTAAATAAAACTTTAAATGTGCTAACATCTGGATTATATTGTGTTACAACACAAATCAATTTGAAAACTGCTTATAAACAGCTGCTGATAACAGACAGATTGACATTGGCTGCATTGAAACAGCTGTAAGCGTGTTTCTCCAGACTCCAGTACCTATGTGCTCTCCGCAGGTATCGCAGTACTCCGCGTACATGGACTGGTAGCAGGAGCAGCAGTACGGGCGGCTCTCCTTCATGATGTAACGCTGGCCGCCGAGCGCCGCCTCGCACTCGAAACAACAGAAGTGCTTCATGTGCCAATATCGTCCTTCTGCCTCTGTGCATTCATCCGCGAGAATAATCTGAGATACAGAGACAGAGACAGAGAAGTCAGTCAGAACCGTAGTGATGAGTTCACCTGCACAGAAATAAAATACTACAGAATGCTGAAGATTTGGGTTTGAGAGACAGGGGGAGGAAAGGCTTAGTCATCCTCTGGGTCTAAAGAACTCCTGGGGTCAGTCGTGCCAGATCCATTAGTCAACTACGCCAGCTAATCTCTTAAGTCACAGCGAGAGGCCATTCAAAACAGGAAGAGACAGACAAATTACACTAAACTGACCAAATGAAATCATGAATTACACTGATAGAAAAGCACCCGACGATCAATTTGGGGATAAACGAAAGGATCTTTCTTCACATTTTACCTTTAAACTAAAATACTCATCTTTTATATGACTTACAGCAGCTGGAGCTTTGTTTGACTTTAAGTTAAATGAACAATGGTCAGACAGAAGGTGAAAGTGATTCGAACTCTGCCTCTTGCACCAGTTTCTTGCTTTCTGACTGGGACTCCTCTTTGCTTTAAGAGACCTAATGTTAACCAGAGTTAAATCAGACAGGTTTTGGATCCTGGAGAGACAGTCACCTCGTCGCAGGCCTGGCAGCGGGGCTTGAGCCTCTCGGCGTGGTGCCGGCCGCAGTAGATCTGTCCGTCCTGGTAGAAGTAGATCAGATCCACCAGCAGCTCGGTGCACGAGGCACACTGGAAACACTGAGGGTGCCAGCAGCTGCCGTGTCCGGCCCGGTTGGCAAACACCGCTATGTCTCCGCCGCAGATCTGCCTGCCACACTGGAAAAAAAACACATTTGGTTGGGTGTGGGGGGGGGGGGTGTGGTGCAGAGGGAGAGGAAGTCAGACGCCGCACATCCTGGTGAACGCTCCAGGTCGTGCAGCACTTTGCTTTCACAGCCCTGTAATCATTAAATGCCAGTGTGATGTAGCCCTGAAGCCGTGCCTGCACCTGCACGCTTCAGTCTTTTTAATGTAGTTTTACATCCGAGCCTCAATGTTGCATAAGGATACTGTTGTTATAAGTTGAATGCTGCCTAACCTGTTGACATTGGCTCCCATCATAGTTACTGGGAAGAGTCTGACGACGCCTCGGCCCAGGTTTTCCCTTTTCCTCTGTTGACTGAACTGACGCAGCTCCTTCTTCTCCTCCTCCTCCAGAGTGTTACAGTACTGCGGCTGTGGGAACACGGGGGAAACTCTCGTTGACAAATATATTCAAAAAATAGTTTCTCAACTTCGTTTGTCTCTTTGGTTCAGAAAGATGGATTCAAACTAGCAGTCACAGTCCTATTACTATAATTCAGAACAAGTATATTGTTTACAAGACTATTGAACAGAGAAGCACGACTGATCTGAGGGTTTTTATTAATACATTAAGGTTCAAGTGAAACTAAAACCTTTTAAAAGGAAAAAAGGTTTTAGGCGAAATGTGTTCTTTATTGACCTTTGTTTATTTATCTATTTCTACAGAAGCATCTATGCAGAGGTTGAAATAAATCTTGGAATCGAGGTA
Organism: Reinhardtius hippoglossoides; assembly: GCA_006182925.3. Classification (NCBI taxonomy): domain Eukaryota; kingdom Metazoa; phylum Chordata; class Actinopteri; order Pleuronectiformes; family Pleuronectidae; genus Reinhardtius; species Reinhardtius hippoglossoides. The sequence continues at coordinate 22,965,754 of CM031675.1, read as the reverse complement.
TTACTGTGTTATGATTTAATAAGCTTAGTGTTTTAGGCCTGATCTCAATGCACCAGAAGAGGAACTGTTTCAAGTTTGCATTTCACATATGAAGAATCTGATTTCCAGAACATTCAGGCGAGGGATGGAGCCCGGAGAGAGCAGCAGGAGGAAGAGTATGACGGATATATTCTGCTGGTGGAAATTGTGTGTTGCCAAAATCTCTTGAATATCCTGAAATACTTGTTTAGAACCTTTATCAACCTCTCGCTCGCTGTAGATTATAGGGTTGGGGTTAAGGTTAAAGATCCAGAGTCACAGATTGAAAGTGGCCGTTACCTCACTGTCATGAGCCGGCAGCTGGTGCAGCAGTTGCTTGATCCGGTATCTCTCCCCCGGACTGTTCACATAAGGCACCCTGTCCTCTGGCAAGCAGCTGAAATACTGGTACACCTGCGTGAGGAGACAAGTTCACATCCGGACATTAAATCAGGCAGAATAAAGAGTTTATTCAATTGCTGTCATTTAACAAAAAGACTGAATAGTTGTTCCCATTGTTCAAATTGAGTGGCTGTGCGGACATGTCTAATAAATCAATCAATCATCAATTACATTTTTATTTGTATAACCCATATTCACATATCACACTTTGTCTCTTAGGGCTTAACAAGGTGCGAACTCCTCTGTTCTTCACCCTCAACAAGAGTAAATCTACCAAAATAAGCCCTAATAACAGGTGAAATGAACTTAGAAACCTCAGAGAGGGTCACGTGTGAGGGATCCTCTCCCAGGACGGACAGAATAGATGTGTATTGTGCGTCGTGTGTAGGATTCATTCCCGGCCTCCCCTCTGCTCAGCACCCCGGCTGTTACCTGTTCGGGCTTGAGCCCCGGTGGGACCCATGAATACTCCTCGGAGGCGCAGCCCGAGTCGTCATCGGAGATGGAGTGTCTCTGGAAGTCGGATACCAGCTTGGTCATCATCTTCTCCAGCTGGCCCGGCACGGAGCGCACGGCATGCTCCTCCCGCACACACTTGCAGTGCACGCAGATTTTCCTGTGGAGACAGGGACAGTGTTGCACTTCAGCCCCGGGGACTTTTTTGTCTTTTTCCTATAGATTTACAACACAAGCCAAAACTGATCAAATGTCAAATCAGTAAATACAGGATGACAGGCGGGTTCTCCTGGTGCTGCAGGTACTTCAGGTGCAAGACATGGGGTTCAACTTTGAATCTGCTTCAAGACTTAAGTTGTGTCAGCTGCTATTATCCCAAACAAGCTGAGAAATCAGAAAAACTAAGAAAATATATCAAAATTTAGAATTCTATTACCACCACCTGTTTGTTTGCAGGATTACGCAAAAACTACTGAACTGATTTTCATGATATTTGTGGAGAGTCTGGACATGACCCAATGAAGAACTCATAAAAGTTTGGTGTGGATCCAGATTAGGGTGCAGATCCAGGAATTTTCTTTTTCTTTAAATTTACAAGCATTTTAAAATATTTAATTAGATGATTGAACTCTGTAATTAAGCTAAAGAAAACCAGCCTCTTACTAAGTTGAAGAAGTTCGACGAGCTCCTCTAACAAACCTAAACACTTGAGTTATCTGTGTATATATATATATCAACACAATATTCATACAGCCGCTCCCACAGCTTGTTTCGTGAGCAGACTTCACAAACCAGCCCACACACATTCTTCAGGTTGACTCAACCAGACTCCCCGCTGCCACAAATTACTAATACAACAGTTGTCACAAAGGCAACAACACTTCGTGCCCTCATCGCGCCGTCATCTCTCCAGAACCATTTGTCTCCACCGGACGAGGAGGAAATGAGGTCACGGATATAAGCCTGGCTGTCAATCCCGTGGCAGTTAAGAGAGGGAGGTGAAGACGGGAGCAATAATCTCCCTTCGCCTCGTAATACAACCCATCTTTCCCTCGTTATCCTCGCCACATTCAATCTGGCGGTGGGTGTGTCTTTGTGTGTGTGTGTGTGTGTGTGTGTGTGTGTGTGTGTGGTGTGTGTGTGGTGGGGGGGGGGGGGGTCAGAATAAAGCGCCTCGGGCTGACGGCGTCTCGTATTTGAATGGATGTGAGTGACACCGCGGCCTATACGCAGCAGCATGTATTGCATGTGTACATCTCTGTTGTGGTTGCATAACCGCCTGCCAGCTGGAACTTGTGGCTCAAGTTCACAAAGGCACAAAGCTGCTTTATTCCAGCACCCCCCCCCCCCCCACGCAAACCAAAAAAAAAGCTAACGCACAAAAACACACACGACTGGTGAAGTGCGTGAAAGCTCGACTGATCAATCGTCTCCTCCGGTGACGTCTCTCTCTCTCATCTCTCTTTACCCAACACAAGTTAATTGTCGGCGAGTTGACAAAACAGAGACACAAACTAACACTGTGGGATCCCAGTGTCTTTTCTCAGGCCCCCCGAACACTATATATATGTTTATAATGCAGCATATGCACGCCGTCCCGTCCTGGCACCTTATAAGGCCACGATCGCCAAGGACCAATATAAATAACAGTAAACACCGAGACTCAGCTTAGGCTAAGCCATGTTGGCACAGATCTGGTCCCAGCTGTACGTGCGTGTTAACAAAAGCGGAGGGAAAGGGTGGAGGGTGGGGGGGTGGTGGTGGGGGGGGACGCCACGCACATTCCTACGTAAATGGGTAGGAGGACACAGCCGGAGACCTGGCATGGGGGGGGGGGGGACAGATGGCAGACGCACCACGTCTCACCCCACCAGTGACCCACTCCCCCACACACCCACCACCACCACCGGCCTCCCCCCCACATGATGAACCCTCACATACAGTAACCGAGAGATGACACAGGGCCAATTTGGGTGATTTTGTAACGGAATAAATCAAGTCTCTATCTCGACGTTAAGCCCGGTTTGTGCACGACATACATTTAAATACACGTCTGCTGCCTGAATACAAACCAGAGGGACTCACTACATATGCAAGGGACACACAAATGAGCGAGCAGCAGAGTGTGCTGTGTACGTTTAACATCCAGGAGAAGCTTCTCCCGTCTTCTCTCTCCTCAGCACGTGGCTGCGTATTCGTGACTTCACTACATTTAACAGCAGAACATTACTGAAGGGTATTTCAACACTGTGCAATTTACCAAGCCCTGCTGTGCCGAGCCATGTCCCGTTCAATTATCTGAATCACAAGCCTCTGATGTAATACAAGCAGGCTTTGTCCCCTCAGGATATGAGACATTTGGTGCAGATGAGACACAAACAATATAATTTTACGAGTTCAAAAGGAGGGAAAATACCTGCGATTGTCCTGATTAGAGTTAAAAGTGTAGATACTTAAAGACTTGTACACCATCTCTGTTAACTTCTCTTTCGGTGGTTTTGAAAAGTAGCAGATCTACAAACAGATTTTCAGCCCAAGGCTGCATCAAAGAAACAGCACAGAGGGAAATCAACTGATCCTCAACACGTGGCTTTTTACTCCTTGTATTATATAACGAAATCATTATTTGAATAGAGGTGTATTGTTTCAAAGAAATTCTTTACAAAGTGATGGAGTGTTTAACACTGGTATCATATTGAAGTGGCTCGATGTTTTGATGGTAGCTGCTAATTAGGTTTTATAATTTAGTCAATGGCAAATTGAATTTTCACTAAACTGCTGTCAAAGCTAGAGATTAAATGATTTAGTTAAATAATAAATCAAACCGGTTACTACTTCCTGTAGTTCCTCAAACGTCACTGCGGGAGAACAATCCGTCAATTTGAGTGAAAGGGTTTAAAATAAAAGTGCACAAACAAATGCAATTAACTGACTGTGTGTATCCAAACTGTGCAGCCTAGAAACACACAAAGACAAATTGAAAATACAAGTTCAACACTGAATACATAACCAGCATTATGTGTTATTAAGGAGGAGACACAGCAGATGCTGCTTTGGACAGAGATCCACAATCTGCCACTAGATTTTTTTGCTGGACCAAAACACTGTTAGTGAGAGTGAGACGGCTGCTGCGTCTGCTGCCGCGACCGTGCGTCTCCTGTTTATAGATTTTAATCTGCAGATTATTTTACTTGATTAATTGTTTGGTCTGAAATCTTTGAAATTAGTGAAGAACATTTAGAATTCACGGCTTTTTTTGTTTTTCAAATACAGACTAAAACCTTCAGATATTCACTTTACAGACATATGAGAAATAACTGATATGATCAATCAATTATCAAATATATCATAAATTTCTGTCCACTGACTAATCTATAAATCGACTAATTTTGCACCTTTATAAAAAAAGAACAATGCATTAAATAATTATAACAAGACAAATTAACCCTTTATGGTGAAGCAGGGTGACGGAGGACATGAAGCGGAGGAAGGTATTTGCCGAAGGTTGAACTGTTGATGGCGTCTTAGACGGAAAAGTACAGAGAAGGTAAATATTGACTGTGCAAATCTGGAATAAACTCATTTGAACTTGGGAAATCCAACAGCTTTAATTAGCTTTGGCTGAAGGGATCGAAAATCATTTTAATTTTGTCGCACACACAGATTAAGGCTCGCTCACCCCCCCCCCCCCCCCCCCCCCCCCCGGATCCCACACTGACTAACAACTCAGCCTGTAACAGCACAACCTGAACATGATCTCAGGTGAACAGTTGTGTGTACAAAACAACATGAAGTCAGACTATGACACACAAAAGAACTGCACAAAAAAAAACCAAAACAGTGGATTACTCACATCTCCAGACTTAATGACTGTTTGAGTTTCTGGTCCCTTTAATCCTGTTAGACTGTAAAAGGGTTTTTTTCCATTACCTGCTGTAATCATCACAAATTAGCCCAGGTTGCTCTGCAGGCGCGGTCCCGTCCAGACGCTCCCGAAGCTACAAAGGTTCTGCATGTGACAGTACGTCTCCTGCCGCTGCCGTCTGCCTGTCAGCCTCCGTCACTGAGGGCAGCTCCTTCTCCATGTGCTCACATCTCTCTCTCTCCCTCTCTCTCGCTGCACGGCTCTTTTCAATGTCTCCTCCACCCCCGACTCCCACCCTCCTCCGAGCTGATAGTGGGCTCGAACAAAAAGACGTCACGGCGCCCGAACACGACCCACAAAATACAAACGCAGCTCTCAGGATACACACACACACACACGCGCTCGTGTTATTCTTAAATTTTCATTCAAACACGATGAAGTTTTAGACTGAGAATTTACTCCCATTGCTTTTTGAAAGACAGGAAACATCAGACTCTGAGTAGAACAGTCGTGAGGAGTAAACTCACGGTGTCTTCCTCTCCTCCGACTGATTCACAGCAGATGGACGATTGTTGCTTCGACGCAGTTATTTTAAAAGTGCAGCCGATTCTGAGCCTGTGAGCAACGCTGTGCGGCTCCTGTCTCTGTCACCATACGTGAATACGATGGACACGCACGACAGCAAAGTGCCTCTGGTGCAGGATCGAGCAGACGGCAGGAAATTCAGTCTCAGCGAAGTCACGACACGTCTCTGAATTCATCACAGCTCCAGTGTGAGCATCAACATAATGCTGCTTCGTGTTTGATAGACACAACTTCTACAGATAGTCAGCTGATCCATTCGTCAAACTGGTGCAGCGGCCGTATCAGACATGTCTGTTGGGAACGGGCTGTTTTCGTGGCCTGTGGTGATGCTGGTTGCAGTTTTCTTTCTGAATCTGTAAAAAAGTGACCTGGAGTAATCGAGCCGCAGCAGCAGATAAAGACTCAAGTCCACAGAAGCCTGAAGCCTGAGCCTGAACCCTGAAGCCTGAAGCCTGAAGCCTGAAGCCTGAAGCCTGAAGCCTGAAGCCTGAAGCCTGAAGCCTGAAGCCTGAAGCCACCGCTGCTGCACAAAGAGCCGCTCGGAAATCAGTTGTTGTTGCCGTTTTCAGATTTCTGGAAATATTAGATCGATTTCTATTCAGCAACTCAACAGCTCCAGCATCAGAGTCAACAAACGCTGCTTCGTGTTCAATAGACACAAAGTAGAGTTGCAACAATTAGTCGATTGATCCATTAGTCAACATTATCTTGCTCCAGCTCCTTTAAAGATATTCTAATTTTTGTTTTGTTTTGATATATCAAATCATCTGAAAGTCCCCTTCACTTTCTTCACTGCTTCACAGCGATAATAAGAAGATTATTATAAGTTAGAATAAGAATAGCTCTAATGCCAAAAGCCAATCCAGACGACCGGAAAACACTTTCTACAAATGCATCATTATATAGTTATCGATACTGAAGGGCACACAGTGTGGCAGCTATATAATAATCCCTGCTTTAAAAGCATGCTGCTGCTGGTGTGATAATCCATATCTGCAGCGGACTTCAGAGAACCCTCCTCAGATCTGGTTCTGAAAGGCAGATGGGCCTTGTACTATGAATCTCTGCCACTAATTGGAGTCTGAGTAATTGCCACATGGCCACCCAGACTAATAGTGAAGGCGACTTTGACCACTTTCTAAGTGTGCTGGGGACCTGTGGGTCAAAAGTAACTTAATTCGCTCACTGCTGGGCAGCGGAAGCACCATCTGCACCCCCCGCCCAAGTTAAAGCTCTGTCTGTGGGAGCTCGGGATGAAGATGGATCACTTCCCTCTCAGCGAGCCCCAGCAGCTGAGCCTGTGGTCACTCGGCTGATCTTCTCCATCGGGGAAGGTGTGACTCGGAATTGGTTATTAAAGAAGATGCAATTAGCGGCAGACTCCGGGGTCCGAACAACTGACCCCCATACATCTCAATCATTTAATCACTTTCCAGTTCCTCGTTCCTGGAGCGGCTTGAAAAAGACTCGAGACGTTTCTCTTTGTCACAAACGGAACGGCTTCCACAAAGCACAGCGCTGTGTTCACGCTACACAGATTACACGTACTGTAAACAGATCGATGTGTTCAGGGGCCGCGCTGGCAGCGGGCGTGTGAGGTGGAGCGCGGCAGCACATGTTTTAGATTACATCCTAACTTCTTTGTCTTGACCTGAATAGAAGGAACAGGACTGAATGAGCTAAAAGATACAATTACAGTCTATTGGTTACAGGAACTACACATTCCTGGGCCAGTTGTTTTATTCAATCCACCACCGGGCTGCAGGCGGCTTTGGCTCAGCAAACTTTACTTCTGTCTTTCTTCATTAGCTGTGTGACTAACCTGGTGAGTGTACTCCTTCGTTCTGTATCATAAATCTTCCTTGCTTCACTCATAACAAAGAAATCTGGATTCATTTTCTTCAGCTTAATGTTGCATAAGACTTTGGCAAAACAACCGTCTGGAATTTAAACTTCCACGTTCCTTCAATGCCTCCGCTGAGGAGGTTCTGTTTCCATTTGGGTTTGTTAGTTAACAGGATTGTGCAATAACCACACGGCCAATTCCTTTGAACTTCTGAAGAGGGGTGGGGCAAGAACCCATTAAAGCTTGGAGAGGATCCAGGAATATTTCTTTGGGACGATTGATTTTCCATCAAAGAAGAACACATTACATTTTGGTGCAGATGCAGATTAAGGGGCGGATCCAGGCACTTTCTGTAACATTTTATATTATAACACAAATGTATTGTTTTTAAGCTGCAGCCTTTCTAGTTAACATATTTTACTTTGCTGTATAAAACTGTGTTAAGTTCATTTCTCTTGAGCAGATACATGAAGTATAGTTAAATATATGTTATATTGGGTTTTATGCCCAATGTTTAGGATCAGGTTTATTTATTCCTTCTTATTTTTTGTGCCATTCTACTTTCATATGTTAAACCTGATGAAATACAACAGTCACATCTGGAAATCAAAAGCTACGGTAAGAAAGAGAGAGGGGAGGAGGGTGAGGGAGACGGGGGGGGAGGTATGAAGTGGTCGAGAGGGTTAGTGTCTCAGCAGCGAGGCCTAATCGCATTAGTGTGATTGACAGGATTAAACTGACCAAGAGACCCAACCAGCTGGATATAAGGAATAAAGAGGAGAGAGAGAGAGACAGAAAAGAGGGAGCTCAAATAAAACCGCTTAACAGAGGAAAATAAACTGTTGTTCCGGAGTCCATTGAGAGGTTAACAACTCCTGAAGAAGCAGGTGTCAGAGGTGCACACACTGACTTCATTGAAAGGGATTATAATATATAAATAAATCCTTTTGCTGCAAATAATCCTTCGGTTACCAAAACACAACATGGACGTCCTACGAAAAATCTTTATGCAGAGTAGAGGTTCCTTGTGTCCAGATCGACTCGCACTAAAGAAATCGATCAAGCAACAAAAAGCTTTTCACTTTAAAAGCCGCCTCGGGAGCTAAGACACCATGTGACCTTGTTTTTAGTACAATAAACGACAAATGCTACCCTGACACAGAAGAAGGTCTTAGGTCTAAATCTCTGCAGCTCGGACATACAACACATGTTGCAGGATGACTGTTGGTAATCCTGCTGCTCTGTAGCTCCTCTGTTTTCCCATGAAGATAATGCCAACTCAAACTGAATGCAGCTGCTGCAGATGTGTAGGCTTAATGGCCCTGGTGAGTCTATATAGAGCTCGATTCTTTGTGACTGTGGAGTCACGTCGACGGATCGTGCCCTGACTGGGTCATGTTTGTTGTCTTTTAATATATATCTGCACACAGATCACAGTTAAGCTGATTTCCTTCGTAAGCAATGTTGCTGTATCTCCAGAGTTGTGTGCGTATACACACACAGAGACACGGTTTAACCCCTGAACAGCAGTTCTTACATATGCTGAATTTGAATTAAAAAATCAATCTAGTGATAAAATCAGATACAGATTTAGTCTTGCTGATAACCTCACACTCAGTACACACACTGTGGCTTCTTCGGCAGAACAAAAATAGTTTTTGTGTAAAAGAAAATGAAAACTTAACCAAGAGCGTCTGTTCTGTGAGGGAGTCGACACATTAATATTGTTTCTGACAGTCGGCATTCCTGTACATAAAAGGGAATTAAAGTTAGAGCCAGACTCATATGAGCCTCTCATGGTATCTGCGTTTGTTTTTTATTTGATAGAATAAAGCTTATATTTTATATGTATAAATATGTTTATTTAATATGTTGAAGTCCGATATATTTGTGTTTTATTTTATTTATACATTTTATGGTTGAAAACCTCAATACAATTTCTTTGTCATCAGGCCACATTTAAAGAATTGCTCCCAACCTTTTCTTTTAATATTGGTTACTTCCTGATATCTGTATCAGCCCCGAAAATCTATTGGTCGGACTCTAATTAGAATACCGAGTTTTTGAGAAGTTAAACAGGTAGATTCCAGCCTGAACAGATCCAGATGTCAGACGGTGCTTTTTAAGAAGCTGATTCTTAACAATGGCTGCAGAAACTCCCAAAAGCAGGAGAAGAGATTGTGTCTGTTCCAGACAGAGTAGAAGAAAAACATTTCCTGCGAAGGTAACAGGCAGCGGCGCGATAGCGTTTAAGAGTCCGACAGTTCATACCTCCAGCCGTGGACACGGAAGCCGGGGCACTGGTCTCCACAGCGCATACAGGGCTGACCTCTGTCCGGGTCCTCTTCCTCCTGCTGGAAACAAAACACAATCCTCACTGCAGCTCACATCGTGAACGTACGATTAACACAAACTGACACAAGTTAGAAAAACACAGTTAAAACGCACCGTGTGTGTCACACATGGCCACAGCAGCATCGACGTCATATCGAGTGATGTTTCCACTGGAGCCGCCAGCAGAATGCACTTAAAGCCTTTAGTTTAGCAGCGTTTGGGATGGATTATGAGTCGCTATAAATTATTAATGACATAACACTGCAGACTTATAATGAACATAACATGCGAGTGCAACTGTATAGATATATAAAGCAAATAAAACTACACCACTGGTCAGGTGGTTAGCTCTGAATACACAAAGAAGGTTCCAGGGTCGAATCCCAGTTCAGTCGGGGTCTCGAGTTTGAATGTTGTCTATGTGGGTGAAGGTCTCTGCTCCGGCTTCCTCCCACAGTCTAAACATGACCTGCCTGAAGAGGATAAGCGCTGGAGATAATCGATTGATGATCCAATATCGGTATCCGGTGACGACATTGACGTAACTACCAGATGTCCCAGATAAATATGTAATAATTCACTTTGAAGCCCATTACTAAATGCTGTAGATCAAGTAATTACTGTATTAGTAATTAAACATTTGTTCAAAGATATCCTGCACTCTCCATTCTCTCATCACAGCTCCTCCTCACTAATCACCAGGGTACTACATCTTGCAGTGGGAGTTAAACTTGACATTACTTAACCTCTGGCTAAACCTGTTAATTTCGCATCAGCCCTCAAATTCAGCCTCGCGGTTCAATTGAATTTGGAGTCCGAGGAGCGCCGCGCTGCCGGTTCTGAAGCGACAACAGAGAAATAAGTAACACATGGAGTCAAATCTCAAAAGTGCCTTTCGCCAAAAGTGCTGAGCGATGCATCTGACTAAGCCACCAGCGTGTGAAGCTTCGCTCTAAACCAACTAGCTCGTATCTCACTGCTATTCCTGCAGCCTTGTGTGTGTGTGTGTGTGTTGTGTGTGTCTGTGTGTGTGTTGTTGGACACACTCTGCAGACACAGGCCTCTTTTTAGAGATGAGAGGAAGGAAGCAGACACAGGATGAGAACTGCACCCTTTCCCTCTCCATGCAGTCTCCACTTTCTTTCCCTCTAAAGCCTTCACTCCACTGCACCTCTCATATCTCGTGCATGTGAAACGTTTACTGTCGATAGGGATTGTGTTTTTTCTATGTTAATTATTAGCTCTTTCCAGATTGGTAAAAAACACTAACTCTCTGACACTGTTGTTTTTAGCTCCAGAACTTGGATTATGTACCTCATTTTGTTCCTGCAACAGCTGGAAAGGTTTTTAAATGGACCTCATGCACAGAACTCAACTTTCAAACTCAAACACAACCCTTGGATCTTTTACCTCTAACGCATGAGTCAAGTTTCACATGAGGACGTACACTCCCATGAGCGCTGACGCCGACCGAGTTTAATGAGCAAAGCAATAAAATGAAGATATGTGACACAGCGAGGTACCTGTGCATACCTGTCCAACCACACACACACACACACACACACACACACACACACACACACACACACACACTAAAGAACAGCAGCACGCACAACTCCCCCAGACGTATATTCACTTCAAGCCTGATTCCCAAGCCAGAGTTTTTGCAAAGAACATTATCAAACTGCAATGAATGACTTTGATTAGGGCACCAGGGAGTTTGCTTTGCTTATCTCAACTGATAACTGAGGCCGTAGCAAGGGTTTCAAGTGCTGCGCTAATGCACCGAGAAGCCACAGAGCGATTAGCCGCTGGTTTTCCTGCAGCTTTGAACATTAATCATGCGTTTTCTCCATTAGAAATCATTCTGTCCGTGAAGCCTCCTGAGCGGTTCCAGGGTGGGGGTGGTAGGTTCCCTGCACAACATCCAGTTTCGTAGCAACATGAACAAGTTAGTCCAGAATAGTCTCCACATGCCTTATTTAAAATGCCAGTGTGCCGTGCAAACAACACACACACACACACACACACACACACACACACACACACACACACACACACACACACACACACACACACACACACATGGATACAGGACGACCTGTGTCACGCAGCCTTATTAATCACAATGTTGAGTATGTTAACAGGAGCAGGTATGAAAGGTGACATGACAGGCTAAATGGAGCATACAGAGATTTCTGGGTGACTGAACCTGTCAGTTGTTATTTCCTTTGGAAGCAGCTCCTGAGCTGTCACACACTAACATGGGGACCAACACACACACACACACACACACACACACACACACACACACACACACACACACAGACACACACACAGACACACACATTAAAAAAAACCTTTACATTTAATCCTGGCGTACCGCTACAGTCCTTAAATATTACGTTTATCAAGGTTACAGAAAATGTGAATAGCTGCAGGATGGAAACGCTTGTGGAAACTGTAGCCGACCTGAGATGATTGCACTTCAGGAGACGACAGGGTGTCACTGACTCTCCATTCATCCCGGGAAGAAATGAAACGACACTTTATCTGTTCATGTTCTCACTGTCATTCTCCTCCACTCGGGCCGGGGCCATGTTTGACCTGGTTTATTCTTCAGAAGTGGAGTTTGAGGAGTGGGAGCAGCTTGAACTCATTTACGTCATTACTTCTTTATGATCCGTGTGTTGACAGAGAACATTTCATTGTTTGCCTCTGAACCTCTTTGAGAATCAGTCACAACACAACACAACAAACTGTAACCACAGCAGAGTCACCGGAGAAGCAACAACACAAACCTGTGAGCTTAATGTGGAGATAATCAGGGGGTTGTTGTACAGTTACTTTGAATGGTATGCATTGTATTGCAGATATGAACTTCTACTTCAGGTTGCCTCTGAAGAACCGGCTCGGGACAACACATGAAAATGAACCTATAGAGCTAATTCAAAGTATTTCGTCTCTCGATCAATGAGCACAATAAAATACATCGATAAAAATAGTGGTTTCTGCTTAAGTTTGATAACAGTGATGTTAATGTAACTGTTTAGTAAGTAAGATATGTGTTAAGATAAGTATAAATGAAGATTTGCTGTAGCTCAGGGTCATTTTTTAAAATCCAAAGACATAAATATATACATCTTGATATACAAATATATAGATAACAGCTCCCGAGGCAGCCATTCGATCAGCTGTGAGTTTGAAAACCCCACCTCCGGCAACCGAGGTTAATTTTTCTGATTGGAAACAACCCTAACCCTAACCCACTGTAAACACTTACAGTGTAATATTAGTCGTCTGATGCAGAGCGACGCCCACTGTGTCTCGCAAACCTCCTCTAATTATTTTCTGCCTGAATTTCTCCGGGAGGTGGATGAGACGGACGTCTGTTCAAATTAGATTAAGCTCAGCATAATGATCCGGTTTGGAGAAAGTCCAAACTGTGGATATACAAACTATGGTCTCTCTTCACTACTCGCAGCTTGTTGACGCTCCCTAACTCTCCACCAGGCCCGCTCCCCACAACAAAATGAACTTGTGACTTTCTCACTCACTTCAAGTTTGTAATTAAGAGATAAGGACGGGTAAAAGTGTGACGTAATCGATAATAAAGGATTAGGAATCCTGAGAAAAGCCTTGAGTTTACTTGAAATTGCTTTTTTCCGTTTTTGTGCAACACGAGAACATCCTGGACGGTTTTCACCACCAGTTTGAAATGTTCCGTCCATTTCCCGTTTATTTGACTTAACACTAACTTAACTTAAGCTCTATTCAAAGGGAGATAATGTATTTTATGATGTGGCGCTACACAAATAAAATAAAATTGACTTGAATAAATATGATAAAAACCTTTCAACTTGTTTCTTATTAACACTGCATGTGATTACAAAACCAAACCACTATTTCTCCTGCCACCTCCCAGCTGCTGTTTCCTCCTTGTTAGTCTAAACGTGGAGGAACCTTGAATTTACTGACTCTATTTTGAAGGAGCCACATGTCAACCTTGAACATTACCCGCTGCCACTTGGTGCTACTTTGCCTTGAATGTCTCCTTATCACGACGCCGGTGTCAAGGCTGCACAGAGACTTAAAGGCTTCGGTGTGAGTTTCCTCTCAGTCTTCCACGAAAAGACGTCAACTCGGTGACCCGACGACGACGACGAGGTCCGCCCATTGTGCTGTGCGTGAAGGATGTGAGGGAAGTGCTGGTAGGAAGTTTCTTCTAAACCCAACGTGGGTAAAGTAAATACTACAATCGCAAGTTCACATGAGCTCACATGCTCACACTTAGAGCGCGGCGGACGTTTCATATCAGCTCCCTCACTCTTCTCCAGCGGGTTGAATCACATGGCGTTCGTTTGCTTGATCTCTGTTGCTACCAGGTAACCGTGCAACCAGGTAATGGGCAAACTGAGAGCCGGCCAATTCTGTTATCTGACATCAGCAGGCGATCACATCGACTCAGCAGGAGCTTACTGCTTATAATATGAGAATACACCTGAGTGTTGTCTTTAGGTCCTCACTAAGAGAGTAGAACTCCTGAGGTGCGAGAGAAAGACTCTGGAGAGCTTCTGACCCAAATAAGAGAAATGTGTCATTTGGATTTTGTTGCTGCGGTGCAGGAGGGGTTAAACATTAACAGGAGAGGTCAGAGGTCGGGGGCCTTTGCTGCAGAGGCATGCAGAGTCGATGCACCTCTCCTCACTGGACATGATCAGACAGACAGTTTGCAGGTCGAGCGTCTCCAGGCCCGAGAACAAGCTGACAACAAAACTGTTGTCTCAGATCAGTCGTATCGAGTTTTCTGTTACTGGATCTGAACGTACGTCCACGAAACCCAGTGTTCCACCATATCTTTACATCTGCAACATATGACATCAATATCAAACTCTTACGTTCCCATGAATCACCAGTTGCATCCTTATAGTCAACAAATAATTTGTTTACGAACAATTAGTCAAATACATGCATCTTATTAAGTATTTAAACATCTACTCGGTACTTATAAATATCTGTGTTGTAAAATGATCTGTAATTCACTTTTGCGGCGCTGATGTAATGAAGTGTTGCATAAAGTATTCATGATTTCATGAATACTTTATAAGTGTAGTTATTGTACGTGTGAGGTGGGAACAGGTGTCAGAGTGTTTACATGGTGTGAGAGCACTGACGCAAAAAAGGACAAGTTGCAGGATCTCCATTAAAAACTAGATATGAGCCTTTCACAGACATATTTAAATATGAGTTTATGTTTGCAGATATGAAAACTTTTATTTTACAGAATAAACAATGTGCATTTATGTTTAAATCTTACCAAAAAAAGTTCTTAGTTAGTTCCTAGTGCTTTTATGGAACAAGCTCCCAGAGACCTGCACATCTTAGTTCTTTGAAATCAATGCAGGGAGCAGTTTCCTGTTTGGCCTTTTATTAAATCATACAACCATTAATTTATAATATTGACAATTTGTCAAGACGCCTTTTAAATTCTAGGTAAAGCACTTTGAGTTGCCTTGTTCTTGAAATGCGCTTAACAAATAAACTTGCCTTAGTTCAATTTCTATATATTTGGTTGTATTTCATTCTTATTAGGCGTTATTTATTAATAAAGAGTAGGTTTTAACTGTAATACATCAAACCTCAATGACATGAGAAGTGTTTGATAATGACAGCTTAGGAATCATTGATAATTATTGTAATATGCACATATATGCACCTAATATTGGACAAATCCCTAACACCAGAGTCCAGGAGAAGAAGAGTTAATATCCTGAGTCCACTTTGTGTGTGTGAGTGTCACCGGAAGTGGTGTGGCTGTTGTCCCAGTGTGCTGCTGCAGATCCAGATGTTTCAGCCCGGCCACACAGCTGTGAGCCCTGGAAACGAGCCTCGCTTGCTCTGTAAGCTGCCTGCCCGTGTCTCTGGGGCTGGATTCCAAACGAGGAGATGATTTATCTGAGCTTTAATTGCTGCTGTGATGAGAACATGACACATGTTCATGTTCCATCCACATCCCGACATGCTCAGGTGGAGAAACACTGTGACGTATAGCCTGACCCCCTCCTGACTCCACCTGGGGCGCGTGGACCGAGGCAGGACACAAAGAATGGAGCTTTTTAAGGGAATTAGGATTTTTTTTTTTTTAAAACAGCATCGAACTGTGTATTTGAAGTGTTTGAAAGTAGTGGGACGTTCTCACTCAACGACAATTCACCCGCACAGACGCCAGGTGAAGGTGGGACAAAGTTCCCGGGACTCTTTTCTGTGCTGGGAAAAACCCAACAAGCTCCTATTTAAAACACAAACACGACCGCGAGACCTGAAGGCGAATCACTTGATGTGTTTCGTGGGGGAACTTTTAAAATCCTCTTGTGGTTTTAATGAAGTTGTAAAAGTGAAGAAAGAGAAACTCACCGAGCGGCTGGAGCGTCGCTTCTTGGAGCCGCGCAGGAACATGATGGCGACGCGACGAAGGAACGACCGGTTTCCCGGAGTGAAGGATGGAAAACCAGGTGACAAACACACGTGTGAGGAGATGTAACACAACACGGTGTGTGTCCGACTACATGATGTCGCGCTCTGACTTCACTGAGCTCCTCATTCCGCCTCACACACACTCACACACACACACACACTCACACTCCGCCGAGGACAAGCTGGTCCCAGTAGAGAGAATGGGACTTCTGGGTCGAGCTTTTCAAAGTAAAACAGTAACTACTTGCTCTGCAGGTTGTGCAGCTGCAGGATCCAGATGTGAAACTGCTGGATCAATTAATAATACATATATAAACATCTCTCTTGTTATTTTTACTGCACTATTTTTTTAATAGTTAGCTCTTTCTACATTGCTTTTATTTTAATTTAACTGTTGCACCGCTGAGCAGACTGGTTTGTTCTTGTCCAACAATAAAGAAATAAAACTTGAAACTTCATTATAACAACCAGTCTGACAGAGCTTAAGTAAATATGACGGTTACACAACTTCTCTTTCTTCTTCTCTTTTCACATTTATTGAGCTGAAAAGACATTAAAAGTTACACCTTAATGAATAAATGTTGAGTGGATACACATTATGTAAATGTTTGGGTCAATAGATTTACTTTTCTATATTTTTTTTTTTCAAACGTAATAACGCTTTTATTTAGAAGGTGCCAACCCTTAACAGGTATCCTGGCAGTAAATATATCTAACTTGACAACGTTCCTACTTTATCTCGTGTCCACAGACCTGATGCAAAGTTTGTATTTCTCCAAGGCTACAGGGAAGTTGACTGTTTAATTTATTATATTCACTTTGCTTTATAAACCTCAACACATTTTAAATCAGGTCAACATTAGTCTTTCTTGGTGCATCTGATTCACAGTCTGATTCAAATGGCTTCATTGAGCATGGGAGCAGTAAACGTATGGATAAATATTCCTAAATGTGATTTTTTTGGACAATGAAATATGACCAAATGCAACAGAGTTAAGCTCGAGGGGAAAGATATTGTTGATCTCAGGCTGCTGCAGCAGAAGCAACATGGGGACTTTGTTTTACAGCAGTCAGTTTGACCCCAAACTTGAAAGGATTGTCATTCCACTGGAGGTCTTTAAAATGACATGGGTAATACAGACGTCATTGCAATCAAAGTAGTTAAAGGCTTTTATAATGTAATCTTGATATGAAAAAGTCAGGACAGTGTGTATAAGTGCAGCAGAAACTGTGCAGATGAGATTAGAGATCAGAGATAACGTGCTGCACTCGTGAGGATTGTGTAAGAACAAAGTTAATTCCTGATCATATCTGAACAGCAGCAGCCTGAGGGGAGACTCACGCTGACGCTTCAATAACCACATTAACATCTTTCAACATCAATGTGATGCGTGAGACAGGAGCTGTTTCCAATTTAGCAATTCATTCCAGATAATGTGTAATAGTCTGCTTCCCTCTAGTGGCAATCGTATAGATGACACGTCTAACCCTAGTATATCTAGACACATATGACATTAAATGAATTGGTAGTTGAGTTGTTGGATTGTGTTGTATGAGAAATTATCATTTCAGATTTTCTTTCCAGTGAAAATGGCTTTTATTTCCCAAAGCTTGACTGCTTTGATTTATTTTTTAAGTTACAAACGGCAGACTCCTGTAAAGTCTGTTAGGAAAAAAAATACAAAATAACAACGAGGCACTTTAGTTGGACAAATAACGGAAAAGGCCAAAGGAGACAGTTACTCAACATATTAAAATTCTATTGTATCAAATACGTGTTTTTTCTTAGGAAATTTAACTTTTTTCTTGATCTACCACATGTACAAAAAAAAACTGTACTGAACAACTGGACTGTAAAAATAAGACACTGCACCTTAGAAACGTGTTAAAATGTAAGAACAAAAAAACACAACACAACCTGAGCAAGAATCAAAGTATACAGGTACAACTTGAGGACGACACTAGTTCAATAACAAATGATGTGGTTGAAAGTTAGTGGATGTCTAACAAACAAATAAAACTCGGATTAGTTTCGAAACACCCAAGAGATTCATGGTAATGGCAAGAGAGCCCATCAGATGTTTAGGACTCAGGAGTGAATGATGAACACGATAGAAGTATCTGGTTAAGGCACCGTAACACACACAGGAAGAAAATGTTTAAACCGCTGAGAAACCTCCAGGAAAATACACAAATATAAAACCAAGAAGATTAAAGTCGTGATGTTAAACAGCTCAGAAAGCATTCCATTCATGTGTCAATTACTTGTGACGTCCACAATGGCAGTTACTACTTAATACAGCAGTGCATTAACAGTAGACATGTATCAGACAAGCTGCGTGAAGGCATCAACCAAACTTTTACACCGTGTGTTGTTTACAGTTTTCCCTTTCTTTTTTTATTAAATCAGTGGCACATCGAGGTTGGACTTAAGGTTTCTGAGAGGATTTCCTCTTTATTTTGTCTGACATGCAGTCGCAGATGTTTGGTACCACTCACTCAGGCTGTGTCATCCTCCTCTCAGGCGCAGGCCCCTAAAACAAATCTGTCGTCCTATCACACCGTTCAGTGGCATTGATTAAACTGTGACCTGTTCACTTTACTGTCCATCGTCTTCTCTGCTCCACCCTTTTGTTAACGTCTGCACAAATGTCCTCTTCTTCTCTTTCTTCTTGTTGTTGTTCTTCTTCTGCTGTTGCTGCTGCGCTCCTAACGCAGGCACATGCGTCTTGGAGTGTTTAAACTCTGTCGTCTGCAAGAAGAAACAAAAGGCCAGACATTGGGGATTAAAAGATTAAAAATATTGTTGTTATGGGATTGTCGTGATAAAAATGTGCTGCTCTTACCGGTGGAAGCTGCCGTGTGCTGCCGTGTGCTCTTGATTTGCATGAAGATGGTGTAGGTATCGTAAGCGAACAACAGACCAGCGATCAAACCAAACACCTGAAGCACAACAACTCAGGATCAGAATAAGACTCATAAAACTTCGTTGGTTAAAGCAAACATTGAAATGGAAATACATGAAAATACTGTATGAAACTAGAGTTACCACCTTGTGGTTGTTTGCCTTCACTCATCAGTGCCGTTTTAGTTATCATACTTTTTTCCCATACTCATGAGGTAAGTGTGACCTATGACCATCCAAAGCTAATCAGTAATCTGTGAGTCTGAGCCAAATTTGAAAGGATTCATTATGGAAATATCCTCCTTTCATAGAAACAGCATCATCCAGTGGTAAAGGTTCAGTACTGCATCACAGACCGTGGACTGACCTTTCAGAGAGATTAAAACAACGCATACCCCCCCCCCCCCCCTCTCATCTGTAACACCTGTCACCACGTTAAGGAAAATAATTGACACCAATCCCCTAAATATGTCTGAATTTTTCATCGCCATTCACACAGAAATCTCAGAGAAATCCACAAAAGAAGTTTTAAAAAAAAAAAACACTCCATCTCACAATGTTTAAGAAAGTGAAAAAAAACTGAGTGGATTATGAAAGACACACCCTCCTTGGTGGAGGTGATGGTGTCTTGGTTTAAGGTGTGTGTGTATAAACAGGGGAGCAGGATTAAAACTAGCAGAGACTGGATTTACACAAACCACCGGGAATGTTGTGGTCGGGGAAAAAAGTGAGATTTACCTTTAACCAACAGAGCTCTAACAGTAGCATATATTACAACAATAAATGATACAAATAATTTTAAAAAAAACTAACTGACGATAAAGAAAGAAAGAGCAAAACAACTGAAAACCTAATATCAATAATGAATCATCTAACTTTAGGCCTTTTTGAGGAAAGTGTAGTCAATGCTTTTAATACTTTGAGCCTGTTTCATGACTTCTGCTGCATTCATAGTACAAACAGTGGGTGTGTCCTGCATTATTTAAATAGCTGTGTGTGTTGCCTCCAGTTTCCTGCACACTCTTCCTCAACCCTGCTCTTCTCTCTTCTCACTGGGGTTGTGGGCGATGATAAAATCAAACATTTCGGGACAGCTCACAATGAAGTGAAGCCGAGCCTCTGAACCATAAAACTGGCAGTTACAGATTTCTAGAAATGTGTCTGAGACATGCAAACTGTGACACAACGGCCGTGTGTTCTCCACTTGACTTTAAAAAAAAGAGGAAGGAAGTGTGAGAGTTGTGAAAATGTAGTGATTGCGAAATGTTTCAGGGTTCAGCTGAGAAGTCAAGCGGAGTCACGGTGGCTGAACTTACTCCGCCTGCGATACGAGCGCCGTCCCCAGATCCTCCAATGACACAGATCAGAGAAGTGATTAAGTAAAGGACGGCTCCGATACCAGCACGGAAAAGATCCTGTAGAGAAGGAGGAAGCAGAGGTTGAAGCATTTTGCAACTATGCACATGTGTGCGAGTGTGTGTGTGTGTGTGTGTGTGTGTGTGTGTGTGTGTGTGTGTGTGTGTGTGTGTGTGTGTTGGTGGTAATCCACATTGAACACTCACACTCCAGACCCAGTTGACCACTTGGATCTGCTTGTCCAGCTCCATCATGAAGATGCCGAAGAAGACCATGGCGAAGACCATCTCACAGATGGCCACAGCGGAGTAGCCTCCATACAAAGACGCAGCATAGCAGATGAGGATGATTAAACTGATGGACTGAGAGGGACAACAGGAGAAGGAGGGGGGGGGGGGGGGGGGGGGGGGGGGGGGGAGAAAACAAAGTGAGAATTAGAAGGAGACTCGAGACTTCATGGATCTGGAACCCTAAATGTGCCAGATCCATCAATTATTTCATGGGCAAATTGGTGATAATGTCTAAAAATGGCAAAATCCTGCCAGGGTAAAGAAAGGGATTTCTTTTTTTCTGCATGCAACGCTTCGTCCAGATCAACGTTAGAGTTTTATCAGTTATTTATGACCCACGTCCCATCCTTTCACCAAGTTTTGTGTAAATATGTTCAGCAGTTTTTGCGTAATCCTGCTGAAAATCAAACAAATCAACCAACATAGGGGAAAACATGGCCTCTTTGAGTTAAGATCCCAGAATGCTTCAGGGTTATGCCAGAAATCCAACAAATGCTGCGTGTCAGCTGCCCTCTATGTGTTACACTCGGCAGGTCACAGATCAGCTGCAACTCAGCCCGAGAGAGGCCGGGTCATCTCAGTACTCAGTGTCCACTCAATAGTCAGGATCGGTCAGACAGTAAATCTCTCAAACAAAGCCGACACTGTTGTCGTTCGTGTTTACTCCAACCAGTTCACAATTCAACATCCACACAAGGTCAGGGAAAAAGTATTTTCTGCACAAAAACACCATTAAACTGGCACTAGATTATATTACTGTCAAATAACACACTGTCAGTCGATCACATGCAGCCTCTTACTAGATTTACAGTGAGTGTTTGTTCCATCAGTCATATCTTTTCATGCGAGAGGAAAGAAATCTGTGAGCATTCTTCTCAGTCCATTCCGCTGAAACGCTGCCAATGTGGAGAAATCTTAAACGTGGGCAGCCGGCGGCTCAGAGGCTTTCTGCTGTCAAACTGTGTGGGAAGACGTTTTCACACAACAGGGACACACACACACACACACACACACCGAGCTCTTTACTCTGAACACCACACTGAGACCGAGTCGTTCCTCACTTCACTTCTTTGTGGCCTTGATTCCGCCGTGCGTTGGAAACTCTGCTTTAAGACTGTGGTCTTAAAGACGTATGTCACAGAACTGCCGCATATTTGTTCACGCTGCTGATATCAGGTTTTACGACGTCACAAAGGCTTTCTGCTGGATTCTGATCTGGTTCATTGAGGGGCACTGAACTCAGCGTCATGTTCACGTTACACAGTCTTATCTAAATTGTGGTAAAAATCCCAGACAGGCTGTGTCATTAAATCGATGACTGACTGGTATTAATGGGCCCCATTACACCACCAGCAGCCTGGACAGTTGGCACAAGACAGGATATCGATCCGTGCTGTTGATGCGAGATTTTGACCCGACAATCTGTAACAGCCTCATCAGACTAGTCTCTGACTGTCCAGTGTTAGAGACTTCTTCATCTCTCATCTTCTCTGACAGGAACCCGACATGTTCTGCTGCTGCTGCTGTCGTCGTCCATCCACCTCAAGATTCACCATGTTCTTTATTGGGAGAAGCTTTGCTGCCAGTCACCATTGTAAAGCGTCTTTATCTCAGTGACCGTTGCCTCTCTTATCAACAAGGCATGTCCGTCTGCAGGAATACTCAACCCAGACCTTTACTCAGACCAGGAATCATGTTACTGAGATCACTTTTATTAGTTTGACTTGATTATCGGCTTATTATTGGCTTCCGGTTAAATCTAGAATAGAATTTAAAATTCTTCTCCTCACCTTCAAGGCCCTTAATAATATGGCACCACTATATCTTAAAGAGCTGATAGTACCATATAACCCCACTAGAGCACTGCGCTCCCAGAATTCAGGATTACTTGTCGTCCCGAAAGTCTCTAAAAGTAGAGTAGGAGCCAGAACCTTCAGCTACCAAGCACCTCTCCTGTGGAATCATCTCCCACTTTCAATTCGGGAGGCAGACACCATCTGTATGTTTAAGAGTAGGCTTAAAACCTTCCTTTTTGATAAAGCTTATAGTTAGAGCCGGTCCAGGCTTATCCTGGACCTGCTCTTAGTTATGCTGCTATAGGTCAAGAAGGTCGGGGGACACATGACACTCGGAGCTTCTCTTTCCTGCTTCTCCTTCCACTTCTCAAACTGTTACCACATCAATGTAATTCATATCCCATCAATACATGTTACTGACTTGACTTCTTCCCCGGAGTCCCTTTGCCCTATCGTCCGCAGATCCGGGGCCGCAGCTGTGGCCACATCATGGATTAGGATCTGTGGATCGTGTATCAGAGATCGTAATGGTGGATCCAGTATGGCGGATTCTGTGTCGTGCTGGCTGATCGTGGTGGTAGAGGCGGATCCTTTGTCGTGTTGGCGTCCGATGGTGGTGGTGGACCACGACCGAGGTGGCAGCTGACGATGGATCCTAGGTGGCGGCGGTGGACAGTGACTGTGGACTATGGTGGCATCCGATCTTGATGGTGTATCGTGATCTTGCTGGCTGCTGTCCATGGACTATGGTTGCAGCGGGACTGCTGATACGGAGAGGAGTACTTCTCCTCAGATACTTGACCATTGGTGACATTAGTCCACCAATTCACCTGTTTGCCCTTGTCAATGCTGCTAGGGCCTCTGTCTTGGTCATGTTTACACTTGACATCTATTGCACTTCTGTCCATCCTGGGAGAGGGATCCCTCACATGTGGCTCTCTCTGAGGTTTCTATGTTCTTTTTACCCTGTTAAAAGGGTTTTTTAGTAGTTTTTCCTTACTCTTGTTGAGGGTTAAGGGCAGAGGATGTCACACCCTGTTAAAGCCCTATGAGACAAATTGTGATTTGTGAATATGGGCTATACAAATAAAATTTGATTGATTGATTGATTATCAACTGGAGCTCATGACCAGTGTCTTCTCGATCCTGTGCACTGCACGGCTGTCACATGATTGATTGGATAACTGGAAGAATAAGCGGGTATAAAAGTGTTCCTAATAAAGTGCTCAGTGAGTGTATGACAGCTGTGAAGGGGTTGAAACTTAATACAGATTCCCAAAGCCAATTTAAAGTACTATGAGACAATAAACTGTTGGCCCACCCTGTATTTGATTGTACATTTTGTATCTGTAGGTAAAATTAGTTTTTTCTGAAACATTTATCTGGATTTCTCTCCTGTGACAAAATATATATAATATAAATATGGTAAAATAACCTATTATTATGCGATGCTTACTAAATAAGTCAGTTCTGATTCGGATGTATATTTTAGAGAAGCACATTTTGCACATTGCAGTGTTTTATTCTCAGACACAGACAACTTGGAGGCAAGTGTCGAATCGCGGCGGTCTATACGTTACACACATGATGCAACCTACTCGACACCCACCCGACATCTGTCACTGCTGCTTCCCCTCCCCTCCAACGCAACTGTTGCACAAACGCGCAGCCGGCCCGCCCGACACATCAGTGGTGGATGTGTTCTGGGGAATGGCACAGGCTGCCTCTGTAGAGTAGCGAGCTGCTCGAGGCCAAGGCCCCAGACAAAAGAGGCTCTATTCAGGCCCAGAGTAGCCGGCGTACAGAGAAACACCCACTGCACGGGTCCCTGAGAACAAGAAAGGCTCTGAGTCGTCCACACCTTTCTGTTTTCCACACAGCGGTGGATCTGTCTGCGTGGGTCCGCTTTTAAAAAGGGATCCCAGCTCGGTTCTATTCACATCGCTATAATGAGCCGCTCTTTTAAAACTGACTGGAGGGAAATTGTTCTGAACGGTTTGGCTAATTATAGTCAGCAGCAACACGAGAGCCAGGAGGTTGTGTGTTGTGCAGCGATGCACCAAACAGCCACGGTTGCTAGGGAAGTCCCTTACATTTTGGGGCGGATTTCAACGCTCGCTGTGGCTAACGTTTTTACCATGTGTGTTCAGGGCAAAATGGAAAGTTTGGGTTTTCGTTTGTTCGCTGTGACTCAATGTTTCTCAAACGTCGAAGAATTTCCTATAAGGAGGGAACCAAGGAGAAATGATCTCCAGTCATAAAACAGTAAGATGATCATTTATTATTCATAATGCATAACAGTGAGGTGAAGGATCAACTCAGTGCATGAGTCATCCTGACTTATCACTCACAGCAGACAGAAATCCGCTCTACATGGGTGTGACTGTGACCTGCGTGTTCCAAGTTTAGTCCTGCCGCTGACAGGAGGCAGAAAAGAAAAGAAAATCTATCCACATGTCATTTGACAGGGTGTGGAAGCTGTGCTGTCAAAACTTGCTGACTCCAAAATGTCAACAAAAAAAAAAATCCTTGACACTTTTAACCTCAACTCGCTGGTAGATCTGAAACTGGTAATCGCTGCTGTGGTTGAAACTGTTATTTCCCATTAGATTGGACATAATAAGCACTAACGACATTGCTCTTCCTGTTTCCCTCCCCCTATCCTCTCCCTGCATTGTAAACTATTTCAAATATCCAACATCACTGATGACTTCCTTAGGAGAAGAGTCCTGAGAGGGAGAAGCGAACTGGCTGTCGAGTCCAGCGACGCACTAACATGTATCCTTGAATGGCACACCGGAGATGTGTGCTAAGCAGTTCACGCATTCTTTGTTCCTCGGGGCCAAACTTCACACACAGCCTGGAATTTCCATTAGATCCACAAAAAAAAAAAAAGAGAGAAACATTTTAGAGTGGGTGGACAGCTGACCAGCAGCATCTGAGGCCCTGCTGTATAATGAGCTCTCTGAGTTATGAGAGCAGAGCTTTTAGTCACTGACACAAAGAGCTTTCAACGCTTTTTAGAAACTGGGAAAGTAAAAACACTGTGGTTACAGGAACACATTCAGTGCTGTGACGGCTTCTGTGGTAAAACAGTGCATGTGAAGGCTTCTGTGGTAAAACAGTGCATGTGCACAGAGAGGAGAGATAAAAACTTGCATTCATATAATTGATACGAGACTCACATTACTCAATTGCAATAAGAAAATGTCCTGCTTTAAAATGTTTACTTGAGTACATGTACTTAAAGTACCAAAAGTAAAGACTTTTTTTTAACTTTTAATTTCTATGTTTTCACATATATGTTTTTTGAGCAATTGTTTTTATCCGTTCCAATTTAGACTGTTGATTTTATTACCAGTCTGTTTTATTTTGCTGCCATTTGAAAGCATTTTGTTATGTGGATTTTGAAAAGTTCTCTATAAATGAAGTTTATTATCATTATTGTTGTATTATTATTATTATGTATGCAGACAGGCCATGGCTTACTATGTTATTGACTCGTTACTAAGGCAGTGAGCTGCAAATGGTACTTTAATGTTGCAGTTTTTTCAAAATTTGGATTTATTTGCAGTTTAACTTATAACAACGCATCATATCTACCTCTGCCAAGGAGGTTATGTTTTCACCACTGTCTGTTTGTCTGTTTATTTGTTTGTCAACAGGATTCACGGGAAACTACCGTATGGATTACCATGAAACTGGAGGGTAAGATTGGACCTGAGCCAAGGGAGAAGCCATTAACATTTGGCAGGCATGGGTATAAAGGGGCGGATCCATACATTCTTTTCCACTGTCTCTAACATTTCGACACAGGGCGTATTTTGACATGTTCCCAGGAAATAATGCACGGAGCGTGAGGGAAGAAGAATCTGCTGTATCTACGGTCCTGACATCTACGAGCGTGTGTGCAATTTGGTGTGGAGAAGATCTGGATCCAGCAGATATAAAACCGGATATGTTTTGCATGTAAAGTACAAATGTGCACGGTGACGACTGTGAGCGTGAAACAAATGCACTCGGCTCCTACACTGGAAACTTGTGTGAAGCCTTTAAGGTCAGAGTGACTCGTGTGTTGGGAGAACTCGCTGCTGCGAAACGCAAACAAAAGGCGCCCATGTGAAAATACTGGTCAAGGACAGTATAAATACAGAGTTTTTCCATAGAGGAAGCGGTTGCCCTGAGGCCACAGCTCCCTCATCGCTGGTGCTGAGGTGTTGCTTTGGCTTTTCACTTTCCTCCTGTGGGCCAGATGTGCAAAATATAAAATTAGTTATGTGGCAGAGGAGGAGGAGGAGGAGGAGGAGGAGGAGGGAGGAGAAGAAAACTCACTTTCTACTTCTAGGAATGTGACATACATTTGCTTTTACTCTTCACCATATTTGGACCAGGGCTCATCTGCTGCTACAAATAGTACCCAGCCTGTGGTGGTGGGTGGGGAGGGAGACAGTG
The DNA here is from genome assembly GCA_006182925.3 of Reinhardtius hippoglossoides. Lineage (NCBI taxonomy): Eukaryota > Metazoa > Chordata > Actinopteri > Pleuronectiformes > Pleuronectidae > Reinhardtius > Reinhardtius hippoglossoides. Next base: position 22,938,975 of record CM031675.1, on the reverse strand, counting down.
GACTCGGTTAACCCGCATAAACCTCCCCTCTGCCATTAACACGCCACATTTGGTGCTTTGGTGCCAAATGACAAAACAAGAGGGGCCACATGTGACAGGTGAGAGACCCCCCCCCCCCCCCACCACCACCACCCACCCCCAACAACACATGCTCCACATTCCCTGACGACCCACGATCACTAAACACGGTTTTAAAAAGAAGGGAAATCAAAAATGAGAAATCAGAAATGGAGGCAGAAATCAAATCGATAAACAAGCACAGGCTACGACGAGTGGAGTATTGATGGACTGCAAACCACACGCGCACACACGCGCACACACACGTTGAGGTTTTAGCTCCAGTGAAAGTTAGGGGGGGGGGGGGGGGGGGGGGGGGTGAACTTACTATCTCTGCCGCGAGGATCACACCTTTCTGGGTCCTCACGTAACTTTTCAACTTCTCCAGGCAGCCGGCACCGGGGCTGGAGTCGCCTGGGTCGGCCATTCTGCGTCAGATAACTGATTCTATTTTCTATATATATATATATATGTGTATTTAAAAGATGACGCTTCCACAGGCTCGCGGGTGATGGACGGTTAGTTTGTCTTCTTCCACCGCGGCGGTTGGGTCTCCTTCTCCGGGGAGGGAAGGCAGGAGCAGAGGTGTAGCGGGTGTAATATCCTGGTTGGTCACGGTCGCAGCGGCTCTGCCTCGGAAGCTCTTGCTGTTGCTGTGCGTGAGGAGGAGGAGGAACCGAGGAGGAGCCGAGGAGGAACCGAGGAGGAGCCGAGGAGGAGCCGAGGGACCCGGGGACCGAGGCTCTGACCGCGGGGCGTTGTCCTCCCCTGGTGCCCCTGGTACTACAGGGCACAGAGGGTGAGGCCTTCACGAGCTGCCCGGAAAACACAACACTCTCGAGACCCGCCAGCTGCTGCCTTCAGGAGCACCTCGGAGGAAAATTCAATAATGACGTCAAACCCACTCATTGTCTACTCGACACTGTGCCGATGGAGGGGTGAGTGAAGTGCATGAAAACACGTTTTGAGTTTCAGGGATACATTTTGTCCTAATACAATGGAAGTCAATGGTTGCAGATTTAAAAAAAAGACAGAAAAAAGCATTAAAGCCTCCATACTGCTCCTGTGGTGTCACCCAAGTGTCCGTAAGCCCCGACATTCAAATTCGACTAGAAACGCGTCTTTTACACCGTGTTTTTAGCCTAATGTTCGCATGTTCGCTACCGGAAGTGCGGCTCCAGTGGACATTTAGGCTAAAACATGGTGGTCAAAGGTCAAGGGCAGTGTGAGATCACATTTGTTTTGCCCTGTGAACATGATATCTCTGGTACGCCTGGGAAAAACTCCTTCACATTCAATACAAACAATCGCTTGGACCAAGGATTGACTGATTTGATTTTGGTAACCAAGGGTCAAAGGTCACGGTCGCGTTGGCCTCACAAAGTATGTTGATGTTTTTTCCTGAACGCGATTGTTCAAATCAAGTTGAAATGTCTTCAAATTTGGCACAAAGATTCACTTGGACTCAAAGAAGAACTGATTCGATTTTGGTGGTCAAGGTCAAAGTTCAAGGTCACTGTAACCTCTCAAAACACATATTTTGCCTCGTGAATTTGATATCTCAGGTACATCCTGAAGGGAAATCCTTCAACTGTTGATCAGTTGTCACTTGGGCTCAAAGATGAACTGATCCGATTTCACTGGTAAGGTAAAGGTCTCGGTGACCTACATGAATCCAGAAATGTATGTTGACAGAAACCGAAAGTATTTCTAGTTCTTCTCGACATGTACATGCAGACGTGGAACACATTAAAACAGTAATTGTTCTGTTATTAGTCCATGCACATCCGATATTACATTAACCATAAAATAACAACCCAATCAGTATTTGATTCCTTAACTCTCAGATTAAGAACATGTCAATTATCTATACACAACAGTAACATTTCTTTCATGGTTTTCTATGGGGAATAAGTGAAATAAGATGAAATCTGATGAATATCTCTACAATTATAAGGAATGAAACCTGGTGAACCCCATACTTACCGTCCTTCTTATACTCGTATACAGCCATGCACATTTATTTATGTCAGTAATCACACCGCACATTCTACAGGAAATGCACATTCTAGTTTCATATGTATGTGTAGTGGTTCAGCTAACCTTCCTATTGGTCCACAGAGTATAAAGGTCAGTGTGTTTTTCTGTTTCCTGTATTAATGAAACTGGTAATTAACATTTTCAAACATAATTTGAGTAAACTCAACTCAGTGAAGCAAAAGCAAAAAACAAACAAATCAAACAAGTCAACTCCTATGAACAGAAGTACACATTTTAACCTTCAACAGAATAATTTCAAGTTTATTTCATTTTTGTTTCACATGGATCCCATATAATAAGAATACATCAGATTTCTGGAGAGTCTTGGATATTTTTTTTCTCTGACTTATCATTATCGTAAATACTAATATGAATACATCATACACAATAAACACAGCACTATCCAAAGGCGTAGAGAGTATCACAAGACATCATTCACCACTAACAACAGAGTATATTTCATTTCAGCATATTTATAAGAGCTACAATAAAAGAGAACAAAACAAACAGAGGTGGAGAGGGGGGGGGGGGGGGGGGGGTTAGAGGAAGAGAGAGAGAGAGAGCCAGGTGCTTCTACACTGCCTGAACCAAAGAACCCTGATTTAGAAAATAAACAAAAGAAGGAGTGAACCAAGGCAGTGCAATGGATTGATGTACTGGAGGTGGAGGACGACTCACTCAGACGAGAACTGTGGAAGCAAAACTACCAATCAAGACACACCTCTTACCATTTGGCAAACACGATCTCGTATATATATCCAAACAGAGGATTGGCAGTAGGACGGGCGCATTCAAATCCGGAGAGAAGTAATTATTGCAGTACTTAACGTTGTGCTTTGAGTAGAATGGAGCAGAGCTGATCTGTGTAGTCTAATGCTTTCTGGCAGCTTTGAGCCTCTCAAATATGTTCAGGGATGCTTTTGGATATAATGTGTAAAGATGCATGCAGTAAATTCAGTTGCCTTCAGAAAGAGAATAGATAAAGAAGGATTGAGGATGCAGGAGAAGTATATATGGAGATATACTGTTCAGACCGCCTAATAATAATATTAATATTTGTTACCACGGCATAACCAGAGATATACTTTATTCTCATTTACCTGTTCATGTTAATATTGTGAGTATGCATGTGTGATAGAAACACCAGTTAAAAAACTATATGACTCTGTCTTAAACGTTCTGGAGGACACAAAAAGGCGCTCGCAAACGGGAGGAGATGGCGTTACATAAATGTGAACAAATAAACAAACACGCACTTCTATAACTGTTGTTCTCTGCCCCGATTAACAAATTCCATACCGATAGTCGACTATGGAGCACAGCAAACACGAGATGCTACCATGCTCACTAATTACCTTAACCCTATGTTATTTTGAATCTTCTGTATGTCAGGATTTAACATGTTCTGTGTATTACGAGAGTTCACCCTCTCTTGACAGTGATATTTGATTGAAAAATATATATATAAAAACATAAATAAAGTGGAAACAACCTACTTGTAGCCCACTGTTGTCATCCATTCACTTCTACTATTATATATTAATCTTTCTCTGCTCACTGATAATTCTCTTTTCATTTTCCTTTGAACACTTCAATCGCATTTTCCATGACACGAGGGATTAAAAAAGAAGACAAGATTCTGAGATGAATTAATAAAACCATCAGTGTTGTGAACAATTTAAGGGACTTGAAGGGCAAAGGTCAAACTATGTGAGCTCCTAAAAAGAACCAAAGTAAATGCAATTGAATAACTCTGTGCTCAACATTTGTTGTATAACAACTAATATGGAGTGCACAATTATTCAACTGTGTACATATAATCGCCTGTTGATATTTACACAGCACAGACAAATACATTCTCCCAAGTTAAATATTACTACAATTTTTTTTTTTTTTCTCCATAAATGTTAGTCTTTTTCCATTACAAGGTTTCTCTTAAATGTTCGTCAACGAATGTTTTGGTATTTGTATTCAAGTTGTTCTCGTATAACCAAACAGACAATCCTCTGTTGTCTTCTACAGTTAAATACATCACGAGAATAAACATCATGTTACAGTAAAGACCCCCCAAACAACCCCCACCCGCCCCCCACCCCCGTCCCCCGTCCCTCGCACGGCCGTGATCCTGCTCCGCGATGGCGATCCCCCTCCCCAGGCCCCACCAGGTTGTGCCCTCCGTGCCTCCCTCCCTCTGCCTGTCAACACACAGATACACAAACAGACACACAGAGGAGTGTGGAAATGCAGGCGATGGTCGAGAGCCACACTCCCAAATCACAAGGTCACCTTGGGAGGAGGAGAAAGGTGGAGAAGGGAGAGACAGGCGGGAGGGGAAAATATTTTTAATTAATTAACCAGTAACTGTGAACAAATTCATATGAAAAGCTTATATGGAAATAACTTTGTGATGATTCCCATAGGACAGAAAAAGCAAATTTTCTTCACATACGATTTTCTACAGCCACGAAGCATCAAACGAAAAAAATCTCTTTCACTCTGTGCTTTACTGGGTAACTGTGGAACTCAAGGGCAAAAAGAGCAGGACATTGATTATCTACTATAGCTTCCTATAGGAATGACTGTAAAAGGGACGTGCCATACTCTGCTTTGTGAGTCAGATGTTTCGAACACTGTCTGAAACTCAACACAATTGTGTCAAAGAACAACCACTGCTGGCTGTGTTGCTTTTAAAGGATAGTTTCACATTTCTAAATTAAAATCATAATTTCTTAACCGTGTGTGCATTTCATAAGTCATAACCTGGATTAGATGCCCTTTTAGTATAAATGATGTGGCACAACATCCTCCCATGCAAAAATTACATTCTTCAACCAGAATAACTCATTTTGTTGGTCACTTGGGAGCACTCCTCAAATCTGAATGACCATATCTGTGCTCTGTGCTGGTTTCCACCAACTCCTCTGGCTCTTTAGCAGCCAAATGATGCATTATATTCACCAGCTCTAGTCTCTAACTGTGTCAGTCTGTGGATTGGTCCTGAGCAGGCGCTGTACACTGGGTTTTTACACAGACCACAGCTGCCTGAAAACAACACAATGACAGCTTTGAGATGAAACCAAAACATAAAGCTGTGGCCCAGAACAGTTACAAACACAATGGTGATAATTCTCCACATTGATCATTTGTGACCAGCTGATGCTAATATGAGGGTTCAGAAGTGGAATCAATCTAAGCAACGAATGCGGCTGTTTTACTGGTCTCATTTGTAATATGTTTCTAAACACCACATCGGAATTTGCAGCTGAGAAGGTGGGAATAATGTTGTATATTGATATTGTTAACAAGATGATTCTGACGGGTTAGTTGCTCTGTTATCTGTGTTTGTCGAGCGGATTCATTTTCCAGTTTTGAGTGTTTGAGTGACATTTGCGCGTAGCAGTAACGTCCGAACGCTGATAATTGCACACTCACCATCCTGCAGCGCTGGTTTGGCTGGACAGGCTCACATTTGATTGGCGTAGGAGGTGGGCTGCTGCTCATAGCCCTGGCTGTAGCCTCCTTCCTCGGTGTAGCCGCCCTGCTGGCCGTAGTCGGGCTGGTAGCCTCCCTGGGAGCCGGCGTAGGGGTCCTGCTGAGCGTAGTCTCCCTGGGCGAAGGAATCAGGGGCGGGCTGCTTCTCCTGCGACGCGACGTATGTTCCAGAGAAGGCAGCCATCCAGCCGGTCTCCTTGAACACGAACCAGAGGTTTCCTATCCACAGGATCAGGTTGATGAAGCCAAAAGCCTGTGGAGCAGATAAGTGTTAGTTCTAGCATTGATTTCCTGTGACTGTCCTGATATCAACCCAGCTCAGTTCAGTGTGAGGCAGCGAGGACCCACCACAGAGGTGTTCAGGCCGGAGACCTTGGGGTCGTAGAGCTCCTTACAGCGAGTCTCTGGTTCGTCACAGGCCGGGATGAGAGTGATGACCTTCTCTGGATCGGTGGCCGTTTTCACGTCTGACAGGCCTTTAGCCCAAGCACAGGAAGACACCAGCCAAAAGAAGGTGAACACCGCCGTCACGATAAAGTCCTGGTGATCATCAAGACAAGAGAATCACTGTTAGTGTGCAACCACTGCTAAATACTAATCACAGGTCTAGTTGTAGGAATTTCGACACCAAGAAGGTGTGAGGGAAGAACAAACTCACAATCTGAGGCCCTTTGTTGTTTTCGCGGTACTTCTCCAGAAGGAAACAGTAAGCAGACAGGGCTGCCATGGAGTAGAGGAAGGAAAAGACACCGATGGTGACGAAGAACTCAGCTGAGGAGGAGTAGTCCCCGACCAGGAAGAGACGCTCGGTCTTCTCTCCCTTACAGGTGGGGGCATCAAAGTAAACCTGGTGGAGCCTGAAGACAGAAAGACACAGAGATTCAAGATGAAAGCGTTTGATTATTTTTCTCGCACTTCTACAACACCGGAGACAGTGAAGGCAAAAAAAAAAAACTATACAAACCTGAATGGATATTCAAATTTTACTTCCATGCTTAGGTCACTCTCCGACCGGTTTTTACACTCCACGGCCATCTTGAACATGCCAGAGTAGCTGCCACATGTCGAGAAGGCGAAGATGGCAAAGATCTGCGGGAGAAGGAGACGACGCATATCAGTCACACTGTGGAAAACAGAAAACACCATCAAACCGTTCATATACACGAATCTCCACGCCCCAGTGCAGTTCAGTTATGTAACCATGTCAACAAAGAGCCGTGGTGTAAAACAGGTGACGGCTCCATTTACGCAGAGAGCTGCAGGCTGCGCTTCCACCACCTGCACCGAGCACCACCAGCGCTGCAGCCAATCACGGCGGAGCTGCCGGGGGGAAACGCACACAGACTGCAAATCAGGGCCGACGGAATCACCGGGTCACGCGGCGAGGACTGTAACTGTTGCCATGGTTACCGTTGTATTGCCGAAAGATGTTCAGTTGTATTTTGTGGTGCAACGGTGATTGTGCATTAATGCAGAGGCTGTCACGTTAATACCACAAACTGACACGCATGAAGATAAACTCACACACGTACACACACGCACACAAACACACACACACACACACACACACACTCGCACAGCAGATTAGACAAGTCACGACTATTTATACCACACCCTCCCTACGCTGTGGGCCAGATCCGATTGGATAGAAAATCCAGCCATTAATCTGAGGTGCTCCACCATCTGTCGCCAATACTCAGCTACAAGCGATTGTACAGCCAGTCACAACATACACACACACACACACACACACACACACAAACACAAAGCCACACCCCCACACGTGAGCTTGTACAAACACACACATACACAATCCCACACACCCTTAGACAAAGGAATCTCTCTCGTCCTGTCGTCTACCTGCCGCAGGCTTCAGCACACTAAACTATTTACAGTAATCTTTCAGCTAATGTGAGTCGGAGGCTTGTTTGTTGGATGTACACACAGCAGCCGCCCGAAGCTCGTTGTGATCACTACACTCGACCCTCCTGTTCCTGCAGGGCTGTTTTATCTTTTAGAGACGACTCCCATGATCACGCACAGTCTCCCTCCCTGTCGCTGCTTATTAACACATTTTAATAATCAAGATTGGAAGTGGCAGCATTAGTGTGTGAGTCTGATAAATAACTCGGTCTGTTACAAATTTCAGGCAAAGAAAAAACGTTTAAAACGTTGAAATCTGCCCCAAAACACAATTATTGTATTATTTTTAACAAATTATAATGGAACTATATAAAGATTATGTTATTGTGCCGACATGCGTGACTCATCCACACACATTCAAACAGTGCTTGTTGGTTAAATAGCATTTCTCTAGCACACACCAATGGTACATCATCAGGGGGATTCTGGGGTTAAGTATTCTGCCAAAGGACAGAAATCGACCCCCTTATTTGTGGACGACCCGCTCTACCACCTGAGCCACAGCTATTCCTCTTCTAAGTTCAAACCAGGCGCTGCTTTTGGTGTCAATTTACATTAAAGGAGAGATATTCTGCTCATATTCAGGTTCATATTTTAATTTGGGTTATTACTAGTAAAGGTTTACATCCATAGTATTAAATAATGTTCAGAAAACACATAATTAAATATTAAAACAAATATGTGAGATCCTACGACGAGGCAGCAAAATGTGAGATGTGTTTTTTTGCAGCATTTAAATCCCCAAAAGAAAAGCAGGGTGTTACACTGCAGCAGTTGTGCCATTAATCAATACGTACAGCATGTGCAGTGTCGGCACAAACCTTTACACTTGTGTGCATTACTTGGACCAGAAGATATAAATCATCTATCTCATTTTGTTTATTATAGCTGCCTCATGGTGCTAACTGTGCGGTTTATGGGTTTTAAAGCTCCCAGTGTCCATATTGTTCTTTCATTATTCCTCTGAGGTGGTTTCTAGGTTTCATGAGATGAATCAATAAAGAGACCGACAACATTTGGGGCCCCGGCTGCACATTCGGCTCCTGTCTTCCTCTTTACAGAAAAGAAAACTTTGGGCTGGGTTCTCTATTTAAAGGTTCAATGTGGAGGATTTAGTGACATCTAGTGGTGACGTTGCATGTTGCAGCTGAACACCCCTCACCTCACCCTCCCCTTCCAAGGGACTATTCTAGGGTGAAGAAAACAACAATTCGAACAATTTAGGTGATTAAACACTAATAAAAACATCACTTGGATTATTTTCAATTCAATCTCTACCAATAGATCCATTTCACCTAAACTTTACACACTGAACCTTTAAGTAACTGCATGATACTAAAGGGATTTGAACCATTACATTTCATTTAGCTATTTAGTAGAACCACAAAGATTTGATGAGCACCATTTTTATATGTAGCTGAATGTGAATGTTGAATAGTTTTACTTATCACACTGATTTATGTTCGAATGTTAATTTTTCCTGTACGCTTGGTTTTAATTTGTTATTTTTTTGCTGTAAAAACGGGAGAAGACATCGCGATTGACCGCTGAGACTGACTTGTGATTGGTCGAGCATGTGAAACTCCAAATGACGTGATCAAGGCAAGATGGCCGCTCCTGTAACCGAGGTATTTTGGCTTCATTTTCATATAACGGTACATTTTATTCAGAAGAGGTAAATTAATGTTTTGAAACGTTATGGTCATCCACAGTTTTTGAGACTTTTTACTCAAAACCACAAAGCCTCTGATTGGTCTAAACTAACATGTGGACTGACCAACACTGGCCTACACCACTAGCTTATAAGTCTAAAACCCACAACCAGGAAACAGAATCCGAACAGAGCGCACAATAGCACAATTAAGAGCTGTAGTTCACAGTGATAGATGAGACGGGCGATGGAGGAGGAAGAGAAGGACAAACAGGCCGAGAGAAGAAATGGTGGCACGCTGAGTGTTAGGTGCCATGGTAACACGTCACAGAGTGAGGAGGCAGACGCTGGTTTCTACCCCTCCTGGTATTCTGGATGGTTGTCAACTCCTCTATGCCGAGGAGATACACAATCCTGCACACTGCGACACAAACGATCTGTCTCTCCTCACAATGTCTGTCTTTCTGTCTCTGCCTCTCGACATTAAAACTGATCCACACGTGAATAAATACCAGCAGTCAAGAATAAGACGCTGATCCCGATACTGGATATTTAAAGTAGATATTAATGTTGGGTGATGATGAGAATCACAAAAACCCAAATATAATATATCAGATGTTACAATTTGTACATCAACAAATAAGATCCACATTTTTAGATTAGGGTTTTTTATTTCAATTAGATTTTTTCTTTCTTAATTATGACCAAGATACAAAATTTGTCATTTTATTTTGAAAACATTAAATCCTGTCCAAGTGCATTTGGCACAAAACCTTTGAAATCCATCCTTATCAGAGTAAAATTGTAATTACAAAAATCGAAAATATCTTTTATAATGAACGTGGGTGTTTTGCCGTGACTGCCAAGGTTCTGATATTTGATATAATACTGTATATACTGTCGAACATTATATAAAAACATGGAAAGCCAAAGGCAACAAAGGGGCAAAAATAAACCGGAGCTGTGGAAGGTTTCATCTGAGGCCCTGGAGTAATAACCAGAGAAAGTGTCTGACAGTGAAATCCCTCGAGCTACAACAAAACCAACAGCTTTTATTACACATTAGGGACTAAACCAGAGCGAATAAGGCTCTTTGCTTCATGTTCTCACAAAAACAGCCTCTTTCCATGTTTGCCGGGAGTGAGTCAGAGGGTGGAAATTTGAATGCAGATGAAATCCAGCACAGCATCGTGCAGCAGCAGCAGCGGAGGCAGCAGAAGGTTTGCAGACTCTGTGGTTGAGCTGTATATTTGGGAACTCAATGTCTTCCAACATCCATCATATCTGAGCTTTGTCAGCACTATTCCCCAGAGACACACAGAGGGAGAGGGGTGGGGTGATGTGGGTAAAACACGAGGTGGGTAAAGCGACAGGATTCACACATACGGGGACGTTTGTTTACATCTCACACATTTTTCACGGATAAAGAGTATTTTTACTCCTCGGGTGTAGAAAACAAATCCAAGATCGCACATCCTCAACCCACCCAGAATCCATTTACATCTACTTTCAATTATATGAATATGAACATCTGCTGCTTTGTATTTTATATAAAAATCACATCAGCACATCGCGGATGCCAGAGAAAGGTTTGATTTCTACTGCACAATGGTATTTTTGTTTCTGTCGCTGCCAGTTTCCACTGAATCCTGCTTCACTTAAACAGGAAAAATACTTCTGAGGGGTGGCTCCTCTCTCCCCTGCTGAAAAACCCTGTGCTGCTCGTGATGCATGCCCATATTAATCCAGAAAGAGCAGCAGCTCCAGCAGCCCCTCCTATAGTCTGACGCGGAGGCACGCAGGCCCTCTGACAGATGATTCATGGAGCCTGGCTTCCTGAGCGGGGCTGCTGATTGGTGGCGGGCTCGCTGTGACCCAGGGAGGCAGTGATGAGGTGTTGGCACACTCACACAGCTCCAGGGAAGGACTACGGAGTCATGCAGCACACTCATGCCTCTGACTGTTCTCTGGCATATCTGCAGAGCCCATTACAGAGTGGGACTGCACTGGCACGCACGTTTTCATCTGGGTTGTGTTATGTTCTCAGGGCTGAGGAGCAGGGGCGGAGCGAAGATTTACAGGGTCCACACAAGACAGGGACCCACCCACACCCCATCAATTCCTCCTCATCTACCCTCCCACATTTCTTCAGAATATCTATATTCAAGGATCAATTATCAGGAGAATTATATACAGAATATATACAGTATAGACTATTCAATTATTATAATTATTATTATTACTTAAAATGATTAGGACTGAAACATTTTTTTGATTAATATGTCTAGTTTTTTTAATTTTTCCAGTTTTGTGACCTCCTCAGGTGCCTTGTTTTGTTTATTATGAATATATATTCATAATATTGATAATAGTAATGAACCATTTCATTACACGGGGGGCCTTTCTAAACACCCAAGGAAATAAATGCAAGTGTTTACGTAAATTGAAATTGTCAAATTGTAGAAGCTAAACTAAATTTGAAAAAAATTATAAAAATCGATTACGAAGATAGCTGCTGTTTCATTTTTTCCGTAGACCAAATAATTTTGGTCACAGCATTGATCATAGTAGAGCCAAGGAAAAGAAAGGACGCACAGATCCTCGCTCAGCTGTCGTTAGCACCAGTATTCCCACCACTGTGGAGCCTCAGCTGTAGAGAAAACAAACCGCCATAGAGAAGCCCGGCTGTTTACCCAGCAGCCTCAGCACGCTGCTGCTGCTCCTGCTGCTGCTGACGGAGGACAAACAGTGTGGAGGACAACGGATTATGTGAAGATATGTGCGGCTGCAGGACAATATCCTTAATGATTCATCGTCTAAAAAAATGTCTGAATATGCTCCTGGGTGAATCTACACTCATTTTTCAGCAATCTGTTGATTATTCTCTCAATTAACTGATGGACTTGTTTGTGCTAGTAAATAACAGGAAATAGTATCTCGGGTTACAACATCCCAGGATGATGTCATCGTGTTGATTGTTTTGTGGAGCCGACAAACCAAAGATATCGACTTTATGATTGAATGAGACAAAGAGAAGCAGTAATTCATCTTAAATGAGAAGCCGGTGTTTGGCATTTAAGCTCAACACATTGCAATGTTTAATAATTTTGTAAAATAATATAAAAATCAGAGATATTCTCTGGTTGCTTGTCTGATAATAGACGTGATACAAAGTCGTAAGAGTCCATATTTTATAGTGTTATATTAATACAAAATATTTCTCAAACACTGAAAGCCTTGAGCTGAATGAAATAATCCAGTCAAACTGCTCCTTCCTGGTTAAACTAGAGCATCGGCAGTTTGCTGGCTCCATCATCTGGTGGAGGAGAACATGCACATCAAATCAAAAGGCAATAACAACCAGGGCCTCGTGTGCAGAGGTCGCGTCCTCTGTGGAGGATTTAACAAACTGTCATTAGATTTCTCAGCGGACTGACGCCGTGTTACTACGACAGTGACGTAACACATCCTGCTGGTGTCTCCGGCTCAGGCCTGCTGGGGCGGTGTCATCGTAACCGCACGGATACCAGAGACTCCTCAGGAACAACCTCAGTCTTTATTCAAATAAAACTAAGAGAGTAATTACTCGACATGAGAAGGAGAAAAAGAAACAGATCTGCCTGAGTGTCCGAGAGGCTTCAACTGTGAATGATTTAGTTTAGGGAGAATAGTGACATCTATTATTAAGCTGCATGAAGCTTTATGACCTCTGTGTAAAAGAAGGTCACAAATCTGCCAGTAAGAGACATGGGATTATTATTTATAGTAAAAAAAACATGATTAAAATGAAAAATACTCATGCATTAGTGTTATTTCTTGCAGTCAACAATAGATATGTAAAAAGAAGATGACTTACCCATTGTAGAACTTTTATAAATCCCAGAGGTTGTTTGAGTATAGTGAACTGCCCTTGGGCCACCAGCTGTCAAGACACAAAAATAAGAGATCAGCTCATTTTTTCAACGTTGTCATATTAGACTCGCTCTGTGTGTAAGAACCAGGCGTGGTGACGATGATGCTGTTGAAAAAAATCAAACAGACACATTAGCTCAGCCTCACAGGCCCCAGACCTGCAGGCCCGCTCCGCTGCCGGCACCTGCAGGTGCTGGTTACAGAGTCTCAGCTGGAAGCTCTGAGATGCTGGAGAACTGCAGTTTAGTGATGTTGACTTCAAACGCACAGCTGTAGTGTGTGTGTGTACTTCTACTTTAAACCTTTGTGAGGACCATTTTGAGGATAGACTTTACGTAGTGAGGACATTTCGTCCGCTCCTCACTTTATCAAAGACCAACTTGCTTTTAGGGTAAACTAAGGTTAAATTAGGTTTAATGTAGGTGTAGATTTAGGTTAGACTTAGAATTGGGTTTAGAATGAGGTTAGGTTCAGGTTAGGTTTAGAATTAGGTTAGTGTTATAGGGTAAGAGGCTATGGAATGCATTATGCCAATGAGTGTCCTCACTAATATATAACTACAAGTGTGTGAGAGAGGTGTGTGTGTGTGTGTGTGTGTGTGTGTGGTCCAGATATTACTGATATTGTGAGGACCTAAATCTGTTCACACAGTCACATTGTGGGGACTCGTCTTCCTTGTGGGGTCAAAAATCAAGTCCCTAAAATGTAAACCATCAAAATAATTACATTTTAAGGTGAAGGCATGTTTTGAGTTAGGGTTAAGCTTTTAGCTTGAGGTTAGGTTAAGGTTTAAATTAAGGTTAGCTTAAAGGTTAAGGGTTAGGTTAAGGATTAGGTTAAGGGTCAGGCGTGTGTCTAGTAACTACGGTTGAGGTTAGAGTAAGTCTCCAGGAAATCAATGTAAGTCAATGTGATGTCCTCTGAAGTCATGGAGACACGACTCTCTGTGTGTGTGTGTGTGTGTGTGTGTGTGTGTGTGTGTGTGTGTGTGTGTGTGTGTGTGTGAGAGAGAGAGAGAGAGAGAGAGAGAGAGAGAGAGAGAGAGAGAGAGAGAGCTCCTGCCAGCATTACAATAAGACAAAGCTGATTAACTGACTGTTTTCTCCTGAGCAGCGCCGCTCCTCCTCCTCCTCCTCCTCTCCTCTTTATTCGTGTGTGAGGAACCTGTCTGTGTCCGTGGAGCCAAAAGGTTGGATGCATTTGTGCGCAGGTGAATGCGGCACCGCAAGGGAGGCGATGTGTGTCTGTGTGTGTCTGTGTGTGTGTCTGTGTGTGTCTGTCCCTGCGTGTGCATCAATAAATGGCCGCACAGGAACAAGCAGCAGTCTTGTTTTTCTGCTTCTCCTCCCCGGGCTTGTGGAAAGCTTCTCACCCTTGACCGCCAAAAAAAATGCCACATTATGCAGATGACGCATGATCAAGAAAAAGAAATAATAAAATCCTAAACCAGCCTGATGCCCGCTCCTCTCCTGTGTGGAGATGAATTGTGTATTTGTCACAGCAGCAGCAGCAGCGGCGGCTCAGTGTGAGAGGATGAGCTGCAGGAGCGCGTCCTTCTGGGTCGGGCCTACTGCGGCTCCGCTGAAAACACCGAGGCCCCTCGGAAATGAATCAGATTCCCGTTTGTTATCTTAGCAACAAGCGGCCTAATTGATACGCGAGCAACCTAAATCAATTAGCCGAGATCTCTGGAGATAATTCCCCCAACATCCTCCCTTCCTTCCTCTTTTTTTGCCAAATGTCATTGCTGCTGCAGCCTCTGGACATCCCACACATTGTGGGGACCGGGCCACTCCATCACACACCGACTGCAGCATCACCGGAGGAAAATCACCCCGGTTCCGTGCGGAGCCTTTTGCACAAATGCATGTAATAGACAAATGCATGCATTCATATTTCGACTGCAAGGCATCGGGGGTGGGGGGGGGTAGGGGGGGGGGGGAACTCTGCGTTAACGCGTTAAATCGGTGGTTTGCGACAAAAACAAAACCGCACATATTCATTAACGCGCACGACAAAGACACGCGGGAGGAATGAATCCACCGCATGTGCCAAACGAAACCGCAACGAAATCGAGGATATTTCTCCTTACCTGGTTTACAACATCCATCTTGGCCGCTTACTCGCTGATAAGAGGATCAGAGGGGCGGAGGGAGGGAGGCGTCTCGTCCGGAACAGCCCAGGGGAGGAAGACGCCCAGAAGGAAGAGCCGGACTGCGTCACGAGCTGCTTCCAAGCGTCGTGACGTCTGACGAATCACTGGGCGTGGAGCAGAAAAGGGCCGGCTCGTCCAATCACGGCGCGGCTTTATTCTAAGGCAAGAGGAGATTTTATTTTTTTTGCCTGGAGGGAGTTGTGATGAAGAGGAGGGAGGCATGGAGGCTGCTCCGGCTCCAGGAGCAAGAGGAGGGATGTTCAGGGGGGGGGGGGGGGGGGGGGGGGGGTGTAAAGGTCGCACTAACTGCTGCTGGTCATTAGAGAGGCGGCAGAATCACCTGACATTCACAACTACTGTGTTTGATGCAGAATATATTTTCCCTCTCACCGGGCAAACCTGATTCTGAGCAGAGCAAGTTGTGGGAGGTTCAGTGAGAGTTCAAGTGATCTGCATTCGTGCAAATAGCAGGAAAAAAAAATGAATCTAATAAAACAGGATTAAGAACACGCACAGGTTATTGTTTTGCACGCGTCGTTTTCCCCTCAAAGAAGAAGTGAATCCCAGATGTCGTCCATCTGCCGGTCCATTAATGGCTGATTACATAATTCAGTCTTTTGTGTGTGTTTCTCTTAGTGGTTCTCCACATCCATTCATTGTTAAATAAACAAAAAGCTCCAGGACCTTTCAGCTCCAGTGAAATGTTTGGAGTCGCACGATATTCTTTCTGCACAAGAATAACAACTGTCACAAATAGAACCAACATGTCAGCCACATTAGAGCAGATCCGTCCAGGCCCAACAAATAGTCCCTGTTTATAGATACCAGCTCCCTCAATGTGCCTAATTCTTCACATCATTATTCCCTAGGAAATTGGTGAAAGCGACAATATTACCATCTATCCATCATGTTCTGTGGGAGGTGACCTGTAGCGAGGTGTGTGAGGTGGAGGTTGCCGGCTTCATGTGATATACATAGGTGTTTATAATCTCACTTATTTATTATAACATTAATAAAGGGTGCAGCTAAGTTTGCTTTGAGCGCTGGAGCCTTGTGAGTGTTGAGAAAGTAATTAAGGGATACTTACCCTGTGTGTGTGTGTGTGTGTTTTTTTGTCGTCACTTGTCTTTTCTGTTTACGTGTTGTTCTTGTGTACAGTTGTTGAACCTCAAGATTCATATAATCAGTTTTTGTGTAATGCTGCTAAATACGACAAACAAACAGACACAGATGAAAACATAAACTCCTTATTGACGGTAATAAAACACCAAACTGAGAAAACTTGTTTTTATTTGTGCACAATGGAGACAACCCCCCCACCATGACAAAAAAGAAAAGAAATATTCATAAATCATTTACTAATGCGTGTTTCATCTTAGAGGATATTAAATATAATATATTTAAATATTTCTCTAAATTAGTGAATGCTGCTGGGCACTCGTGAACTGGATCTCCTCATCTGTGTTAGTATACGAGTGTTATTGATCTAATAGTTTTACATATTTTAAGTCTACGTGTGCTTGTGCCATGATTGCAACTGAATACACACTTGAACAAAGTGTCAACAATTCACGTACAGTACAAAAGGGAATTACAATGTAAAATGGTCCTTTGTCATAAAGCTAAGAGCAACTGTTTGCTGTCGTCTTCAGCAGGTTCTTCTGCCAGACGCGGTCCCTGGAGACCCGCTCGCGTCCTGCCACATACCGACGTGTTCTTAAAATAAGTGCATTTGTGTTTTGGCATCCACAAACAAAAGCATTTCAGTCACGAGACAACAAACTTCATGTCTCCATCACATCATTTCTTTTTTTTTTCTCCACAGAAGATATAAACACACACCTCATTTAAAAAAAAAAAAGACTCTCGCGCTCCTTTTTTTTTCCTGTAGAACTTCGTACTTCACTTTCTCACACAGTTCTCTGATCTCAGTAAGAGATCACACAGTTCATCTCATCGGCCAGCTCCTCCTCGAAGCGAGAGAGGGAGTGACTGGCGCCGCGAGCTATCAGGTCGGTGGCAGCGTTCTCCATGTCGTCCATGCTCATGTTGCAGGCTTCAGCGATCTCCCTCTTGGCGAAGGTCACAAACTTGGGGTCCCTGGCGTAGACGCCGAGACCCTCGGAGATCAGGATCTGACGTCGGCGAGGAGAGAAACAAATATGTTTTCAGATACTCATTCTTGCAAAATGGGCACCAGTGAGCAGCAACTTCATTTCTTTCTCTTTTATTATAATGTAAAAAGTTCAGTAGAATGAGAAATTATTACACTACTACGCTCTAAAAATAATTCTGCAAACACTGATATGTAAGTGTCAAATAGAGATATTGGTATTTAAAATCAAACATTTTGTTATCTGTGTATATCTGGCTGATTGTTGAATTAGATTTTTTGTATAGTATTTACAGAATATATACCATATCATGCATATCTGGGTATATTTAAGGAGTCCTATAAGTTTTTCTTGCTGTAATCATTCCTCCTGTTCGTACCAACCACAAAAAGATCCTTTCACAGACCCTTCAAGACCATAATGAATTAAATACAAGACATATATCATGTAGGACAGATATGAATGAATATCAGAGTCCCAGAATTACTTGCACTTCCCCGTAATTGAAGATAAGGTGCATTAGTCTAATAGAAAATAGACCTTGAAACGCCACATTACCTCTGTCACTACAGACAGAGACAGTAGGTGTGAGTCTCCAATGAAAGTGACGGGGAACAAAATCTACAGTCTTGTCCCGTTAGGATTAAATAAAGTTAATATGACACTTGAGCACTTCACCAAACCAACTATCTTACAATGACAACAGTTTTAAGACAGATCTATGTGCTTACAAGTTGCTATATGTTTACTCACCGACTCAACCAGACTGTCGGCGCTGCCTTTGTTCACGTAGCCCTGATTGACCGGCGGCATCCTCATGCTGGTGTAGGTCCTCGTCTGTCCGGGGTGCCAGGCGGGCTGGCTTCCTGCGGGGAGGCTGGCAGAGCCGTCGCTCCACATCGGCTGACTGCTGCCGGTGGCTTCGTCCACCACCATCATAGGAGAGTAGATGAGCTTGCCCCTGCGCCCCGAGGGGGGGATTATTCCCGGGACGGGAGCGGCGCCAGCTGCCGTTGTGTTTACCCAGGAGGCCGTGGACATCGAGGCCACGCTGCCGGGCCGGGACTCGATGCTTTGCTGGGTCTGACACAAGGGAGCAAGAGCAGAAGACCAGTGAAACCAGATGCAAAACGTTTTGGTGGTGGAAAACCGTGTGAGAGAAGTTCCATGCAGTGGTTGTACCTGTAGACGGGACCTGGATTGGGATGTGTTTCCACGATAGGTTCCTGGGATGGGGAGGTCGTCCTGGCTGCTCTGAGGCCTCAGGCACTGCAGGTTAAAGGAAGGCGTACGACCTGAAACAATGAGGAACAATTAGGAAGTGGATCAGGACTCTATTACCCTGTGGGGGGGGGGGGGGGGGGGGGGGGTACAACTACAATCTCATGCATAAAATAATTGGTGATTATCTCACATCATAGTTAGAAGGTAAATAAAACATTGTTTTGTAATTAAACATCTCTGATTATTCAAGTAGAAGTTAAACTGGTGGTTTTAAATTCAAGGTTTACAGTCATATTATGTATATATCCCATAATGCAACCAATCTATCATTTGTTAGACGCCCTCTGCCCCAAGTTCTTGTTCTTGTTCTTGTTCTTCTATTTCTTGTTGTTCTTCTTCTTACTACTATTATTATTATTAGTCTCACAGAGTCCATACGACTGTGTGAAATAAGGTCATTTCAAACAAGAGGAAAACAAAACAAAACAGAAGTATGCGTCTGACCTTTGGGGATGTTAGGAAGTAGCCTTCGCCTAATAAACTGGGCGCCTCTGCTTTCATTTCCACTGTAGCCATTGTTCCCATTGTAGCTCGTCAGTGAGCTGCTGTTTTCATCGCCGCCGTTCAACGTGCTTCCATTTCCATTGATGCTGACGACGCTTCCGTTCTCATTGTAGTTGGAGTATCCGTTCCCGGTGTACCCATTTGGGGTGTACGGAGTCTGGCTGACTGGGACGCTCCCGCCATTCATGTTGGTGGTGTTGTAATCGTTGCTGATGAAGCCATTAGCATCTGGGGTGTCGTAAGGAATCTCTCCTGCGCTGCTGGCTTCCGTCAAGTTCTGTGCGTTGTAGACGGGCTCCGGCGGTACAGGAGCGACAGGTTCTGGATACACGTACCTATGAAATCCAAGATGTTCACCATTAATTGATGTTATTAAAAGGAACACTTTGCAAAATGCTTCCTCACGTTCACACCGAGATATAGACGAGAAGATTAATACAGCGCTCACATCTGTTTCTTTCACTATGAAGTGTGCATCAGCTCTGAAGCTCGCTCATTAAAATTAAATATCTTTTGGTTTATGCAGGTTTGTGTGGGGAGGGACTATTTCCTGGCAGGGACCAGCGACTTCCTGAAATCAAGAAATAATTCCCCAAATAACCCCCTGTACAAACACAACATATTGTCTTTATATTGTTATTTTTGTGGGAATTAACCAAAAAAGATCAGATATATTAATTTAGAGACCTTAAGAAGAGCTGATACGTAATTTTTTATATTTCCTTATTTTCTTTGGGTGTAATCAAGTTTCACACTTCAGAGAACGACAATAAATAGATCTTCTAATCTAACTATACACAACAACACAAATATGTACATTTAGCAAAATAAATTAATAGAAAACTTTTAGTTTTCTATTAATTTATTACAAACTGTTACTCTCTGCTCCCTTTGATTCTTACCTGTCTTCTGATGCTAAAAGTGCAGCTTCGCCTTCAATATTATAAACCTGCTCAGATACTGGAGTCGTATCCGCCACAACCGGTTCCTCAGCGACAACCTCTGCTCCCCCTGACGTCTCAGGCGGAGGAGGAGGAGGAGGAGAAGGTGGAGGAGGAGGAGGAGAAGGTGGAGGTTGAGGAGGAGGAAGAGAAGGTGGAGAAGAAGGTGGGGGAGGAGGCAACTCGCTGAGGGAGTCCACCCTGTTGGCAGAGAGCAGGAAAATGAGGAAACTCGTGATGACTTTCATTTAAATCCCAGATTTATAAAGACAAATGAGAGGAACTCACCTGATGGGCGGGCACTCCGACCTCACAGGCTGCTCCGTCACGACTTCTACACCCGCCAGCTCTGACCCCGGCCTCTGGTGCTCCTGCAGGGCCGTCACCTGCTCTGTGATCACGCCCCCGTTGGGTTTCCTGGGCTCTGGTTCGACTACCACGGCTATCTGCTCCACCAGAATCTCTATGGGGGGCTTCGGCGTGGTGCTCACGGAGGTTCCATGCTCGCTGTCAAATACCTCTCCGTCTACGCCCTCCTCTTCCTCCAGGTCACAGGCCATCGCCAAACGCATCTCTGGAGCCAGGTCCTGCAGCGTCCGCAGCCCGAGCTAAGAACACAAAATAATAAACCGCCAATGTTTAAAATGATTGTCCACCACATGGTTAAATTTCTGCAGCTTGTGTAATGAAGAAACCTCCAGCACACACACACACACACACCACGTTTTAATGAACTATGAACACATTTGAAAGGAAGAATATTTGCACATTCAAAGATTTAAGTTAAAGGAAAAACCATAATCACACCCAAATTATGGCTCAAAGCGAGGTTTACTATAAACTACGTAAAACAAATCTCTTTTCAAAGTCACCTGAAGAAACGCCGCCCTGTCCTTCCTCTTGGATTTCCTCTCCCTCTCCTTTCTCTTGCGGAACTTTTTGAAATAGTCCTGAATCAAGAAGCTGGCGTAAAACTTCCCACATGTCACCTCGTCCCCTGAGGAGGAAAGAGAGAGAAATGACAAACTGAAAAACTTGTACTTTGCAGGTGGTGGAGGGGAAAAGGAGCTGAATAAACTTTACACATTTCTCTGGATAACAAGATACATGAATGTGCTGAATTTCACAGAGGATATTTGCTATTTTACTCTCAGAAGAAACATGTGCCATTGATGGGAAAAGCTTTTTTTAAATATTCGGAGTGATGTCTGTTTTCTCTACCTCTCTATTGGCAGCTATGTAATTTTTGGATGTACCTCTAGGGGGAGGAATGACTTCATCGATGAGCTTGGGCTTGGTTCGCTTCCACAGCTTCTTAATGATCACCTTCAGCTCCTCGTTCTGTTGGTCGATGGGGCCTGAGGGGGACAACAAACCAGATTACACTCAGCACCGTGTCTCTCACACCAGTCAGACCAGTGTGGATGAGTGGGTCGTACGGACTCACCTTCAGTCTTGATCTTCAGTGAGGTTCGCACGAGGGCAAACAGAGTCGCGCTGAAGGTGACCGTCCCGTCGTGGTGCAGCGGGACGTTCATAGCCACGAGTCTCTGAGGGGACAAGGAGAAGCAGAGGGAGTGAGATCCATCCATCTGATCCGGCCCCTGGAGCCTGATGTGAAGCACTGACTGTGTCACTGACTTACTTTACAAGCAACTCGATGAGGACATAGTTTTCCAAAACCCAGCGGCGGCTGAATCCTTCGCAGCATAGTGACCACGTCGATGTGTTTTATACGACCTCTGCAAAAAGCACACAATCACAAATCAGACAATTACTGAAGGATAATCGTAATTTCTGCACATTGCAGCACGACGACAGCCGAGTCGCCAAGAGTCTGCAAGTGACGTGCATTTATTTTTCTGGGCAGGGAGATGGAGCAAAGATGGAGGAGCTGAGCAAAAGAGGAGGAAAGAGAAAGGAGGAGTGAGCCTCACATGGCCTCTGGGTCGTAGTCGGACCAAACTCTCTTGAACTCGTCCAGGTGGTGAGTCCCGAGCACGGTCCAGTCTCGTGTCAGGTATTCAAAGTTGTCCATGATGACGGCGATGAACAAGTTGATGATCTGACAGAGAGAAGGACGAGGGAAACAGAACAAAACACCATTTGTGACACTTACCACTTATCACTTATAAAGCGAGATTTGAACCATCGTCAAAAATGTGTGACACAAAGACCCTTAGCCATTATTAGTAGTTATTAATCAGTATCATTTACCCTTAAAGAAATCTGTAAGTTATAATACTGTCTTTGAATTATTTTGAATTGATCTATAGTTCAGCTTCACTCTTCAACTCGCTGGACCTGATTCTGACATTTGAAGCTTTCAGTCAGTTTCCGAACAGACGTTCAGGGTGAGAAGGGACCAATTAAACAAATTTTAATGAAGCTGCTATTTTAAGGTAAAAAAAAAGTTGCATCATCTTGCTTTAAGGCGTTAGAAGTTAATATGTTATTGGCTCATTAATAAAAGTAGTTTGAATAAAATTTAAATTTGCATTTAGTTGTTATTGCAGTGGTCTTTCATAATGAGCACCTCAGTCCACCCAGTTCTAATATAGCAAACCACAGCAGGACTCAGACGTCCAGGTCTACTTTGAGCTGGCAGGAGGGTCTCAGTCGGTGTCTGCTAAAGGTCGAGGACCACACACAGACTGATGGACGTCAGCTGCCCACAAGAGAGGAAACCATGGAAGGGATGTGTGAGAAACACATGAAGAGAAGGAACGGGAACCTGGATTCTGTGGTTGGAAATCAGGCTTCGAGGAATAAGGAAACAGGTCAGACTGAAAAAATGGTCAAACCAGGGAGGAGGGTAGAAAATCCACGATGGAGTCAAATATGTGAAGTGAGGGGAACAAGAGGTTTAAACTCTTCTGGGTTATAAACATGTAGAAATCATACAACTTTGGTTTGTTTGGATTCAAATATCGCACTCTTAAAATAGAACTGAGGTCACTGAAATGCTACCAAAAATATTTGCACACTGTTTAAATCAGGATTTTGTGATTTGCTCTCTGGATTAACAAAATCCACGGATGTGGAAGTTCTGTGTCAGAGCGGGGAATTGGAGAAGACAGTTTAAGCTTTTAAAACTTTTATTCTCTCTTCTCTAATCTGACTTTCATCCCACCTGACCTCACAGTCTGTAAAACGCAACGCTGAATTAATTATGCCTACATTGAATTTGGAGTGAGGAGTGTTTTCACTGAGTGTGAGCAGTAATCTGTGTCGCTCACCAGGTAAGCACAGAGCATGAAGAAGCTGATGAAGTAGATGTAGGCCAAGTTGCTGCCGCAGGTGAACTCTTCGCCGGGCTCGGTGTCGGACTCTGGGTCACAGCGCCTGCCGGGCAGAGCTGCCAACATGATCTCCTGCCACTGTTCTCCAGTGGCACACCTACAAGGACACAGAGACTCATTAATACCACCTTCAGATCTAGTTTTAATTAATGCAGCAAATATGATGTGATATTGTGTCGGGGCATAACTTGGGCTTGGTTAGAAAAACTGTCACTATACAGAATTGCAACCTATTTTTAAACTTAATTTCTGATGATCAAAGCAGTAACTTTTGCTTTTAACCTTTAAAGTATCAAGATACCGTGAATCTGGTTTGAAAGGAGTTCTTTCTTGGCCCAAGTCCCATCCTTCTACCAAATTTCGTGGTAATCCATCGAGTAGTGTCTCCATTGATTGACGTATCAAGTTTAAAATGATATGATGTTTATAAAACGACTGACCTGAAAAGCACCAGAACGGCCATGAAGAAAGTCTGAAAGTTGCAGTTCCTGTTGATGTGTGTGTCGTCGTCTATGGCCACTTTCCCAAACGTCTGCAGGCAGATCAGTGCACATGGTGAGAGACATATGGTCGGAACCAGAGGATCTGGTCCACCGGTAAGGATTTTGTGAACGGTTGGCCGACTCTTTTGTTTGCTCTACACTGTAATCGATTACACTATTTGGTTATGAAAATGAAACCATTTAAAAAGAGTTAGCTCTTCTAATCCTGGACGACTCACCTGCATGCCAATTACAGCATAGATGAAGAAGATCATCGCGATGAGCAGACCAACGTACGGCAGAGCCTGAGCAGGAAAGAGGCAACAGACTGAAATCAGCCCTTTATTCAATCATCGCTGTCGTCATGTGACTGATTTGCTCTGCGCTGCACTGACCTGGAGCGACTTGACAAACGTCCAGAGGAGAGTTCGGATACCTTCTCCTTTGCTGAGAAGTTTGACCAAACGCAAGACTCGGAACAATCGGAAGAACGTGATGGACACTTTTCCACTTTCTCCTTTACTGCCCTGGAAAGGAAATAATAATAATTCATACGAAAACAAGGTAAATACAGCTCGTACATGTGAAACTCCGGTGGTTGTGCTCAGCTCTCACCTCGCCATGGCCGCCTCCTCCCTGGATCAACGTTTCAGGAAAACAGGCAGAGGACGTGTGGAGAAGAAAAGAGATTGAAAAATCGCCAGGATCAGATTCAAATAGTTTCATTATTTGTGTAAAACATCCGTCAAGAAAACATAATATACAGAAATACATATGTGACATGTATTTAGTCTTTTTATTTTGACCCATGTCCCATCTGCTAACATGGAGGAGGCAGGGTTCTGTAACTACACTGTGTGAGGGAACTTACACTAAGCTCCGAGACCGCGATGTCCAACACACTCCCCACGACGATCAGAGCATCAAACGAGTTCCAGGGGTCGATGAAGTAATGCTGCGTGAAGACAAATGAGCAAAGTGACCGTCAGGAAAAAAAAAAACACTGCAGTTGTTGTGAACGTTGGTTTTGAAAGATGAAAGATCCTCACGTGAGCCCGCAGAGCCAGCAGCTTGATGATCATCTCTATGGTGAAAACCACCGTGAAGATCATGTTGAGGATGTCCATGACGGAGGTGAACATTTTAGACTGCTCGTAATGCTGACAAGACAAAAACGTACAAATCCTCACGACACTGAGATGGATGAGTGTTTCTCTGTGTGTGTGTGTTCTGAGCGGCGACGTGTGTGTGAGACGTTACCTGAACGGCCAGAGTGATGGTGTTTCCCAGAATCAGCACAAACATGATGTATTCAAATTGACTGGAGCTGATTATTCTCCAGAATTTGAGCTGGGAGGGGTTTTTGGGGATGTAAATCTTTATGGGTTGAGCTTTGAGGGCGTAGTACACACACTGACGCTGCAGGGGGGCAAAGAGACGAGCGCCAGTTAGTCACCGTCCAACAGATGCATCGCTCATTCAAGAGTAAATCACAACGACGCTTAAAATTATAAAAGGAAGGTTTTTTACAAAAGGAACCGACTTGATTTTTGTTGAGTTCGCAGTTTTTAAACTCCGCCTCTCCCTGTTCTCGAAACGTGATGATGACGAAACCCACGAAGATGTTCATCATGAAGAAGGCGATGATGATGATGTAGATGATGAAGAAGATGGAGATCTCCACTCGGTAGTTGTAGATGGGTCCGCGGTTGATCGCGTTGGCATCCACCGCCCGGTAGAGGAGCCTTTATACGAAACAATTAAAATAAAACAGTGAGGAAACGTTTCCTAGAAGAAATCATAAACTACAAACAGGATGAAAATATATGAAAATTAAGTTTTTGTGTCAATCCCAACTACAGACCAACAAACTAAATTCCCAACAAACACACTACTTCCGTAACATTCATGTGATGTGTATAAAGATATATGACATGTCATTTCCATTGTGATCGCCCCCTGGTGTCTTGCTGCAGTACACATTATCATAAACCCCGCCTCCTCCTTCCGAACTAAAAAGTCTGAAAAGATGCTTTCTGTCTTTTTAGATGGGCTAGTTCTAATCATTTAACATCTTTATGTTTTCGGTAAGTTTGGTTTCAATTAGTTATTTGACGCTATCAAAAGTGAAATGTCACGATTGACAGCTGAGACCGACTTTGACATGAAAGTCACATGTCGTCCATCTTTATCTACAGTCTGTGGGAACATTGGCTAAACATGCGTGACCCAGTGCTGCTCACTGTGGCCAGCCTTCGAATGTTGACACGGTGAACAGAGCCAGCATTCCCATCAGCACGTTGTCGAAGTTGAACTCGCTGTTCTCCCAGATCCTCTCTCTCACCATGGGGTGGTTCATGTCCCCGTCTTTAAAGACAACAAACGTCCCTCTGGAAACAAACAGGAGACACACACGTTTGATGAACACACACAAGCGTGTTAAAGGTTCTTTAAATTCTGCAGAGAAATGACACCAGGACACTGACTTGCACTCGTCTGGAGTGTGTTTGGCTTCATCTGTGCAGCTGTAGAATCGGCCCTGTAACACGAAGCACAGAGGAGGTTAAAAACCCTCAACAGCCACTCACTTCTTCTACTTTACTCCTCGTTGGGTTTTCACCTCTTTCCATTTGTTTTTGTTGTCAGCAGGATTACACAAGAATTATTAAACAGATTTCCATGAAAGTTGGCGGATGGAACACGGGCCAAGAAAGAGCAAATACAATTTTGGTGAATAATTCATGGATCTTGATGGAAAAGAAAGTCTGGCACATTATAAATGATATCTATGAGTGTGTGAACTTTGGTGCAGACTGTCGGGCTTTGGCAGATGTGTCCGCTCTTCTAGTTTTAGGAGTTGAAAAGGTCGAAGTCTTGAACACGCACCTTGAAGAGCTGCACTCCGATACATGCAAACATGAACTGAAGCAGGGTTGTGACAATCAAGATGTTGCCGATGGTGCGGATCGCCACGAACACACACTGCACCACATTCTGTGAACATAGTAACAACACAGCCCACGTGTTAGCTTCAAATAAACAACACTTTGAATGTATGATTTTACAATCACAAAAAGACTTTACCTTTAGCCCCTTGGCTCTGTTGATGGCTCGAAGAGGCCTGAGCACACGCAGCACTCGGAGAATCTTCACCACCGAGATCGCGCTCGAACTGAGAGCAACGAGGGTTTAAAGAATTTCAAGAGAAATAAAGGAAATTGAATCAGAAGCTTAAAAAAAGAGTCTCTGATTGATTTCTTTTGTTTGAAGTCTGCGTCCCACAGGCGTCTACTCACTGCAGAAAGAAGGACGCGAGCGACACACCGACGACCAGTAGGTCCAGGAGGTTGAAGGCATTTCTACAGAAGGAGCCGCTGTGCAGAAAAGCTCCGTAGACCGTCACCTAGACACCAGAGGGGAAGCGGAGGCACGTTTACACACTCGTTTCATTTTGAATGTCATCGTGTTTGTTTCAGCCGCCGTCCCCGTTACCTTCAGGACGATCTCCACCGTGAAAACCGATGTGAACACATAATCGGCGTAACCAAGCACCTGAGGGAGAAGAGGAACCAGTGTGAGGTTTGAAAGTTTGCATGAAAAATGCCAGCGAGGCTCCGATGTGCTTGGTTCTCACTATGTTTCTGAATGAGTGGGATTTGATTGGATCCTCAGCAGCCAGGGAAATACTGCTGAAGATGATGAAGATGAGGATCAAGTTGGTGAAGTAGGGGTGATGGATGAGGTTGTGGCAGGCGACTCTCAAACTGAGGTGTTGGAAGGAAATTAGGAAAGTGTAGAGTTACTTAGTGGTTAAAGTTAAAAAGTTGTATAGAATTTAGTAGAATTGGGTTCATTGCGAAAAAAACAAACACATATTCTCAGATTACCAGTTTTTCTTTCCAAGAATGAAGAAGGAGCTCCCGTCAGGAATTGGTACGATCTTCTCTTTAGGCCCTGAGAAGTCTGCCTTTAAAGGAGCCACGCCTACAACGAAATAAGGTGCAAAGGTATGAGACAGTTTCCACGGTAACCTGCACATCAAGCGTCTGTCCTGCCGAGCGACGTCCGTCTCACTCACCCTCGAGTCCCTCGATGGCTCTCAGCTCCTCGTTCTCCTGCCAGTCGTCCTCATCGTTCTACAAACACAACACCGGATCAAACGCTGTTAACTTTGGTATCTTACCTTTTTTTTTTATTTTAAAAAGTAGAGAAAAATATGAAAACAATATCTACCCCAGCATCTTCGTCTTCTTTCTCTTCATCTTCATCCCACTCTTCTTCGTCGTCCTTTTTCTCTCTGAAAAAAACAAAGTCAGCTGAGTGAAAATGAAAATTAATATTAATATACGAATCCGTGTGAAAGTAGCAGGAAATAAAAGCACGAGTCTGTTATGAACTGTGTCTGCTACAGCCTTTCGCTACATCTCCCTTCCACGTGTCCAACTTACTCGACTTTCGTCTTTCCTCCGCCTCCGGCCAAGTTGTCCACGCGATGGCCAAGAAGACGTTCAGCAGGATGTCTGACCACAAAATGAAGGAATCACATTTGCTCTACGTTGGAAATGAAAAGACTAAATTGAACCCGTTCAGGCCACACTTGGACCAGAGATCCGTTTACAATCATCATTGATCTGTTGATGGCCTCTTGGGAAAGGATACAGTTACCACACACGAAGAGGATGACAAAGTACATGCACACCACCATGTTGGGGAAGATGGGACCCCCGTAGGCCATGATGCCGTCGTACATCACAGCATTCCAGTCCTCTCCCGTGAGAATCTGCAAAGACAAACCATCAGACACAAGCTGTCATTCACACCACAGCATATAGAATATAGATCTATATATCTACATAGTCTGTAGCGAGATGCTGTGGGGATGTAAATCACCTGGAAACAAGTGAGCAGAGCCTGAGGGAAGGAGTCGAACGTGCTTCTCTTCATCTGCATCTCGTCAAAGTTGAATTTGCCTCCGAACACTTGCATGCCGAGCAGAGCGAAGATGATG
Organism: Reinhardtius hippoglossoides; assembly: GCA_006182925.3. Taxonomy (NCBI): domain Eukaryota; kingdom Metazoa; phylum Chordata; class Actinopteri; order Pleuronectiformes; family Pleuronectidae; genus Reinhardtius; species Reinhardtius hippoglossoides. The sequence goes on along the minus strand of CM031675.1, from coordinate 22,910,110 downwards.
AGGAAGAGGAAGAGCAGCAGCAGAAGGGAGCAGATAGCTTTCATGGAGTTGAGCAGTGAATTGACGAGGTCGGACAGAGCAGCCCAGTGCCTGCAAGCAAACAGGAGAGCATGGACACACTTCAGGAAATGCACACAGGACGGGTCAAAGATGGCAGCCGTCCCCTGTTCAGCTCCGTGTTTCAGTTACCGTGTCATCTTAAATATCCTGAGCAGACGGATGCAGCGCAGCACGGAGATGCCGATGGGCGGGATGGCCTCGATCTCGACGAGCAGCGTCTCCAGGATGCCGCCACACACCACGAAGCAATCGAAGCGGTTGAACAGCGCCATGAAGTAGATCTGCAGGCCGAAGGCGTACATCTTCAGCAGCATCTCCAGGGTGAAGAGCAGCAGCAGGATCTTGTTGGCTCGCTCTGTGGAGCAGAACAGAGAGGAGGAGGTGGAGCCGCGTTTGGATTTCCTCCAGAATCAAAGTGAACAGAGGGTCCGGGGACACAGAGGAGTTGGTTCCTACCCACCTTGCATCTCTGTGAGCCACTTCGGTTGTCCGTAGTGCTCGGAGGCACTGGCCATCGTGTTGAGAAACACCAGCAGCAGCACCAGCCAGTAGAAGTTTGAGGTCTTAACAGCCACTCGACAATTCTTCCTCATGGTGTGATTCAGCTGGCACAACTGGTCACTAAGGGAAGAGGGACATTAGAATCTGAGGGGTTCTGGGGCCAAACAATGTATTTTATTGTTACGCCCCAACTGGGAGAGCTAAGAACGTCACTGGAGGCTCACGCTCTTCATCACATTAATATTTCACACAGTGTGTAATGTTGAGCGTCTCACCAGAAGCTGTTGGCCATCATCTTTGCCCTGGGAAAACAAGACGATGAGAAAAAACAGAGCGATTAATTAACCAGCCTCCTCTTCTGAGCCAAAACAAAGCCGACTGATATCTCTCGGTTTCCTCACATGAGAGAAGCGCAGAAGCCGTTGTCATCATCGAGGTACGCGATGTCATCATCAGAGTCGGACTCCGCTGAACACAGAGATTTGCTGTTACACAGTTTGATCATATCGAATAAACACAATAACAAACAGTGACAGCTGACGCACCTCCGCCGTCCTCGTTGTGTTTGTACCAGCCAAACTTCTTCATCATCTTTTTCTTTGCGATCGCGCACCTTCAGAGACGAGTACAGATTGTGCAGAGGTAAGGACACGTGGGTTAAATGTGCGTGCGTCGGTGTGAACGTGCATTAAACTAACGTTTGTTTCCTTCCTCGTCCACGTCCTCCGCCTCGATGAGCCAGTCCATGTAGCCGATCATGTCCTCCTCCAACTGTTTGCTCTCCTGCGCCTTCTGCAGCTCGCCACGCGCCACCGCCTTTTCTCTTTCCTTGGAGAACTCTCTGTGGATATTCACACATCGATACAACAACTTAGAGAACTTAGACAAACAGAAAACGAGGAGAAATATAAGAAAGTTTGTGTAGAGAATTGAGACGTGCGCTGCAGTGAGCACTCACCCGCTCAACACACCCAATACAAGGTTGATGATGAAGAAGGATCCAAAGATGACGAGAGAAACAAAGTAGATCCACGGAATCTCGAACCCAATGGCGTCGTTCATCTGTGCAGAGGCAGAGAGACGAAGTGTTGTTAAACAATTTAAATTCCGAGTGAAAAATATAAACTGTGGGGGACGTAGCAGCACATCTGCATACCCAGTAGAGCACATCTGTCCAGCCCTCCATAGTGATGCACTGGAAAACAGTCAGAATGGCAAAGAAGATATTGTCGAAGTTGGTGATCCCGCCGTTGGGCCCCTCCCACCTGCCCCTGCACTCGGTCGCATTGCCGAAACAAAAGCGTCCGCTGCCGGCAAACGCACAAGGTGACGGGTCGTCCTCCACCATGAGGCCTGGAGCACAGAACAACACCAGGAGGTGAGTTTACACACCCATGAAAAAATAAATGATTAGATTATTGGATCTTGATGAAATAAATCCAAGTTTGGAGGTGTGTGGGCTGAGTGCCCGAGAGACCTGAGCCGATGGAGTAACACGTCTTGTGCATCCGGCCGATGAAGAGCTCCAAGCCGATGATGGCGTAGATGATGATGACGAACATGACCAGCATACCGATGTGGAGGAGGGGGACCATGGCTTTCATGATGGAGTTCAACACAATCTGTAAACCTGATGACACAAACACACACTTTTCAATGGTCTGAAGCATAGAAACACAATCAATGGACAAACAAACAACACCAAACAACAGACGCACTTGGCACTCCCGATACGAGTCGAAGCGGTCGCAGCACCCTGAACGCTCGGAGCGCTTTGACATCCAGGCCTCCAGGTTTCCCCGCGGCGTGATGGGCTTCTCCTGGCTTGTGATCCGTCATGGCCTCCGCCATCACACTGAACAACCTGCACAGGCGCAGAGAACAAGCGCTGGTACTTAACTTTTTCATCAATGACACAACAATTGGTGGAATCGTGACTAAGGGAAGCTCCAATATACCCGACGATGACGATAACAAATCAAGCAAGTTCCATCCGCTGCGTATGTAGGCGCTGGGGTGCATGACTAAACCGTAGGCGAGGATTTTAGTGAAGGTCTCGATGGTGAAGATGACGAGGAAGACGTACTCCACTTGTTCCTGGAAAGAGAGGAGAAGGTGACGTACGACTGCTGATGCAAAAACGGGACCTTTTGCTAAATGTTAGTGTCTGATGACGAGTACTCAAGAAAATGTCAAGTTATCGTCACAGTAAAATAAAGAGTTGGACAACTTTTCATTACTTCTCAATGCAGACGCCAATACGAGGCATTAGTTGTCTTTTTCACGCGTCTGCCTTCACATCGTGTGTTATTATCATTAAGGGCTGATAACAGTGGCTTTCTAACCTCTGAACCCAGAGTGCCTAACACATGCTTAAGTCTCTCACGGAATCCCCTTCTTCCTCTGTAACCTTGAGCTCAGCGCTGCTAATTACCGCTTCCACTGTCCACCAGCACTTTACCAGAGGCTGTTAATCATCCACGCACGACGTGGTTAACGTGAGATGACTGGTTTATTCTCAAAATACTGTAACGTTCACCAAAACCTGACATTAACTGAGGCTAAGTCCCTGTAGGGGAGAGAATCTTAAACTGCCAGATTACCTCCTCTGTGAAATCCAATAAAGGGATCTACTCACACCTATCCTGCTGCGGCTCTGTGTGTGTGTGTGGTGTGTGTGTGTGTGTGTGTGTGTGTGTGTGTGTGTGTGTGTGTCCTGCTACAAACAGTTTTGGGGCATTTTCTTCTTTATTTCTCGGTCTTTATTTCACAGGAAATGCAGATTAGAAGTTAGCAAAGGGCTCCGACTGGTTCAAACCAGTGAGCTGCGGAAAGACGCAGCCTTACTACGTGGTATGCAACCCACCGGGGGAGTTATCCCAATGTCCCACCCGACTCCCCCCTTTAACCATAATCTACCTCAAATACAACTCTGATATTTCATCCCTTGGACTCTCTGCAAACCTGTGCAGATCATTCCAAGCAGCACGGTGCAATACAAGAGAACAATCCACTTAATTTAGTTAGTTTGACTTGTTTCAGTTTGAAGATCACGTAAGGTTGAATCTACGGAGAACAATGAGACGCGGATGAGGAAAGAGGGAGACGGAGAGGGAGGGAAGTGAGACCAGGCAGATGGTTGGTGTTTAAGTAAGTCATGATCCCCGAGAGGGTCACCGAGCTAAGGTCACACCGCAACTTTTCCCCTCTAATACCATGACCATCCAACACACTACCTCAGCTATTGTTGCTACCTTCAGCAGGACACCTACTGACCACTGTCCTGCTCATGAACAACTTTTCATCAGCCTTTCCCGTCACGCTTGTCATGAATCACACAGACGACCTGAGGACGAGACTAAGTTCAGGAAAGTCAGAGGAGACTCAGAAAACATGTGGAAACTTATATAATATGAATTGAGCCACTTCGGGTGATTTCATGATTGAAAACATATTGTAGCTTCCATAAAGTCACATTAACCATGTAAACATACAAATAAAATGATATCTCCAAGGACCGAGCTCTTCTTCAGTGGCCTGATGAAGAAAGTGTTGGCCCCTCTAACATCTCCCATGAATCACACATATCGTATATCAGTGCATGTATGAATGTAGGAATAACACAAAAGTTGAATAAGATATGAAACTTTTTTTTTTTATCCTTTCTATAGGAAGACTTTACATTCATCCAGGTTTTTAACTTTATCATGGTTTTGTGATGGAAGATCATTTGTTTATGTTACATTTGTTGTGTGCTCTTATTTTAGGAGCCCAGCTTCCTTTAAGGCCGACCATCACTCAGTCTAGTTCTCGTTGTCAGTGTCCAGATTGTGTCTTTTACACATTCGATTTAAGGCCCTGAGTCCAAACACACTAGTGCAATAAAGTTGATTCCTCCAGTGAGTCAGGTTTGGATGTTTTCCTCCATATATAATAATCTGGTGGATTCCATGTGATACCACGTCATCTCCACTCATGTTTCAGGCTTATCTCCTGTTATACAAGTTAAAATATGAACCGCTACGCTTGAAACTCACCAGTTGGTGATTGGTGGCGTTGGAGTCGTCATCGGGGTACGGCTTGGTCACGCCCATGGCCACACAGTTGGCAAAAATGGCGAGTAGAATGAAAATATCAAAGGGCTTGAGGTTTGGAGTTAAGGGGATAAAATGCATCTTTACTGTAACACACGCACACAACTGCACAAGATTCCTCCTCCCAACATTAAGTCAGAATGTGTTTGAATCACAAGCAGGACGGTGTGAACACAAACACCCCAACCGTGTGAGGAAAAGGATATTTCCACTCCACCAGTGCCAGCGCTGCCATGCGGATGGGGTTGCTGAGGGTGAGGCAGCAGAGGGCTCGGGGGGCCCTGAGGGCAGACTTGTTCGCCTGCATCGCCTTCTTGGCCCCCCCACCTCTTTTCCTGGACGAGCCAGTGGACCCGAGGGTGTCCGTCTTGCCTCCATTCTCCCCCGGGGGGGCATCTTGTCAAACAAAAATGAAACCACACAGTAATGATGTTAATGGATCTTAAACACAGGTCATTACATGATCACTAAGATTTGAATATTCCTTCCACGTTAGCTCATTGCTGTGAGAGAAGTAGGCGTGTCATATTGTTGGACACCTTCACTGCCATGTGATTAAAACGAAAACCATCCAAACACCCTGCACCCAGGTCTGGTCGGTGCACAACCTGCAGTCCCACCTCCCACCACATGTCCCCTGCTAATATCAGCACACGTTTATAATTTCCAGCCCAAGTGGACACATGGCTGCAGTAACCGACAGGTACTCTGTCCTGAAGGCCTCACGTTATAAGACCAGATGTGACCTACTTCTTTATAGGGAGCAGTGTGGCACTTAACCCGCAGCACTAACGCCCTGCACAGGGAATAAGCCTGTGGGTGCACGTCTTATCTCACCTATGTTAAAACTGCACATGAGGGACTTTCAATATGATGCAAGTTGTGCATTGATTAGCGTAAAATGCTTTAATTTAATTGAAGCAAAGATGATTTTAACCATTGTCTCCATTGTCTATTTGCAATTGCAATGTGATTTCTACAAAGCATTTAAGTGTAATGAACCATAGCAGTTCTCTGTAACGCACATTCCTGCAGTGCCATCTTGCAGCCAACACCGCGGAGACATTCTCCGGAGTCCCTACCTTTCTTTGCCCCCTCCATGTCCGCAAGTTCAACACCACGAATTCACTTCACAGGTCTGCACCATCAACTCCTCCGGGGATCTGCGATGCGCACTGGATCGTAGATATAAAAACCTGCCCCACCACCCCCCCAAAAAAGAGAAGGAGAAGTTTCCAGGAGTTGGAAGCGAAGCAGCCTCATATCCACATGGCGCAGCTCAGTCTGGAGCCTGGGAATCCAATTAAAGCCGCTTTCTGCTAATTTCTCACCGTGCGTAAAATAAAATAAAAAACTGCGATTGCCTCTTGTGTTTGTTTTAATCTACATAGAAACACAAAGGGGAGGAATATTAAAACAAACGCGTCCCCATGTACTCGGTGGTCAGCCGTCAGGATTAGACGCGCTGAGCCGTTTAAAAGGGATGACAGGGGAAATCTTCCAGGGGAAGGAAGGTGGAGAGAGACCTGGAGGATCTCCGAGGGCCGCTGGGGGTTTGTTGCACATTTAAAGTTCAAATAGGAAGAGAAGAGAATATTAAGAAGTTCAGTGAAAAGGATGGAAATGATAGATTGAGATAGAGAAAACACTTTCAGAGATTTCTGACAGAAGCAGCAGGGTGCACTACCAGGAGAGAGGAAACCAGGGGGCGCACTTCCACAGCAAATCCCACAGATGAGCTTGAGCCCGAGAGCATGGACAGTAGATAATGTGCATTATCATTCACCTGTGCACAAACTTTAAGCTTTCAAAAGCCAGGACTGTGACGAATAAATAAAACAACAATCAAAACCTCCAGAATATTTGATGCCTTTATTGTTTGTATCAACTTCTGCACGATAAATAAATTAACACGATACACAAAATAGAAATTCTCTCTATACATGGTTTGACAGTGAAACAGTGGATTGTGCGGCCCCGTCTCCCTGCCGAGGCAGATGCTGCCGCTTAAAGAGAGCAGAGAGACGGGAGGGTTTAAAAAGTGCTTGATGGATAAAGCAGCGAACAAAGAGAAGACGGGTGCTTCATAAGAACCAAGGTGAACTGAGCCAGGGACTCGTTTCTAGCAACTCAGCAGTTTTCACAGACACGACTTGGAACAAATCCATTCCAGCGTGTGAAGATAATATTTGCTCAAAGTTACAGAAGCTGCCGGTGATGGGAAAGCGCAAACAAAAACAGGAATGAGCTTTTGTTTTTTAAAGCTAAGACTCGACTTAAGCACACAAACGATTTAAAAACACTGTTTGCATTGATTGTCTCCGTTGATATATAATTAAAACTTTGACATAGACTCAAAGAAAACATGTGAGAACACACTCAACTTTTCATGAGGCCCCAATCTTCCTTTATTAAAATGTTTCTCTTAGGTCAATTGATCATTATTTGCATAATCTGAATATGATTGTGATGTTGCTGTGTTTTGTCGTTGTCTTGACTGAGCACTAACCCAGAATCCAAACATAAATGTGTGTTCATAATGTTGATCGTGGTTTTATTTACTTATCTCTCTGATCTTTTTTTGCCTCTTGTTGGATTTCAGATGGTTTCGCCTTTTTGTTGTCGTACATTATTTGTTAATAAACATCACATGTTCAACAGGATCTGCTTCTTCAATATCCCTTTTGAAGAGTTTCAGTGCCAAACAACATCCTCCACCCCCCTAAATGGGGTTTACTATAATACTAATGTAGTACACGAATACAATTCTCAATGGTAAAACCTCACTGAATAAATATGTTGTTTTTACTACTCACACACACACAACTACTTTTCTACTTATCAGCCGTTTAAACAATAACTTTAAAGTTGATTAAATCTACGACAACAGTTCTAAAATCTTTGGATGCTTGTTCATCAAAACGGATCAAACTGGTTCAATATTCACATTTCAGAATTGCACATTGAACCCAAAGAGGTCACAGCAAAGTGACAACAACCCCTGATGCTAGAAACGTTGCACGAGATGCTGCAGGTGCAAACATGAGGTTTGTCAGAAAGATCCTCGCTCACTTAAACATTCACTTAAAACTAAAACTCACAGTACTTTGTTCCTGAGGTATAACACCTGAAGTGCAACTACTTGACACCACTGCAGTGACCAGTATCTCCACCTGATACCTGCTGTAGTACCTCGGTGTCCCTGCTACTCTTTGGTGGGACTCCCTGTTTCCACAGCTGCTCTCATTGCTTAACGCTCTCTACGGACACGTGTGCTGCATCTTTTGGAGGCAACTGATTCGGGTCGTCTGCGAAGGGAACAGCTGCAGGAGAAGGAGAAAGAGGAAAACACAAACAAGTTGGTTTTGTCAGGTTCAGGTTTCTACGTTGGCACATTGTCTTCCACGATATATATATAAAGGTTATCCACATCTACCACGTCAGTGTCTCCTGCTGAATTAATCTTTTGATGTGCTAACCTTTTCTCAGGCTGTTACATCCACTTCTCCAGTTATTGATTTCCATAAATAAGTCTCAGAGAAAATGTTTAACCTTTTTCATTCAGTGTGTGTGTGTGTGCGAGTAGATTCCGACATTGACAGCGCATCACAATTAGATTCGCTTGTATTTCATGTACCTGGTAAACCGGGCAATTGTCTTTTCATCCCAAGACGTTTTGAGAATTTATGATATTATTAATGTATCATAAATGAGAAATTAAATTAAACATTGTCAGCTAACTGTGGCCATTAATTGGCTTTTTAAAAAATACTTCAGCTTCACTTACGATTCTGAAACTGCTGCGCTGTGTATCTGGTGAGGAGGATCCCGAAACCCTCAATGAGAGCCAGCAAAATCCCTCCCATCATGGCAGAGCCCATCATGGCTAAGGGCCCACCTGGAGACAAAAACACAAAACGTTTTCAGTCCATCAATCTGTTTCACTCAGTGACACAACTGAGGTGGTGTTGTTGTCGTTGGTGGCTTGTTCTTACTGCGCGCTGCCAGGATAGCTCCAGTCAGCGCTCCACTTGTTATAGAGTTCCACGGGTCTTCTTTCCCTCGGACGCGAACCAGACCACAGTCAATTGTGGAGAAGAGACCCCCCCACACAGCAAAGCTCCCTGTAGAACCAGCCAAAAACAAACCTGTGAGTATTTAGACTGCCTCATTTATGCAGACTTCATTGTGTGAATGGGTAAAATCAGACCAGCAAACAGGCTGACCCTGCCCATAATTTGGAGGGCCACAGGAAAGGGTCAGAAAACCTTTTTGTCATTTCAGTTTATTGGGTGTAGATTAATGGCAAAAATGGCAATCTTATCAAATTAAATTAAATGTACAGTAGACTAAAGTGTGTAAATAATGAAGGGTTCTGAATACTTGCTGAAGCTACTGCGTTAAGTTCTAAAGTTAAAGTTAACATTTAATCAGCACTGCTACAACAAACCACCTCCTCACCTCCAATCTGTGGAGCTCGTACTCTCACTGCGTTGGTGCTGCCTCTCAGTCGGTGTGCGACACCCTGAAACATTAGAGCACTGTTCAGTTCTGCCTTTGGAAACCTGGTGTGATTCAGAGAGCGAAACCGTAATGTTCTGAACTCACTGCAGGGGCATTACGAAAGCCCTTGATTGACTGGAACACCCCTCCACCGATTGCACCCATGGTGAAGGCGCCGCCGCAGTCGTCCACTATCCTCCACGGACTACAGGCAGAAGCCAAGAGGAGAAAGGATGTAATATGAAGCATGAAAAGGATAAATACCTCCACTCATGTCATGTGGAATGTGTATTGTAATGTGTAATGTGTAAATGTAATCATACAAATTCAATGATGAGTAATGTCTGCACAAAAAATTGATTATTAGAAAATCTACAGCTCAGTTCCCGTTGTGCTATCACAATGATTTGGATTATCAAGTCAATATCTGATTTGTTAAACAAACAAAAAAAAAAAAATGTATGTCAATATTTTTGCTTAAGCCGTCATATCCACAGGTTTGTGTACAAAACTCTCAGAACACATTAACTGGTTTGTCTACACATTTATAAATTATAAATCTCAGTAACATATACAGGTTCGTGTTCACATCTATAAGTCACTTGTATAACTCTCTGTACACATCAACACATGCATATGTACACATTATTAAATCTCAGTACATATTCATAATAACAATCAACTTTCACACATCATCACACAACACATTTACACATTTTTAACACAGTAAACTACACATCGAGCTACAGGTTCCCAGATCTCCACACACATTTGTTAATGAAATGTCTATAATAACAGTCCCATAGCAATATAAGTAACATGTAAAGTATAATTTAGGTGTATTTTTATTCTGTTTACCACACTGTCGCTTTATTTACATTAAATACTGTTGGATCGTACAGGTGTTCCTCTGTGGACACACCGACCCCAGCTTCATCTCCTGCACCTAAGCTAACATGCTAACAGGCTAGCTCAAAGGGACAGGGCCTCTCTAATCACACTGGCCCAGTGAAAGTTATTAAAAACACGCAAACAGAGTCCGAGGCTCGGTGTTTTCTGGACAACGCGGGGAAATGAACGGTGTTAATCTCACCAGGGCTCGCGGGCATATTCCTCCATGTTTGTTGTCGTCGTCGTCAAGAGAGCAGCGTGACGTCATCCCAGCGCGCCGCACGGGACCTGCTGTTTTGGTTGAAGTCGCGTCGTCCGCTCGTTGGATCTTATTTCCCTGAATCAGGTAAGAGAAATGGTTTTAAATCATTTTATCACATAGGAAAACTGTGGGTTTGTTGTTTGTGTGTTTTCTGCCGGACACACACGTGGGTTTGCGGGTTTCTTTTTCCAGCTGTGTGCACCGAGTCATGGAGCCTGATGCAGTTTGGTTCAATCAAACCTCACATGTCGCACAGATCTACGGTTTTCCTTGTTAAAATCCATAGTTGTTCAAACTCCAAACTCGAGCAGGTGGAATTGACGTTGCTTAAAAGTCCAAACAATCCCAGACACGTTTCTCCAGGAGACCCAGAGACACAAAGGAGGAGAGGAGGCTGGAAGCAGCTTCATGGTCCTCAGCCTCAGGGGGAAGCTGCTGGTTCTGGGACCATTAAAACCACATCAGGCGAAGTGCAGGTCCAAAAAAAACTCCTGCTACGATCCCAGAGGAACTTCACACTCTGCATTACACGTTTTATGTTTTGGAAAATCTCTGTGAAAATGCACAGAAACGCTTCAGTACCACAGTTTGCGGTTGATCGTGATTCAAAGTCCAGTCGAGAAACTGCACAAAAGATGTGTTTTAAAAACTGTCAATGTAAAAACCTGAGGCCACAGAAGTGTCTTCAGTTTCCTAATTTTGTCTTAATAAATCTGTATGATATTCAATTTTCTGTCATACGCCAGCAGTGTCCTTGTGAAACCACATTTAAACTCACTTGATCTGAGTTTTCATTTGGATCTGCACCAAACTGCACAAACCCATCATTCCCTTGAAGTTATTCATCAAGATCCATCACTTGTTATCTGGGAAAATCCACAAACTGTAGAAAAGCATCTCACCATGTTAGAGAAAGTGAAATTCTGCTTTGGATCTGCACCAAATTTGATTTGTTCTTCCCTGACTTGCTATTTTCGTGGAAATCGGTTCAGTACTTTTCGTGTAAACAAATAAATGCTGATGAAAACATCACCTTGTGGGTTCAGGCAAAAATCATATTTATTATAAATAAATCAGCTGGAGATACAAGAATATAGTATTTGGGTGTATAATTAATACTTGGTACAATCAGCTGAAAATAAAGTTTACCGTCAGTCCAATATCATTTTTGCTTTACTTATTGTGCTCATGTAGTAACTGTATATATATATATATATATATTTTAAAAAGCCAGTAGATAAAATCTCCCCGTGCTCGTTGCCTCATGACTCAATCCCCCCCCCGTCTGTGTTTCAGGATGCCTCTACCTGCGGCACTGCTGGCCCGCTTGGCCAAGAGAGGGATTGTGAGACAGTCGGATCAAGGTACCAGGAAACCTCTTCTCGCCCTTCAGTCATTTTTTTCCTTATGCTTCATACATTTTTGTGTCTTATAATAACGTTTATCCTCTTATTCAACCAGAGATAGATGAGGAGATTATTGCTGAAGATTACGATGACAACAACGTAGATTACGAAGCCAGCCGAGTCGAGAATCTCCCTCCGAACTGGTACAAAGTGTTTGACACTGCTTGGTATGTAAACTTCATTTCTACAATATGTTTTTTACTGTCAGTCAATACATTTACAAAGCTAACATTTTCCCTTTGTAACAGTTTAAAAAGATTGAAGTCCAATAATATCTGTCACCGCTCTGGTGTTTTTATTATGGGGTTAAACAAAGATTCAAACACAGCAGATTTGTTTTAATAAGCAGAAACTTCAACCTGTTACTGTTTATGTTAAAAGAAACAGGATAAAACAACATTTACATTAGCAGACTTTAAAAACTTTTTGAGCTATTTCATGGTTATGTTGGCTTTGCCACTCTGCAGCTATATATGCGTTTATGATTGTATAGTTTAGTATTGTGGGAAATAAGATTCTGTTTTATGATTATACTATTATTACACGTGACACTTTATTTTAACCATCGAATGAATTCAATCAATCACTTTCTAACTTATAAGCACGAATCAGGTCATTCATGACTTTCTGGCTGCAAACTTATGTTGTTTTTATTTTTACTTCACACCTGCAGTGGTCTTCCTTATTACTGGAATGTGGAGACAGATTTGGTGGCCTGGCTGTCCCCAAATGACCCAACTGCAGTGGTATCAAAGGCTGCCAAGAAGATAAGAGGTATGACATTATAAAGCCTCTGCACTCTGCTAAGATGACGTCGGTGAGGATGACTACTTCAAGTATATCCAGCCGCAGCGGGCCCACAGGAAGTTTATCTTCCAGATGTGGTTAAAGTGAGGGGTGGGGGAGGGAGGGAGGGATTCAGACTCACCTTCACCATACAAATATGATCATGTCAGCTTTACTGACATTTTGGCTGTCAAGATTGACACAGAGTAAGCTGGTTGTAATTGGTTAAAACACAGGAAACCTGGGGGGGTGGCTCTGAAACACTGTTGAGTCTTCTCTGTGCCACGGGACTGACTCAACTGAGATGTGATGACTCCGGAGACTTGTCCGCACTCTCACAAATTCATTTTGGCACCATGTAAATTGATGTGGTTGGACAGGTCAAGGGCAGTAATTCATTCACGGAGGAGCAAATACAATGCAGAGTATTTACTCTTTGCTCTTGGGTGAGGGTAGGAGCTGCTTTAAAGTATGTTAGGTCCGTTTAAATGTTCTGTAGGTTATGTGGAGTCCAGCAGATTTATATTGGCACAGCCTGATAGCCTCTGCGGGGTCCAGTAAAAATGTCAAAGGGTCATTTGCCATGAATGCTGGGCCTCCATAGGAATGTTCACCCAACTGTAAAACTGTTTATTGATCTATAAGTTAATCTGATTAATGATCCTAGTTGATGTCCTGTCACCTGAGACATCAGAAATCATTGCAGGTATGATAATTTTTGCAAGTAATCTCAGAATGCAGTTTGTTTTATGCTGAACTTTGGCAATAGTTTATTTAGTGACAGCTGGCTTTTATTAAATCTTGTTTTGTCTTTGTCTAGTTGAAGGAGGAGAAGAAAGAATCGAGAGGCAGTTCGAGAAGCTCGATAGAGAGCGAGAGCGGGAGAGAGAACGGGAAAGAGAGCGAGAGCGCGAAAGGGACGACGCGAGGGACAGAGACAGAAGAAAGCCGAGGAGGGAAGACATCGCACCGTACAACAAGAACAAAAGAGGTAACGTTTACATCCGGTGTATACTATACAAGCATTTTCAAACCAATGTTTTGTATGAATGGAGGTTACACACAGTATCTTTTTCTCTTAGGTAGAAAAGATGATGAGATGGACCCCATGGATCCAAGTGCTTATTCTGATGCTCCAAGGTATTTACACTACAGTAATTAGTCATGAAGGTCACTCCACCGTCGTGTGGATGAAACTCAAACATACTTTGTTTCTGTTTTGTAGTTTTTAATCATCTAATGTAAAGTTACAACGTAGAAAGCTTCATTCAGAGGACACACGATTTATGAGCAGGTGGAACAATGTCATATGGATTCAGCTTGGAAAACCAGTGGCTCCTACATTTCCCATGGATAAACATAATTCATGGTTTCATTTGATAAACTCTTGTCTTTCAAACACCACACCTCCTTATTGTTACTGCTTTTGGTTCTAAATAAGCACAAATCTTCAAAATCAAATCAATGACATCAGGGTTATTTTCACAAACTTGACAAAGCTCCCCCAGTGACACAGAAGACATCGTTCCCACCATCGGAGTCAAACTAATCACGTCCATTAAACTCTTATTGGTGGAGTGACCCTTTAGAAGACGTGATCATAACAAGTCAAACTGTTTATTACAACAAACACTCCTCTCTACAGGGGGTCGTGGTCCACTGGGCTGCCCAAGCGCAACGAAGCAAAGACGGGTGCAGACACCACGGCGGCCGGGCCCTTGTTCCAGCAGCGGCCGTACCCGAGTCCAGGAGCCGTGCTTCGGGCGAACGCAGCCAACAAAATACCCAAGGAATGAGCGTCTGACCCGGGACGAGGACGCAGCTCTTCTTTGCTTTGCACTAATGACTGACAGCTTTTCATTGAGTTTTCTTTCCATTGTGAAATAAGTGAACGTGTCAGAAACTGGAGTTTAGTGTAACAGCGGGGCATTTATACTTTTGTCGAGCAGTTGTAAATATGTTTTTATATCACCTGAAGATTGCCCCTTCTTGTTATTAGAACAACTATTGGGCATCATTTGCTAATAAATCTAAAGATGACTGTGAAAATGACTCATTGCTGCTTTTGAATTTGTTTTATTACAACGTTGCATTAAAAGTTTTGACATTTTTCTGAATATTTCATAAAGTCCACATTTAGGGAGACGAAAAAGAAATGATATTTGAATAAAAGTCAGTGGATCATTGGTCGGTTGCTCCTACATAATGACACAAGGAATCATAGTCCAGTGTGAACACTTTCTCGTTTCGGTCGAGCTGAACTATCGCTCGGCACTTGTTCTTGTCCCGTTGGAGGATACGTCCGACCTGAACAGACAAACGTAAACACAGCCATTAGGAAAAAAATGAATCACATTCACATCATTAAACCAGTACGCTGCAGGAAAGATGCTCCAGAAGATCCATTGCTCACCTGACCCCTGTGTTCACCCAGTACGACCATTATAGAATCATCGTCACTTTTTGGGACAATGGTTTCCAGCATGTCCTGCTTCACATCTGTTGGATGAAGAGACGGAATGTGATTCACCTCAGATTTATATGGTCCCGGGCTCCAAAGAACATTTCTAAAGCTCTCTAATGATTATTCTTTAGAGAGGCAAGGATATTGTAATTTTACTCTTCATGACAAAGCAAATAAAAAAAGCATCATGTCTACTTTAAAGTCCTAAAACCCTCCATCGAACCGGGACGTGAAAACCACACAATCTGTGTAGTCCTCACATTAGCACTACTGCCTTAGCTTTGATCAAAGAGGAGCAGCAAACAGCTACAAGCAGCAGGAAGTACCTGGCTCCAGGCTTGTCACTGTAACACCTTAGTTTGCCAGATGTAATGTGATAATTAACACAATTTGCACATCACAGTTCTTGTACAATTCTAATTAGCGGATACAAAGTCACTGGAGAGAGGGAAAACTGGAACTGACACCAGGAGAGGCTGCGATGGAACTAACGACTCACCGTCTAGCAGTCTACCCTCTTCAGTTCGACACACACAGGTGGTAGGTGTCAGGACGTCCTCCACACACATCTGGAAGAAAACAACACTGGTGTTAAAACAGAAACACAACATTTCTAATGATTAAAACTGGGATCTTCCGTGACTGGTCAAGATTTGTCTGCCCTCTAGTACCTTTGAGTTGTAGTACCTGCCCCCTTTGAAAGTTTTGTCTATAAAGCGAACTTTCAAGTCTCTCTGGAGCCAGGAGCGGGGAGCAGGTGGCCGCCTCGCTTCTTTAGACGAAGGCTTCTCTCTGGAGAGAGGAAAAACAAATGTGCAGTAAGTTCACTCCAAGAAAACGTTGACCAAGATATTGAAATTCAAAGATTAAGTGCAAACGTACCTGTCTTGACTTGATTCTGTGTGTTTCCTCTTCCTGTCATCCTTTCCTCCATCTTTCTCTGAAGACTTGTGTTTGACCTCGTCCCCACTACTTCGCTTGTCTTTCTCCTCCCGTCTCTCTCGCTCCTTCTCTTTCTCCTTCTCCTTGTCCTTGTAAGCTTTACTGAGGTGACCTGGTCAGAGGATAAACAGTGTTGTCAGTATGACATTAAGTTAAATGTGCAAACTTGTTATTCTTGGTGTGGGAAGAAAATCAAGCAGTGCCACTTGAGGATAACCCTGTTTAACGCAGTCAATCATTTCATTAAAGATTAATCTGCCACTTATTTTCTCAGTTAAGTGTTTGTTCTATAAATAGTAGAACATTAGCATCACAGATTCCCAGAGCTCAGAGGCTGAGATATTGAAGAAGCTTTGTTTGAACAACAGTCCCAAACTTAAAAACACTAAATTTACTAACATAGAACAAAGGAACATTACATATCTAGCAAATATTCATGTTTACTTTGAGAAGAGCAAATCCCTTTTTCTTTTCGTGCATTTTATCTTTATTTATTCCTTTTTTCTGCGAGTGTGAGAAATCTGCAGTAGCTCTTATAATGCTGTTAACTTCCATTATCAGAGAAATAACTAAGAAATGTGAGAAATCATAATTTAACAAACACTGAATTAAGTAAAATAGGTGAAACAATTAATTGATTATCATAATTGTTGATTAATTTTCTGTTGTCAAATAATCAATATATAATCCATCTTTACACAAAACAGCAGCCTCCTCCAGATCACATAATTCAACCGGACACTTCACACGTAAAATATGGCAACAAAAAACCTTACATTTATGTTTAAGAACCTTCATATAGTCATCAACTAGTTCATACATAATATAAAAAAAACTTACATTACAATAAGATACAAAGAAACATGGGCTGATTATGTCAATCGACAAAGTCCATTAGAGTCGAGAGCTGTTTTAATTAATAATGTTACTCACTCAGGTCTTTGCTGTATTTGTCGTATTCCTTGCGCCCAATCAGTTTAAGAGCGTGCTGGATGATTGTCACAGTCTTGCCACCAATAGCCAGCTTCACCACAGCTCGGGCGTTTTCTGGATCAACGCCTTCAATCTGCAGCACATGAGAAATAGTTATGAAAGAAGTCAGAGAAAACCATATAAAGAAATAAGAAGTAGTGATGCAATATCTTTCTTCCGTTTCTGGGGATGAGTGTTGAGAGGCAACAGCCATTTTAGATTCACCGTACCTTCCCATACATGTCCTTATGTGCCCCTGACACCACCAGCACACAGCCCCCGTGACCCATCACTAGTTCCTCCTCCTTCTCCCGCTCCTCGCCTGGCTTGGGGGGTCCCTTATGTCTGGTGGGCTCCAGATCCTTTATCTCTGAACGATCTGCACCGAGACCCAAACCTCTCAGACGCAGCTGGGGTTCCATTGGCTTCACATCCCTGTGGCAGACGGGAAACATCAGCATTCAAACAATAAACAGGGTTCCAGCTCATGTGTATGATGTGAAAGAGGTTGAAGTGGGAAACAGCTTTAGTTTAGAGGGTGAAATTAAGATGATGAAACATGAAAGATCCAATGAACCAAAATTATATAAATATGTGAGAAGTAGCAAATCCTCATATTTGAGAAGCTTAAGCTAAAGTTGTGTAACTCCATAGTGGTGCACATTGATGGTTATGTTAAATGAAGGGAGGTGGTGACAAGGCGGGGGTCAGTTTGTTACTTACTGTTTGAAGGTGCGTCCAATGCCTTCCTCCTTTTTCCATCCCATCCCCTTCAGCATGGCGATGCCATAAGCCCCAACAGGAACGCTGTCATAATCTGCCTCAGTTGACTGACGGACAAAAACATTAACATAAATATTCAATTGTACATTTGTAATTAAACTCATGTAATATCCGAGTTATGAAACACAAAAAACTGTCTGTGGCATAGAAGCAGTTTGTGATGTTGGTCTTACTCAGCCTTTTGGCTTCAGGCTGTCAGACTCAGCTCAGGCTGATCAAAGTGACCAGGCAGCAGTGGCTCTGCTCATCTCTCTCTGCTGACGGCTTCCCCTGAGGGAAGCTGAGAGGCCACTGTCGCAGGCTAGACTGCATTAAAATGAGCCGGGGGGCCAGAGTGAGGAGGTTTCCCCTGACTCTCATGTTCTGACAGGCTCATCTACAGTGAGTGAGAGCAGACATGGGATGACAGTGACGAGGCGCGAGAGGCCTCTGTTGAGAGGCACCAGAAAGAAGTACGATTGGTTGCCTGCATGTCTCTGGGGAGAATGCTGACGCCTGTCGGCCACCAAGGCCTCACTGTACTGAAAAAAGTCCTCTGTACCCTCACATATGCACACCAGTGTGAATGCACACAGGGCATCGTTGTTCTCAGTTGTACTTCACACACTCAAATTACAATATCTGACTCAAAGTAGCCCATCTACCAGACATTTTACAAGTGGCTTGGCCTCCCTGCTCAAATAAATATTACCATTGCATTTGAGCAAGGGAGAAGAAAGATTACCAAATTCAACCAATGTGCATGTCCCTGGTGGGGAGGTAAGTGTACTTGTATGATAACATGATATAAACATAGTACAACAGAATAAAAGTTCTACCTTAAAAACGAAAACACTTAACGATAATTCATTGGACACTTAATTCACTTCATCTATCTGATCGAATGAATAAATGTGACCTTGCTTTTTTATATGTATATATTTTTTCTATTCCAATTGAGACAATTAATCCTCTGATTCCGCTTCAAATGTCTCTTTAAAAAAAAGTGTCTCAACACTGCAGAACACAAGAATCTTTACTGGTCCAACGACTGAACGAGAACCAACTCGACTGCAGGTTGGAGAAAATATCTGTTGGTACTTACGGATTCAGGCCGCAGATCCACCGCTAGGTGGTCTCCATCCTCAAAGCCCTCGGGCGTTTTGTTTTGCAACAACAAGGGAATGCGGAGATTCGGGTCAGTTTGTGTCTGGGGGCCATTCTCCCACTGCTCAAGCTGCTTCCGTGAATCTACAAATTCAAAGAGGTATGAGGAGCATTGTTAAGAGAGCTACTAGGACAAACAAGCACACAACTAAAACATCAAACCACGCCGTACATGCATTGCTGTATAAAACCGTTTGGGCACGATAACATATTCAATTGATCTTTAAGTCATTTCGAGTCATAATTTATATAGCACGTTTAAAACAACCATCGTTGACCAAAGTGCTGAACAGGCTTAAAACGAAAAGAAGTCAATAAAAAGGAGAATAACAGAATAAATGGAAAATGCAAAAGCAAAACAAAAGTAAACCTCATAAACCACTTAGTATTAAAATATTGCACAGATAAAATCAAGGATCTTAAACTTAACTCGATTATAAAGCCAGCGAGAAGACGTGATGCAATGATTTAAATGTTTCTAGGGTCTGAGCGGTTCTGATATGAAAAAGTAAACTGCTCCAGAGATTAGGGGCAAAAATATCTTCAAGTGTTGATGCACTGGGACCTGTTCTTCCTGCCTTCAAAATACATATTTCAAAAGGATGTGACACACAAACATGAGGGCACTTTACTACGTCAGTACTTGGTCAAAACACTATTCGTAGCCATTTAAGAATTGTTCTGATCTTGACCCAGGAAGCTTCACCCACTCTTCCTGTAGATCACGTCAAGTACCCACCCGCATTACATTTGAACAGTTAGGGGAACACGATGTCACCAAGCCTTTCTACCATTTATTGTTGTTTCAATAAGATAGTAATATATTTGAAATGTCTATTTTTGTTTCAGACTGCTTGACATTCAATACGCCTTCTCACATATTCTACCACTTGACTGTTTTGTGTGATACAGGATGGCTAAATTTCCCTCGGGATCAATAAAGTAAATCTAAAAACAAAATTTGATTGATTGATTGAGTTGCATTTGTCTCCATTCTCTCCAATAACATCTGTAACGTGCCCAGCAGAAAACCGAACATCAGCATACCCTCGATGAGTTCTTTGACAGCCAGAGACTCCACAGAGTCCTTCTCCCCGCTCGCCTCCTGGGTTTTGCCTCCGCTCTCCTCGCTCTGTCCCGCTCGGTCCGG
The DNA here is from genome assembly GCA_006182925.3 of Reinhardtius hippoglossoides. NCBI lineage: Eukaryota > Metazoa > Chordata > Actinopteri > Pleuronectiformes > Pleuronectidae > Reinhardtius > Reinhardtius hippoglossoides. The sequence goes on along the minus strand of CM031675.1, from coordinate 22,890,150 downwards.
CCGGTGCCAGCGGTTCTTCTGGATCAGAGGGATGATGAGCTCCTTGGGTTTCTCTGTTGGTTTTGAACTGCAACGACAAGTTTAGACAGCTGATGTAACACAGGAGGGGGGGGGGGGGTTCAATGTGGGTCACTCTTAATGTGAAGGAGCAACAGGATGGAGACGGATCACTTCCTGAGCAGCACCTTTCCACACCGGTCATCCACGGCAACAACACACACTTCCGGGTTGTCACGGTCATGTGACTGAACTAACCAACAAGACGCCAGAAAGGCCTCAGACTAAAGTACATTTAAAACATAACCACAGAGGCAGATTCAACACATCAGTTCTCCTCTTCTTACGATGCTAATGTAAATATTGAAATGTACAAATAGGTAAATAACTTCTGTTAACGTTATAACAATTTTTAACCGTCAGCTAGGATTAGCATACGAAGCCTACCTTTGTAGTTCGTGTCTATCGACTCCGGTGAGGAACTCTTTGTCTTCTTTGCTGGTCAACGCGTCGGCGGCAGGAACTTTAAATTTATTGAATGTTTTCGTGAAGCCAAACGACACCGAGGCGGTTTTCTTCTCGCCCTGCTCCTCGGCGGCGGCGGCGCTTGTGTCTTCCCAGTGCGACGCCATGTTTGTTTGGTAGCGACGAAGAGGACGGAGAGAAATGCATTCTGGGAGATGTGGTTATCGTTCCCCCGCTTTAGATTCGCCCCGGCCCCGCCCCCCGGATCGTGTTTGACTACAACTCCCGTCATGCATCAGACATACAGTTTAAATATACAAATATACAGTTTAGAAGTATTTTTTTAAAAATGTTTACAGATATTTACACATAAATGGAAATGATATGCATGTCATTGATAATAATCTGTGAACTAAAATGTTTTGAATCTCCTAGTCATAATATGTATTGTAAGGTGATTGACAGCTAGTATTATAGATTTGTAATACTTTAAATCAATTATTGTAATAAATTTACTCTTAATTATTTTTAATTTCAGGAATCTTGCACAATTTTATTCTTCTACTCTTTTAAAAGTATTTCTAGTGATACTGTTTTTTGAAAGGAGGGATATTAATAATAACAATAATAATAATACATTTTCCAAAACACTATTTGTAGAAATGTATTTTTAAAAGAGTTGGCCAATGAAATTGCGCAAAATGCCTGAAAATAAAATTAAAACACTTTTAGTGGAATATATTCAACAATACCGATCAATATCAAATTGATAAAAGCTGTAATAAGTCAATCACCTTACAATACCTAATATGACAAGGAAATTCAAACGTTGTTAGTTCACAGATCATTATCAACGACATGCATATAATTTCCATTTATGTGTAAATATCTGCAAACAGTTTATTAATATTTACTAAAACCGGTTATTCGTATATATTTAAACCGTAGCTGGTCTCTTCACTGTTCATTAAAATTAAATCATCTTTCTACATACTGTATCTATAATCCACACTCTGCTATCAGGTCATTGTAGCTTTAATTCCTGACTCATGACGGGAGTTGTAGTCATTCGCGACCCAGGGAGTGAATCAAAAGCAGGGAAAGAAAACCACAACTACCAGAATTCCTTTCTCCCTCTTCTGTCATTATTATTATTACTATCAATATAATTGTTATCATTGATATCATTGGTGTGTCCTCACTGACATGTACAACGTCCCTGAGGGTCAACACTAAATCACATTTGCAGATAACACAACAACGATTAGAAAAACACATTACAGGAGAAAAAACAAATAAATGTTGAGTTTTCTGTAAAGACATTTGTGTAAAGCATCTCTATGTCTTATGAAGTGTTTTTTTAATGTTGGGTTTTCCATATTGTGGGTGTGTTTCCTGCAAATCTCCTTGTGTTTTGGACCCTCAGAGCCACCATAGCCATGTGAAAGAGGTGTAGCTGGAACACGTTTTCCCATAAAAGTTTGATCTAAACCAAACTGGAAGCATCACAACATCAACACCTGCCCCTGTGACCTTGCTGTAAGTGGATCTGTGCACATGAAGTGTAACAGAGACAGTTAGAATGTGATCCTGCCTCCTGGAGGAGAAGTGCTGCTGCAGGTGGAAGGGGCGGATACTTCTAACTCTTTTTATTCCCTCCCCTCTGCTGCCTCTTAACTTCTCAGGTTAAACCGCCTCTCTGGTCTTTAATCACTGGTTCCTGGGCGCTTAAGTGCAGCAACATTAACCCATATATAACCACATCTTTGGTTTTTTCCCCTTCTCCCTCCTGCCGGACAGACCAGAGGCTCTAATCTGATCCGCGGCTCTGCGCCCGGGAAGCACCGCGGCTGCAGTCCAGTGACACCTCAGCCCCGGAGCGCAGCACCGACTCAGGACCGGCTTCTCTCTCCTTACATCAGCTGTTAGATGGAACCACCACATCATGCATCTGCCAGTAATTAACCTGCTCCGTCTGCTGCACGAGGACCAGTCGGATCGGACGAGGAGAGAGAGATAGAGAGAGAGAGAGAGAGAGAGAGAAGAGAGAGAGAGCATGACGGTAAGACATTTTCTTCATGGGCAGAATCAAAGTGCAGGACTTTTGCCTTTTTGTTCTGCACAAGTTCCTCCGGATCGTTCACTTGTGACACGGATCCATCCTCCTCCTCTGTTCGTGTTGCATTGCCCACAGCAGTGCAGCAGCTGCTACATTCATACGCGCTGTCAGATTTGTGTGTGTGTGTGTGTGAGTGTGAGTGTGTGTGTGTGGTTCCCCCTCTCTCTCCTCTCTCTCTCTCTCTCTCTCTCTCTCTCCCTCTCTACAAGATCACCACAGCTCTCTGAGCATCACTGAGAGTCCAAATATCCCGTCAGCCGTGCGCATCCTCCCTGACTTTCTTTGGGATACCGTGGCACCGTCTAATTCAGTTCTTTTCCACATTCACACAACTCGTGATTATTTAACTACAGGCTTATTTATTTGGTCACCTCACTCGGGTCCATGTATATAGACGCGTTCAAACGGATCCTCTTTGAAAGGCTGAGCTGCTTGAAGAGAATGTGTGTGTGTCAGCGACAAGGCAGGTCAGTATCATCCCCAAATATGAGAAATGTGAGATTCTGTTTTGTGTAACCCAAGGATGTGTGTGTGTGTGTGTGTGTGTGAGAGTGAGCAAGAGAGAGAGCGAGAGAAGAGAGTGTGTGTGTGCATGTAAACCAGTCCCACGGTGTGTGAAGAATATTGTGATGATGCTGCAGATCTTGGGGATAAGTGTCATTATGACAAATGAAGTTTACCTTCTTCAACAGCAGGTGTGTGATTGTGTGTGTGTGGGATGTGTGTGTGTGAAAAGTTTCCTGACACCCTTTTGTAAATCTGTGATTTTCTTTTTCCCGTCACTTTACCAATCTGCTGCTCTGTAAATTGCCTCGAGAGGTGTGATCTGAAAACCGTGTTCGCTGCACCTGTGCCCATTTAGCCGGAAGAAACCCACTGACTTGCAGAATGTACTCTGTGTAGTTCACAGCCAGGTGTGTGTGCATGCATGTGTGCAGGACCGTGCACGTGTGCCCCGCGGCTCTGTGTGTGAGTGTGTGCGCGTGTGTGTGTGTGTGTGTTGTTGCTGTTTGTTTATGGGTGTGTCCCTGCTTGATACAGGCAGCTTGTTAGGAAGTGATGGATGTGCGACCCTGACACAACGCTCTGCATTGCTTTGGGTTTGTGGTGCAGTCAAGGTTACGCTGTTATTATGTGTCGTTCATTGGCTGGACGAGAAGAAGAGACGCGTGGCGTTGGACTGTCCACACATGTTCTCGTGCTGCTCGGCTCCTCACACTCCTCCTTCTCAGTCCAAGTTTGAGCAGCCAGTAAGTGGAAATGCATGTCGAAGCAACTAACATGACTCCGCTGTCACCGTAACAAGACAGGAGGAGGAAGTGAGGTGCATTTCTCCTCTGTCGTAGTAACTCACGTCAGCGGGGATTTGCTGATTGTCTAATTATGTACCTCCTGTGTCCTTCAGCATCATGCATATTCATGCTGCTGTGTTAAGGTGTGGTGAAAACAAAGTGTGCATGTGTGTGTGGGCCCTGTGATGTGTGTTTACCCTTGACAGGGCAGGGCTACGCAGGAACACTCTCCCATCTGTGCTCCAAACCTTTGCTCCCAGCCCCTGCATTTGGATTCTGCAGTTGTAGCCGGCTCTATTCTTAGTTCTCAACAGTTCACGTGGAGTCTGATATAAAATTTCAACCACAACAGACGCCATGTCATGCACACGCCGGGACCCTCGCGCCCTGCCTAGTTTTTTGACTCTGAGATTGAATTTGGACGGGATAAGCCGCTGTTAAGCGGTGAGACTCGGGCCTAGGTGGCAAATCAATAGCCAATCAATGACGAATGTGTGGGGATACGATTTACACAGTGCCATATTTGAAATGTCAAGAAGGGAACGAATCCATGTATCCTTGAGTCAGATCAGAGGTGGACGACTGGGATCAATATCAGGTGGTGAGACAGGCAGTAGGAGCAGCGGAGGGTCACCTTCACCCAGCGCTACTGAATCAGCAGTATCTCTCTTACACACACACACACACAAACACACACACACACACTCGCACACACAGACTTGAAGGCCTGCTTAGGTTACTAAACGTTGACCTCACAAAAATGTTCATTATAGTGAATTGAACCTCCCCTCCCCTTTCTTATGAATAATTCATTTTGTTATTATGATTTCCACCGTTCTTTCATTAGGTTACTGCAGCCTCCTCTGTGCTGATTCCACTTTTTCCCCCCCCTCCAATTTCCTTCGAGGCTGGCACCGGCTCTACTTTCTGTATCATCCACTTTTAATTTCCCTAATTTCTCCCCCTGCTTTCTCATGTCTCTGCCCTGTACCCGCCACCATTGTCGAGGAGCTGATCTGCTCTGTTTAATTAAACTGCGCTCTCGTCCGGATGAGAGCTCATCTCTGATCGCAGCGAGGGGTGTAATGCATCGTGGCAGGTTGAGTCAGAGGACCTGTTGTCACAGTGGTCGTCCGCTCAGGAGCGGAGTGTACACAACACAACACGCCCCCTGCCTTGACCTTTTTGAGTGGGGGACGTCACTGAGCCAGTGTTATCCTCTCAGGTGAGTGTTGTGGTGTGTGTGTGTGTGTGTGTGTGTGTGGTCTGTGTCACTCCAATGCCCAACACCGATGTAATCTTACATTAAGTCCATCCGCATGCAGTCGCAACATGAGCCGCTTTGATAAAATCACACAATGGAATAGATTTTGGATTTACCGATGGCGTGCGGAGAATGCGAATGTGCTTTTCATTCCATATATTCTTAGCAGCTTTTCCATGTATTGATTTTTTTTCATCGAGTTTCTAAGGGAGGGAAATGTTCCCGTGCATGTTTATGCTTCTTTTTATTTTTTTTCAAAACCACAAGCATTTAATCTTTCTGCCGCTGTTTGTCTGTTTCGTGACGATCACTCCCGTGCCCTAGATTTGAAAGTGAGTGAGCATCAGGAAGCTTTGGTCCACCCCCCCCTGTCACTCTCACGGTTTGGTGTAACCGTGCGGGGGGGAGAGGTCAGGGCACAGACATCAGACAAGACGGAGAAGTCGGAGCTGGAGAGAAAGCCTCTTTTGCGTCTGTCTGCCACTTCACCAGCCCGTTGGTTCAGTGGAATTTAAGGTCACTGGTTATTTAAGATGCCTTACTTGGCTAAACTCCAACTCCACCCATGGGAAGATGCAGCGAGATTAGGAGCAAAGTGCTTCACTGCAGGTTCTAGTGAAGAGATGAGCTCTTGTTGTCATCACCTTTGTAACTAGAGGAGCAACTAAGACCAAGTCCAAGTTTCATTATGTAATTTTGGTGGGAATGTCTTTTTCTGACAGTCAATTTAACATCTTTGGCTTTTGGAATTATGCCCGGACAGAAAACGACAAATGAAGACCTCATATTTTAAAGATGCCATCTTGTTATCGGCATAATACATGTGCAGAAGATTAATAGAATGATCATATTCAGTGATAATGAAAATAATAATTCGTTGCAGCTCAGTGTGATACTTTCCTATCAAATGATGCGTGCTGCTAAAAGTTCATCAGTGATTATGCAATGATATTTGAATTAAAACTAAACAATTAAAGAATGTCTTACTATTTTTTATAAGCATTTAATAACCGTAGCTTAGTAAAAGATAAAATATAGTGAAACACAACTCAGGTTCTATGAGCTGACACATCTCGATCATCTTGCCACCACCTCCAAATATTCAATTGAGCACTGAAAACTGTGAATTAATCGAATAATCAATCAGCAGAAAAATAATGTTTTACTAATTACCTAATCAAGTCAGTCATTAGCGAAACTGCAGATTCCATGTGAAATGTGACAGTTCATTTCATATCTTTCTATTATATTCCATATTTTACAAACGTAACCGTTAATCGATTCATCCAAAAAGCATTCAGCTGATTAATTGACAGTGATTATTAATTAATGATTCAGTTCACAGGGATGTAAGTCAGGAGCACGTCCTCACATTGGAGGCAATTGAAGCAGAAACTATTTGGAACTGTTTCAGCTCTTTAGTTCAGCCACTGTGTATTGATGACGCTCTCTTGAAGTTGATCAAATGTGCTGCTTCTGTGCATCCAGCAGTATGACGTGCAGTAACTGAGCATGCATAAAAATACCAAATAAACTTTGCATAAATTCATGGAGCATTCTGCCTGAGCTTGAATGGGCTAATTTATAATTATTGTCAGCCTCATTTAGAGCGGAAACAGATCCACAGAGCGAGCGTGGCTCCGCCGATTCAAACCAACAGAAGCTTTTATAAAGCAGAACAACTCTGCTGCTCGTGTAGTGAGATGCTGCTCGGTGGCACGACCATTTACAAGCGCACAATCCGAGCTGAGAGTATCACAGTTAGATTAGATCTCGCTGCAAAAGCTGATTGTGTTAAAAGTTTCTGGTCTTTGCAGAAGTTTGACTAACTCCGCCGTAGTCAAAGCCGATTATGTCAGGGAGTGATCCTCCAACTGAGAGACTGGCTTTGATGGGGATGAGGGCCGGCATCTCGATAGACATCAGGAACATGGGGAGAATCACGCGAGCTGACACTCACTGCTCTCGCTCATGTTATTGATACGGGAGGACGAGGCGTTAAAAGCTGCCAACACGTTCACAGTCCCGGGCGAACACTTGTTTTGTCGATGAAATTCTTATTAATTGCTGTTTCGAATGGAAATATGTGCCCACTGCGGTCTTCAGCCCACTGCGTAAATCTGTCGAGACAACTTGTTCTTCTCTTTGCCTTTCCAGAGCCACTTTCCGCAGAGCAATTCAATTATTCACTCGTCCTAATTGATGTGTTTTGCTTACAGCATTTTTCCTGAAGGTCTTTCAAGACGCTCTCCAGCCCAATGTCAAGTGCTATTCCCTCTTGTCCTTGATTCGTTGACTCGAGTTGAATTATTGAGCTTGATGGCAAAGCTCATCTGTGTAACTTTAATAAATTAGTGCCCTGGAGATCCAACCTGAAATAACGGCTGAGCTAATTTGTCCGGTAATGAAGATATTTCGCTCATGACTATAAGCTGCCAGGAGTAAAATGGCCTCAGCTTTTTTGACCAATCACTGTGAAGAATTTAATTGCACAGGACCCGAAATTTTTGCTTCAGCACTACTGCACCATACGGTTTTATTACAGAGCAGAAATTGGATGTGAAGTTTGTTGAGATAAGACTTAAATTACAGTTTAATTCTCTGTAGCGGAAAAAAAGGCATATTTCAAACAGAAACACATTGTGCCGCAGCTGTTCGTACTATAAACCCGAGACATAATAGCCTTGAGCATATGCTTTATGCTTTCTGATTAAACCGATGTAGTGTGCAAATGAAGAAATGACCTCTAAGAATAGCCGAGAGAGGATGTGTGTTTTACCAGTGACAGATTGCTGTGGTTTGAAATTGCACTGGGGGACCAGGGTTGCAAGCCTTAAAGATCCGAGCAGGTTGCTGGTGCAGAGGAAGTCAGTGAAACAGGATCTGTGTCTGTCAGCGCTTTCCTGACCCGAAGGTCAGAAATCTCAATAGAGCATTCTTTTTATAGGATTAGATATCCTTGAATCCGTATATGGTGTCCTCCTCTCTGTGTGATACTGTCGTTCATCTGGAGTCGTATATATTGTTTCTCGTGTTAGTGTCAGTCCACAACTTTGCTCTGCATGGAAATTGCTCAATAACTATCAGGTGGATTGTCATGAAATGTCCGAACCCATCAATCCATTGTTGTTAGTGAAATACCCTGAAACAGCTAGTCAATAGATTGTAGTGCCATATGGTACAAACATTTAATAACTAATGTCCATTTAATAACTTTGACTTTTCATACAGCAACTAAAAAATTCCCATCAGCCTCAGCTTCTCATTTATTAATAATTAGCAAAGATTGGCACACAAACACACTGATCTATTTGCAGGCACACAGGCTGAAATGTTTATACCATTTGCATATTGAACGATCACCCACTAAATATGATCATCTCATTGTACCACAGAAAGTGTTCATGACAGACATGCTCACACAGAAATTCTCCCAAATGTCAAACAACAACCAATATCTCACAAAGGGGAAAGTCCTGGATCCAAAGCTAAATTAATTGTTCTTTCCTGACCCAAACCACCTCCCTCCAAGTTCCCTGGTAATCCGTCCAGTAGTTTGAGTGTAATCTGTGCTTAAAAACAAACAAACATACAAACCAACAAATCCACGGAGCGGGGGTGAAAACATAACCTCCTTGTCAGAGATGACTATGGACATAAGAATTGTACCTTCTTGTGTATGTTAGCATTGTGAGCATGTTAGCATGCTGACACCGGTATTAAAGAGCTGCAGAGCTGTAGACTCTGTTCTGTTTAAACCTGACACATTGTGAGTCTGTGAGAAAGGTCACCATCACACCTTCTCATCAATTTACTGGCACGTGTTGTCAGTGTGAAGTAAAGAACGGCAGAACGGAAGCTTAATTGGTCTCGAAGCAGATTTACCTTCTGTGATGTCAATTTACTTTTTAAAATAGACTCGGTTGTCTAATGTGACGAGATAATGTCACACACCTTCCTCCCCCCCGGCCGTAGTGGCGCCGCAGCGCTCTGTTTTTAATGGACACAGTAAGATGAGTGTGCAGGACCAGTTTGAAACATCAACACCAGCAGCAGAGCGAGAGCAAAGCAGCGTCAGGGCGAAGCGTGTGTCTGCAGCGGGACGAGTCCGGGCTTCAGCGGACTTGACAGGCGGGGCTCATTAAACCTTAGTCAGATGCACGAGGTCAAGACAACTGCAACACACTCCATGCGCATAATGTAAACACACAATCTCGACCGTGTGGGCCCAACGTGATAGGATAATACCCTCAGACATATATTGGTTGTTTTATTTTTAGCATTTTAATCAGTCGGTGCTGAGAAATCTTAGATAAAGCAGGAAGAGACTAGCAGCTTATAGAATTAAGATCTCGGATTGATGCGCATGGGAATATGTTTTGAATGATTGGACGGAGAAAGTTTATGCTTTTGTTTTTATTCCCGTCTCATGACACACTTAATGCACGTTGCATCACAGCGTTTTCTGTGCGGCGGACAGACGGACGGACGGCTGGACGGCTTCGGGGAAGCAGGTCGACAATGTGGCTGCAGAAGGTTTCACAGCGGGGAAGAGGGAGAGTGACTGGGGGCTCTGTTTGGAGAGGATGAAATGATAGCATAATTTCGTGTTAAAACATTATCCTCAAATGCTCTGGAACAACAGTGACAGCCATTGGCTTTCTCCCAAGCTGCAACCCCCCGGCTGAGGTGCAAGTTGTGTGTCTTTGGGATTCTCAATGTTGTGGCAACCAACTCGACCGTTTCCCAAGCTCTGACTCATGTCACCTGAGCTCAAGTCCTATTCCTCTGCCAACCACAGGCTGTGTGATGGTATCTCTATCGGTGCAATCCCCCTTTTCTCTCCTCTCCCTTTTAATCTGAGCATTGCCCGCTCATCTTCTGTCTTCAGTTTGTCAATATTCTGGTCATCTTTAAACTCCCTCCGACCCCTCTTCATTCTTTTTACCTCGGCCCTTTAGTGGCAGGAGAGAGGATAGAAGAGGAAGAGCATTGTCAGATCCGCCAGTCGGATGACCAGTCAATTGGAGAGGATTACTTCTATCCTGTCCTTCTCACACAGTCTCATTAGATCGCCGGGCCCAAGGATCCAGGGCGTCCCTGCCAGTGCTGGACAGTGAAACCTCTCCCCTCCCTTCAGAGGGTTGACGCAGCCGCGCTGTCCCTTAAGAGGATTGCGACCTGGTGAAGTGATTTGTAATTGCTAATCTCCTGACTACAATGGAGTGTTTTCATGCCAGAACATTGTTCTGACCAAGTTAGCATTGGTGTTCCAAAGTAAGTGAAGGGCAATACTTTGACTTTTTGTGATATGTGTTTTTTTTTTTGTTGAAAGCTAACGAGAAGACTAAACCACTGTTATGTCTGCCCGTAAAAAAATATAGCCATCTCTTCTCACGTGATGTATTTTCAGCAAATCACGGCGTCTCGCGAGCTCCTTTACTACTGTTTCATGTTTCAAAATAAGAGCCTTGTGCCTTGTATAGCGCAGACATACGAAAGTGGTATCTATTATGCTCCACAAGAAAACAAGTAATATCCCAAAACCTTCTTAATTTATCAATCAATCATATTTGTATAGCCCATATTCACAAATTAAATTTGTCTCATAGGGCTTAACAAGGTGTGACATCCTCTGTTGTTAACCCTCAACAAGAAAAAGGAAAAACTACCAAAGAAACCTTATTAACAGCGGAAGTTTAGACTGAAAACAGGGTAAACTACTAGCCCCGGCCCATCTGCAGGGCCAGGCTAGCTATTCCCCCCTGTTTCAACTGTTTATGCTAAGCTAATCATTTCCTTGAGCTGACAGGTCACGAGAGCGGAGTCAATCCACTCATCTTACGCTCCTCAAGAAAACAAATATGAGTGGTTCCCAAAGTCTTGTAACAAGTTTCCAGTAATGAGATTTCTCCATCATATTGTTTTGCACTTTGTGTTTGTCAGCGTGATTCTGTTTGCCTGTCCTCTGCGTCTCGGTTGTCCTGTGTGTGAAGGTGATAGCACTGCTGTGATACTGTCACAGCAACATTGACCGCTCTCTCCAGACCTCACAGCTGTCACATCACGGACGTCTCAAGTGTGTCAGCCACATCCTCATCCCACACACAGCTGCTCACCAGGAAGCACGCTGCAGTGAAACTTTATTTTCAGAACAGCTTTGCCTCAAGGCTTCTCACCTTTTATTGTTTACCAAAAAAAATCCTACTGTGTCTGACAGACAATAGGGGAATCTGTCCAGAGGAGTACGATGTGCTGACAACAAGGCAATTACTCATTGTCTAGAACAATCTATGGAAATCTATATTCCTGTGAAAGCGTCATGCATCTCTGTAGATATACAGAAATGAGTCTGGTGTTCAACTGGAGCCACAGGTTCGTTGTCTTCCTGTCAGAACGTGTGTGCCTTCATTGACCCGCTACCTTTATCGAACGCAAACTCGATTTTCCCATGTGACCGAAGATGTGGTGGCATGTGTGCTATCTCCTCATTGTGTGTTTACATGTAAACATGACGTCAGCCTGCAGCAAGCGAAATGTGCACGAGGGAAATTCTCAGTGCTGTAGTATGTTTGCATAAAACAAAGGCTCAGTGCCATGTTGAGCTATTCCTGACGTTCAAACTTCCGTGGTGTCAGAGAAAATACCCCCACCTACGAAGCTGGAATTATTCATGACTTGTAAGCATTCTGGTGTGAAACCCTGCACCTCCCCAGACCTCAGACGTCGACAGCTGGCAAAGGTTAGATAACAAAAACGACCTTTCTAGCTGAAGTCACTGGATCTTTCCCTAGCTGCCCCTTTTTCTTTATTTTACCGGCTCACCTTCTGCTCACCATCCAATCTCGTTTCTTTTTTTCTCCGCAGCTCATTTGCCATGTCTAAGACAGCAGTGAAGAGGCTGCACTGGCGTTCCAGAGTGCAGGACAGCTTTGTTCCCTTGCTGGGCTCGTCGGGGGATCTCGGGGTTGCCGTTGGTGGAGGAGCGGACTATGGAGAGTTTCCCTTCGTCACGTCAGCTCCGGGGGGCGGACTCACAGTGGGGGATATCATCCTCGAGATTGGGGGAACACCTGTGCTAGGGATGACATTGGGAGATGTCCGTGGTGTTCTCAACTCCTGCCCCCATCCTGTCCGCATCAAAACTGTGTCACCAGGTAGGACTCAGCACAACAACTCACCTCTCGTGAATCAGCAGCTCGTTGTTTTGGTAGATGTGAATATAATCATCACACAGACCCTTAAACGTAGGTGTGCTTTTCTTATGCTAATGGAACTTATGAATAACGAATCATCCATGATAGTGTATCTAATCTTTCATTCCCTCCGTAACCCTGCCGACAGTTTAACGTGTTGCTGTTTATGTTGCACACCACTGCACTCGCTTCATCAAGCTACACCCAAACAATCTGTTACCCCGGCGCTGCAAGCTGTCATCCATGACAATCTAGCACGGTAACCCTTCTCTGGCTCTCACAAGCCAAATCTGCAGCCTGTAGCATTCCAATGCTGATTTGCACCCGTCAATTAGTCTGCGTGTGTCAAAGCCATCGGTCAATAAGTGGGCGGGGGGTCAAAATCGCTCATGACACATGACAAGAGTACGGCGATGCAGTTGTCTGTCACCCGTAAGGGGCCTTGGTGTTTAGAACAGGGGGCTGGGGAAACGGAAGTCTTTGTTGGTTCTGAACGGAGCAATATGTCACCGGAGTGTCACCAGACCGCGGCTCCCGATGGCCTTGCCTGCCAGATTGATAGCTGATTTGGCCACGGGGGTGTAAATGGGGACCTTTGCTCCTGGTTCCTCTTCTGCTGCTAGATCCATTATCATTTCTGAAGTCCGCCGGGCCCTCCCTGCGCAGGTTGACCGCATACAGGGTAGACAGTGATGGATGAGGTGATCCGCAGAGCTGCTGTACCACACCTCCTCTTACATCCACTAATACTACACCTCACTGTGCTCCTGCACTCAAATACTGGACACTGGGCTGCGGGTTCCCCAGAGGCAGGACGCAGGTTAACGGGTTTATCTCTAATGCTGGTGCTCTGTGGACAAAACCAAAGACTAGCTGATATCCTATCAATCCCACGTTCACACATTTTGTATTTTCCTTTCAGTGGTTTCTGACTGAATTCCACGAGTACATCTTCTCCGTGTCGCTGTTAACCTTGACACTGTATGGTGCCTTGTAAGTGATATGTGTGCACGAGGTATCGTCGGCTCATCCAGTTTCAGACAGCGGATGTTCAGGTCCGAATTTTGCTCTTCAATAGACTGGAAAATAGCAGCTGTTTCATAACAAGATGAACAAAAGCCCATTACGTCTCCCAGTTGGCAGCTGGGCGAGATTCATTTCCCTTTACAAGCCGCGGCCATATGTGGCCAGTCATACGTAAGTCCAGTTGACTGCCTGCGCTAATAAAGTTATGCCGCTGTGACGACACGGCACAGGTTCTTGTGGCCAGAACCACTGTAACAGATGGTGGGGGTAGGGGGGGCGGCAGGGGCGCAGACTCCTGGGCGGCAGCCTGCGGGGGGGGGGGGGGGGAAGCACCGGCAGAGTGGTCGTCTGTCAGACTGACAAGCTGGAGATGCAGCTAGCCCATCCATAACAGCAAGTGGCCTGTCATCAGAGGCCGTAAAGCACTTGAAATGATATTAAGAGATCAGAGCGAGGAAACTGAGCCGCGGTGATCAGCTCTGCCTCCCCCTGGTGACCGCCTCCCACCTGCTTTTTGTCTGGAGCAATCAACCTCCGCAGGTCGTTATATATGCATGAGATGGCAGTGTAAACACATTTAAATCCGGGACCTACAGTGCGTTACGTGGTATGGGGAGATCAGAAGGTGTGAATGTGAAAAGTCTTAAGGTTGTAAAGCGACCGTGGTAAATCGAGCTTGGCGGGAGCCCGTTTTATTACTTTGAATAAATTCCAGTCTCTGTTTGACAGGCTGCAAACGGATCTAAGAGTGAACATCATCATCAGACTGTTTATGCGTCCAGAGCTGATGTCTTTATGTGTGTGTGTGTGTGTGTGTGTGTGTGTGTGTGTTCTCTGCCTCCTCCTCTCCATGCCATACCTGTTTCTTTGCCCTTCCCTCAGGCTCCACATTGTGCAAGGATCTCAGGTTGTATCTGAGTAAGTGCTTCACACCCGGATCAGTGGACAGTCAACTTCAGCAGGTCATCCGAGAGAACCTCTACCTCCGCGCTGTACCTTGTGAGTCCTCTTGTTAATTTGTGCTTCACCTCTTGCCTTTTAGTTCACTGTATTTGACCTTGACTTTGTATATCTTGTCTTATCTGCTCCTGGTTCACAATCTCCCAGTCTCCTGTACAGAACTCCTGTGCATGTTACTGACCTCATTAATTCTATGATAACACATTGCACAGTTGCTGACATGTGAATATCCTGGTGTTAATTGGACTTTAAGCATACAGAACTGTTTCCCACACGTTCTTGTGTCAATGTATGCAAGAAGCTCCAGGGTATTACTTTGTTTGCGTGGTGGTGAGACAGCAGTACATCTGCGAGTTGCTCTGTTTGACAGGTTCTTTTTTATCTGCACAGTTTTTGTATGACCCCCTGAGAAAGAGGCCTGAAGTCAATGCAGGCATTGATGTGCTTGTGTAAAAGCAGGCCCAATGGCAGCCAAAGGCAGCTAGTTGTACTGCATCTGTTGCTATCTTAATCCTCGATGATATGACGTCACTGCAAACGGGTCGAGGATATGGAGAGTAGGGCGTCCTGAGGAGGACGACTGTGTGTCTAGCAATGTAACGTCCATGTCTGCTGTGTGTCTGTGGGGGTTTTCTTGGTATTCAGGTGGTTATACGGAGGAGACGGACCCCCTAGTGTGTCTGCAGTCTTAACCTTGCTGTGACTGTGTGGAGTTGTTGCTAATCTCTCTTTTAGTCCGGGAAGTAGGTCATGTGGGACAGCCTGCCACCACGCCACGCAGCGCACTCGCTGACAGAACACGGCACAGGTCAAACCTCGCAGGATGGCGAGGGGAAGATAAAACTGTCTGCATCCATATTCACATTATAGCCCGGTGTAATTGCACGTACCCGTACTAAGCTTTCTCATTACTTAGCCATGCATGCGCGCGCATCCTGTTACATGTCCGAGCAGCTGCTCGCAGAGTGAATTGCCCAAATAAACTGTGCTTTTAACCATTTTCTAATCAGAGTAGGGTGGATCATATCAAACCGAAGCTCTGGTGAACCAGCTATTGGAGGTTTGGTCGGAGAAGAGATTGTTTTAAAGACACAGCATGCACGTTATATTATAATCAAAACATAATACAAAATGAAGTCCAGCCTTCCCCAGTGGTCGCTGTTTAACTTTTGCCAACTTCCCATCTCCGAGTGCTCCTTGTAGTAAGAGTGACAACAAGACAGGCTCACCCCCCCCCCCCTGTGTGTAATCCCCTGATCGCAGGAGATCCCACAGTAAGATGCCGTTGTTCTCGTGCTGACAGCAGCACACGCATGCTGCCCTGATCCCGACACGGCTCGGGAAACCATCTCATCTAATTTCAGAAGCACTTGCAGATGTTAAAGATGCAGAATTATCGTCCTTTTGTTGTTTTCCCAGCGCGGAGGCAGCTGTGTGGCAGGAACTTAAAGTGAGGTGTTCCTCATCAGTGGCTCATCGTGGCCCCCTTCAGGACCATGCATGTTCCTCTGGTTCAGGAGACTCTTTGTCGTATGTTCGTTTGTTCATATTTAAAACGTCTGAATCACATAATGTAGATTTATTAGCCCCAGAATCCCATGAAGCGTTTAGCTCACGTTTTAAGAGCCTTTCAACTGCAACGAGGCAAAAATAGTGTGACAAGGCTTTTTTTTATTTCAATTTTTTTTTCATCTAGATGCTATTTCTTCCTCTGAAACCGTGGCTTAGCACCGCTGCGCTATTTAGAGAGTATCTCAATCCCTAAATCCTTTTGATGAGACAATGTTCTCTGATGTTGGAGCTGGCACTGACGCAAGAAATATCATTACAAAGGCTCAGTCAGGAGGCCAGTGCATAAAAATGGAAATGAATGACAGAATTAAGTAAATGCAGACCAGCGTATCAATAATCTAGAAGGGGGGGGGGGGGGGGGGAATTAAATTAAAAGCAAATGTTGTCAGTGCCAAAGTGGAGGAGGGGCTCACCGCAGTCCCATGGCTCTGTGTGTTCATACTCAGGATGTTTACCTTGTAGTGTAGAGCAGGTAAAGTGTGTGGACTCCTTTGATACTGCTTTTCTATATCGTGCTTATGAAAATTAGCCTCTTTCCTCTTTCATTGGCACCAGTCTGCTCCGTGTGCAGGGTTTGCAGACATCGCATTACCCTCCTGAACTCTCCCATCCACATTTGTATAATTGCAGCAGCCGCTCGTACACGTGCCCTTGGATAATTCAGAGCCAATGTCATGGTTTCAAAGCTCCGTCTCCGTCTGCCCCCCCCCCCACCCCCCCCCCCGCCAACAAAAGACTTTTTCTAATTGTCTTCCGAGTGAACCAGAGATAAGAAACATCATCATCTAGTCATTCCAATGCGCCCTCGCTGCAGCGTTGTCAGGCGGACCGTCTGTGGCCTTTTCAACCGTACGACTCATTGTCAGTTATTTGTGCGGCGCAGCGATCTTTGACAGACAGCTCTTCTCTGAGTGTTGATACAGAGGTCCTGTGTAATTACCTCTTCAATCCGTATCTCACCCCAGTCCCGGGGGGGATCAGTGTGCCGGCGCCTACAGGGGACGGGGCGGGGGGGAAGAAGAAGATGTCAATAATCCATCCTGTGTCGTTGTCCCCCCCCCCGCTGACATGTCATATATATCTCGGAGGAGCGAGCATAGATAATGAATCCCTGCCTCGCCCCGTATCAGCTGGAGAGACGCTGTGTGTCCTGAGGGGGGGAGAAGAACCACACACACACACACATTCAGATGAGATTTGATATCAGATCTTTAATTAGACACGAGGACCTCTATATTCCTTTATCTGGGTGCCAGCACAATCTTGGCGGTTGTGAACGGTTAACTTTTGGAATTTCTTTTGATGCCAGGGATGCAAGCGTTACGTTGGTGCGGCACCGCACTGACTGGGGAAAAGGCTGATACGGGATCAGCGGCTGATTGATAGGTTGATTGATCAACTAGTCGAAGAACAGGAAATTAGTCAGCAACTATTTTGATTATTGATTTTCTCCTGTTTTTGTTCACTTTTAGGAAAAATCTCCAAAACTGCAGTGTTTTATGATTCTGAATCTCTGTTGGTTTTCTCCTTTGATGGTAAACTGAATATCCCAAGCCAGTGTTGTTTCTGTAAATGCATTTGTCACCTAAAGCCACGAATGCTGCTTTGTTTTGCTTGTGTGACGCTCAGTAGTCAGAGCGTGTGAACACGTTCTAACAAAAAAGGGATTTAGCTCAACAAAAATAGCTTTACTACTGCTGGCACGGAATGGTCGGGGACACGTACTGTAAAGTAAACACACTGCTGCAGAGAGAAGAGGTCAAGTGAATGGAGATGCCTGATGCTCTTTAATGTTTGTGTGTGTCCAGTCCTTTGTGTCTGTGTGTCTACATGTATGTGTGTGTGTGTGTGCGTGCGTGCTCTGTGCAGTCCTGCATGTGTCATTGTGGCTGGGAGAGCAGCTCCCAGGACAGCAGTGCATTAATCATGGGTTTTATAGGGTAGCTGGGTGTGACTCCTTCCTGTCGCCCCCCACACTGACATCACATGTGCTCCTCCAGGAGAAGGACGGAGATTCGTCCTTAGTTTGGGCTTTGCTATGATTTCCTTTTTTTTTTTTTGTCTCGTCTGTTTGGGAAAGGAATTACTCGTGTCAAGGTCAGAACCGGCGCCTTGTAGTTCAGTTTGCGAATGACATTCATTTCTTTTCCACCGGATTTTCACAAGGCAAATGTGATATGTTTCACACTACAGGCCTGGACATGCATGTAATGATTCCGTCTGTAAATCCTGGGTGAAAATACAGCGAAACACGGGGACTTAGCTCGGCCCTGTGATAATGTGGGATGCTTTTCCTGCTGTGATTGGGACTCACTGCTCTCTCCCTCTCTCTCCCTCTCTCCCTCTCTCTCCCAGGCCAAGGTCAATGTGAATCAATTACGATGACAGACCATTGATCATCTGAGTGATTCATCTTTGCACCGGCGATAGAAAGATTGAAAGACTTTCTCTGTGCCTCCATAAATGTTTAATTCTGTTCTTAGTGATCTTTTCATAAGGAAGAGGCCTGCTGTCGTTGTTGTGCACTTTAGACCAAAGAGCACGTTTTGGTTTGTGGGTGGACGCGGTGTTGACCTGGGACGGATTCTACATCCAGAGCGAGATGATGTAATCAAAGTGGTCACTTGATAATTGATATTATCAATTTACGCTCAACCTCTATTAGTTTTTTCTTCTCGAGATTATTTAAGATGATAAATACAACCGCCTCCGAGCCGTTAGTGTTGCATCTTACTGGACCGTCTCCGTATCGTTTGTCAAACTAATGCTCGGACTATTAATAGATGCTGAGTCGCTGTTTTGTTTAACCACAGTGACTCAGATTGAAAACTCCCGATGTGAGGAACAGGCTTTGATTAATGAACATGTCATCCATAAAGGAGCGAGCTGTTTTTTTACTACCCACGTGGCTCTGATGTATAACATCATATTTCCTGTTGTCTCCGTCTCTCAGGCACAACCAGGCGTCCCAGAGACGGAGAAATCTCCGGGGTCGACTACAACTTTGTCTCCATCGAGGAGTTCTTCTCCCTGGAGGAGTCGGGAGCGCTGCTGGAGAGCGGGAAGTTTAAAGGTGAACACTTGACCTGGAAACCTCTTAAAAGACAGTTAAAGTGTATTGTGAGTCATCATGCGGTGTAGGTCGGGTAATTATCCTGCTGCTTTTAATCATAATACTTATTATTATTATTAAAGTGAATACTGGAAAGATATATAAACATACAACAATGTAAATTATTGACTAAAATCAGAGGATCAAAGCAAAAAATCACAATAACGGTCACACACTCATAGATATCAGCTTTATTAATATGTTTGTTTCCTCAAGACCATGAATAATTCAACTATTCATAATTAAAATGTTGAAAATGCCAAACGTGCAATGAAAGTGATGAAAAAGGTCCGGATCCATCACCTGATCCAGATCTGCACCAAACTTTCATTTAATGAGTTCTTCCTTGACCCATAATGCATCATTCTACCAGGTTTCATGGTAATCTGTGCAGATGTTTTGGTTTAATCCTGCTAAAACAAACAAACAAACAAACAAACAAACAAACAAACAGCCAAATGGACAGGAATAAATACAAAATCTCCCTGGATGTGGTAGTTGTTATCAGTCCATATAACTGATATTGCCAGGTAAATATTTATGCTGTATGTCTAAAAAAATAGTCTGACATCTGAGGAGAGCTATAAAGAAGATATCTCATATCTCACTCTCATATCCAGCAGTAAATGTGATGCGACAGCCGTCGGCCAGTTGGCTCCGCATATCATAAAGACTGGAAACAGCTTCATTTTTTTACCTTTTGGGCCGAGCCAGACGAGCTGTTTCCCCCTTTATTCCTGTCTTAATGCTAAGCTAAGCTAACACTGGGCTGGTTGTAGCTTCATATGAACCACACAGGCATGACAGGCATATTCATATTCTCGTGTAGTTTAAGTAGGAAGTAAAATGAGTAATTATGTTTCCTGAAATGTCAAACAGCTCCTTTCAAGAACTCTTCCCTTCTCATTCACATGCTCATTGTGTTCTGCTGCCAATTAAAGATTTAAAAGTTTTTGTGTTGTGATAAATGAGGTTTACATTATTGATAACAGGAGGACGGTCGGTGGTAAAGTCTCGTGTGCGGTCTGGCATATTAATGCCTTCAGGTGTTGCTTACCTCGCATCTAGCAGGCTCCTCCCCTCCCGCACGGGTCAGAGTCCCGCCGCTGATTAAAAAGCCTCCATACATTAGCATCCATAATTTATAAGAGTTTAACGGGAGCAATAAATGTCATCCTCCCCGGCCTCACGTGTGACATTGACAGACACACATCAGCACATCGAAGCAGTGGGGAGCAGCAGCAGCGCCGTGCGTGCAGCAGCCTGCAGAAGCTGCAGTAAATGGTGACGGCTGGTGACCTTGTTGCCGAGTTCACTAATCTAATGTTTCCCCCTCAAACCCATTCGGATCTCCATGAGCCAAACGGGAGGGGTGGACGTAATTTCATTTCTTGGAGCAGAACATAGAACATACGCAGTGGGGAGTCTCAGGGGAAACGTAATGCACACGCATGCATGTAGTATGTGCTGTGTAAGGACAAAGCTGTGCTCTGCTACTGAATATTTGAATATACAATCCTTTGTTCAAGTCAGGACCACAGGGCATTTTCACTTATTTAGATTTTGACCAAATAAACAGTTCAGTGTATTTCATTTTTCCATTTTAACACGTTCAAACTGGGTTTTCTCCCGTCCTTCTGTCCCAGGGAATTACTACGGGACACCTCGGCCCGTCCACATCAGCTCGGACAGCCCCCCCATCACCTACCAGGAACACCGCAACCTGCTCAGAAAGTTCCGCACACGCAGCAAATCGCTCAGCAACCTGGAGAAGGCCGGGGAGGAGGGGGAAAACAGCGAGGACGACTCGGGCCTGTCCGGCAAGTGTCTCTAACGCCAAGTCTGTATGAGAGGGCAAAGGCAATGTATGTAAATCTAAAGCCCAACCTAGTAGTGGTTGCTTTTAATGGTGGGAATACAATAGATCTATATCATCGGAGGATTTCTACATAAATTGTGGAATATATATGAATCGTATATCGTATAGAAAACCTGTCTGATAAAGCCTGTACAGCAGCTAAATCGCTACACCGTGCCTGTATCTATAGCCCGGCTCTCTGATACTCAAATTAATCAATCATTAGCCCGATTAGTATTCTCTGAACTCTCAGCGGCGCTGTGGCCTCATCGATTGCTGAATCACCTCCAAAGGAAGGTCAGGCAGCCCGGAAGGTGGAGCGGGTGGAGCAGGCGAGGAGGTGGAGGCGGGGGAAATCCTGTGATAAAGATGTAGAAAGTGTTTTTGAATTAAATCAGGAAGCTGTTCTAATAGTGGAAGCGTCAACACTGGGTTGTGAGAGAAACCTTTTCTGCATGATAATGAGAGAAAAATACAAATAATTAGAATTTTAGATGTGACGGATGAGTCGTTGTACCAGATATGGTTATTTATGTAAAAGAGATGGTTTACAGTTTAAAAGGCGTTTTTATTCACTAGTGGTGGAAGAAGTATTCATCACTTTATTCAAGAAGAAATAAAATCCATAAAAAAAAGTGCAGGCCTTTAGTCAGAATTGTGTTTTTGCTGATAAAACAGCCAAATGCACTTCATGCCAAAAGTAAGGTGCTTCACTGAAATATATATTAGGTTGTTAATATTGATGCACTGAACAGTACTTTGCTGTGGAGGTGATTTATATAGTGGGTCTCCACTTGACGTCAAGAGTCACTTTGAAAAGAAGAAAAAATGAAGTTCTGCTTCATTCATTTGTATTTAGAGGACTTTTCTGTTATATTTCAATTAATATCAATAAATAGATATTTATAGATTTGACCTGTTTTTATTTAAATCAAACCATCTCAGAATGTTAGAGGGTAAACTTTGTGACAAGATTATTTACGTAATTGAACACAAAGACATGAATGGTAAATAATGTATTTATTTTATTAAGATAGGATATTATATTAAAGTAATGATATTCTAATTTATAATCTGCAAAAGTGACAACATCTGTCTTTGAAATGTGTGAATAGAAGAATCATGTAGCTTAAAGTGGAAATAACCAAGTTACAAGAACCACGAAATTGTACTTAAGTGCAGTTCTTTAATAAATCTTCTTGGTTACTTTTGTGTTATGACACTTATGAATTACTATGTTGATAAACACTGGAGCAGAAGAGTTGCACAGTGTGTTTGAGATCCGAGGACTGGGGTACGAGAGCGAGGCGGGGACCCAGAGCCGTGGTGGCGGAGGTAGAGAAGGTGGAGGCACGGAGCCAGAGTGGTGCAGGAGATCGGTAGAGGGGGGAGGCTGAGTGGGAGGTGAGAAATGCAGGCGGGCAGAGATCCAGACAGTTAGGGACGTGCTCCAAACAGGCAGGTAGGGCAGCAGGCAGCCGGGATGGAGTGGGAGAGCGAGCCGTCCAACGCCCTGACCTCTGCTGAGTCATTTTCTAAAGTGTTTGGGTGTGGGGGGGGTGGTGTTGTGGTGGGTTGTGTGTTGTGTGTGTGTGTGGTGTGTGGTGTGTGTGGGTTGTGTGTGTAGTGTGTGTGTGTGTGTGTTGTGTGTGTGTGTGTGTGTGTGGGTGGGTGGCACTTGTCGTGTGCCCTGCGTTGTGTCGGACGGATCTCAGATCCACAGAGCTCACGGCTGAAGGACAGCTACAAGGACAGCCGGGCAGAAAATATGCTTATTTCTCCAACTCTGCTTGTACGGCACGCACGCTCACACACTGTGCCTCCTCGCAGGGCGGACAGAGCCGGCTGAGATGCTGACCTCAGGTCTTTTCTCTGACAACCCCCAATGGAATTTCCAGCCTCGGGTCACGACCCATTGCAGAAGAAAACTTTCTCGCCCCTGCATCTGTTCTATAATGTGCCATGGTTTTATTTAAAAAAATTCTAACGTTTCTTCTCTCACTTCATCCACAGGGGGCTCTGCAGGTTTGAGCAGCAGCGTCCGACCCAGCCACCGCTCCCCCGGTCGACCCCGTGCATCCAGCAGCGGCGGGGAGGGCAGTCCCATCGTGAACGGGATCATCATCAGAAGCGGTGCCAGGGTCCGAGCTGTGATGCCTGATCACTGGGAGCAGGCCTTCAGTGATCCAGGAGAGTCTCATTACATGAGTGAGTCTCCACCTGGTCCTCACAACACAGGCAAAGGACCAACATATACGGAAATGTGCTTATTTGCATTCATGCAGGGAACTAGGTGTGAAGAGTTTGTCTGTTTTCTAAATATGAAGCACAGGAGAGAGTTAGCCAATTTTCTATATAATCTAAAAACGAAAAGTTGTGGTTTTGCTGTCACTATCAAAATCTGTTACCCCTTAATCTTAACTCTAATCTTAAACACAGAATTTCAGGAAACTGTACTTTGAAGGGGAGGAAAAACTAGTTGATAATTCACTATGTGAGGAAGAGAGTCTGACAGATGCCAATATTAGAGATAAAATTCCCAATAATTTATCCCCCAGTTCCTAAAATCAAACCCTTATTCAAAGAAATGTAGTAGAATCTTGATATTTTACAATTTAACCATAAACTTAATAGAAAATAAACACGTGTACATAAGTGGTCCTTGTAAACATCTTTGTTGACATTGTATTGATCATTTGAATAAATTCTATACACCGTTTCAAACAGCCAATGCTGCGTTGCTTATTCTGTAAAAGAAAAGTTTTCATATCGACAAACATGAACCCAGATAGGATCGTGTGTGAGCGGCTCACATCGGCCAGTTTTCACTCAGGCTCCAGTCAGGAGGAATCGGCCTTCAACTCAGGAACCTCCTGTAAACTACAACTTGTCGTTTTTGTACTTTTTACATGGATTTAAAAAGACAAGCTACTGTACATCCTGTTTTTTATTGAGCTTCACATGTGCAGGAAGGCAGATTTCCAGTGTCTCCCTGTTTTAAAGTCTAACCTAATCGGTTCCTGCCCCCCCCCCCCCCTACATATTTAATGGACAGCCGAGATAACAGTATTGATCTTCTGGTCTGACGCTCAGGAAAAAAATGCTATTAAGCCTGTTACCTAAAACGTCAAACTAATTATTCAAACGTGCTCTGAATCCAGAAGCGCTGCTGTGCAAAGTTGACTGTCGACGGTGTGCCGGCTCCTCTCTGTTCTGCCGTGATGCATTCCGCTGCTGCCATGTTATATTCAATACTGAAGAGGGTGTCTTTTCTTTTCCCCTTTTCTCCCCTTTGTCTCGACAAGTCGCAACCCGAAGACGAGCAGCTGGCAGAGTCCTCGAGCCTTAAGCAGGGAGACGGTCTACAAAAACGAATGTGAGCGCCCGTTTTTGTTTCTTCCTTTCTCTCGGTCGGGATGTAATTATTCCAACGCTGGTGACACATTTAACTGTTGGGCCGCCTCGGTGCCGCTACGTGTTTGTTAGGAACGGAAGTAGCGAGACACAGCCGGCTTGTTGGAGACAAATGAGACGGAATGAGCTTTTAGCTGAACAGAAAAACGTGTAAGTGATTAGGGCCTAAAGCTCGGGCGCCGCTGGCCCAGAGCCAGACTCGCTGCTGTGGCGGGCAGCGGCGACACGTGGACGACACGTGACCGGCAACTTGATTTTATAATTTGGTCACATGACTCCGCTGGTAGGAGAACAAGGGCATCGTCTAGTTCTTCTGATGCTGTCTGACATGGCTGATTGCACAGTGTGAGAAAGCCATCTGTTTATTATGCTGTGACTCCAGCTTGGGAAGTGCAGTACCGGCCTCTCTCCAGAAGACGGTGACATAATCGCCGTTGGGGCCTGAGATACCTGCTTGTGAATCCAAACCCACAAAGGATAAAGTAAGAAGTAGAAATGTTTTCAGTGGGACAACATTTTCCACAGATTTGGTGACGTGAAGTAACGGTAAATAAAAATAGATTACAGATTACAGTGTCGAGTTGGATCAGTGTAATGGATTACGTTCTTGATTGTAGCCCATAATGGCTCCTGCTTCTAATGCAGTCTTTCCACCAAACACTTTGCGTGCGTGTATATTTATTTATAAGTATTTTTTTTTTGTTAAGAGCCATCTGCCGACATTAAGTTACATAAACACGCGGGACTGTCAGCGTGTTCTCATCCTTCTCTCTTGCTGTGCGTCTCTTTGCTCCTGTGCGTTCCGGTGACTTGCCAGGGTTCACGGATCAGCCCGAGGAACTCCGGGGTTTCCCCGTGCACACGCTTTTGACCAAGGGCTCCCGAGGGTTCGGTTTCAACATCGTGGGGGGCAGCAGGCTGAGGGAGTTCCTCCAGGTCTACAGTGTGACGTCGAGCGGACCTTCAGCGATCAAGACAGGTACAAACACAAAACAGCCGGGGATGGTTCCTGCATGGGAACGCTAGAGGAAGTGTATTCATGTCAGAAAGATAAGTGAGATTAATCCTCTGGAAGACGATATCCGCTGAAGGCTTTTATCTTTAGACTCAAAAAATAAAAAGATGAGACTGAGCGCTTGTGCAATTAGTGATTATAATAGACTCGTCACAGCTGCAGACTGAGATAAGTAATTATGGTAAATGGTGCAAAATGTGGAAACAGAACATATTTTCATTAGTGGTGTGTTTTTAACAGCGTGACGCCGTAGATCTCGATCTCCACTCTCTGGGATTATACTTCTGTTTGTGATCTCCCGCAGCAAAAGTGTGTATCACAAACGGCCCTTAATCCTCAGGGCTAGCACACGATAATCTAGCTATCATAACACATGCATATGCAGAGGTACACACACACGCACACACACACACACACACACACACACACACACACACACACACACACACACACACACACACATTCAGCCATTACGTTGACTTGCATCAATTTCCTCTAGACCGTGGATTACTCATCACAGGCTTAACCCTTACCTTAACCTTCCCGTTACCTTCAAATCGAATGATGTACATGAGGGGGACCTGCATTTTGTCCCTGTATTGTAACCGTGTAAACAGATTTAAGTCCCCTCAACATAAATCACACGCACACACACACACACACACACAGATATTACCACTCTGGAAGCCAGGGCACAGGCTGTCTCTGCAGGGACTGATCTAGTTCATAAATGTTAATAGGCTGGTTTAGAGGGATTAGTTGGTTGGATTAGTCCACACCCACACAAAACACACAGACGGTGTTTCATGTGCAAACTACACTTATCTGCTCACTGGAGCATATGAAAATGGTCCGCAAAGTTCAACCAGTAAGACACAGACTCTCAGATGCTACAATTTCTGCTGCAGACAATCAAAAAAATGCAAATTGTTGTAATAAGTGTGTTTTAGTGGTATCTCCCTCCATGTGCTTCCCTCTGTTTCACTAGCGGACATCCTGGTCTACATCAATGACGTCTGTGTGTTGGGGGTGTCTCACAAAGAGGTGGTGGAGATGCTCAAGTCGGTGCCGGTGGGCCACAGTGTGGATGTCGAGGTCAGAAGAGGGTACCCCATGCTCTATAACCCCGACGGCTGCCCCAAGCAGCCCCCGCCAAGGCTGATGGACAGCGGGGAGCCCATCCTACCCCCCACCACCACCCAGCCTCACCAGCTACCTCGCCTCCCAACACCCACCCCCCAGCACTTCACCTTCAACGGCGTCCACAGCGAGAGGAGCTACATGGAACCAGGGGTGACTCTGGACGCGAACGGAAACGCCATGTCGTTCGCCGTCAGGCAGCCGCCGCCATACCGACGCTCCAGTATGAGCAACGCCGCCTCCTCGCCCCCCATGCGCCCGCCTCGCTCCATCAGGAGTGTAGCCAGGCTGCAGTCGCTGGACCAAAACCTGGCGAGCCAGAGTGACAGCGAAGTCGTTTCTGCGATCGGCTCACACAGGTAACACCGACACGTGTAACGCAACTGACGGTTGAACAGACTCATGCTGGTGCAGAGGGTGTGAATGAGAAGTGCATAAATTTGAATTTGTAATGTTCCCCTTTAAGTGTTTCATTAAAATAATTGCTGGTTGATTACAGTGATTTGCAAGCGAGTCTCTATTTATAGCATTTTAGTGATTCTAATATCGGATTAAAATATCATTTCAAAGTTTCACCTGTAATTTCAAACTCCATCTTTCAAATTGAGGCATTTCTGTTTGTCTTAGATGAGACTTAATGAGAAATGTGATTCAGCTCAGTAATAATTATTGAGTGAGGGACTGTGGTTGCATGTGTAGTTGTTTTTTTGTTCATATAGTTAGAGAACATTTATTTTGTATATATAACTATCGAGTATTACTACACCTGGCAGGTCAGGCATGAGAGTAACTGCACTACTGTTCATTCATTCATTCGCTAATCAATGATTCACTTTGATCATTGATTTTGATCTTTTTAATCTGTTTTCAAACATATTTGCCAAACGATGTTCCAGCTTCTCAAATGTGACGTTTTGCTGTTGCTTTAAAATATTAGTCAGCGACGTGTCTTTGGTTTTTCTCTGACAAAACAACCTGTAAAAGTAAAGTGCAGTAAACCATGGATCAGATCAGGAGCCCCGAGATGTGAGGGGAACTCTAGGAAACTGTACTTTCTTTCATTTTACAGGCTAAAACTATTGATTTTAACTCTGCTTCCTCTTCTTCGTCAGGGCTTCAATGATTCGTAACCACAACAACAACTCACTCTCAACACCCCCCCATCCCGTACGATACGGCACGTCCAAGTCCTCTGAGAGCGACCTGTCCACCTGCACCCTGTCAGGGTCCCGGCTGCCCCTGCCTCAGTCGCCCCGGAGGCCCGTGTCCTCGCCCTGCGGCCCCCGCGGCGCCCACTCCCACGTCTTCAGACA
The DNA here is from genome assembly GCA_006182925.3 of Reinhardtius hippoglossoides. Classification (NCBI taxonomy): domain Eukaryota; kingdom Metazoa; phylum Chordata; class Actinopteri; order Pleuronectiformes; family Pleuronectidae; genus Reinhardtius; species Reinhardtius hippoglossoides. Next base: position 22,862,407 of record CM031675.1, on the reverse strand, counting down.
GCAGACCTCCCACCTCAGGCCTCCTCCCTCCTCTGACAGCCCCTACCACCGCGGCATCGGCGGTTTCCATGGCAACACCAGCCCCACCGCGAGCCCCGGCGGTGTGTCCTCTCCCGGGGCGCTGAGTGCGGGCAGCGGAGGAGAGCTAGTGCCAGTGGCCTTGGCTCAGGCTGAAGGAGACAGAGGCCTCGGCTTCAGCGTGACGGCCGGCGGCCAGGGAGGCAGGATGACGGTAGTGAAACGAGTCTGGGACAGGAAGCAGTGCAACTCTCTGCAGCCAGGGGATGCTATTGTCAAAATCAACGGAGCTGATATCCAGAGTCTGAGCTTTTCACAGGTGACTGGAGAGCGAATGAGAAGAGAAGTCATGTGAACTGAGCTCATATGTGAGAGAATCACATATTTTGTTGTGTAATGATTTTGTTTTTCTCATCCTCATTGTTGAGCACTTCGATAAAATATAATAAATCACCAGTACGCTGCTTTGAGTCAGATAGATGATAGATAGATAGATAGATAGATAGATAGATAGATAGATAGATAGATAGATAGATAGATAGATAGATAGATAGATAGATAGAAGCTGGGTATCAGGCACATAACACACTATACAAAATGTAAAAAATGTACATACTCCACTAAAACTATACAAAATATAAGAATATATATATTTGAATATAACCCATTAATCAGAATTACTCACAACATACTTGTATATTTGTTCACAGGTACAAACCGTTCTCCAGGAACACACCAGACTGGGAGAAGTCGTCTTACTGGTTTACAGAGGAGGTAAATGATTCACATCTGTTACAGATTTCTGAAAACCGATAATCAAGTTTTTGTCATTGTGGCTGAATTTATCTGGATTATTTCTATTTCTCTGTCATCCTCAGGCATCCATCACTCAGCCGTCTCCCCCGGCTCGGCTCGGAGACTCCCCCCGCCTCTCCTCCACCCCCCTCCTCCACCTGGTGGCTCGGATGACTCCCGCCTTCTTCCAGAAACTCTGCCTTTGCCCCGCACCTCCGTGAGCACTCCTTCATCGCCAGCCCGGACGCGTTCCTCGCTCGTTCAGAGCACCAGCTTCTTGGAGTCGATTCCAGTGACCCTGACGATGGAGCCCAAAGACTGGATCAACACGGGCCTGGAGGACGAGGCGGGTGGCGTCACAGTGCCGGATTCGGGTCTGGCGAGGCAGGGGGGTGAGCAAATTCGACCACTGCGGGGGTTTGACGTGGAACTCAGGAGAAAGCCAGGAGAGGGCTTTGGGTTCGTCATCGCCTCTCAGGATGTGGAGAACGGCAAAGGTGAGAGCCAACAAGGGGCAGATTATACTGCGTTAACATGCTTAGAATAAACTTTTTGCTTTCATGAAACTCTGCTCACTTCATTGGGTAATTTTCAGTAAGACTGGCATTAGTTGAACTTTTCCCGGCCAATAGAAAAATTTGGTTACCTGCCCGGGGAAGCAGGTTTCATTTGGACGCCCTCGTGGACAGATGCACCATTAGGGAATTACAGATTGAGAAGAGGTCACCGTGGCCACAAGCCACCGGATGAGTCACGATGCATCTCTGGTTATGAAGTGTTTTTCCAGGTCAGTTTTATTGACATTGTTGAAAGAATCACAGCGGCATCGACTATTTTCCATGACTGGAATATTGTGAACGCACTTTTGGTTTTTTAAAAGCTCTAATGTTTTTACGTTATGATTTGGTGCTATACAAATAGAATTGAGTTGAATTAATCATCTGATCTCATCTTTATCTGATTATTTCAATAACCAAATAAATAAATACATAAATAAACTGGACAACCTCCACAAAGGCCCAATCGTCCCTTTAAACCCAATCAATCTGCTCTGAATTCCACACACTCATTAATATCAGTCCCCTTATTATGTCTGATTTCAAGACCCTGCTAAATGCTGCTTCTCATGAATGTTGGGACAGTTAACAGCCGTCTACCTGATGTCCTGAGAGACCGAAAGGGTTTGTATGTAAAAAAAAAATGACTCAGAAATGTACTTTGGTGTGAAGCCTTTTTAAGAGATTAGAGAAGTAGTAATTCAAACTTAACTCTCTGACAAAGTGGAAGCCAATGAGAAGTGTGGAAGAGACTGTGACTCACCGGACGTCCTCTGGAAGCCCTTTTCTGGATGATGATGCAACGCCTCACTCTTTAGGGATCGGACGATACTCTCCTCGTTTAAATAATAGTTTGAAAATGTGTTTATTCGTTTATTGCAGAGAGTTAGATGATTGGATTGATACTCTTCCGTGTGATGATTGTCTCACATCAGCACTTGGAGACAGTGGGACACAGCTCTATCTCTGTCCAAAGAAAGGACCTGCACCTTTAAAAGGGCAGTTCACCATTAATCTTTTAATTGTTTTTACGCCCGTTTTTTGTATTGATTAAACAAACTAAATAAAATCAGCGCACAGACATGAGAGTGGTATCGATCTTCTCACCGAACTCCTGGGAAGAGAACGAATAAGCGCTCGTCTTTAGGAAGCTCACAGGTGATTCACAGATCTTATATCAACCTGTGCTCTGCTCGTCTCAGTCTGTGAGCTGCATTGTCTGAGCGACCTTTTGTTACAAGTATCGCATCCATCTCACTCTGTGCTCCTGTGACCCGACAGGACACCGAGGCTTGTTTATGCCAACACATCCCGTCCTTATTAGCTTTTAGTGTAGTGCTTATGAATAGCAGGAGAACCGCAGCATCCCCCCCGTGATGTATTGCCCCCTCTCCCCTTCCCACGCCTCGTATTGGCTGCGCTGTTCCAGTTTGATGCAGTTCAATTTGCTTTATGGCCTGAGCGAGCGCGTGTTTATGTTTTCATGGCGAGATAGAGGTTGTCGGTGCACCTGTCTCTCCCTCTCTCCCCCCCCCGCCCCCCTCATATACGTCCGTCTCCATCGTGTCCTCATTCTCCCCCCTTCGCCCCACTCCTGCCATGTCACCCTCTCTCCACATCCCCCCCTCCATCGTTTCCTCTCCTCCCATCCCTCTCTTTTCTCTTCCGCTCATCACTCTTTCCCTCCCCTGCTCCTCTCTCGCTCTCCCCCCCCCCCATCGAGCTCCCGCCCACTCTCTCCCTCTCGCACACCCCCTTTTTACTCTGCAGTAAAAGCATCCAGTCTGGTTTTTCAAAAGATTAAAACTCTCTCTCTCTCTGTCTCTCATTCTCTCTCTCTCTCTCTCCCTCCCTCCTCCCATTCGCTCTGAATGCTTAAGAGAAATGCTACGCCGAACATTTCCCTCGCAGAGGAGCAACAGCGGGGGACAGCAAACCTGTGTCTTACCTCCTGTTTGACCATCACATGTGAAGCTCAGCACCTTCGAGCTCGCTTACCTCGGGATACAGGAGGTTTTTGTTTTTGTTGTTTTGTTTTTTTACGTGCGTGCTAATGAGAGAGCCATGCTGGAGCGACTACAGTCTGCTTTGAAAACTGTGAAGGAGTCTAAACGTAATTATACGCTCAAATTCTTGTTTTGTGTTTAACAGAGATGGGGAGGTGGGGGGGGGGGGGGGGGGGGCTGGTTTTGGTGCAGTGTAACACACGTAGCTTCGTACATGAGCCTGGAGGTTTTAACATCCTGTGTTGCACTCTGAAGTTTGCCTGGTCGGGTGTGTGGACTTTGGCAGCGTGAAAGTTAACTCCCGTCCTGACGACGTCAAGCAGCTGAGGCTGTGAGGGATTTCTACAGTTGCACTAAGTGATGATCTGCGGTGATGAGAGGAGGCGAGAGAGGAGGTGAGAGAGGAGGCGAGAGAGGACGGAAGCCAGGCTTAAAGCAGCACATGTCATGATGGTGCTAATGGTCTGTGTGTCGGATCCATCAGCGAGCCACACAGGCAGCGAAGTGAATTGATTCAACAGACAGCGTTGGCCGTGCTGAGTTCAGCATTAACCGACTGTTTGCATGATCAACAGTGCTCTCTCTCTCTCTCTCTCTCTCTCTCTCTCTCTCTCTCTCTCCCCCCCCCCCCCCCCTTCTGGGTCTACGACGTGTAGTCAGCATCTGCAGGCTGCTGTGGGGATGTCTGCACCGGCCGTTGCATTTTGGCTGCGGGGGGGGGGGGGGGGTTACGGTGGTGGGGAGGGGGCTGCTGCCCCTCCTGAGCGCTGATCAGTGCAGCGCGTCAGAGGCTGGCTCTCCGGCTGGCTGCTGGGCATACCGCAGTGGGATTACTCTGGACAGGAGAACATAGAGAGCCAGAGGAAAAAGACACTACAAAATAAATCAGTCCATTTGGATGTGTCTGTGTGTGGTTTAAGCGTGTGTGTCTGTGTGTGGTTTAAGCGTGTGTGTCTGTGTGTGGTTTAAGCGTGTGTGTCTGTGCATGTGCGGATGAGTACATCCGTCCCAATCCCTCTGTGTGTGAGTCACTGTGAATGTGTGTGTGTGTGTGTGTGTGTGTGGCATGGCGGTTGCATGTGTATTCATGTGTTTGGCGCCTCTTGATGCTCGACTGATGTATTATGCATGATAAGAAGACTATTTGCAAAGCTGCCTTTGCTTTGATTCGACCTGATTGCCGTTTCTGCCTGGGTCACCCAGATTAGGCCCCAGACGGGTTGTAGATGTGTCCCTGGGCCCTGGATTGTGGCTGTACCTTTCTAACAGGATCATCATTCCACTGAGACAAACAGTCCTACGACACAGTCCCGAGCATTTCCTCTCACTCTATTAACCAATTTCCAGATGCTATTTTTATCCCGGAGGGCTGCAGACTGAAGGGATGATTATGTACCTCAGCTGAACGAGTCCTGAAAACTTCATACTGCCTGATGGGTTACATAAGGCCACTGGCAAGAGGCGCCAGCTGTCAGCAGAGCACAGCGCGCCCTCAAAGCGGGGTCACGCAGAGAGTAACAGGGACGAGGAACAGAAGATAGAATTAAATGTCTAAGCAGACAGAGACAGGCCGTCCAGCTAAACACTGTAAGAAGCTTTTTCAGCTGCAGGAGATTAATGGAAAACAAATTTATCTTTGGGGGGCGGCTCAATGTTTTTCTCATCAACCTCAGACGCTTAACTGGAGCTGAATCACGAGCTGAAGATAAGACTGTGAGTTAATGATACACGAGGCTTATTGTCGCTCCTCGCATTGTGTTTTGTATTTTCTTTTATCTTTAAAAGTTAATGGAATCGCACAGAACACCAGAACGAGCTCGCACATTATCCGCGACCTCAGATTCACACTCCTGCGTTTATCCAGGAGTTATATGTGGTGTTGTTTTCTAGGCGTTGAGGGGCTGGGAGACGACGGCCAGTGTTTTCCCACTCAGAGAAAAATATATTTTGTGGTGCCAGCATATTTATCTGTGCGTGTTTTGTATGCTGGTGGCATAGCAATGCAGAGAGGCTGCACGTTTGGGGATCCTGGAAGAGCTGAGCGTAACAATCACTGACACTGTATAAACCAAAGTGTAAATATCCACAGTCGGTCGTTTCATGAAGTTCGACAGATCCGGGACCGAGAGATGTCGCTGGAAAGCTTGTGCTCCGTGACAGTTTGTTCTTGAGGTAGAAACACAAATTATTGAACAGCGAGAAAAAAAGAAAAACGTTTCCCGGTGTGTCAGCGGAGTGAGAGATGGGTTGATAGATGGGAGGATGACGGAGAAGAGGAGAGTGTTTCAAGGAGACAGTGGGGGGGAGGTGTAGAGAAAGGCTTTTGTGGGAAGTAATTCACGACGTAAATCCTGCCAAAACCAATCTGAAGCTTAATCACAGCTTGTTTTAGGAATTCTGGCATCTGAACAAGAGAGATTAATCTTTCTGCTTTTAAATTTATCAACATTTGACACCACTTAATACTCGCTGCCTTCGGTTAATAGAAAAAGTTTTAGTGCTGGAGCTCGGGTTTCGTGTTCCTGCTGCGACTTTTACTCCGAACAACTCAACAACTAACTCCAGTAACGAGTCCTTTAAGGTAGCGGTAGGTGACTGTTTGTCTTGTGTCCTCTCCTCAGCTGCTTCTCTCCTCCCTCACCGGTTCGTGACGGTGCGTCGAGGCAGCCCAGCCGCCAAGAGCGGCCAGATCCGACCCGGAGATCGACTGGAGGCGGTGGAGGGACGCTCCGTGGTGACGCTGCCTCATCGGGAGCTCGCTCAGATACTTCGCCGGGTGGGAAACTCGCTGAGGCTCACCATCGTCCCCCGTCCAAGCACCTGTAAGCACATGAAGTGAACACACACAAATACGCCGCCTGGTTCTTCGGTGATGATCTAATCTCACTCTGAATTCCCTTCAGACTCCTCAAGCCTCTCAGAAACAAATGAATATGACCCGACTCACAAAAGCAGAAAAGCTCAGAAGTCACGTCCAAAGGTGAGGACATAACCACCAGTTCATCTGATTCACTACCAGTACATGATATTGGTTATCAGTCCTGCCTCTGACTCCTCTCTGCCCTCGTCTCCCAGCGGGACTCCAGATATTACAGCGTGGACCTGGATCGTGGCCACTCTGGCTTCGGCTTCAGCCTGCGGGGGGGCAGCGAGTACAACATGGGCCTCTACGTCCTGGGACTGATGGAGGGGGGGCCCGCCTCCCGGAGCCAGAAAATGCAGGTGTGTCTTTTTAGATAATGTTTTACTGCATCGTCTTTGAGTGGATCACTTTGTCTGTCTCAGTGTTTTTGCTTTTATGTGTATTATTGTAGTAAAATGAATAGTTGCACAGTTTAAAAGGCTTTGGTCGCCTCAAAGCCTTTTAAAAACAAATTTAATATTTTTAGAAATCAACACACAAAGAGATATTCTGATTTACAGTCTTTATGAATGTGGTTTGATCATATTTGATTGACAATGGCCTTTTAACCTTTTGAGTCAGATCAGTTTGCGAAAATTCTTAAATATAGAAATCTTGAAATAACCAAAACTGGTTCGTTTTCAGGTTTTTTTTTTAGTGGACATTGCTCGAATTAGTCAAATACTGGTTACGTGCTGAACTCACATCAAATCTAACATCCGCTAATATCTGCTGGACACGATGATAAATCATACATTTAATGATGAATGTAAAATGTGAGAAAACGATGAAGCACGGACCCGTTTTCATTACATCACGACCGCTCCAATCAAATCGGCTTCAAATTATTCAAATCGCTTGATCGTTCATCACTCATTTCACATTTCCATTATCATCTCTCCATTTCACATCATCCCGTTTCATTTGTGTGACTCATCGCACACATCAACACGTGCCCATGTTGCCAAGCTGGTGTTAAATTTTAGTAGCGAGCAGCGAACGTGGCAGTAATATGTATCTGCTGTGGAACAATCTCTTGTTTCCGTTCCAATCATTGCATTGCGGCTGTTTTTAAGGAGTAACTTCCTGCAGGGGACGACATTTAAAGTCCTTTGTCTCTGTGGCGGCCGCAGGTGAGCGATCAGCTTGTGGAGATCAACGGGGACAGCACAGCGGGGATGACGCACAGCCAGGCCGTGGAGCAGATCCGCAGGGGAGGCCACCGCATCCACCTGGTGCTCAAGAGAGGCAACGGCTACGTGCCCGACTATGGTGAGACCCGGGGGTTTGTGGGTATTAGTTTTGAATGTCTGAGATTTAGAAAAAAACTTTTAACAAATCAGGGGAACCTGTCTTTGGCATGTGGTATAATCTCCTTTCTGCTTTTTGTGTGACGCACTAATTCTAACTAAACTAACCCTTTACTCTTTCCTCTTTACCTCTTACACATCTTTGGTTAATCTACTATTCTTTGCTTTTAACATACCCACACTTCATTTGGCCTGCCTGGGTTTCCTTCCTTTGGACATTTCCCTCCTTTCCACTCCTTCTCCTTCTTCTTTTCTCTCTCTCTCTCAGTGGAGCTCTCCAGTTTGTCTCTATGTATGACCAACTCCAAGCTCGGCGAGCCTTGCTTCTATGTCATTGGACGGACAGAGAATACGCGGTTGGTAATGGTTCCTGTTAGTTCTCCCATTTTCTGTCTCTCTACATTCCTCTGCTCACTCGCCGCTGCTGTCCTCGCCGCGGCGGAGCGAGACTGTGCATTGACCCTCGTCTTTAGAAGATAACCTCGATAAAGTAGAAACGTAGAAACGTACCTGTGAACAGAATTCATCCAACTTTCCAATTTCCAAACACGCAATCGCATGGTTGTAGAGCCGAATCCGAAATGTGTCGTGTTTCTATCAGAGGGTTTTTTCTCAAGCTTACACTAAAATAGTTTCATAAAATGACTTAATGCATCTCTTTAGAAAAACACTTGTGGATTTCAGAGCTCTTTAATAACAGATTACATAATGTTCTGTGTCAGAGATTTTACTCTTCCTCTCTGTTACCAGCCTGTTCACTCTGTTTTCTCTTCCTCCCTCCATCCCCCTCTTCCCGTCTAATGTGCGTCCAGGCCATGAGCGCAGAATCGCCCCCCCCTCCCTCCTGCATCACCCCAAGAAGCAGAGTTTGGCTGCAGTAGACTCCACTGGACAGAGGGGGCGCAGCTCCAAGCCGAAGAGGAGAAGCAGGTCTTCTGATGGACGCGAGAAAGAAAAGGAGACTGAAAGGAGGAGGAGGAGGAGAAGAGGGGCCTCAGAGGGAGGGGGACGCTCGGGTTTGCAAAGCCCCGTCTCCGAGTCGGGAGACAGGTCCCGGGACAGGAGGAGGAGGAGGAAAAGAGAGTCTCAGAGTTTACCCAGAGATGCTCTCAGGAACCATGACGAGAGTGACACGGAAAAGGGAACAGTGAGGGGGAGAGAAAAGGAGAGGGAGGGCAGGAGACGGAGGAGGAGTAGAAGCAGGGGGAGAAAAAGCAGGAGCAGGGAGAAGAAGAAAGAGGTTGAGAAGGAGGCGGAGGACGAGCAGCAAGTACCTGCTGATGAGGAGCAGGTGGAAGTTAAGGAGGCGGAGGAGGAGCAGGACGTACCTGCTGTTGAGGAGCAGGTGGAAGTTAAGGAGGAGGAGGAGCAGGACGTACCTGCTGTTGATGAGCAGGTGGAAGTTAAGGAGGAGGAGGAGGAGCAGGACGTACCTGCTGTTGAGTGAGCAGGTGGAAGTTAAGGAGGAGGAGGAGGAGCAGGACGTACCTGCTGTTGAGGAGCAGGTGGAAGTTAAGGAGGAGGAGGAGAAAGTGGAATTAGAGAGAAGAGCGAGTGAGGAGAATATTACCCTACCTATTCCAAGTCCAAACCAAAAGCTTCCCAGACCCAAACAAAAGTGGGAGGCAGAGTATGAGGAGAACTGGGACATGGCAGCAGAGTACAGGGAGCTGAGGAGGCAGACGGAGCTGGAGGCCGAGCAGGAGCAGGAGAGGTCATGGGAGGACGACGGGGGTGAAACTAGAGACCCGGAGATGAGCAGGTTTGAACAGGACGACGATGCACAGAGCGGGCGTTTAGAAAGGCCTCTACCAGGTGTGGCTGTGATAGATCCGGTGTCACAGAGAGAGCCCTTCTCCTTCCTCAACTCCACGCTGTCTGTGCAGCAGCTGGAGGACGATGAGTCAGAGTACGGGGGCAGCCAATCCGACGGCAGTGTGTCTGCTGCCAGTATCTCGGGCCTCTCTCTGGCTGGCGGGCGCAGGGCTGTGGTGCTGCCAGGGCCGTGGCTCATACCCAGCCAGCAGAGGGCACCACAGGTCATAGGGGGGAACAGGCACCCTGAAGGACAGACGAGGCAGAGAGGAGGAAGAGGAGGAAGAGGAGGTGTCTCTTAAAGCAACACCATGGAACTTGTTAACCTTGGAATAGGAAGAATGCAGATTCTTCAGTTCAGTGCATGTCTGAAAGCAGCTTGATTGATAGTCACCGCTTAAATTGTCAGAATCCGACCCAGCAAGTTCAAGAGTAATGCTGAACTGTAGTAAAAACAATTTGAAGTCATATAAAATATGAATAATGCTGAACAGAGTTTGTTGTGTTTGTTACAGGGGAAGCCAGGGATCATGGGGAATTTAACGTAATTGCTCGGAGTGGCTGCAGAGGGCGCTGTGGCTCAGCTAAAGTTACCTGGTGTTGCTTTAACTTGAGACAGGAAGCAGAGCCACTGACACTGGATCAGATTCTGTCCATCACACACTCGACCGGTTTTGTGCAGCTACCCTCACTACACCAACAGTTCCTCTCAGTCACTTTGATATCCACCGTAGTATGAAGTCATATTCTTTGTGCCTTTTTGCAGCCGACCTGCGGCTGGTGTCAACCGTCAACCGTCAACATCGCATTTTCACACGGTGGCGTTCTGTCTTTCCACCCGGTGACACAACCACAACCTCGTCTTTGTTTCTGAGGCGCCGCTGCCCTCGTTGTGTCGCTCTCCTCTCCTCACGTGATAGATATTTCCAGGAGGACGGAGAAGTTTTCCCACACACCTTCCATCCCCTCGCTCGCCTTTCTGCTTCTCTCTGGCTACGTTCAGCACAGTGTCCCCTCTCTCTCTTATACCCCCCCCCCCCTGCCATGCTGTACAAAGACTCTCTCTTATACCTCATGAAGATACTGAGCAATAATGATGCAACAGTCCAAGACTATCAGCCACTCACGTCCACCGCGCCGCGTCGAGAGGAGCCAGTGTGTTTGTACGATGTCCTCTTTGTCTCACGTTGCCTCAACTCGTAATGTCGTTCTATATGTGACTGAATACACGATTGTGACGATGCAGATCCCTTTTTGACAGCAGGTGTGAAATCTATATTCTGTAAATATTTGTAGAGAAATAAACGAGAGAACCTATTGTAAATACTACACTGACAGGAGCCAAGCCCTGGTTTGTATTACTGGATCGTAATACATCACGATAAGTCTAAAAATATATATAAATATATATATATATATATATAAATATATGCAGTATATCTATATATTACATACAAACAGCTACACGTTCAAAGTATTTATTGTTGTGTGATGGGGAAATACTCAAATTGCTCTATAGCTTTTGTGGAGGCTAAACAGGATAAAGAAGTATATTGTACCTGCCCTGAATTCATAAATGAATGTTTTTGCAATATGCTGCTTGAGTGTGGATCTGGATGCTCTGTGTCGTGCCCCCCCCCCCCCCCCCCCCCGTCCGAAGTCAGCAGAAGATGCCAAAACTGTGCATCCAGCGTGCATATTTCCAAGTACTGTTAATATTGTGTATGTGCAGTCAGAACAAACAAAAAAACCACTGTCTAGATTCTAGAGAGTGCTGTGCCCATCGTGCCACGTACAGTTGCCTTGGTAACATAAACCACTTTATCCTAACCACAGATTTGTCTTGCTGTGAAAACCCTTGCTCCCAGGTCTCTAATACGACAGGTGGGCGGGCCGTTTAGTAATTTCAGTCATGCCAAAAAAAATCAAAAAAATAATAATAAAGGCCCCTCACTGAAAAACACAAAGTCATAAGCCTCTGCAGAGTCTGAGCGCAGTGACGTGTCTCGGATTGACAAAACAGCACATTATTTTGTTTTGCTCTCTTTTTTGAAAAACGTTCAGTTAAACGGGAGCCAGGCTTAGTGGATACTGTGAGATGTTATTTTTCTATGAAATTATCTTTTTTGAAATACTCAGGTTTTCAGATACTTTGCTCTGGATAAGTCGTCAGGACAAAACGAAGCTACAGTGACTTCGCGTCGTTTTCAATATATATAAATATAAAACGCAGAGGCGTCGCATATTATTTCAATCTTGTTGAATTCGGAGACGCAGACTGTTACAGCTGTTTGTTACCAGCCCATAATGATAATCTAAAGGTTGTTGCTGTACGTGAAGTCGTAGTGACCAAGCCAACATACTGCACCCCCCCCCCCACCCCAAACCATACAGAGTAGCTTGGTATAGCCTATATGTAAAAAAAACCAAATTATTTTCTAACGTTTGCTATTGTTCTGGGTTTTTCTTCAAATTTTTTTTCTTTTTTTAAACTTTCATTTGAGGGGGATTCTACGGCTGAAGTGTAAACACATTCTAATGAAACCACAAATAAACTGCTGAACCAATTCCCTCCAGTGGTCCTGCACGTCTTTGTTGGAGCACCCGAGGAGCCTGGGTAACGGACAGCAGGTGGCAGCAAAATGATAGGCTGCAGTGTATTGAGGAGAGAAGGGATTTGATGTGTGTGTGTGTGTGTGTGTGTGTGTGTGTGTGTGTGTGTGTGTGTGTGTGTGTGTGTGTGTGTGTGTGTGTGTGTGTGTGTGTGTGTGTGTGTGTGTGTGTGTGTGTGTGTGTGTGTGTGTGTGTGTGTGTGTGTGTGTGTGTGTGAGAAAGAGATCGAGAGGATGGAGCCGAGATTATTTTTAAGAGGGAGGGCATCCCATAAAATACATATTCCCAAAATAAGGATGCCATGTATAATTCAGACGACTGTAAATACTAAGACACCGGTCAGGGAGGGTTGAGATCCATCAGACGCTGAAATGAAACATATTTTTATCCAAAGCTCAATTATTAAATCTGCTCTTTGCAAGAACATGGATTTTTACATTTTCCCTGTGGGCTCACTTCCAATACTGTAAAAAGCAGGAGCATCCTCACCTGTGTGAGGAAGACTATTACACACACACACACACACACACACACACACACACACACACACACACACACACACAGAGGGGGGATGAATTTATAGCCTCTCTGCTCAGATATGAGCACTTAAGTCCTGCCACTAAAAATAACATCGCTCTGAGGCCTATCTTTCTCTCATCTTGTCTTAAGCCGCATCCTTCTGTTCAAGACAGCTCAGACAGAAAGAGAGGAAATCACATGTGTATATAGATAGCATGTGTATTTAAATATGTATTTACACGTGTAAAATCATGCTCATATCCTATATGCATATATATATATACATACAGCAAAATAAACATTTTCAGATTATTTCCCTCAAATCAAGCTTCTGTATTCCACCTCTAGAGAAATGTTAGAAATGGTGCCTGCTCTTTATTTCAGGCTTTACATTGAAGAGTCAAGTTTTCTACCTGTGCAGAGCTCAACAGGAATCCTGAAGTAAATCAAGCTGCAGATAAAAGATGCTAAATCACAGTCAGATTGTACCTTCAAAATAAAATGTCTTCAGGAGCCACAACCTAGTATTATTACTGTGGGTCGTGTGGAATTTACATTTGGATGGAAATAGACTTTATTAAATAAGCAGATATAACTAGAGTCTCACATTTATAATGATTATATACTGTGTTTTTTATAATTTATGGGACGATGCTTCGAGCTGTGTGATACGAGCACGACAGTCCAGTATTTTATCGTACGTATTGTAATTAATCAAACAGTCAAATTTCTACAAAATAGCTCCTGCAGAAATGTAGAAAATACTCTGGTGTAAATATAAGGGTGTTGCTGTATACAGGTTTTCAAAGTTTGTCTCAGAAGCCTCGGGCAAAATGGATCCTCTAACGAGCATGCACATTTCTCAGGTATTATACAAGTCATACACGGATGGATAAACCTTGGGGGTAAAATATTTCTCTGGAGCCATAATTACTCCACCACCACTGTTCGAATAAAGCAAACAGTGCATATGGTGCATATGAGAATGTTGTTTGCAAAACCAACAGACTGTTTATATAATCAACTGCATCCATCTGATAATCACCAGCACTATTTACAGATGATCACATTGATATAACACAGATCTGGGTTCTCACAGAGATAACAACTCATTTCGCTTTTAAACTTTACCTTGTTCTCTCAATAAGCATAGTAATTGAAAACATGTATGATTTTACAATAATATTACAGTATTATTTATTCTTTAGTGATACTTTTGAAATAACTGTTAATGAGTTGTGTTTGTTTATGTGTAAAATAGGTCAACAACAACAAGTGGCGGATCCTAGTTATAGCCATAATAGGAGCCACAATTTATACAACATCCATGCACAATTCCCAAAAGGTGCACATTTCATTCATTCTTTATTTACTGGTAGCACCATAACTTTGAGCAAAGCTAGACATCATTGAATACACTGTATTTGAAAATTATTCCTTGTGCAAGAACATTGTTAAAGGCTTGGATCATGAATCGTGCTTATTGTTAGAATTGTTAGTTACTGAATAGTTGTTTTAACCACTACTGGTTCCAACCAGTTTACTAGATCTGGTTTATACCCGGTGTATTATTGATGTCTTGTATTAACGAGTGGTCACAATAATAAAACCAGGATTCATTCACCATCGGGGGGTTTCGCTTGAACCATTTCTCCTCAAAGCACTTGTTTCACCTGCAGTTTTATCATGTGGGCGAAGACTTGCTGCGCTTCACCGGTGCTTTATTGTGAAGGTGTTGGCCGGAAGCCCTCCATCATCTCGGCTGTGTCTGACTTGACAGTGATGGCTCCAGAGGAAAAGACGCACACGTCGCTGCAGCTCAGACGCGCAAAGCAGCGAAACCTCCGCGCGTTTCTGCGCAAAGAGCGAAGAGGAAGAAACGCGCCGCGCTGCTGCTGCTGCTGCTCCGGATTAACGGACCCGGGGATGCGGGAGACGCTGGACTCAGATAAGTAGGACATTCAGCAGCAAACACAGAAGAAAAGTAGGCGCCAGATTAAAGATTTTGAAACCATTAAGACTTTTGGACAATCGGATGATTAAATAAATCTTCCGGATGATCAAGTTTTTTATCTCCGAGATCAACCTGTGCGTAAACTGTGCGTAATTCTTGGATGAAAGCGCGCAGGGACGCACACTTTGGACAACTCGTCTGAATCGCTACACACCAGCGGGATGTAGTATTTTGCCGGAGCTCAGAGGAGGGATTTTTTTTTTTTTTGACAACCTCAGGAAAATGAACTTCGCAAACCGCCTCCGTTCACTTTCTGCGCCCTGAAGACGCAGCGAGCCATGGGTTGAAAGCGACGGACATGCGGGGATGTTCAGCGAGGGAGGGAGCAGAGATGTCTGTGTTATGTAATGATTGACAGCGCCTCATAAGACTAATTAGTGGTAATATAATAAGGACCACCCCCTCCCCTCCCCTCATTACCCCCCCCCCCCCCCCCCCCCCCCACCCCCTTTACCCTTTACATCCTCTGCTCGTCCCGGAAAAAAGTATCTGAGATGTTCTGTGATTAACCCCAAACCTGAGATCGTTTGCTCCAAACGCAAATAAGCAGGTTTATGTCACATGTCAGTGGATAAATTAATATTCTTCTTATTCATCTCTATCTATTCTTTTCCTCAGAGAATCATCAGAGACAAGTTCATTACAGGTCCTTTTAAAATCCGTTCTCTGTTTATTCTAAGAAGTTGTTTAGATCCATCATGATGCAACAAACTCTGGAACTGCTCCGTGCAGATTTCACAAGGTTCTGCAAGATGACGGTGACTTCAGGGAATCAGACTTTTAATAACGGCGTCCTGAGCTTCTTTCTGAGCTTTGAATTCTCTTCCTGGCATCGCGACCTGTTTAATGGCTGCTGAGATGTTGTAATGCTCTTTCCCGCCCTCGCATTTGAGGATATGTAGTCACTTTTAAACTCTCAAACCTTTAATCCCTGTGACTTCTTGTTTGTGAACGTCAGAAGCTCATCAGAAGCTTCACCAGAGACTCGGTCGGTCCCTCCCTCCCCCCCACTCATCAGGGCTGGTGGGGGGGGTGGATCTCAGGCCCCACGGGGGTCAAAACTGTGGCGGTGGCTGGCGGCGGAGGCCGTACCCTCAGAGGCAGGGCTCCCGCCATGGAGACCAGCCCTGAGAGCCCCAACAGGGCAGTGGAGTACCTCCTGGAGCTCAACAACATCATCGAGAGCCAGGCCAAGCTCCTGGAGACCCAGCGGCGGCGCATCGAGGAGCTGGAGGGCCAGCTGGACCGGGTCACCCAGGAGAACCTGGGCCTGAGGCAGGAGCGCAGCCCGCGCACGCCTGGTTTGGAGACCCCGGAGCACCTGGGCCTGAGGCAGGAGCGCAGCCCGCGCACGCCTGGTCCGGAGACCCCGGAGCAGAACCACAACCACAGCCAGCCTCTGTCTCTCCCCATCCATCGTGACAGTGGCGGTGGTGGAGGTGGTGGTGGCGGTGGCGGCAGCAGTGGGAACGGTAGCGCACCAACACCTCAGGCGACAACCGCAACAGCCACAACTCCAGGGCCCAGCAGGGAGAGGAGGACCCACACCAGGCTGACCAGAGGCCTCTCCTGCAGCTCCTCCACCACCGAGCGAGACCGACTCGAACGCACCGACAGCACAGACACCAACGCCAGCTCCACCTTGCGTAGAAAGTAAGTTCTCCTCCAACACAGAAGCCTGTTGATTTGACCTTCACGTCCATTACAGTGATCTTCTTTTCCAGGGTTCTCTAAATTAGTTGCGATGACCAGCACGCGCACAACATCCGAAGTGTGACAGATCCTTCAAACGCTAAGTCCACATAATGTGAGGATGCAGCTGCAGCCGTAGATAATCCTTGCAGTAATGGTACTAAACCTAGGAATGGATATTTTAATACACCGCCATTGAGGATATATGCAAAATCCTGGAGGATTATGGGTGGAGTGATGATAAGTGCTCCCGGTGTCCATTTCCTCACGCTGTGTGTAATTTCCCTGCAGAGGGTTTGATTTGTGTAATGATCACAGTGAGGAGTGTAGGAGTTGTGTAGTAGAATGCTGAGGAAACCAGGTTATGGGCGTTTTTTTCTTTATGGTGGTCTGAACTTTAGGGACCAGTGAGCCTCCTACAAGAAAAGTCCGCCCACTGTGTTTTTCTTTTTCCTCTGCGCTCTGAACTCCAGGCTGATTGGTCCTGAAGCAAGAGAGGATTTTAAATTTGTTTCCACCTAAAACTGAAGGATAACCTGAAGTTAGTGTGCAGCAAACAGCAAGTGCATCTGTCCTCACCACACACACGCACACCACACGCACAGAGGGACAGATAGAGTCATTATTTGTTCTGCACACATTTAATCTTTGTGAGTGGGCAATGATTGAAAATGAACAAGCACACAGTGAAATAGCTGCAGCCACTGGTCCTCGTGCGTATGATAACATTTCCACACGCTCATCTCAGCGATTATCACTGGATTTCACCCACTGTCTGTTTCCTTACTGTCCCAGTCCCCTTCTCAAAGCCTGGTTCAGACTTCAGACCGAATCCCTCATCGATTGGAGTCGTCTCTTCCTCCGCTGTCTGCCTCTCCGCCGCCCCCCCCCCATCCCTGGGGGTGACTCAGTCATTAGGCAGAAACGCATATTAGTTATTTATGTGGGTGTTAAATCACAGCGAGGGATTGCAAGTGTAGATCTTGCTGATCCTCCCTTGTTATTTTCCTCGCCGTGGCCGTGGCCGACTCTGAACCCAGCCTGAGCCCGAGCGCATCGCATGAAGTGTCACATTTAATAAAGAGTCCCCCACATGGTTGAGCCATATTGTCCCTGTCTGGCTGTGACTCAGCCCGGCCCCAAAACTGGCCCATTAGCTGAGGTCAGCATCAACACCCGCTCCTCTGATAACGGATGCGAGCGTGAATCTCCTCGTCGGCTTTAAATATGGCTCCGATCAGAGGGAGAGACAGAAGGAAGATGTGGGAGAGGGATCGGGAGCGGAAAAAGACGTCAAGGGGGAGGAAAGTGACGACGCGACCTTACTTAGCAGGCCTCGGTCTAAAAGAGACAAGGTGGAACACACACACTGATTTGCCATCTGCCCACAGGGGTGTGTAAGAGAGGGAGGGCGATGCGAGTCTGGGCCAGAGAAGGCAAGACTCCGAGAGCTGTTTTTGTTTTTGCCCAATTAGTTTTCCCTCCTCCAGCAGGAGTCCTCATCTCTGGTCCGTGCGCCCTGCGAATTACACAACCCTCAATTTTGTTTCCACGCAAGGAGGTTTGAATAAACTGTCCCCGTTTGTTTACGCCATGCAACTGCATCAAAACAAAGTCGCTCCTCTCCTCCGGGTTTCTCCCGGCGGCACGAGGATAAACAGCTGTCCCAAATGCTCCTCTCTTTCATTGCTCTCCTCCCGTTAGTGGCAGTGTGAACAATGTGAGTCTGGGGCCTCGGGGTGAAATTACATTTGACGTCAAGTCCCTCCTCGGAGAAGCAGCGTTGGGTTGAGGGCATCGCTGCCACGGCTCGCTGTGAGCACGGCAGATGTTTTATCTGTTGTTATTTTGGGAGAGGGTCACGCAAGTGCACTTTGTGTGAGTGCCTGCACTGGTGTGTGTGTGTGTGAGGGAATGTGCATCTTTAAATGGCGAGGGCACAAAAATGTGATAAAGGGGGAGGGAGGTGCACGAGATTAATTGGTGTGACCAGAGCATCATCACCACTGGCCCAGGGGTGATAATTACAGCTGAACATATATATATATATATATATATATACACGTGTGTGTGTGTGTGCACTGTAGAATATCACGTCCGTCATTAAAAAGCTAATGTGACCCTGCAGTGTGCCAAGCAGGCTGTCATGTTACAGTGCTGGTGACAGGTCTCGCTGTACGAGGGAAATATTATATCCTTCATTATGTGCCACATACATTCACGCAGCTGTGCTCATACAGCTCATGGGCTGGAGGCGGGGGCAGCTGGAGGTCTTGGCGACAACCTCGGTGATGCTGAAACTCGGGAGCAGTGTAATTATATAACAGGGAGAGCTATCTTCTCCCTTCCTCTCTCCACTCCGACTGTGACTCTTCAGAGCCCCTGCGAAGGTGCTTGTGTCTCCGCTCCATCGTCCGTCCCCCTCCTCTCCACGCAGGCCGCTGTGGGCACCGGCTCCGCTCCCTCCCACAGTGACGTTTTCTCAAATCTCGTTTTGGGGGGGAATTTGGAGAGCAGTAATGGGCTTTTGTTTCCGGAGGAGCTTGATTGGGAAGCTCTACTACACATAACCCCATCCTCTTTACAACCCCCACACTCTCTCTCTCTCTCTCTCTCTCTCTCTCTCTCTCTCTCTCTCTCTCTCTCTCTCTCTCTCTCTCTCTCTCTCTCTCTCTCTCGCACATTCACACGTACCCACGTAAACACTCACTCTCTCCCCTTCGCCGTTCCTGTTTCCCACTGCTGCAGATATGACTCAGAGAGAAGCCGCAGAAATTACTTTTGTCCTATTGTTTTTCTCTTCGCCCGCTTGCTCTTTTCCCCGCTTGAGACTGAAGCACACTTATGTTTCCTGATTGGGTTTATTCAGTATTGTTTATTTCACTAATAACATGCGATCATTGGGACATTTTTCACCTGTATCTTAACATCCTCCTGTTGCTGGGATTGTGCAGATACCGCTAGAAGAAATGAATCGGCCTCGGCGTGTGTGTGGGTTAGCTCAGCTGAGCCTGTTCTGACCTGCTCCAATCTGATGTGATGGGAGGCAATCTCTCTCTGGGGCTCAGCATAACTTTCTTTTTTTAGGAAAAAGAAATACAGTGAAGATGCAGCTGCTGTTTTCTCAAGAATCTCCATCTCGGATTTTGCGGTGGATTAAACCACGTAGAATTAGAAGGTTGCATCGGTGCTAATGAACGCTGTGCTGCGGTTTAGCTTGATGTAAATTTAAATGATGGATGTGTGCGTGGGAGGTAAGAGCAAGTGGGTGGTGTTCTTTTGCCTTTCACTCACCGTTTCTGAGTGAAGTGAGTGTTTCGCGGCTTCGAACGTGTTCACACAAAATATCAGACTCCATTTTTTTTCCAGTTTTATTAACCCACAGGTTTCACAAGGATACAAATGAGTGCAGCCATTTCTCCCACTTAGTGAACTGACCCACGACCTTTGCTCTCTGCAGATGCACTCAGGGTTTTAGACCTAATGCACAAACTCTAGTGTTTTTTATTGATATGCATATTATATATGTTATTGTGGGGCTCGTTTTATGTTTTTTGAATACTTTCTTCTCAGTGTTTACTGCCTTATACAGGTATATTGAATTGTGTTGAATATAAATCCTCTGCACGTGTACAGTCCACCCCCCACTGGCCTTTTCTCTTTACACCTCTTCTTTACACCTCAGCATAATTTTGTAGCGTCCATTTTGGAGGGAGCCATGTCTGACCTGTTATCATTGTTTTTGATACTTGTAGTTGTGTGACATCATAAATTGTCACCACAGTTCCGCCCATTTTCCGCCAGTGAAAGGAAGAAACATGTGGGGTGTGTGGCAGCTTTAAAGCCGTTTTCATACATGATCTGCAGGAACGTGTCTGGAAAATTGGGTCTGGGCCGAGTTTTGCTTTTCACATATAAAGGACATGGCAGCAGAAAGATTGTCTGAGTCAGACACGTTTTTAATAACGTCCAGAACATTCAGGTGAAGGTTGGAGCATAAAGGAGGGAGGACATGACGTGTAAATTCAGATGCTGTAAGCACACGGTTTTTATTTACAGCACCAGTGTCGCCTCTTATCATCAATGTGTGATACATGTGTGATTTGTTTTTTCCACTTTTGCATCAGTGGCGTGTTAACTTCGTCACCTTCCCGCTCCAGACCTGCTCGCCTGCACTTGCAGTTTTCGCTCCGCCACCAGACCTGACTTCCTTGAAACAGCAAGGAGACAGTGACGACTGTAGCTGTGATGTAAACTTTTCTGCGGCAAGTGAAGTGCCCTTGGACCCGGGAGCGCTGCGAGATTTATAGTTGCTGTGGAAACTGTAAAGCTGTCCTCAAGTCAATTCTAATACTGAATCTGCATCCACCCTCCCTCCCTCCCTCCGTCCACCTCCAGCTGCCCTCACCTATCCAGGGGTGAGGTGGAGGTCCTAACTTCCTCCCTTTCCTTTTCCTCCTCCTCTCGGCCCATTGTCATTTTGGAGCGGCTTCTGTTGCTTAGTTTTAAAGGAGCCGTTTAGAGCATTTAACAGTCGCGTTCTAACACAGCCACGGTCTATTAGCTCGGAGATTGACGGACTTGCTTTGTCATTAGCGACGATGGCAGAGTGCTAAGCCCGCTGGCCATTCATCAGTGGGTGAAACATCACTGTGGATGTAATTACCACACACACACACACACCATCAGATGTTCCTCCATCATCTTTTCTCAGCTGTTACTATGACTTGATTCATTATTGTCTTTCCAGTGTAAAAAATAAATAAAATAAAGAAATGCATATAAGTGACACTTTCCAGGCGGGATGTTCGTCAAACACTCGTGCACACGTTTCGAGAAGCATAAAAAATATAATTAAAAAAAAGGGAGACTGGTTACCGTGGGAACACTGTGAGCTCCTCTGTGAAGAACTCTGTGGGCGAGAGACGCAGAATAGAGGAGATGGAGAGAAGTGAAGAGAAGAGAGGGTAGGAGTGGGAGCCGGGTGAAAGACGGAAGCAGGAGTGAATGACGGCTTGATGGGGATGGAGGAGACATATTGAAGACAGACGAGTGCTAAGTCGCTTTATTTATCCCGGGTTTACGGGATCTGTTTCTTTGGAAAGACTCAGCTCTCAGGCGGCAAACTGCAGACCAAAGGGATATTCAGTTCAATCTGAAATAGACCCTTATTGAGATCTGCAGGAATGTAATTTCCTTCAATTACTCCTCCTGCGTCTCCCACATCACATATACAATTAGATCCGACTGTTGTTCATTGGGTGAAAGCACACACCTATATGCCCACCGCCTCACAGGGTACAGCAGGTGCCTGGTGTGCGTAGTTTGAGTCGTAACTGTAACTGCGCCCCTCCTTTCGCCTGGCACTCGACGCCAAACGCCCACGCAGGCAGTCCGCACTGTTGCCAAGCAGCAGGAGACTCAAGCTCGCAGTGGAAAGCCAGAGGGAGGAGGAGGGGGGGGTGGTGCTGGTGTAAGAGCAAGGGAGGGAGGGAGGAGGGGGTTGTATTTAAAAAAACACTCTTAACTTTAGGCTACAACGCAGCTTGTGTGGTTATCAAACGTCTCTGTTTGTCAGCAGGAGTCAGGTGGGTCACACACTGGAGGTGGGATGACGCAGTGCGCGCCCACACTCTCGTTTCACAGACGGCGAAGGAAACCAAAAAACGGTGGAAAAAAAGCACAATTTGGAGTGGCTCTCCAACCACGGCTGAGTTAAACGTACAGATTTTCCGATTAAAAGCCACGTGGATGCAAATGGGAGCCGGCGCCGTGACTGGGCTGCCTCATCAAACACTTGTTGGTGCCGAGAGGCCCCTAGAAACCAGCCGCAGCGTTTCCATCTCAAAGTGAAGCATATAATATCACATCTGATGCATAATGCGAGTGCGCTTTCTGGACGCCGCCTCATTCTGTTGAACTGAAAAGGATCTAAACGTCCTCGCCACGTCAGAATAAAACGTACCCTCCAGGGAAGCAAGTCCACATCCTACGAGGTTGGAGGCCTTTACCTAAAGTGTTCTGATAACTTGGAAGGTATAAAGGACTCGGATGGTGGGTGGCGGTGAGTGGAGCCGGTCATCCACTCACCAGAAGGTCGACTGTTCAATCCCAGTCTTCCCCAAGATACTCAACCTCAAATGGACGACAGTGTGTGAGTGGTTGTGTGACGGAGGAGGTGCTGTATGATTGTGTGTAAATGGGTGAATGGTTCAACTTTGAGTGGTCCTCAGGGAAGAGAAGCACGATATAAATAGAGACCATTACTATTTACCAGTCCTCACCTCTGGATTAGTCCAGTTTGTCTGTATAAGGATTGTTCCTGTAAATGTTATTATCGTGGCGTAAAGGTTCAGTGTGTAGAATTTAGTGACATCTAGTGGTGAAGTTGCATGTTGCAGCTGAACACCCCTCACCTCACCCTCATCTTCCAAACCTGGTTGTCATAAAAACTCAAAAGGTTTAGTTTGTCCAGTTCGGTAAAAAACATGGCTGCCTCCGTAGAGAGGACCCGCTCCTGATGTAAATATAAAGTATTTCAATATAAAATTCTAGGGTGAAGAAAACAACAATTAGTATGATTTAGATGAAACACACAAGTGAAAACACCACCAGGATTATTTCATATTCAATTTCTCTAAATCGTACACACTGAACCTTTTAAGGTGAACGATATGATTAATAATTATTTGCTTTTATTGCCTCTCATTTATCCACGTGAGGATGTTGGGTGTGGATTTGTCGGGTTTCGTATTTGTTACTTGTTGAATACCAACATGAAGAATAACGCCACAGCAGTGCAGGTGATCTCCGTGCGATCGCCTCGCTCCAGCTTTCCCCGCTCGTCTATACATAGCCTCACCTACACGCTGACACCCCCCTTGCCAGGGTGCACAGGTTCGAGGAAACGCACAATCCCTGCAGCAATCACCGCTCCACATCCTGATTTCATTCCTCCTCCCCTCCATCCCTCCTCTCTTGATTATTTTCACCCTTGCCCTCCTCCGCGTTCAACCTCTCCCACTCTCGTGCATTCTCTCTCCTCCCACTGCCCTCGCTGCCTCCAGCCGCTGTCAGCTCAGCGCTTTAAATATATAACGCCACCTCACACGTTCTCCCAATGTGCCACCTGGACTTCCTGTGTCTTCGCTAATATTTTACCTGCGTTGTGTTGATTCATATCTTCATCTCTTGTCTTTTATCAACTTGGGGGGGGGGGGGGGGGGTTGTGCATCTGCGAACAGAATGAGGGATTTTGTACATACTGAGAAAGAGTGTGTGGGTAGTGTGTGTGTGTGTGTGTGTTTGGCTTTTTCTCTGGAGGAGTAGAAGGAGGAGGAGGAGGAGGACGACTGGGGCATTGTGCGTGCAAGCGTACGTGTGTTTTGTGGCACTCGGGGATTCGGGCATAACTGCTCATGAAGCAGATTTCAGATCCTCGATGGGCTTTTCAACACTTGCCACACTGGGGAACTTCTCCAACAGAAGGCATCGGTTACTGCTGGTGAAATACAAATCTTGGCAGTGCGAAAAAATCCCACAGTGTGCATAAGCAAGGCTCGAGCTTACATAACCGCACCTCTGCCTCTCTCCACATCTCCATCCGAAGCTGAGCAGGTCACAGGGTTCACAGTATTCTCTCTCTCTCTCTCTCCTCTCTCTCTCCTCTCTCTCTCTCTCTCTCTCTCTCTCGCTGCCACACGGTCGCATTGATAGAGAGAAATTAACGCCTCACATCTTGTCAGGGTATTTGGCTCCATCCAATCTTGGCTTTCATCATCAGCCTTGAAACTCATCCGATCGAGACACGTAACCTCCGTTGCCGCCTTTATAAAAAGGAGCAAACAAGAAGGCTCTGCTGTTAATAAAGCTGATTATTCTTATTAAACTGGAACTTTTCATCTGCACTAAGCAAACGAGAGTCCGCCTACGTGATTACATCCTTAAACACTCTCAGATTTAACGCTCTCCTTCTCCTCTACGGGTTTTAAACTCTTTACTCACAGCTCTGTTCTGTGTGTTAGAGTTGAAATCCTGTCAAACCTGAACTGTCTTTTGATGCGATCGAGTAGGAGTAGAATATTAAAGTTTGCATTATTCTATGATTTAAAAAATAACAGCGTCTTAGTGCATCTTTCAACACTTCCTTCCCTGTCTTATTGTTCATAGTAATTACCGGTTTGTTGGTTTGTTTTCTAGTTAGTTAGTTAGTTGGTTTGTTAGCAGGATTAAGGGATTTGCTGTGGTGTGTAGGGGACTGATATCTAACTATATCCAAATATAACTAACATCATGAGTATAAGGATTTGGAATTTTGTAAAACATCTGGGCACTGAAGTTTTTATCAGATGGTTATCAAACAGGAATAAACACTGTACTTAGGATGGTGTATGTGGGCTTTGTGGATCAGTGAATTGTTTAAAACAGATATATAGTATTATATTGATTGAATATAGGTTTCTTCCGTGCAGCTCTTGTTTTTCAAACCGAATCGCAAACTCTTATATCCTCACCTCGGCTTTTGCATCTGGCCACGAAAAAACAAGCAGCCAAACTGCCGCACGTCACCTAAGTGTCGCAGCATCTCCGGCCTCCGTCCCGGCGCCTCCCCGAGCGCGCTGTGTAAAAGGGGGCTTGAGAGTGTTTCCATGCTAAAATGACAGGGACTGTGTGTCCTTGACAGCAGCTGGCCCCGGTGAGAAACCAGCCATTTACATGCTAATCTCAACCACTGCTCACTCTTCAGCTGCTCGCTCGCAATCCGCAGATGGAACATCTCTAATTCCTGCCAAAGTAGAGGGGCAGCGGAGAGGCTTTTGTGTTATATGTGCACTTTTGCATGCATTACGGAAAGTGCTTTTCCCATTTTGGTACGCGCTGATCCACGGTTAACGCTTTCGTGTGGCGTAATCCATCAGTGGTGGGAGTTTCATGAACAAAACTCTTATTTAAAAGCTTTGCACAATCTTTTCAAACTCGCCTATTTCTCCACGTTTCTCTTAAAAACCCGTCTGTAACCTGCCGGGAGTTGATCTCGACAAAATCTGTGATGTCATGTCGAACCTTGCTGTTGTCACGAATCGTCGCACATCAACGTTTTGTCCTATTAAATGTTCCATCCCTTGTTCTCTATCAATGTGCAGCTTCAAATCAATGTTCATTCTCTCTCTCTCTCTTTTTCTATCTCTTTCTTTCTGTCATTCTTTCTGCTTTGGCGCTGACTGTCTGTGTGTCTTGTTTCTCTGCTTTCTCCACGTCTGTGTCTGTGTCTTGTCCCCCCCCCCGTCAGTGTCCGGCCGCCGTCTATCTCAGGGCAGCCCACCTCGGCGCCCTCCACTCCCACAGCTGCCCATGCCGCTCTGTTCCCTGCCAGTCTGACTGTTCACAGCTTCGTCAGACTCCATCAGTACTGCTGCCCCTCCACTGACCAAAGCTTACAGCAGGAGGACAGGTAAGGGCGGCCGCTGGGCCTGAGTACAGTGAGTACGACACGATAAAGATAAATGAAAACCCCCCCATTAGAAGCCTTGCAATTCACCCGCAACTCTCCCAACGCCTGTCAACAACCTCCAGCTCTCCCTGAAGACTCCTGTGTCCTCGTGTGTCTGCCTCACCTCCTGCACCCCCCTCACCCGCAGCTAAGAGCCTCTCACTACTCCCAGGTGTCTCCCTCGGCCGTGTCACTTGGCCCGACCACTTCATTTTGCATGTGGCCGTGAAGTAGTGTTGTCCCATCTCTCTATGTGATGTAGGGTAGTGGCCATCCAGCCCTTCAACCGTAGTGAATACAGGATCCCCCCTAAAAACTAAGGGGTAGATGGATATTCCTGAATCCTTTACGAACGGACATACAAAATCAACATGGAGACCGCTGTGTGTAAAATGCTCATCAATATAAGAAGGAAATCTGTCAAAACAACCATGAAAACTGTTTAGATCCAGCGTAATATCTTACTTTCATCCAGTAGCAAATGAAAATGTCATTAAATCGCTATTCACGCCATCAGAACAAGCACGTAAACGTCTGAGTGAGCGTAACGAGAAACATTTGTTACTCCCGTGTCCCGAATATGAAGAAAAAAACTTCCCCTGTAACGTTTTCAGTGTGGGGCAGAAGTTTTTATGGACAGGACCAACAATATGATATATCAAATCACATTGTTGGTCGATAACAGTTGTCAGTCGATATTGTTTGTCACTGTAATAACGTTGGCTGCTGATGAGGTAGCGAGTAGTGTCCCAATTCCTAGGGAAGATTTTGTAAAGGGCCCTTCATATCCAGGGGTCGGGCTCTGGGAGAGGAATTGGGACGGGGCCTTCACAGCTGGAGTTGGGCCCCTGCACAACCTTTGATAAACACAGCGCTCCTCAGGGTGAGTGAGAGCGAGCAGTTATCTTCAATCTGGTGAATTCCCCCCCCTCCCCACTCTCTCTCTCCCTCATCTGTCCCTCCAACTGATGCTGTGTTCTGACACATCAGCGCATGATGCCGCAACACTGCCATCTAATGGCCTGATAGACCCCCCTGCTGTCCACATGCACCCAGTGTTTTTAATAAAGCTGCCCGCTCTCTCCTTTTCGTGTGTGTGTACCTACAGTGTTTGCTTTCTGCTTATTTGTGTCTCACGCTGTTTTTCTGTTTTGCTCTCTGTCTTTTCTTTTTTCCTCCGTCTCGTCCTGCCTGTCGGCTTCCCGGCGGATATGTCTGTGTTTTCACTTGTCCCGTGTTGCTTTCCAAGAGAGGGGGGTGAGGATGAGCGAGCCCATCAGTTCTGCTGCTCTGCCTCAGGCTGCAGCAGCCCCTCCTCTCGCTGAGCCGAGGTGTGACCGACCGCTCACCAACTCGCCCATTTACCTGTGAAAGAGACCGTCACAGTTTCATGCTGCCAGAAAAAAAACGGAGACCTCACTGTGTACCGATAACAGCTTCTGTAGCAGGGGGGGGGGGGAAGATGCATGCAACTAGTCGTGTTGTGACTGTTTATATTTGTGCTGTCACTGATTTATCCATCACATGATTTGTGCCATAATTTACATCTTGCGGGTTCTTGTTATTGTCTTCTCTCCGTCTTCTGTGCAGTTTCTTTCTTCGAGCTGTCAGAATGCATAACCGACTGTATGTCTGCTCGTTACTGTCGCACTCCTCGTGCTCATCGTGGATCCACTGGTTCAGTCGTGTCAGTTTGGATGTGCTCAGCAGTCACTGTTTGTTTTCTGTGCACATTTCTCCACAGTCTCGTCCCTATAGACCTGTATGACGTAAATGTGACTGTTCCTACACATCTCATACATCTTCTCTTATCTGTTGTCATGTTTATTCTTGATCTTGAATAAATTTATCTCATTGATTTAACTCTGAACTAAATAAAGATCTCTAGTTCCCGGGGAACACTTCATTTCTTTCTTTTTTGAAATGTCTGAAGGTGAGTTCCAGTCATGCTGGAATGCTGCTCGTAAACACGAGGTCTGCACCTCCAGCACAATGTACTCATCCACACACAAACAATTAATTATAGAAAATCTATTTTCAGTGATATATTGAGTGTGTGTTGCACATAATCCTTGAACGCCAGCGCTTTCCCCTGCAGAACGCACAGTACAGACCCCATTAGCGTTGCTAATCTGATTAGCATATCGCTGTAACTGTTGAAAAACCTGGTATCTCAAACTTCGGATGAAAAAAAGAAAACATTTTACAAAAATTGTGATTTCACACAAGGGCATTCAATCGTGCAAAATTCAAATTCAGCACATTTAGTGTCTGCAGAGGCTCTGTTGCAGCAACATGAGCTACTAACCCTCAGAGGAAACCTCAAATCCAATTTAGAATATGCATTTATAACAGAAAATTACTATTTGACAGTATTTTGATGAATTTAGATGATTCTTTTGTCAAAAAAACTATTACAGCTGAAGCTACCCATGTGTGTCTTTGCTTTCACATGTATTTATGCAATCAGTCCATAAAGGTTAACCAATGACAGGTCCTGTATTCATACTCAAATTGAAAATGGTCTGTATTTATAAAGCACTTTTCTAGTCTCTCTCTGATGACCACTCAAAGCACTTAACATTTATACAGTGCATCTATGTGCAGCACTTTCTCTCTGAGAAGGGGCCAATTGGGTTTTAGTATCTTGCCCAAGGACACTTCAACACGCGGACTGGGGAATACTGGGATCAGACAGCCAACCTTCTGGTTAGAGGACGACCGCTTTCACCCCTGAGCCACAGCCGCTCAAAAGATAAAAGATAAAACAATGTGCACTTCTGATATTTCTCATCCACTGTTTTCAATAAATAATTCACTTGTAGATGTATCTTTTTGCCGTCACCTGTTCTGTCGCGTCGTGTGTTTTTCGCTTGGTCTGGTGTTGTGTAATAAAAGTGACTGTGCATGTGATGCAGGGAGGGTGGGGGGGGACAGAGCGCAGCTTTCAAAAGACTGTCAAGAATGTAGCCTGCACGGCTTTGCAGGGCGAACGAGTGCCATGTGAAAGTGAGAGCGAGTCAGAAAGAGAGAGAGAGAGAGAGGGGTGTTGTTATTACGCTGCTCCGGTTAGCGTGGGACCTTTCTCGGACAGTAGCAGCATGGTAAGAAGCTTACTTTCCACTTTTCTTTCACTTTTAAACCGGTTTGTCGAGCAGATTAACTACAGGCTTTGTGCTGTGTGTTATAATGTATAACCGAATCACCAGAGGCAGCTTGTACAACATGTTGTCGTATGTGTTTTTACAAGAGAAATTTGAATTCTGTATGAAACTGACGTATGAATGGTGATAAATGCAAATCGACAGTTCCTGTGTGACTGACTGTATACGAGCCGGTCAGATGACAGATCACACAAGTCTTGATAATCTGTCAGACTGTCACGATGACAACGCACACAGCTGTAAAACAAATAACATAATCCCTTCCTAACTCCTAACTACATTAGTTCAAAAATACTAACACTGCTGCGAAAGTTTGTCGTGTTAGTTTGAATGTCCATTAAGAGGATTTGTCAGTTAGCGTGATTTCCATATTTTGGTCCGAACTCCGAAGAGGCCAAATCAGCCGTAGCTTTGCCTGAGGAGTGTCTCAGAAAGTAGCTGCAGCTGATGTCAAATAGAAACTATCACTATGCAAAGGAATGAGGAAGGAGAAGTCATTATTTTAAAGAGAGAGTTTACATAGAAAACTTTATCTCGTCCTTCTGTTCTGCTTCATTGTCAGAGGTCATCTGATGAGTGTGTGCTTTGCAAAAACATTGCCAATTTTCGGCTGCATCCCTCTGTCGCTCTTCAAAGGGTTCAGTAAGACTTTGAAATGTTATCTCACTACTTAAGATAAAAGTTCATCCTCTGCTGACGAATGCACCGAGTCGGGGTGAGCTGGAAAGTCTGAGAAGTGAACAGTGTGTGTGTGTGTGTGTGTGTGTGTGTGTGTGTGTGTGTGTGTGTGTGTGTGTGTGTGTGTGTGTGTGTGTGATTGGACGCTCGCAGCTCGAGACGGTGAAGTGGCTCCCTGAGCGTTGGCGTCTGAGGAATCTGACCCATGAAAGATTCTGATTGTCTCCTTTCAGTTGGGCCCTTTGAAGGAGTGGGATCATGTGTGACAGACACATCACACACTGCTGTGGTTGCAGAGAACATTTCAAAGGTTGTGTCTCAATCTTTCTTCCCCCCCATGTCATTTATAAAATAAAGTCCTGACATGATGGTAAATACCAGATCACGCTTCACCAAAGCAACGCTGCTCAGGGC
This sequence comes from Reinhardtius hippoglossoides, assembly GCA_006182925.3. Lineage (NCBI taxonomy): Eukaryota > Metazoa > Chordata > Actinopteri > Pleuronectiformes > Pleuronectidae > Reinhardtius > Reinhardtius hippoglossoides. The sequence goes on along the minus strand of CM031675.1, from coordinate 22,832,420 downwards.
CTCTCTGCCTCCTTTATAATTCATAGTTCCCGTTTGAGCCACAGGGGGTTCTGGGGTATGTCACAATAAGCTTTGGAACAGAATTGACACAAATGCCGGAGATGAAATGAGACAATGGAAGATAACTCCACTCAGTCAACTCTCAGGTGGAAACGAGTAAACAGACCGATCGATGCAATTATTGGCGTCTTCATGGCAGGCGGCCGAGAGGTTAAACCCCCCCCGGTCTCCATGTCCTGCTGCGGGTTCGATTGACACAGTCAGACCTACTGCCGCTCTTTCATACGCGTGCACACACACACACAAACACACACAGCACATCAATATTGTATGATCGGAAGGGGGGGGGGACAGGAGTCTGGGATCTGCATGGAGTTGACATCGTAATTTACTGCACACACACGCCCATATATACGTTTCAGTTTCCCTTATCAATTGTGCTCGTCTCCTCAATTCCTTTACCTCCATCAGCGATCACTCTATTAGATTCCAACCATCTGCTCCGCTCCAATTAAATGGCTGCAGGTAGTGAAACTCTTTGCTGGTCTATTTTACGAGGCGGCCTCCGAGAGAACCGCTCTCTGGCGCTGTAACTGGAATACAGGGTTCCCTACATAAATAATGAGGTGCAGATGTCAGCTGCGATATGGCCGCACTCATGTTTTATACAACAAACTTTCTCTTTTTTTAAAAACTTGATATCGTCCACTCCTTGTTTCCCACATATCACTGCCTGGCTGTGGCGACGGGCAAAAACGAAACCAGAGTCTCATTTGCATCCTCGTACGTGTTTGTGTTGCAGGAAAAGAAAATATATCGATGTTGAATAGAATTATTTTGGAGAGCGTTAACAGGCTTCTCAAAATGTGAAAATCTCTCTCAAGGCGATCTGAAGAAATTCAAATCTTTGATTGTTGAACAGGAAATCACTGTGGAGACTGTTACTGATACTATATGACAGGGGTGGATCCAGGGGTGGGGCAGGGGGGGCACTGGTTGGCCAACTCTGAAGTGCCCCTGTCCTGTCAGTGCTTTTTCTTTTTAAAGAAACCAGTGACTTACTAACAATACTAACAATAAATATGATAATTTGTTAAGAATTTGTAGTTTCCAAGCTTTTTTGAAGGACACAATGTGCATGAATCAAAGCCATAGAGCTAACAGTGAACAAGGACTGAAACTGAATCAGGATCAGTGCATGGATGTTAGACATATAATTGCACCCTCTGTGTAAATCATGGCCCCTGATTTAGAAAAATCCTCCATCTACCACTGCAGATAATCATACAGTTGAACCATGGTGGCAGATGTCGCTCTTGTTCCTTCCATATTTCCTTTCTGTATGAGATGTGAACAGGTGACAGCTGGACTTTTACACGGATGTAGAGGTAAAGGCAGTTTTTATTTCTTCACTGCAATTTAATACAAAAATCCAGACTTGCGGCTGCCTCATGCTGTGTTGCATGTATTTTAGGTTTCTGTGACTCAGATGAATGGAAATACCATCTGTGCCTGCTGATGTGAATGACAGAGCGTTGGGCTGTGTCGCCGCCTGCAGCGTCTACCTGTTGGCACTGTGCTGCCTCGCCCCTGTGGATAGTTTCCATTCCTTCAAAGGAGCCGTTTCAAGCAATATTCTTTTCACACCGTTTAATCAAAAACAATAATTAATAAACCCCTGAGTGAGACTGTTAATTCAGGCCTCTGCTGTTAAAACAAACTACTTTAGACAACACGGTTAATTGTGTGGCGGCTTCCGTGTGGGATACATTTATTTTGTTTAACTGTTTTCCTAAAAAGACAAGTATTATGCAGATTGTCATTCACAACCTGTGGAGCATCTTCAACACCCACCTCAATGGTGATAACAGTCAATACGTCGCCATGGCAACTACGCTTCTCATCCTAACAACTGCCTCACCGCCCACCGAGGTCCCACGGCAACCGTCACCAAGCAACCCCCCCCCCCCCCCCCCCCCCCCCCCCCCCCCTCTCCTCACTGTCTCTATTTAAGGAGCAGAGGAGGAGGAATGATAAACGATACTGCACAGGAAGAAGAAGAAATTAGGGAGAGATGTTGAGAGTTGTGCAAAATGACTTGTTGCTTTTAATTGATTTAGTTTTGAAAGGAAACCAAACACAACTTGTTAATGTTGTGATGGATTTCTTGCAAACACTTTAAATATCAATACGTGGGTTTGCTGTTATTGTGTCTAACTTAGCTCAGCTGTGGTGATGTGCACTTTCCTGTAGGTGTCAGAGTCGGGTCATTTTATCACTGGGCGTATTCAACATAGTGGAAGTTCTCCTCGGTGTTATTATTAGACTCAACAATAATTTAGCCAGGTCATGTGTTGCTGGGCACAGGATTTCCTGCCGGGAGACCCTGTATTGTATACTTTCCTCTCCGGGAAGTGACTGCGGTGTTTGTATTGCAGTTGTATTATACACAAGATAAAATCCTGTTAGCAATTAAAATTCCTACAAAATATGTCCATGTTCCCTTAGAAGGCTTTTCCTTCATTTTTTTTGAGCGACAAAAGTCCAACACAGGAAACGTCTGGTGGAACAGTGACAACTCACGGAGGCAGGGGAGCGGATATTTTGCAGAGCCAAAATGATGAAAGTCAACAAAGGCAGCATTTCAGTCCATGTCATCCTGAACTGAACTATGCATGAGCAGAATCAAACGCCCCCTCACATCCCCGAGCCTGGCTCCCTCCTCTCTGCCTTGTTATGGTACAGGACACAGCTGACAGAAGGGGGTGTGGCTCACAAAAGCAGGAAACACAGGCGGAGCATGTGACTATAAAGTTTTTCTCCCACACACTCATTAACTTTTTGTTCGGCTGGATATTGTGCGGGTCGCGAGAGGAGATTTCTGCGCGGACTTCCCTGAATCCGGACACGTTCTCTGATGTTCTGCTCTTGCTTTGCTGACTGCAGTTAAGGATCCATCCAGTTTGTATCCAGACAAACTTAACCGGTTCCAAATCTTGTGTCTGCCGCTCGTCTGACTTTTTTCCGCCTCTTTGACAGCCCGAGTGAGAGTGACACTGGGAGGAGATGTTAAATGCATGTGTCAGGTCTCACGATATATAATAGCAAGCTGCAGGTGCCTGTTCTACACCTGCTGCTGACAAAAAGAACCTGGTTTTTCCTGTCAGTATGGTGCTGCTGGTATGTGGCAGAGTGTGTTTTGGTGACTGATGACTCCTGAAAATGTGCTGTCGCTGCTGCGAGGAGAGAAGCAGTAAAAGACCCAGAGGCATAAACAAGACGAGACTTTGCTGAACGTAGTAGGACATTAACTTCATCCTCAGAACTCAATAAAGAAAGGAGGTAGAGGGCAGAGGCCTCTCTGTTGGATCACCAGTGTCGCAATTAGTATACACAGGGAATGTTGTCAGGATTTGGCACTGCCTTGATTTGCCTGTGATACAAGTTCACCATGACTTCTGCTAAGAGATGGTTAGTCCCACGCCGCTCTGGAGTCTACATGTAAGTCCTTATATACAAACCTACTCTATCATTTCTTCTCTAGTTTGCTCTTAACACTCAAGTTTGGTGTAACGTTTGGCTACTGACCCATTCTAATGCCTTCTCCTCTTTCTTAGTGTGGAAGGGGAGTCCCAGTGTCCAGAGACGGGCACCCACAAGGACAGCTCTTTCAACCAGGCGCCTTACCTGCGCGGCTCAGAACGCTACAGTGACAGCGGGGCGGGCGGCGGCGGTCGGCGGCAGCGGTGCACCCCCTGGAACCCGGGGCCCTTCGTGCGTGGCCGCCTCCAGCTCAGCCAGCTTGGCCTGGGCTCTACGGACACGCCACCAACCTGCAAGTCTGGCCCTCCGCAAGCAAGAGGAGGAGGAGAACAAGAGATGCAAGGCCCTCTCGGACAGCTATGAACTGTCAACAGATCTGCAGGATAAGAAGGTATCCATCTACTGTCGGTCTGAGGATTCATGTCCCAAATGTGTGAGTGTTTCCTAGAAAGCCATGAGCACTAAACACGTATGTGATGTGAGTTCTTCCTTGTTCTCTTCTCCCCACCCTCCGCCAGGTGGAGATGCTGGAGAGAAAGTACGGTGGCTCCTTCGTAAGTCGCCGAGCAGCGAGGATCATCCAGACGGCCTTCAGACAGTATCGCATGAACAAGAACTTCGAGCGCCTCCGAAGCTCCGCGTCAGAGAGCCGCATGACCCGCCGCATCATCCTGTCCAACATGAGACTGCAGTATTCGTTTGATGAGCGGCAGCCTCCGCAGCAGGCCCAGACACAGACCAGCTTCACCCACAACGTGGCCATCGGGCCTCCTCATTCCCCCGATCCAGACCGCCCAGGAGAATACACCCACTTAGAGGACTCCTTCTCCAAACAGGTAACACTTTATAGAAGTCTTTCATGAAAAAACAAGTTCAAGTTCATTTAATCACCATGAATATCTTAACGTTATTCGTACAGGTAAAACAGACACAGAAGAAACTAGAATAGCACTCAGTAGAGCGAACACATCCGCCAAGTCCCCTTTAATTCACTCAAGCAGCACCACATTGTCACACTCTCCTAAATATGCCTGATTTTATATTTATCGAGATCCATTAATTATTCCCTGGAAAATCAGTAAAAATGTTATGAAAGTGAAATCAATTCCAGGATCTTCACCAACTTTTATTGGGTTCTTCCTTGACCCATATAACAGCCTTTCACCAAGTTTCATGGTAATCCATCTTTTGACCAACAAACAAACACATGAAAAGATAAAATTGTATTGTAGATCTGCTCTATTTCAGACATATGGCTCTGAAATAGGAAGGAACAGGATATGTGTATTCAGTCCTGCTAACTCCCGTTCCACTTTGTCTTTTCTTCTAGGTCAAGTCCTTAGCTGACTCGATAGACGACGCCCTTACCTGCCGCGCGGGTCGCGATGACTCCCAGGAGGGCAGCAGGGAGGGTGGAGGTTTAAGCGAGGACTTCGGCGAGTGTGTGTGGAGCAGTAGCAGCAATCCATCCTCCCAGAGAGGTCTGGGAGAAAGAGCCAGGGGACCTGGAGGAGGACTCAGTATGCACGGCGACAGCACGGCCACTTCGTACAGTGATGTCACCTTGTACATGGATGATGGGATGCCGTCGTCACCCCTGTCCCTCGACCGGGCCCCCAGCAGCACAGATACAGAGTACTGGGGCCCCGGTGGTGGTGTTGGAGGGCGTGAGGACAGCAGGGACACGGAGGGAGGGGGTAGCAGTAACAGCCGACGTAGCACCCCATGCACAGAGTGCAGGGACTATCGTCTGAGGGGCGCACATCTGCCTCTTCTCACCATTGAGCCGCCCAGCGACAGCTCAGTGGACATGAGTGACCGTTCAGACCGAGGCTCTCTGAGCAGACAGCTGGTCTTCGAGCAGGAGCCTGGGGTGGGAGCTGGCTCCCCTCAGGGAACCCTCAAACACTCCCCCAACACGGGCCCCGCCAGGCCTCAGCTGCAGCTGCCCAGGGTCAGACACCGGGCCCCCAGCAGACCCATTCCAACACATATCCCTCAACAGGTGGCTGCTCACCATCACCATCACCACCATCCTATCCACCACCATCAGTACTCAGACACCCCTTCATCCTCCTCCTCCCCACAGCAGCCCCCCACCACCCCACTCTCCTCCTCCTCCTCACAGCTCTGCCCCCCGGTGGCCTGGAGCAGCCGTGCTGCTCAGACGGAGACAACGACTCACTCAACTCCACCACCAACTCCAACGAGACGGTCAACTGCAGCTCAGGCTCCTCATCTCAGGACAGCCTGCGGGAGCCTTTACCTCCTCTGGGCAAGCAGACGTACCAGAGAGAGAGCCGCCACAGCTGGGACTCTCCGCCCTTCAACAGCGATGTGGTGCAGAGGCGTCAGTACCGCATAGGCCTCAACCTCTACAACAAGTAAGATGTGGCAATGAACAGCTGTTGTTTTGATCGTGATGGTGCAATCAAACTAATCAAACGTTTTTTTGTGTTGCTGTGATAGGAAGCCAGAGAAAGGGATCCAGTACCTGATTGAAAGAGGGTTTGTCTCTGACACTCCAGTGGGGATTGCTCGCTTTATCCTAGAGAGGAAGGGCCTGAGCAGGCAGATGATTGGAGAGTTTCTTGGGAACCGGCAGAGACAATTCAACAAAGATGTTTTAGAGTGAGTTGACAATTTAGTCCAATCAGATTGAGGAAGCTTGATTGTCGACAGTGGGTGGAGTAGGGGAGGTGTGACTGTGACCTCTGCTGTGTGTTTTTCAGCTGCGTGGTGGATGAGATGGACTTCTCAGGTATGGACCTGGACGACGCTCTGAGGAAATTCCAGGCTCAGATTAAAGTTCAGGGTGAAGCCCAGAAAGTGGAGAGGCTCATCGAGGCCTTCAGGTTGGTCTTTGTTGAACACGATGGGTTTTCTCTAGAGAAGCCTACGATTGTGTCTGTGGCTGACGTATGAAAAACGTCATGTTTAAACTTGTCCTTTCTGTCTCATATGCAGTCAGAGATACTGTGTGTGTAATCCCACCCTGGTTCGGCAGTTCCAGAACCCGGACACCATCTTCATCTTGGCCTTTGCCATAATTCTCCTCAACACAGACATGTACAGTCCCAACGTCAAAGCCGAGAGGAAGATGAAACTGGAGGATTTCATCAAGAATTTGAGAGGTGCTCAGACATGTGAAATTACGAAACACTTAAAGTTCCTTTAAATATTTATATTCATATTTTAATATTCAGTTTTTAATGTAATGGGGTTTTTAAACATGGTTTCTGAACATTGACCAGCGTTGTCTTGCTCCCTCTGTGTGTGAAACTTGTCTTTCCCCCCCCATTAGATAAACTGTTGATTTGTTTTGATAATCTCTTTTTCCCTGTCTCCCCCCCAAGGCGTTGACAATGGTCAGGATATACCCAGGGACCTGCTGGTTGGGATCTACCAGCGGATACAGAAATGGGAGCTACGGACCAATGATGACCATGTGTCCCAAGTGCAGGCGGTGGAGAGAGTCATCGTGGGCAAGAAGCCTGTGAGTGTCCGTAACCCCTAACACGACATTTTCTGACTATTAGTGTTTTCTGTGACAAGAGAATGTAGAAGTATAACCTGCATTACTATTTGTCCGTGTAGGTGCTGTCCCTTCCCCATCGCAGGCTGGTGTGTTGCTGCCAGCTCTACGAGGTGCCTGACCCGAACAGACCTCAGAGGACGGGAGTGCACCAGCGAGAGGTCTTCCTCTTCAATGACCTTCTGGTGGTAAGACTCACATCCGTCCCTTTTGAAGACTGGCAGATACTGTCCTAACTAATGTATTTCAGCAAAAAGCCTCCGTATGAAATATGCAATCTCTCCTGTGCAACAGGTGACCAAAATCTTCCAGAAGAAGAAAACCTCAGTGACTTATAGTTTCAGACAATCGTTCCCTTTGGTTGAGATGCAAGTGCACATGTTCCAGAACTCGTGTAAGAAGCCATTTGTCCTTTTGCACATTTGAACTATTCTTAGTGACCCTGTGTGGTGGTTAAGGCTTATATTTCCCTCTGTTACTGTTTAGACTACCCTCATGGGATCCGCCTGACCTCAGCAGCCATGGGAGGGGACAGGAAAGTTCTTATCGTCTTCATGGCACCAAGTCAGCAAGATCGCACCCGCTTTGTGAGCGACCTCAGGGAGAGCGTTGCTGAAGTGCAAGAGATGGAGAAATACAGGGTGGAGTGTAAGTACCCCATCTACTGGTATTTACTGTGAACTGAAACTTGTTGAAGGCATCATACCTCTGCCAAGGAGGTTACGTTTGTCATTCCTGTCCATTGGTTTGTTTGTTGGTTAGCTTGTTTGTCAGCAGGATTAGGCAAATGCAATCTGTCTATCTGTCTATCTATCTATCTATCTATCTATCTATCTATCTATCTATCTATCTATCTATCTATCTATCTATCTATCTATCTATCTATCTATCTATCTATCTATCTATCTATCTATCTATCTATCTATCTATCTATCTATTACATTTAAGAGGACGGCTGGGCCTTGGCTGAGGTATGTGCTCACAGTTGTACCGTCACAGTTGTGTTTGTGAGGAAAATTAAAGTTGTTCAAGTGTTTCTTGTTGTCGTTTTGTGGCTTCTTGGTCTCCCTCCCATTCTAAATCCCCCTGTGCCCTCTGCGTTTATTCACAGCGGAGTTGGAGAAGCAGAAAGGTGTGATGCGACCCAGTTTGCTGTCTGGAGGTGGGGTTGGAGGAGGCGTGGGAGGGAAGAGCGACGTTGTGAACGGCACCCTGGGAAGGACGAGTTTCGATGACTGCTCAGTGGGTGAGGGTCTGAAACGCACGGCGCTCAGCTCATCTCTCAGGGACTTATCGGAGACAGGTGAGATAACTGAGCCTCGGAGACGGTGAAAATTCCATTTCCTTCCTGTCAGCTGGGTTGAATTGGGTATCAGAGCTCTGTTCTGTTTCTATTGCTACATCCTGTTCCTCTTTCTCGCTGACATTCAGACACATGCATTTACAGATCTTATCTTTATAAATAAATAAATAAATATTTCAACCTTTCACTCTTTGCTGACATGATTCTTCCTGGTCGGGTGCAGGGAAACGTGGTCGCAGGAACAGTGTTGGTTCTCTGGACAGTACCATGGAAGTAAGTCTAGATGTAGACTTTAATAGACCTACATTTCCCCTCACTCGTGCTTCATCTTCCTAAGCATGCTCAGTGTGTGTACAGTGTGCATATAGGTGGTGTGTACGTGTACATGCATGTGCGTGTGTCCATCTGTCCCGCGCCTGACACCCTTTGCATGGCTGTGAGTGTTCACATCTTCCCAAGCATGTCTCTCCTCTCCTGAGTTATTTCCTGTGTATGAAGATGTTAGTGGGAACAGGAGCTAAACTGCAGTCCTCTAAAGAATGATCATGACTTTATCCTCCCAGGGATCCATCATTAGCAGCCCACAGCCTCACCAGCGCTATCAAGTGCCAGGTGTGGTTCCTGGCTGCTATGGAACAGAAGACTTCCGGCCTCACCGCCCCATCCTGAGCCCCGGATCGGGGGTGGGGGGTGGGCCGGGGCAGCAACATACCACTGCTGGGACAGGAGTTGGGGGAGTCTCCAGCAGTGCAGAGAGAGCAGGAGCGGGGAGCGTCCCTGGGGGGAGCAGCAACAACAACAGCAGCTCCTTCCTGGGCTCCCTATTCGGCAGCAAACGTGCCAAACCACCAGGGCCCCTTATTCCACCGGGGCCACCTTACCCCGCACCTGTCCCCCCACTGACTACGGGAGGGCCCCCTCCTCACTCCCCTTCATCTCTGCTGTGCCAGTTGGAGGGGGGGCCTTCCAAGATCCAGGCGCTGCACGCACAGTACTGTCACGTGGGCAGCGTGCAGCCCCCGCCACCTTACTACCATCACCATCGCTACCACATCCAAACTGTCACCCCTCCTTTACAAGGTGTGGCTACTCATACTATACACAGAGGCCCACTACCCTGTCGTCCACCGCTTGGCCCACTGCACGGCCCGCACCCGCAGCTGGCCCATCTCTCCCAGCTTTCCCAGCATGGGCTGCCGGGTCGTTACGCCAACATGGTTGTGGGGTGTCCCCCCCCCCTTTCTCCTCTCTCCCAGCATTCCCAGAACCCACAGTTCACCATGTACCATGCGCAGCCCACACACTCTATCAGAGGGGGCGGCGTCCCTGGCACCAAACTCCCACTAACCTTGTCTCACTCCCACCCGCACCCCCACGCACACTCCCAAACCCACCCCGGACACGTACACACCCCACACCCAGGCAGCCATTCTACCCACCAAACACACTTTATATTCGGCACTCTGCCCCACAACCTGCCGTCCGCCTCCGTCAATGCACATCACACTGCGTCCGTCGCCCCGTATCTGCCCCAGTACCCATCGCTCTCTTCTATCCCCCCTCCCCCACCGCACTCCCCTTTACCCCCCCCTTTGTCCCCCCTTACCCCTCTTACACCTCTCTCCCCTCACCCCCCCCAGCACCCCGGGCAGCCTCAGCAAGGGCCGCAGGTGACGGGAGCTGGAGCGACAGGTACAGGGGGCAGCTCCAAGTCCAAGCCTATCAACCGGATAAGTACCGTGGTATGAGCAGGATGTGGGGCCACAGGGGTCAGAGGTCAGATGATAGAGTGGTGGAGGCGGGCAGAGCGAGGTCGAGATCCAAGTCTGCCAGGACAGAAACCAACAGCAGCAGCGCTACTGACAAGAGGAAACGCAGTTTGCTTCGTCTCTGCTACTTTCACCTCCGTTTCCCACATATGTAGGCGGAGATAAAAAGCACAGCCAGAGTTAAATAACATGTGCACACATCTTGAAACCTGAACACATAAGAACACACACACACATACATGCACACCGACAAGAACAAACACCCCCCCCCCCCCCCAACCATTCCACACAGAAGTCAAAAAAGTCTATAGCCATATAATCTAAAATGGAACTACATCTATATTTATTTAGATTGTCTGAAATCTAGTTGAGTCTGTATGAGACCATTTACATTTTCAGTATCGAGTGTGATGATATGACACTGGAAACACAGAGACCATATATATATATATATATACACACACACACAGTATAAATATATATCCAGCTGCTTACATGGGGATGTAAATAAAGACTAAGCCACCAAATGCATTCCACTGGAGTTTGGCATTAAAATAGCAGAGAGTTGCAAGAAAAATGCCCTTGACTTTGCAATAATTTCCTTGGTTTCATGATGTCTTTGTCCACTTTTGCAGTTTCTGCTTTGCTGACAAGCATCTTTTTTTTTTCTAATGAAGACCTCAGATATGTTGCTTTGTCTTAAACTTTAAAACCAGTGCACGGTTTCCTGACAGTCTTTTGCTTAAATGGTCTTTTACATGTCAACAGGAGCCACCTGGCTTTACAATGCATTCCTCGTGGGGTATATGGGAATTATCGATACAATCAATAATATATTTTAATGTTTCTGAAGCTTCTTGCTGTTTTATTGATATTATACCTGCTATGAGTGATGAATATTGTCCAATAATTGTTTTGATCAGTGATAAATTATAGCAGCAGATGTTTGTACATGGTTATAGAGAGTATATGCACATATAAATTCCCTCGGCTTGTCACGATGATGAGAGGGCGTTCTAATATGTGAAGTTTGATTTATTTCCATCGTACTATGGTTTCCATTGAATTCATCTTTTAATAATTAGTGCCATTGATTGTGGAAAAATAATGAATGAGGTTTAGTTTTGTTCAAATGAGTTTGAACACCGACAATATTCCTGCTTTTCTGTTCTATGATGTGAGCACACGGGAGCAAAAGTTCTCCAATAGTGTGATCATCAAAACTAGAACTTTTAGAATGGATCTGAGTTTGTGTTTCTTTTTTTTTTCATTTGGATGAGGTTCCCTGTACAGGAAGAAAAATATGATTTAGGGAAAAAGACCTGGATTTTGGAAGATGCCGTCCCCTCATAAATATAAAGGGCACCTCTGCTCACTTATCCACTGTCATCAGATTTAGCCATTGTGTGTTTTTCTATGTTTTGAAGAAGCACGCTTTTACATGAGGTTTTGTGGTTTTGCACACGTGATGTCTTAAGTCAGAAATGGCCTTCTTCTAATCCTCCCTCTTCTGCCACCTTTAGAAATCTCTTATTATATTTCCTGATGCTTTGGCATCCTGCTGAGGGCTCCTCGCTAAAAACAAAAAAGTACAACATAAGTCAAGAATGTAACATAGCCTGCAGGTATATACTGTATTTCCTTTTTCTTTTACTGTGGGCTTCGTATAAGTGTCGTCCCTTTTTGCTACTGCAATTTTTGAAGTTGAAAGAAGCACTGGTGTGGTTTACCTCCAGTGCCGTTAATCGCCAAGAGAACACTTCATAGAACCGGATTCAGGAGAGGATGAATCAGTGTGGACAAAGTTAAGAAAATCTATGGAACAAGCTACTGGAGTTGAAGAAGAAATTTAAGACGATCCGGATCCTCACGAGAAGGATTTTTACAGAGATGTGAAGAGAGTCATGAATGTCAGATGAATATTTTATAGGTATGTGTTGGCTAGCCTTTTCTTTTTATTGTGTCCTTTTTGACTCTTCTTGCATGAATATATCTGCACTTATTGAATAGATTGTACTGTATAAACCTGAATGTACATATTATACTATACATAGGCTTCTTATATTAACTATGGGATGATCTACTCCCTGTCTGCATTCAGGTGCGTGCATGTGAGTGCCACTAAGTATGTACATATAAAAGAGGGACAGGGACAGAAGACGTTAGCCAAAAGGAAATACTGACTTCTTTTCATTTTCTTATTATTTTCCGACTGAAGATGAGAGAATGAGTTACCATGATATAAATTATTAAAGCCCAAAAAAGAGTATATGTCAGTGCACTTATTGATATTATTTTAAACAAATGAGTTCAATTTTTTCCTTTGTGTTTGTAAAATGTGTACTGAAAGAATAGAGAATTGAGATGTGAATATTTATTGCTTCTGATAAATTAAAGTGTCCTTGCAGTGAAGTTGGCTCTGTGTGTGGTTTTCGTGTGATATTAAAGTCTGCTTCCATCATTGTGTTGATCAAAACAAGGATCAAGGATATACTTGTTGTCCACATTGGGCAAACCTCAGCTGAACATAAGAGATGGACAATAAATACAATACATCACACTTGTAATAATATAAAATGTAAAAACACATACTGTTGAAATTCTTGCTGAGTCAGCTCACCAGTCTGGTGAACACTGGTCCCAGACACCGAGACACACTATCTCCTTGTTTATTGCCATCAAGTTACACACGCATGAGGAGCTCAGTGTCCAGTGTCACAGTGATAAGGAGAAATACAATACACTGGATATCTATCGTGAGTCTATAAGATTTTATAGGAGGACTTTTCATCAAATAATATAATATTTCAATGGTAATTTCACATGATTTCATTAGTTAGAATGAGAAAGACGGAATTCATGTCGCTGAAGTCTGATTGCTCCACACCAGGGAATTCACTTGTTACAGCAGCAGATAGTCAGAGTGAGGAAGGCAAGGGAACAGGTACAAATATAAAATATAAATGAAATAGGCAATAAAATAAGACATTTAAAAAAATTAAATTAAATAAAAGTACCAAGAATATGTTCATAATATAACCTTTCACTACAGACAGAGTAAAGTGCAGTGGCACAGGATGAGGACGTAAACTGTATTTGTGCATTATGTATAAGGAGATATTTAAATAGATGTATACACATATATGCATATATTGACTGATATACATATTTGGGCAGACACTGTGCACAGTATTATATGAGAATAAAAATGGTATGTGCTATATATAATGTGGACACCTCCACTTGTACTCAGAGCTGAAAAGCCAATACGCCAGCAGAAAGTGCTGGCAAGTTTTAGTTTAGTTTTGAATTTATGTTTGCACCTGTGTGGAGAAAATAAAAGATGCTGAAAAGCAACACGTTTATCTCTGGCTGTGTGTGGCAGACCCAGGTGGCATCCTCAATTGCCCCATATTTATGGGTGTAATTTCACCGTAGTATAATAAGTATTGGTATGCTGTTTATAGTATAATGATCAAATAAAAATAAATAATCAATAAGATCAGAACTATAGGAGAAAGCACACCAATACAATGTGTCTTTAAGAACGATTTAAAAGACGAGTAGTAATGTTTAAGATGACACCTATGTGCTGAAGGATCTTTTTAAATCCTGCACCTCTACAGCTCTATTCAAACATGCCCTCTACAGCTCTATTATACTCCATGCACCTCTACAGCTCTTTTATAATCATGCACCTCTACAGCTCTTTTATAATCATGCCTCTCTACAGCTCTATTATATACTGCACCTCTACAGCTCTATTAAACGCCTCTATAGCTCTATTATAATCCTGCACATCTGCAGCTCTTTTATAATCCTGCATCTCTACAGCTCTATTAAAAGCCTATATAGCTCTTTTATAATCCTGCATCTCTACAGCTCTATTCAAAACCCTGCCTCTCTATTTGATCGCGTCGTATCCGGTGTGCGTACGTGTGCACTACTTTCAGGGAGTAAACGTGGGGGACGTGCTGTGGAGTTTCGAGGTTGTGCTTCGGTCGTGAGAAAAAACTAAGATGGCGTCTCGTCAAGAAAGATAGCCTGGCCCGATGCGAGTGATAATATTGATCGGGGAATGATTGATCCACGAGCCGGCTGATAAAGTCCGAGACCCTCGCTCAACCATCAAACGAGCCCGAGTCGTTCGGCCGACCGGAGCCGATGGAGAACCGAGGCTGAATCTCGGGTGAACCTCGCTAGCAGCGGCAGCTAGCCGACCGGACCGAGCACAGCTGGCCACCGTTAGCTAACCACCAGGCATCACAACAACAGAGGAAGGAGCGCGGCCACCGAGCCCCATCGTACCCCGGGACATCGAGGTGTCTGCGGGTCAGTCACGACAGCGTCTTTCCCCCCGCTACCGGGTCGATACACAGCCGCACGTAGGGATGTTTGTCTCCCACGATTAGCGCCGATTAGCTGCCTCGTTAGCCGGGGGATTCGAGCAGGGAAACGGGTCGTCTCGCCTGCGGTTTGTTGACTTAGCCTCCTCAGCCACCCACTTCACGTTAGCCACACCAGCGCTAGCTCGCTCACCTAAACCCGTGGGAGGCTGGAGCCGAGGAGCAGGGGAGGAGGCCTCGATGCTAACGCTAGCTCGCCTGTGATATAGATGGGACAATAGACACAACACAGAGCTCATGACGGACCCCGGAGGAGACGCCGGTACACCGGACTAGAAGCGAGTGAACAGGGGTGGGGGGGGACACACTATAATTTCTTTCCGTGTCTTGTTATGGCCGTGGCCGGAAGGTAAGCGTAGTTTTAAAGCCACTTGTCCCCAAGTTTTTTTTTGTTGTTGCAGCTAATCGCTAACAGTTGTCAGCTCCCAGTTGCTGGAGGATGTTTTTAAACTTCTGGGACACCTCGGCGGGGTTCGGGTGGCTCGTGGGTTTGTTGTCATTTCGTCCCAGAAGCTAAGTGGGTTTTAATCTCGCCCCCTCACGCGTGTGGTGATGCCTTCATGGCCTTCGGTACCTCAGGGTTCATGGCCTCCACGCCATTGTTTGTCTGTGGGACCATGAAGAGTCAGGTCGATGGGATCCACGCCACTGGAGTTCTTGTGGTTGTTTATGTGACCTTTTAATAAAAGGACCCCCCCCCCCCTTAGATTACACAGGGTGTTTTACTATAATTCTTACATTTACACGATATACAATGTTTTCTGCTTATACATCTTTATGTAAATAGTGTTATTGTTGTTCTGTGTGGCACCTGGTGAAGCACCAGTCAACTGTTGCCTCCTCTTCCTCACTGGGCCTTGTTGATTCTCCAGGGCATGGCAGTTGTTTTGTTGTGTCTGGTGTTGGGGGAGGGGGGGGTTTAACAATGACCACTTCGAGGACCCCCCCTCCCCCCCCCCAAAAAACAACCACCTCATCCTGGGAGTCTCTGTTTCTTGTTATTGGCCTGTACTTAAAGCTGTGATAATCCGTTATCAGCGCTGAACAGGGAAACGTTTGAGGAACATGGTAACTGCCACCAGACAGGAAGTTATGCTTCAGCGAGCGTAAACAAATGGAGTAACTTTTATGTCTACTCTTTAATACGCTCTTCAATTTTTTCATACTGACATTTCTTTTGCCTTGTTTATAAAGTTCGCTGTCATTAGGAACATTTATTGTGATATGTGTGTGTTAGGAAAATGTAGTTTTTGAAGGCTGAAGGCAAAATGCTGGTCAATGCACGTACTCTTCCTCTGAACTTCCCCACTGTATGAAGAGGTCAGGAAAGACAGTGACTAAATTCTTTGTTAGATTTTAAAGTTGTTCTCCAGGAAGTAAAGATATTCAAAAAACAAAATTCCAGGCTTTTGTAAGTTGTTGTCATTCCCATCAGTGAATCTACGAGAGGTTATTAACTTGTTGTGCATTGTCCACCTTCCCTTTGTCAGGGCAATGGAAGGGGAAGAGTTTGCCCCTCCTCCGGAGTGTCCAGTATTTGAGCCGACATGGGAGGAGTTCCAGGATCCCCTGGGCTACATCGCCAAGATACGTCCGATTGCAGAGAAGTCTGGAATCTGCAAAATTCGACCCCCACAAGTAAATATTGGTTTATGTTGAATAAATTGCCTGCTCTGTGTTCCACGTGTAACATATTCCATACACAGGTCTATTTATGTAGGAAGTATTGGGCCCAAGGTACATGGACTGAGAGGATCTGAAACTGGAGACAATAGATCTATTTGTCTATGTTTGGCATTCTCAGGCTGCTTTTAGCAACTTCACAAAACAAGAAGAAGAACCAATAAGACTATCGATAAAGAACCGCCTGAGTATTTGTATTAAGAACTTAAAAACACATTATATGGCTCCATCCTGATGAGAGACTGCCTGATCGTTGCTACATCAAAAGTAGAAACTTAGAGAAATACCCGCATTCACACACTCGGCCTGTGAACATTCGACTCATCAGGTGGAGTCCTGGATGCAAAGGTCGCAAATTCACCCCATTTGGCCAATCAGGTGAATCTACACTCAGCTACCTTAAGATTAATTGAGCAAAGACAGAGGAGCCGTGTATATGGACTCTTCAATGTTTATTTATTGCAAGTAATATTGTCATCACTCTATTGAACAATGTTACTGCACATCACAGATTTTCTTCGTGTCAAGCCGGTTTAATAACCAGTGCGACAGCTTTAAGTGTCGTCCGGGTCTGAACGTCAACAACATGTCATTAAACCTCCGTGACAGCTGTGACCAGAGGTGTTATTGAGTTGACTGTGCTTCTATCCTATTCTCGGGCACGCTTTAAGAACATTTCTTAGAATTTGGCATAAATGTTCACTTTGCCTCAAGGATGACGTGATTAGATGTTTGTTGTCCAAGGTCAAGGTCACACTGTTTTTGGCCATAATTCAAGAATGAATGCACAAATGATAACACATTTTCAGACTTTTCAGCTGAATAAACTGAAGGGATGATATTTTATATTGTAAAGGTTAAAGGGTAAGGTTTAATTTTTTGCAAATATTAAAAACAATTAATTTAGTTAAGCTCAGTATCAACAAAATGTTACATTTTAGATGACACCACATAAATTACATCCACAAGTGTTTGTTGTTACAAGGCAAAATAATGTTGCAGCAAGGTTAAATATGCAGTGTTTAAACAAAAACAAACAATAATCTACAGCTAAAAGAAAGTTTTTCTGTACACCTACAACTCCACAACATGGTTTATACTTAGTTTCAGTTGCATATATGTTCCATAAACTTCATTTTGTGCTTCTCCCAGCTCTATCAAGTACATTACTTTATTAACAAGAGTTTAAAACAAAAGTGAAGCTGTTTGCAGCAGAGGATGCAGATGATTACTTGTGGAAAACTGAAAATGATGTAAAATTGTAGATTAACACCTAATCACCTTTGCACTTGGACATAGATGTACTTTTAAAATATTTATTTTGCCAAATAAAGATCCTGTAGAAAATGTATTGCCCTCAGAGTTGATTGGTGAGAAATTGGGTCTTTAATTGTTGTTAGTGTGACCGTCACTTAGTTGGCGGCCTTGGTGAACCTCCCTGGTTAAAGCGGAGCCGAGTTCGTGAGCCTGAAAGCCAGAGTTAAACCGGGGTTAAGCTCAAACTAAGCTCACAATCGTGTTAATCTCCAATGTCCATGTTCATTTGCTGTTTTTAGTAAGCTCCCTGAATGATAGTATTCGACATTGACGCAGATGTTTCTAAAGTTTCTTTTTTTTTAGCATATAGGCTTACAAATGTGTGTCTTTGCTTCCATATAGGATTGGCAGCCACCGTTCTCAGTGGAGCTGGACACCTTTCGCTTCACACCTCGCATCCAAAGACTCAATGAGCTCGAGGTAAGTTTTTCCTTATTTCCCTTAACGTTGACAGTTGAAGATTGTCATGGAACTGACCAGAGTAAACTTTGTTGTCCCTCATTCATCTTTTTTTTTTTAGGCGGAGACCAGAGTAAAGCTTAATTATTTGGACCGCATCGCCAGGTTTTGGGAAATCCAGGCATCCTCGTTGAAAATCCCACATATTGAAAGACGCATCCTCGATCTTTTCAGCCTGTCAAAGGTGAGTTTGAACTCAGAAAACTAGATCTTCTTGCTCATTTTCTGTGATTGCTGAAATGTTCCATCTTGTTCCAGATTGTGACGGGGGAAGGAGGCTTTGAGATGGTCTGCAAGGAGCGCCGCTGGGCTCGTGTGGCCCAGATGCTTGGCTACCCTCCAGGCAAGAACATCGGCTCTCTGCTGCGCTCCCACTACGAGAGGATCGTCGTCCCCTTTGAAGTGTTCCAGTCGGGTGCCAGCCTGCCGGTATCCATACACATTCCTATCTCAGTAAATCGATGACGTTCAAAAGGAACTGATCTGTGTAAAGCAGCGTTGTCACTATATGACAAAGCGAAAATCTCACTGTGGTAGGTTATATGTCGCATGTATGGACATGTTCTCATGAAAGCCCTCTTCATGTCATTTCAGCATTGCAAGCCAAAGCACTACGATGGTGAAGAAGTGGATAAAGAGTACAAGCCCCACTCCATCCCCCTGCGACAGTCGGTGCAGCCATCCAAAATCATCAGTTACGGGCGCAGAGCAAACCGAGGCCAGCCTGATGTGAGTGAGCGTATCTGTCCTATTGGTCAATCAGGGAATTGAAGTAACCTATTTTGTTGTTGGATGACATTTTCATAATCAAACCACCTCAAAATCCATCCTAGAAAAGTATTTGTTTGTTTATTTTGTATCTTTGTTTAATATCTGATCTGTTAAACCTCTCACCAGTAACACTGTTCTCATGCTTCATCCGTGATGGTTTCCCACAGGACGTCAAACATCATTTAAGAATCTTTGCCACTGTTGATAATATCTGTCTTTGTTCTCTCAAAAATAGCGGTCTTGTAATTTAGGTTGGTTTTTAAAAAAAAAATACAATACCTTGAAAATATTGAAAGGTCAAAGCCTTTGTTTTGGTTGTTTTACACTGAAGACATGTGGGATGTAAGGTCAAAAGATGAACATGAAACAAGAGTTCACCATCTCGGCTGTTATTTCCTGGTATTTACATCTAGATGCGTTTTACTCCTTTTCTCGCAGCGTCAACAGTCTTTTCTCCCACAGCTCTCTGGTCTTCATATTGGTTTATTTCTTTTTTTAAACTACAAACGTAATGTGAAACCCAAGTCTAAAACCAAGAGTACACATTCACCCTTTCAGGCTCAAAGGTGCACCTTTTGCTCACTTCAGGAATGGGTGGGTCCCAACACGAGGAGATGTCTTGAGCTGTTTAACACGTAGATTTACATGCCAGGAAATGAAATCTGACATTCTGAACTCTCAAATTCATCTTTTGATCTCAAACCAAAAATGTTTTCTACTTGGAATAATCCGATTTGTTATTCCAGGATTCAAATCTGTATACAGGAGGTTCATTTGAAAGTTTTAGCATAATTTAAAGTTTATGGTCTGTCTGCTGATCACGGTCATACGAATGGTTGCATCATTACAGGCTAACAAAGAGTCAAGCCACCAATCAACCTGGAATATAGCTCTAGTGTGTTGATGTGAAGAGTTTTGATGTGTTTCATCCATGTGCTCCGGTGCACGATTGTACCTGACACTGTAGTGTCAGGTAAACGTGAGGTTTCACTTTAGCACATCCCAGCTTGCTTTATTCTCCGTCCTGCCATGCTGCTTTGCTTAATTCTGCTGTTTCCCCTCTGCTCCATTGCTTATTTTGTTGTCTGCTTTGGTTCTTCCATCTTCTTTCATTCCCAAACAAGACACACAACCATTAGTTTCATGAGACCTTTATTTTATCAGTTATGTTGCCAGTGAGCAGCACAGTGACGGGACCAGTTTGTCATCTCATGCTTGTTACATGCAAGCTAACGATGCTTCATTTTCTACCCTAACAACCCCCTCAGGTTTTTAATGATCTGCTCATCATACCTTTGCTAGTGGATTTTTTTGGGGGGTCATTTCTTATGCAGGAATAGATTTTAGTTTTGCATATTTACTTAAAAGCTGAATTCAAAGCAAAATAACTTGATCATAACCAGATGATTGACACTGTAACTGAAACAAGTGACACAGTACCTAAATAATTATAGGTAATCAACTTCTGTATGAAATCCAGTCCATTTGGTTGTGTCTTTTGTTCTAAATATTTTATACATGACAGTAACAGTTGAGGATATTTTTACTCCACTTCGGAAATGATCTAATATCATTACCAGTATCAGTAAATGAAGGAGAACTCGGCAGACTGCACCACCTGCAGCTGTGGCAGCGGCCTGGGGGTCATGGTTTTGATCTCGGTTTCAGAATCATAAAATCCCCCACTTCTCAGAATTCTCATAAACACAAATACGTTCCAGATCTCTATTTCAGTTTGGTTGTAAAGCGGCCCCATTCCACAGAAATCATGTTGGTGCGACATCACGATCATCTGTTGGTGGTAACGTGCTGCGTCAGGGAGAACGACTGGCATTTTCTTTCCATATAGAATTTAATGTATCTTTACATTCTCTTCAATGAGAAGCGGAAGACATTGAAATATCAAATACATTTCTGTCAACATGCTGGTCTGTCAGACTGCAGTGTGAACAAAATGTACGTTAAATGCATCAAACCATTAATAGATTCCTCAAACGTTAGTACCTAGATCCACAAAAGTTTCCTATTGGACTTCATTTATCCTACAATCAAATATAGGACCCTCGTCTCATGATGTGTACCGGTGATCTCTTTCCTACATCCAGCTGTGTTCTCCTCCAGGCTCTCTCCCTTCCCCTCTCATCTCCCTTCTTCCTCTTGTCTTAGTTTATCGCTGCTGTTATTGTCTCCCCTTGCAGGGTCCAGAGGATCTGGCCCCACATCCTCTCACCACTGGCTCTCAACTCATCTCTGCGGTACTGCCTCTCGAGCGCTTGAGCTCACCTTTCGCTCCCGCTCTCTTTCTGCCGCTTTTCCTAGACCACCTCACCCCTTCTGAGTGTTTTGTTTTCTAATATTTACTAACCGCAGTCATGTGCAGTCGTACCTCTGATGTTTAAGAGGTGTTAACCCATAAAAGGGTCACATGACTGTCACAGACATGTTGCCAACATGTGCACTTGCTTTCTAGATCAGACAGTGAACAAAGAGAGGAGGATTTCCCTGTTTGTTCTTCAAGAACAGGCTCTAGAACTGCTATTACAAATGGGAGAATGTCGTCTCACGTTGAACACAGGTGTTTTGGAGCCGGGTCTTGAAGCTTTAGTCAATATATTGTAGATTAAAAGGGACGTGAATGAATGAATGGAGGAAATCTAGATCCCAGTGCCAAGGTGGCTGAGGACTAATATCTCAGATATCCAAAATGACACAGTTCATAGCAGACTAATATTAACTTTATCTCAAACTATCAAACATTTTCCTGGTCTAGCTTTTAGTTGTTGCGCTCCTCGGTTTTCTCTCGTGTGCTTTCTCTGTGGTTGTACTTGGCTTGTACTGCTGGGCTGTCTGTGTGCCTCTTTTGCCTCGCTCTCTACTCACTACAGCAGCTAAGCGTGTGGCTGCATGTGCTTCTTTGGGGTGCACTCACACAGGAGAACCTAGAAGGTTTAATTTCATAGGCTTTTGCTTTCATAGTCTGAAGACAGAGGGTAAAGTATTGTATGTAATTGTTGTTCCCCTCCAGGTTTCTCCAGGTTTGCTTGTTTGCCGTCCATCATCAAGTTCTACTTTTCCATCCCCTGGTTTCAGTCCCCATCCCACTTGCAAAGCTTGGTTGCCAGATTGATACATCTTTTTTATGTTACCAGAAAATGTAGATCAATGACTGGACTGCAGGAGTTATGTCTGCACAAATGCATACAAGTGGCAAAGTCAAAACCAAACTTGCCTTAGAAGATTCTTGGGATTGTTGTGTGTCCTCTTTTTCTGATATGAATGAATAATGTGATCTGGTTTCTTGGTTTAAGTCTGAGTTTTTTTTTAAAAAAGTGATCAAATTATGAGAACTAAACTTCCAGTGTTCCAACCTTCCTAAATGCATTTTTAGAGACAAAGGTTTTGAGATCCAACCTGTTTTTAAAAGTGTTGTGAATGTTGTTCTGCTTTTTTTGTGCTTTTAAGTTCTACTGAGTAATTACTGAAAGTGATGTTAAGACCTGTTTGCAATCATACGGCCCGAACTCGTGTCCGACATCGTGGCACAGCTTCAAAACATAAAAGGGGAACCGAATTGTAATTACTCACTAAAATGATTGAATGCAACATTCAATACGACGCTCAGCGAACGAGCTGAAAACGAACACTAATTGTGTGTAATGGTTGAGTCTAATTAGCTCTGTATAAGAAATGAGTTGAGTTCTTGTTGAGACCAACCAGCTCCTCTTCTCTCCACCAGCAGAGAATCTCATTTATAAGCAGGGGAAGACAGCGGAGAGGATGAGGTCACAAGAATGTTAGGCAGTGTAATGTAAAACGCTTTCAAACAGTTTTAAATAACAATGCTGGTGTTATGCACTCGTAAAGAGAAGCCTTCGTGAAAGGGAAAAATGCAGCAAAGGCAGATTTTCAAGATTGAAGTATAGATTTTGAAAGTTTGTCATGAGACAGAAACGAGAAACAACTGACTAAACATTTGAATTCTAATCATAATATTTTAGATACGAGTGCAGTGTTACAAGCTAATGTCGCTATTAAAGTCTGATCTGTTTCCACACATTGTGAATAAAACTAATTCAGGCAAAGATACACTGTTAACTTAATGTTAACACGTCCAACTCGAGTAAAACACCCAGTAAACAGTGTATGTTTGCATAGTAAACTCCTGTTTCCTAATTAAATTGTCAGTTATGATGACAGACTAAATAACCTGGAAAACGTTTGTTGACTGTTTCCTTATGCAAACAATACACTACAACAAACACCGACCAGTATTTAATAAAAACTGGAATCCTAGTCAGTAAAACCTAAAGATGTAAAACCTTTAAAACCTAAAACCACTGTATGGTTGCAATGTTGGTGATTGTGTGTCTTGGTGGTGGGTCTTAACCTTTAAGCTTTCACTGTGACGTAGGCTAACTTTTCCTTACTTTCTAACCGCAGCACAATCCCTTCTTGTGATGCATTGCTATGCTCTTGTGTTTTTAATTTGTCGATCTGCATTTGGCCTCAGACCTTGCTTTGCTCTGTGTGCTCTGGAGAGAAGTTGTCGTCAGTCTATCCCTTTAAATAATGAAATTGTCCTTTTTCCTTTTTTTAAAAAAAATCCAGCCTGAACCCACAGAGGAAGACATCGAGAAGAACCCAGAGCTGAAGAAGCTACAGATCTATGGCGCTGGACCTAAGATGTTGGGGCTCGGGCTGGTCGCGAGGTATAAAGGCATAAGAAAGAAAGGTAAGTGCTGAGACCGCAAACTCATTTAAACAGCTTCTTAGACACCGACAGTTAAAGGTCTGTTCGTTTACTTAGCCTGTGGTAATGCTGGTTGTGCCTTTTGAGCAGCAGCGAGTAAAGACCGGCTGCTGGATTCAGTCCAGAGAACCCTGAAGCTGCCGAAACCACCGCTGCTGCACAAAGAGCTGTTCACCTGTTAATTCAAAGTTCGGTGAAGCTCGACTCAGTACACAGAAACACAGCCGCTGCTACCACAGAGCGCTGGTTGCCTGTTCATACAAAGTTTAACCATAAATCACACCAAATTCCACACTGCACTTCGTTGGGCCCTTAACGACACACAAGCCAAGTGTTAGGCTGATAGGAGGAACATTTCTCGAGGTACATGAGCCACAAACAGACAGTTAATTCTGGAGTTATTAGATGGACGAGAAATATGGACGTACTGAAGCAACACTAAACCACAGCAATTAATTTGATGCAGCTAAAGCAATAACTTGCTATTGACTCAATCAAATAAAATGTGGTCATTGGAGAGTTTTTCCCTTGGTTAGATGAGACTGTTCTGTGAGGCCGGAGCGCTGTAAACATTTTATTCTTTGATAATTAACAACCTTTGATTCTGAACACTTAATGCTCCTCTTTCAGATGAGCTGCCTCAGACTGTTACCGTCAAAGAAAGCGTGGCGGCGGCGGCGCCCGTTGACACCTCGGTGAAAGCAGAGCCACTGGAGCCTCCGGTGAAGCAGAGTGAAGGGGCCACATCCAGTCCCCAGCCGCCTCCCCCCAGCATCACCATTAAGACGGAAGTGAAGAAAGAGGAGCCAGAGAACGGGAAAGACGGGAAAGACAACGACATGGAGGAAGAGGATCCAGAGAAGCCGTGCACCAAAATGACCATGAGGCTTCGGCGCAACCTCAACAACCCCCAACGCGTGAGTAGATCAAAAGACGCACTCCAGTGACTGTCACTCATTCTTACAATGCGTCTCTGAAAATTTGATAAAGAGCTCAACTGATTTCATTTGGCTGTGAGCACAATGTACTGTGCTCTTCATTACTGGTCAGTCTAATAGGATTTCAGTTGTATACCCGGTTAGCAGTGTCCTGTTGTCTGCACCATCACTCACCAGGCTCCAGCCCCTAAAACCAACAGTTTCTGCTCCTTGCTGTTTTACAGGTCGATTCTTTTGTGTGTCGAATGTGTGGTCGGGGAGATGATGATGAGAAACTCCTGCTGTGCGACGGCTGTGATGATAACTACCACACCCACTGTCTACTACCCCCCCTCACTGATCCTCCCAAAGGCAACTGGCGATGTCCTAAGTGTGTGGCAGAGGTAAATACGAATGTTTAAACGCATTCCTCTGTGTCCGTAATGTTCCCAACAGGCTTTGTTCGATTTCTTCTAACCCACAAACGTTTTGTCTGTTGGATTTCAGGAGTGCAAGAAGCCAGCAGAAGCATTTGGCTTTGAACAAGCAACACGAGAGTACACTCTGCAGAGTTTTGGGGAAATGGCTGACGCCTTCAAAGCAGATTACTTCAACATGCCTGTCCATGTAAGCGCACATGCATGAAGCCTGGCTCCTGGCCCCTTACTGCTGTTTAAACGAGTGACTAATCTCTGCCCTTGTCTGTGTAGATGGTTCCCACTGAGCTGGTGGAAAGAGAGTTCTGGAGGTTAGTGAGCAGCATCGAGGAAGACGTGACTGTGGAGTACGGAGCAGACATCCACTCCAAAGAGTTCGGCAGTGGCTTCCCAATGAACAATGGCAAGAGGAAGCTCACAACGGAAGAGGAGGTATTTACATTGTTTTCTGTTGTAACACCAACTGTTTTGATAGGGGGGGGGGGGGAGCTTGATTAACAGATTTGGATAGAATGAGGTGCTTTAGATAACGTGTAGAAGTCAAGCACAGGTACATTTTTAAATGAAATATAATATGCAAAAAGTCAATGTGGCATTATGACTCCCAACTAATCCCCACTCCATTCAGTGATGCTCTAAAAACCAGAATGTCGCCCCTTAGAGTGCATAACGCCCAACAGTCCACTTAACTTCAGGCGGGCTGCACCACACTTAAGGAAGAAAACCTCTTTGATCCACCCCAAACTTAAATGGGTTTCTTGACTCATGTTCCACCAACTCCACTAACCTCTGTGGAAATCTGTTCAGTAGTTTTGTGTAATCCTGCTGATGAACAAACAAACACAGCGAGTAAAGGTATGACCTCTTCGTGGTGGTGAATTGGTTCCTGTTCAGACCCGTTATTATCATGTGTCTAGACTGATCCTATCACTAGTTGGTTGGAGACAGAATCAATACAATCTAAACAAACTCCTAAAAACTGGGCACAGTAAAGTATTAAATAAAAAAAATATTGATTTTGTAATGTACGTAACAGGATGTGAGTAAACAAAGA
This sequence comes from Reinhardtius hippoglossoides, assembly GCA_006182925.3. Classification (NCBI taxonomy): domain Eukaryota; kingdom Metazoa; phylum Chordata; class Actinopteri; order Pleuronectiformes; family Pleuronectidae; genus Reinhardtius; species Reinhardtius hippoglossoides. Next base: position 22,806,476 of record CM031675.1, on the reverse strand, counting down.
TTGTCCAGTGGTTAATTTCAGCTCTCTCTCCTCTCTTCTGTCAGGAATATGCTCGCTCTGGCTGGAACCTGAATGTGATGCCCGTCCTGGATCAGTCGCTCCTTTGCCATATTAACGGTGACATCTCTGGGATGAAGGTGCCGTGGCTTTACGTCGGCATGGTGTTCTCGGCTTTCTGCTGGCACATCGAGGATCACTGGAGCTACTCCATCAACTACCTGCACTGGTACAGAACGCTTGTTATAGCAGGGGGGATCAAAGCTTGTAACGTAGAGACTACGATGAACCGTAACTTCTCTCTCTCTCTCCTCTGTTTCACTTCCTATCCATCTATCATTTCCAGGGGCGAACCCAAGACTTGGTACGGAGTTCCCTCTGTGGCAGCTGAGCGACTTGAGGAGGTGATGAAGAAGAAGACACCCGAGCTGTTTGAGTTTCAGCCTGACCTCCTGCACCAGCTGGTTACCATCATGAACCCCAATATCCTCATGGCTCATGGTGTACCGGTCAGTGTCCCACACATGCACACTGCAGAAATATGATTGATTTAAAAAGCCTTCTTACCTCTTTGTTTTTAATTGCAGGTTGTACGCACTAACCAGTGTGCTGGCGAGTTCGTCATCACCTTCCCCAGAGCCTACCACAGCGGCTTCAATCAGGGATATAACTTTGCCGAAGCTGTCAACTTCTGCACGGCAGACTGGGTATGTCTGTTCACACCGTCCCTCTCAGGTCATCCTTTTACATTATTCAAGACTCCGTGATTAACATCGTTGCTTTCTCCCGCCCTCAGCTACCTGCTGGCCGGTCCTGTATCGACCACTACCGCCGTCTAAGGAGGTATTGTGTATTCTCCCACGAGGAGCTCACCTGTAAAATGGCTGCCAGCCCAGAGAAACTAGATCTTAACCTGGCCGCAGCCACACACCGGGAAATGTTCAGTATTGTTCAGGAGGAGAGGAAGCTGCGGAAGGGACTGATGGAGCGGGTGAGCTACATGAGGAGCGCTTCACTAGTTTGGAGCCCGGTCAAATCTGTCTGTTTCTGTCGTGTTCTAAACTCTGATCGCTCATACAATCTGTGATGTTGCTGCAGGGCATCACCGAAGCGGAGCGCGAGGCATTTGAGCTGCTGCCTGATGACGAGCGACAGTGTGACAAGTGCAAGACCACATGCTTCCTTTCTGCTTTGGCGTGTTCGAAATGCCCCGAGCGGCTGGTGTGTCTCTATCACACTCAGGATCTGTGCAACTGCCCCACCGAAAAACTCTACCTCAGGTATTTACTTGTCTTGTAGCTGTGTGTGTGTTTGTGTGTTTATACTTTTTGGCCTTAATGTACCACAGTGTAGTTTTCTGTCTGATTAAATCTATGTATATATATTTTTGTTTCCCCGTCACTTTACAGGTACAGATATACCCTGGACGAGTTGCTGGCCATGCTTCACCGGTTAAAGGTCCGATCGGAGTCTTTTGATTCCTGGGCCAACAGAGTGAAAGAGGCACTTGAGCAAGAAGAGGGAAACAAGATAGGTGAGAGATTGTTATGATTTGAATCCCATAAACTTAATTTCAGCCTTGATTTGTGAATTTAGATTGAACATGCCAAAATGTAACCCTCCTTTCGAATGCAGGAATTAATGACCTGGAAATGCTGAAGACGGAGGCGTCGGACAAAAAGTTTCCAGACAACGAACTTCTCCGGAAACTCAACAAAGTCCTTAAAGACATCGAGCGCTGCCAGAAGACGAGTGTTGAACTCCTGGATAAGTCAAAGAGCAGGTATGAAGGATCACCGAGTGGACGTCACCTCTGTCTGTTCAGCTACACACACACACACACACACACACACTCTTACACTTTGCTGTCTTTCAGTGAAAATAAGATGACCTTGGCAGAGCTGAAGTCGTTGGTAGAGACGATGAACAATCTGCCCTGTGTGATGAACAAGTTGGAGGAAATGCAGGTAAGAAGAACTCAGTGTCACAATCATTATAAGGAAACTGTTTAGCCCCTAGTTTCTGTTTTATATCAATTTACAATCGTAGCTTTAAAGTTCTGTTTTGATTAGTGCATTGAAGGTTTACATCTGTATCCCTGATTTTCAAGGCGATGCTGCAGACAGTGGAGGAATTCCAGAGCCAGGCTCAAGCATTGGTCAGTGACCGGGACTGGAGGAGGGACTCGCCGCCACCTGAGCGGTTGCAGACATTGTTGGAGGAGGGTGGCAAGCTGCCCGTTGTGGTGCCAGAGTGTGATTCGCTTCAGGGCCTAAAGGAGCAGGGCCACTGGCTGGCAGAGGTGAGGCGCACCCTGGGCACAGAAGGAGGCGAGAGGCAGGAGGTGACGCTGGATGTGTTGAGGATCCTGATGCAGGCAGGATGCAGTGTGCCCCAGAGCGTATCTGTGGAGACGGCCATGGCGGAGCTTCAGGAGCTGCTCACAATCGCCGAACGTTGGGAGGAGAAAGCAGAAATCTGCCTCGAACAAAGGTGAGACCGTGAGGAAGTCACACCATATACTTTTCTCGTCACTTCACCCGCGGCAAGGAATGGTTGTCATGCCACAACCAGTCTGTCCTGTTTCAAAGATCTCTTTGTCAATGTTTTGTTCTTCCAGCCAAAAACACCCTCTCTCCACCCTGGAGGCAATAGTGAATGAGGCCCAGCTTATCCCGGTCAAGCTTCCAAACATTCTATCTCTACAGGGCTGTCTCACACGAGCACGCGCCTGGGTCACGGACCTGGAGGAAATCCAGGTAAGAAAAAGAAACCTGCTGTCTTCTTCATGGCCCTAATTGAATAATAATTGTCAAACACACTGTACCTCATGTTGATGTATTATCATCTTTTATCTTTGTTGTAGAATGGGGAGCATTACCCGTGTCTGGATGACCTCGAGGGCCTGGTGGCGATCGGAAGGGACCTGCCGGTCTTCATGGAGGAGCTGAGGCAGCTGGAGCTGCAGGTGGCCAGCGCTCACTCCTGGAGGGACAAGGCCACCAAGACCTTCCTGAAGAAGAGCAGTCAGCACAGTCTTCTAGAGGTGGGCGACAGGAGGGAAATGGGGAAATAGATTAGAACTTGTAATAACAACAGGAGCAGCAGCATATATTATCTGTGTACTTAAGTCACCATCACATTCCACTTTAACAGCTCTTAGTAAGGTCACCTTCATGAGAGCATACATTTAACTCGAGTGTTTCCATTGCAGGTTTTATGTCCGTGTGCAAAACGGAGAGAGAGGCGAGTTGGGGCGGAGGCGTTGGATGATATATTGGATGATTCTGACACCAACACTCTGGGCCTCTCTGCTCAGGACCTGAGGGATCCTGCCGCGATTGTGAGTCTACCGAACATGACTTTGTGTGTTTTGTAATCGCTCTGAGATGCTTGAATATTGTTTGTTTACCTGCGCCTGATGTGTGCTTTGACATTAGGTGATGGCTTTCAAAGAGGGAGAGCACCAGGAGAAGGAGGCACTACTGAGGCTACAGAAACTGAACATGTGTAAATCTGGACTTAAGGCTTCAAGTTGCAAGGAGAACAAGGAGAACGGGAGGTGGGACGACTCCATGGAGACAGACACATCCAGCCACTCAGAGAACTCTGTAAAAGAGAATGGCAACAGTAACCACACCTGCGCCGCCCCCCCTCAGTCAGTGTGTGTGTGCGCCGGGCAGCCCCGCGCCCCTCAGCTCCGCTGCCATCTGTGTAAGGACTGGTTCCATGGTGGCTGCGTTCCTTTCCCCTCCCTGCTCCCCTCCTCTGGACCACTGGCTAACCTGCTCTGCTGGTGGGACTGGGAGGCGCGTTTCTTGTGTCCGCAGTGCCAGCGGTCACGGCGCCCTCGCCTGGAGACTATCCTGGCATTACTTGTGGCCCTGCAGAGGCTGCCAGTGCGTCTCCCCGAAGGAGAGGCCCTGCAGTGTCTCACAGAGAGGGCCATCACCTGGCAGGGCCGAGCTAAAGAGGCGCTGGAGGCGTCCGAGCTGCAGCCGGCTCTTCAGAAGCTGCAGGAACTCAAAGAGACTCTGCACAGTGAAGCAGAGAAAGACGAAGACATGGAAAAGGCGACTGAAAAGAGCTCCGTCATAGTTTTGTCCGATTCCGAGGGAGGGGAAGGAGAGGATGGAGTCATCGATCTGACGGCAGATAATTCACCTAAGAAGAAAACCAAGGAAAGCAACGGCACTCAGGTTAATACCATCTTCCTCCTCTCTTATTTGAATATTGAATCCCTGTTTGCTGACTGTCTTCCCTCTTCTGTCCCCACAGGCTGGATGTGAAAATGGCATCAACAAGAAGTCCAACGTTACAGGTGAGACCGAGTGTTAACGTCACCATAACCATCCAAAGTCATTTCCTCTCTCTCTGTCCCACAGAAACCAGTTGTTTCAACCTTTTTTTCCCTTCAATTTTCCAGGTGTGGGGTCTCTGCTGCCCCTGCTGCCTGTACTGAAGGGCGAGGTGGTGCAGCTCTCCCCAGCCACCAGGAAGCAGCTGGAGGAGCTGCAGCTGGAGGGAGACCTGTTGGAGGTGTCTCTGGACCAGACTCACATCATCCACCGGGTTCTCCAAGCTTCCTCGGTCCCACCTAGAGACGCACTGCACACGCTCATTCAGGTCAGGGAAACAGATGCAGTTATGCCATTATCATTTCACCAATAGTATTGTTGCATTTCTACTGATGCTGGTTCACCTCCGCTGCTTCTTTTCCAACCTCCTGTCGTCTTTGTTTCTCTCCCTCAGATTGAGCTCGAAGAGCAGAGACGAACCAGCCGCAGCCGAGCCAAGGATTCCAAAAGGAAGAGGAAGAGCCACAGAGGCGGGGACGGGGCCGGACGAACGGTCACTGGACTCCACTGAGTCAAAGAAAACCTGTCCCCTCAGCCACAGCCCCTCTCCTCACTTACCTGACCAGACCCAACGAGAGGTGACGGCCCCTTGATTTGACTTCTGCTTTAAAGATCTTCTTTTTCATTTTCTGGAAATAGCTAAAAATGTCATTATTTTTACTTTCCCAGATTTTGTGATGTAGTCCACGCTGGAGCTCTGTGTGAAGAATCTGCAGAGGAGCTGAAGGGACAGAACATTCTGTGCCAGAAAACCGTGTCAAGTTATAGAAAGATGCAGGACATCCCCCCCCCCCCTCCTCCTCCACCCTCCTCCACCCCTTCTCATCCCTCATCGATCCATTCAGACATAAACAGAGCCACGACTCTTCCTCTACACTCCATCCTCTCGTTCATTACTCCTCCAGACCCGCTGTCCCTACCCAGACCACCTCCTCTTCCTCCTCCTCCTCCTCCCCCCCTCAAACATATTAAAAGACTGTGTTGGACCGACGTGGGACTTAACGTAATAGGAATGTGCATTGGTCTAGAGTTGTCTCTGAGGTCAGTCAGTATGCTATGTTATCCCAATTGTATTAACCGCTTGTTCAAACGACGCCTGGCTCAGCAGCGGCAGGTTTCACGTCACTTGAACCCCCCCCCCCCCCCCCCCGGTTGGACGTCGGATAAGCTATTCAGTTCTGTTCCCCTGACGCTGACGTGCAGCAGGTTTTGACGGCTGATCTCGGAAAACAGCACCGTGGTTACACTTGTATTTTTTTAGTTGTATTGACTCTTGTGTTTGATGCCGTTTTTGAGGGGATATGCATTTTGAATAAACAGAGTAACTTTTGGGAAGTGTTATAAACAGGCATTAATGTTTTTGGTGCTACTTTCCCAGAATGGATATCTGTACCTCCTTGGTTTTGTCTCATCTCCCTTCCCTCCATTTTTTTTAAAGCTCTTCTTCTTGACTCCATCTTTTTATTCCTTTTCAACTCGACCTCCTTTCTCTTCTCGCCCGCCCGCCCTCGTTCTCTCTCTCTTTGCAGATTAAGGTAACTTCACTGTAACTCACTTTGTCACAAATTATTTTGTTTCCTGGGTTCAAATTATATTATTATTATTATTATTGATATTGCAGACACACAGTTGTCGTGAGTTTGTGTATAAACTTTTCATTTTAATGTTGCCTTTGTTTCTTTTCACTCTTGTTAGAAAAATAAAGGTTTAGAATTGTTTAGGACACGTGGACTCGTTCATTCACTGGATTCCGACACAGTTTTCATGATCACAGCATTTATTTTAGAAAAGCTTTCACTGCAAAATGGCAGACACTGAACACCACAATATTCAACAGACAAGTTTACCATTGTTTTTTTTTTTCTCTACGCTATGAGCAGATCATAGAAAGACATCCACAAGTACAGTATGTTCAAGGCTTTAAGTACATGAGGGGGGGGGGGGGGGTACAGCCTCAATATCAAAACATGCATGGAAGCAAAATGAGAACTAACTTTTGCTCGTGGATCAGTCGCCCCAGACTTTTAATTGGCTTTTATTGTTAGTCCAGGTAACTTGTTGGATAATCATCCAGTGGCTTGAGACAAAAAGGCAAAATTTGGAAATAACACACCAGACATGACAGGTAATGTTCAGGAACATACACATTGGGACATAACAGTTGTCATTTCCTCCACTGAGGAGGTTTTCATCAGCGTTTTGGAGCCGATCTGTATAAACGGGCAGATCCAGGATTATTTTCTCACTTTCTTAATCCTGGCACAATTGGGTGTGAGCAGGGAGTTTTTTACCTGACAATTGTAGAAACAGGATTTGATCTTTATCTTTTTAAATAATATCAAATGTTTTCTGTGCTTTTTCAAGTTTTAAAAAAGGTCCTGTCAGTTACTATGTGCTTCAAATCTTTATTCTCGTAGCTGCATTATCTCAGTCTGTATGTAACACTGGGAAACTTGTGCTATTTGGTGAAATCTGCCCGAAGGAACTCGCTCGGCCTCCGATTCCAAAACACTTGTACACAAACACACGGCGGGAATGAAGAAAAGGTCTCGACTACATCAACTGGCACAACGTCGCTTTGAAAATGTGCTTCATCAAAAGTCCTGGGTGGACACTAAATTTACAGTTATCTGGCACAGAAGTGGCTTTTTCCTCATCGTGGGTTTTCACAGCTGCATGATTCCATCTGATCTGTCGCACGTGTTCGAGGCCTGAAAAGATAAAAAAAACATTCTCAGTTCTGCACCGCGTCTGTAACGGTCCAACAGCAGGTGGTGCCATCTCACGGAGCATCTCCTCTTTATGTAACGAGACTCAACATGAATGCCGATGTGCTGCAGCTCTCAGGCTGGATTCCCTCTGAATACGTTGCTCATGTTCTATTTCCACCTCTCGTCTCTTGAGTCTGTCCACACGCTTCTCTTTCCATCCTGTGCATTGACCGTGACATTCAGATGAAGATAAAAAAAAAAGAATCACATTCTTCACGTGTGACAGGTGAACATGGGTAGAAAGCCGTTTCCTGACTGGTTCAGGTCCATTCGACCAGACAAGTTCAATGTGATATTGTTAAACGTGTGTGTTGTCTGTTAAGGAAGATGTGATACTGACTGTCGTAGTCATGTGCTTCTCTCTGATTTGAACATTCCAGATTTGGGCCGATGCTACGTTCAATGACTTGTGTTTCAGATTGATGCTGCCTCCCTGCAGACGGATGCTTGTGCCACAGAGATTCGTCCTTTAGGCTCTGACCAAACCCTTTGGCACTTTCTCTTCTCTCTGACTCTCTGTCTCTGTCGTGTCGAGTCTCACACCGTGGTGACAGATAACAGCGGGTTGTAGACCTTCTTCCCATCTTCAGACCTGCTCCCATGAGCCAGCAGCTCCTGTATCGTGATCCAGTTGTCCAGGATTCTGCGACTGCGCTTCTTCATGCTCCTGCGGTGGCAAAGCTCCAGGATAGAGTTGGCTTCCTGCTGGTGTGTCGCCCCCTGCTGACCGCCACCGCCGCCGCTGCCCGGCTCCCTCTCGCGCTCCCTCAGACAGTCCAGACGGCTCTGCATCATAAACTCTCTGCGCCGCCGCTGCTCGCGGGCCTTCTGCAGCTGCTGCTTGCGCTCTTCTTTGCTCCAGTAGCGACCCATCTTCATTTCGCTCACGGCGTCGTCGTCCGTCGTCATGCCGCTGCGCTCCTCCCTGATCTTCATGGCGCGGGCCTTCAGGAGGCGATCCCTCACGGGCCGTTTGGCCACGTAGCGAGAGCCGTCGCTGCGGATCTTCACCTTCCACTCCATACGAGGGGAGGCAGGCATCAGGGAGGGGGACAAGGGTAACGGGACAGGAGCCGGGGCCTGGGCCACACCTTTACATGTGCTGCCCAAGCTCATGGGGCTGTCGTCACCCACAGTCTCCAAGCTTCCTTCTCTGGGAGTCTCCCTGAGACCACAGAGCTGCTCAGAGGTGGAGGGAGACCTCAGCTGCATGCAGCTCAGGTAGCGCTGAGGCGGCTTGGTTTCAGTTTGTCGACGGGACAGGTAGGGGCTGTTCTCTGCGCTGCGTCCACCAGCCCTCTCGGCTGTCCCGTTGGCTTTGGGGTTACGTCTCATCCCTCCATCCGAGCCCCTCCTGGTTCCTCCGTCTCGGGACAGGGACCTGACTTTAGCTCCAGGGCTGGATGTCTTAGTGTCCGCTGCTCTTCTGTGAGTGTGAGCGTAGGGTTGGTTCAAGTTTGTTTGGGCTCCGTCCCTGGTCCCCCTCTCTCTCTGCCTAGTGGAAGTGGAACAAAGAGACTCTCCCCCCTCCAGGCTCTGTGTGGAGGGTGATGGGTAATGTTCATTGACCAGAGGGGTGCTCCTGCAACTTTCCCCTCCAGTGTTGTAGGCACTCGTACTGTCCTTATCGGAGCGCTCCCTCTCCGGAAGCTCGTTGATATCTGAGAGAGCGTGGTGACAGGACGCCTCTTGGACCAAAGTCCCACTGATGTCCAAGCGTCCAGCACCCGCTCCGTTCTTGTCCTCTGGAGGCCAAGCCTTCATACACCGCTCCCGCAGCTGCTGCATCTTCTGCGCCCTCAGGATGTTACGACACTTGAACTCCAAGTGGCGCAATTCCTCTTCCAAAAGAGCCATCTCATGCTGCGTCAGGCTCTCGTTCCTGTTCACGTCCAGTGGGACACTCCCGCCGTCTGGTTCCGGCCCCTGGCCTCCCAGCAGCAGCAGAGCGTCGCTGTTCTTCTCGTAGTAAAACTTGATTTCCAGCAGCTCTTTGTACCTCTCACACTCCTCCTCTGTCAGCCCAGGCATCATCATCCTCACAGGATCCGCCACGTAGGTCCTTTCCTGTCGCTCCACCTGCTCCAGCCCTCCACCGTTCACACAGTCCAGCCCTAAGAGGGAGTCAGTGCTGAACTGCAGGTCCTGGGAGTGCAGCAAGGGCGAAGTATCCCCTCTACCAGACAAAAACTTGCGCATGCTGCCAGGCGTATTGGTGGCGTTTGTATTGGGGGCACTGGTGTGGTCGTCTCCCAGGAGGTCATGTTCTGACGACTCCTCATAGCGCGTGCTTTCGTCTGTACGGCCCACCCCGCTGTCCAGCTCCTGGCTGTTGCTCAGCACCGTCTGGAGCAAATCGGGTGAATCCCTGCTTAAGGAGCGACCGTGACCACCTAGCACACCTCCACCTGCCACACCGCCTGCTCCAGCACCCAGGACGCAGGTGCCGGACCTCACTCTGTGGCTGCTGGGCAGGTGCACAGCGTTGTCCAGGGGCTCCAGGTCCAGCTCATCTGGGTCCAGCTGGTTGTCGTTCTGACAGGTGAAGGAGGCATCGCAGTGGAGACGTCAAGGTCAACGTGGAGGAGAAAAAAGACAAGAAACTCTGTGTTAGTGCTGAACATAAAATATCTTTACATCTTTAGAACAGTTTTTACTGATTTTGTGGTCGCTTTGGGTCAGAGGTCCGAGGGCCCCTGGGTCAGAGCCTCCGTTTGAGGTGACTGTTCTCGTTGGGAAGTCAAACAACTACAAAGACACAAAACTACTACAGCGATGACTCTATGAATCTGTGGCTTGCTCTTTTAAAGGTGGCAAGAAAAACAAAACACTGACATTATTATTATTATCATAAATTGACAGAGCTTGCGATACTCTGGCGACCTGTCCAGGGTGTAATCCTCCTCAAAGGATAAGCCGTATAGATAATGGATGGATGGAAGTTGACATTGTTAAATTTCTAAATTGATTCTTTACCATCAAACCTTGTGACTTCATCCATTGTTCCTGTAAAACTACTGATTATAGCAGATTTAATGTTGAGTGCAGCACATTTGAACGCTGATAGTAAAGAGTAATATACTCTTCTGCCACTAGATGGAGTATTGAGACTGCTACAGCTTTTAGATTCCATTGAAAGAATTATCAGTAACATGAAAAATCCCTATTTGGATGTAACATGGGAAACTTTGACCATGTTCTATCTGATGGTGACGAGATAAGTTTCATATATTTTTTGGGGTATTAGAGGATGAAATATCAATCCAGGATATCAGGAGTGATCCAATCTGGATATTTGTTGTCGTCTCTAATGTGTTTACTCTTCTACTCTGATTGGCATCAAGCATAATGCGAATGCTTGCGCTCACATTAGCAAATCATCCACTTCTCGCAGCTGCAGTTTATTTTGGCTAATTGGTTTGATTTGGCTGTGAATTGCGCGGCCGACTGCGAAGATGAAGAATTTGATTCTTCGTTCTCTTATTCTTCGACGAACCCCCCCCCCCCCCCCCACTTCCCTCCCCTTCTCCCCCAAGACAACAGATCAGGCTTTAATCTGGGCTTGTGCATTTCCCTCTGACGATTCTCCGTCTGCACTCTTGAATCTTAATGCAGGCGCCGCGCAGTTGTAATGTAAATGTGGCCGGGCCTCTCTCAGGTAGTGCTCCTCTCTCCAAAAACAAGGACATATCTGAGGAAAAGGAGCGGTAACATGTGTGTGTGTGTTTGAGTGTGAGTGTGTGTGTGTGTGAGTGTGTGTGCACCTTTGACTTAAGACTGTTTTAATGAGGGCCTTTTAAATCTGCCCTCTAGCTCCATCTGTACGAATGCAGCCTGAATACAGATCTTTGTTTTTTCTCTCACAGACACAGCCTCCCTCCATCTGCAGCATGGCTTTTTTTTTTTTTTTTACTACGCAATGAAAACCCATTTCATTGGTCAGACATGTGTCAAGTTGTGTATTTACAAGTGGTTTGGCAGGAGTGTGTGTGTGTGTGTGTGTGTGTGTGTCCGGTGTGTGTTAGAATGTGCTGGAACAGCGACCTTGAGGGAAACAAAGCGGACGCCACATTAGCACAGTGAATACAAGCACTATTTGTCTTCGCCTGTTTATTCATGCTATCAGTGTTCTCATCGCGGCGTGCGGCGCTGGACGAAGAGCCGCACTCTTCCTCGTTACCTGCACTGAGGAGCTTGTGTTTTTGTCCCTGTCCGTTTGTTGGTTGGTTGGTTTGTTTCTGAGCAGGATTTCACTAAAAACAACACATGTGACCGTGTGGGGCGGGGGGGGGCAACCCAAGGAACAACCTACTCAATTTTGGTGCTGATCCTCAAAGAATAATTCATGGATCTTGATGAAATAATGGACGTTTAGAATTTTGTGCGGATCCAAACAGAAACATGGATCTAATGGAGCGAGGCTTGCCAGCTAGTTCAGGCAGTCGGCTCCATCTGTGCTGCTCTAATCATGTGCCGTGCCTCGCTCGCCACAATCCTCCATCATGCACACCCGGCCAATTTGGCGGTTTATTTGAGCTGCAAAGATTTCCCATCTCTCCACTCGGTGGTCGATGCCTCTGCTGCCCTGCGTCAGTATCGCCGCCCGTCGACTCAGCCCTCAGAGCTTCAGACATTTCTCCTTAAATCTGTATTTATATTTGGCTTCAATACTCGGTTACTTGTGTCTTTCAATCACCTTGTACTTAAAATATTTATATTTTCAATATTTCCATTGGCACATATCAGTTCAGCTCTATCTATCCTTCGTAGTATCTATTATCAACTATCTATCTCACTCGTATCTATCTATCTACTCATCTATTATCTATCTTATCTTCTATTGTCTCTATCTCTGTCTTCTCTCTATCTATCTATCTATCTATCTATCTATCTATCTATCTATCTATCTATCTATCTATCTATCTATCTATCTATCTATCTATCTATCTATCTATCTATCTATCTATCTATCTATCTAATTGAAGTGTGGTTTAATAAGGGGACTCTTGGGATAGATGGATTCCCAGGAAGGTGGAAGGTATGGGTCATTTTTGTTAATCACTTGTTTAATCTTGCGAGTGTGTTGTTTGTGTTTTATTTCACTGAGTTCCCAGGGAATAATTTCAGGATCTTGATGAAGATAATCAGACACGTTCAGGGAACTGATTTATTGCAGCCTGGTTGACATTAAGTGGACCGTTGGGCCTTGGCGGGGGTTTGTGCTCCACTGAGAGAGACTCTATTGTTTCCAGTTTGTTTTCTTTCTCCTTTGTTCTTCCTGTGCTCGTGTCCCACAATCTCACGACTCGACTGGGAGCTCCACCGTCATACAGCCAACGTAGAATAATTGAAAAAAGAGGAATGTTTCTTTTTTAGGTCAGCGCTCAGACGGGAGCTTCGCGGCGCTCTCTGTGGACTGAATATTCAAATGTCCTCACCTCTATCTCGGGTCGGGCGAGGAGCAGGGAGACGTTGGTGCTGTCCTCTCTGGTGAGAATAGCCACCGCCTCCTCCGGTCCTGGATGTCCACTCCATTTATCTGTTCGAGCGAGAGAATAATAAAGTTCGCTAATGCCAGATAAAGAAAAGACCCCTTTTTCCACCATTCAATTAAAATCGCTCATTTCAGGAAATAGTTTTTCTTTAGAATTGCTGTTAAGCTGAAGAAAGCTCAGCTTAACAGCATCGGTAATGATTTCTTTTCACTTATGAATGAATTCAGAATAAATGCTGCGCTATTTGTAATGTCCTGGAGTGAGGAAGCATTAAAAGTTAGAAGTTTCATGCATAACCAGACAAAAAGTAAAACATAAATAGGTATTAAAGAGTTTTGTTTGTTTAACTGTTTGCGTGAAGAGTAAGACAACGTTACTAATGATAACTTTCATTGAGCATATAAAAGTTCTGTGATGTCCAAAAAAGATACCTTCTATCATTTTATCATTTTTATACAGATGATTCTCAGTTATATGTGACATTAAAACACTCAGATCCAAGCAATCGAACAAACATCTCTCACGTTAAATCCTGAATGTCCTAAATTTCAATGTGACAAGTTTACGTTCAATCTGTTTCAATCCCCCGGCTTTGATCTGTTGAATAACATCAGAGCCGACTGCGAGGAATCTTTTTTTATCAATTGCAGATGTGTAAAAAGTTGTACATGCTTTTAGAAATTCTCGCCTTGACTGTGCTATAATGCACTTTACTGGGGTATCAGCCCGAGCTCCCTCCATCACTGGACCAAAAGGCAGGACCACGTTGTTTCCTTGTTCACCTCCCTACGCCGGCTCCCTGTTAAACTCTTGCTCACTTTTAAGGCCCTAAATGACCTTGCACCCAAATCCCTTTCAGGACCATTGACCTTGTACGAGCCCTCTCGACCGGCTGGTTACTCCAGGTGTCACCTTGTAACAAAGAGCCTTTGTTATCAGAGTCTCCACATTATGAAATCACTCCCCACTGAACGGAGACAGACTCATTCTCTAGCTTCTTTTAAAACCCCTTCTCAAAAGCTTTTCGAAAATGACTGACCTTGGCTCTGATAGATAGAAGGATAGATTTATATATTTCTATTTTATTGTTCTATTTATTATTATGAGGCTCCTGCTGCACCTGTAGTATTCTGTCTCCCTTGCGGATGCGGCCGTCCATCGCAGCGATACTGTTCGGGTTCACCTGGAAATAAGGGGAAAAAAGGGATTTGTGTAGGAGAATCAAAATATTGGAAATATATTTTAGAGACTTTCATTTCAACACACTGCCTTCACCTCTCCTACGTATATCCCCAGGTCCTCCTCGTCATCGGTCCTGTAACACACCGTCAGCCCGAGTTTGTCCTGCTGACGGAACTTACACAGCTCCACCTCCTGGTGCAGGTGGAGAGAAGGAGGAGAGGATGTCAGACAGGAACAGTGGGGCAGCAGAGATTGAGTCACCGATGGGCTCTCACCTCATACTCCAGCTCGTCCTGCCGGTCCACTTCGTGCTGAGCGATATCGAAGTAGTCAGTGGGGTCATAGTACACAGGCTCGATGAAGCTGAGGACGAGAGGACACAAGGTTGGGAAGCTAAAAATCTTGAGTTCTGGTCTGACTCAGGCCCGTTACACTCACAGTTCATTGAGTAGATATGGCTCCAGTAGGGGCGGTAGCGGCGGCGATGGCGGAGGGTCGGGCGGGGGCGGAGCGCCACAGGGATGCTGGCTGCTCTTTCCCAGGGTCAACATATGCTGGAAGCTGATGTCTGTCTGGGTGCAGCTGTCTACACAGTCGGCCATGCCCATGGTCAGAGGCACTAACCCGCCAGGAGCTCCCGCCAGACCCGCCCGTCTGCGAGCCCCCGCCGCAGTATGTTGGATAGCACAGGGTCCCGCATGTCCAGGGTGGGGTCCCCGGAGAGGCGGGACAGCTCCTTCCCGTTCACCTGGAAAAGAACAAATATAGTCAAGGGGAGCAGGAGGAGGAGAGGAAGGGAAAGGAAGAGAGGAAGAGGGATTTAATGAAGGGGAAAGATGCTGTAAATGAATGGCTACTAAACTACAAAATACACAAGAGGAGGAACATAAAGGTGCAGACGAAGACGTTTTATCAAACAGACGAGGAGTGGTTAAACTCAGGAGGAGGAGGAAGAACTACAGCTACACACAGAAAATAAAGAGCATCTCAGCAGAGAACTACAAGGATCAGTTCATCAGACGTGTGAGTTCATTTAAAGCCTGATGTGTTTTCTACTGAGACACAGAAACCGTGAAAAAAAAGGGGGGGGTTTGTATTAAAAGGGGGTTTTGACGCCACATCACATCGAGCAGCAGAGAACTGTGAAGACCTTTAATCGACCGTCGGCGTCGAGCGAGCACAGCGCGTTGTGACCCCTCTGTGGAGAGAGAGCGGGGAAACAGGGGCGTCAGAAATGAATTAAAACTGCGAGCGGTGTGAAAACAGTCGCTGAGAACTTTTCTCTCCGTAAACGAAAGGGACCTGAGAGGAAAGAGGAAAAGCACTTATTCAAGTTAATATAGTCACAGAGATAAAAAAAAAAAAATTCCCTTTTGTAGGTTAGTTTTTAAGCGCCCGTGTCTCCCTGAGAGCTTCCCCAACAAAACACTCGTATCTTTCTTTGTTTGAATTAGAAATGGTTTCTGCAAATACATTTAAATAGCAAAACGTATTTATATTCCGAGAACCTACTTTGACAAAGCTTCACTAGGAATGATTGTAATGTCATTTGTGCTGGGATTTCACACTTTCAGACTTTTCGATGGTGTGAAATCAAACAAGTTGAGACATGAACAGTAGATATTAAATTTGTGTCTCTCCCTCCCACTCCCTCCGGACCCCGACAGTTAATTTAAAAGGTTCTGAAATATGCAGTGGGACCGTAAAGGTGCGCGACAAAAGATTTCACATTCACAGTCGGTTTAAAGAACGAGAGTATTAAAAAATGAGGGATTATTGAAAATGAATCTGACGGAGAAATCTAAATAATGTCTGTTGTTTGACCTCCGGGCGACTGAAGCTGAAACAGTCCTGGACTTTGAGAATAAAGATTAATTCAGTGGCCTCATTAAAGCTGTTTTCTTAATTTGTCGGATAATTTCAGCTTCCAGTTTATGCATCTCATGTAGGCTATTACCAAACATTAATAATGTTTTTAAAAACCCTTAAACACCCTAAAAAGGAAATTACATTTTTTTATCATGCAGCAGACTGAATATTTCCCCTCCTGATGATTAGACGAGTCTTGGGGGGAATCTGACGCTACCCTTAGAAAAACAAGTGTGCTTAACACGGTTGGATAATTATCCTTCGGAAAACACTATTTATCTCCGTGACCTGGATCTGTGCTGATATTAATAAGTGAGAAGACACTTGGTTGGTTTAACTACAGACCTGTTGGCCTCCGCTGTACTTTGTGTTTATCAGATAACGTTAGTGCACGACAGAGTGTTGGAGATTACAAGAGTCAAGTTAATAATATTGCACGAATAAAATCGAAGGTAATAAAGTTGGAATTCTAATATAGGGAAATTGGGAACATGATCAGATCGGCCTCTTAAATGAATCTTTAGTTTAAGCTTCACAAGTAGGAAAACATTCATCAGCATCTCATTATTATAAGACTTTGAAAAGATTGTGCAAGGAACAGAGTCTGTGCTGAAGAAAGAATCCCCCCCACACTTGGAGGACGTTGCTTCTCTAGTGGACGAGGAAATGTCTGGATGTGGTTTCGTAGTTTCTTCAGAATCAGGGCGACTGGTTCCAGATTCAGATCCAGAGGGAGAGAAACTTCCACTTCCTGTTTATTTCCTCAAACATATTATGACTTGTTTTAAGTACTATGACTAATAAATGGAAGTGAGCAGTATAGACTCCAGTGCTATTAAATCATTGTCACTACATTTATCGCTGGTTACAGTTAAATACCCTTTTAATACAGTGTAAAACTAGTTATAATCAATATACCAGCCAAAGAACTCAAATGGATATTATATTATAGCTATTCATTATTATATATATATATATATAAATTTCAAATACTCCCCAGCGGTAAAATACAATAATTCAGGGTAAAA
Source organism: Reinhardtius hippoglossoides (assembly GCA_006182925.3). Lineage (NCBI taxonomy): Eukaryota > Metazoa > Chordata > Actinopteri > Pleuronectiformes > Pleuronectidae > Reinhardtius > Reinhardtius hippoglossoides. Next base: position 22,789,776 of record CM031675.1, on the reverse strand, counting down.
TAACATTAATTATTTAAATTTATACAGGCTGTACCCTGCCAGAGGCAAAAAACTGATTAAATTAAAACGATTCATTAATTAAAAATTGAGCTTTGTAGCTACTGTAGATAGCAGGAGTCAAAATGTATGATCCACAGTAGGTCTGCTACTGAAACTCCATGAAACAGTCAAGTCATGGACGCTGTCATATCCTGTATATGAACATTATACACAGGATATGACAGCGTCCATCCTCAGACCCTGAAATCAGATAAGGAAAAACCTGAAGAAGAAACTATCACAGGAAACATGTGGAACGAGGAGCCAGAGAGGAGGATGGGACGGATTTAACAATCTCCTGTGTGGAACATCTGCATCACATGATAAAATATTTAAGACTTTAGTAAATGACATTTAAGGCTTTTAATAAAAACCTGTAGAAACACTGCAATCCATAATAAACCATTCTCTCGATCTGGTGTGATTTCATTCCCCGAGAGACTGAGAGCAACATGGTTTTTATAAGAGCTCCCGAGCCAGACGCTCTTTGTGGAGCCTCATTCATGTCGCTGACCTTGGCTGTCTCCACATCTTCCTCGTTCTCCGCCCTCCTTCATTCTCCCGCTCCCTCTCTCTGCGCTGGTCCCCTTCCAGTAATTGCATGTCAAATCAATGTTCCCCAGTGCAGCCAGGGACAGAAACACGTTTATCTCCTATTTTTCTTTTTTCTTCACGTTTGGTTCTCTCACCACAACCTCTTCTTCTACAGTCCATCTTTCCTCAGTTTGTGTTTCCATGCTCACACTCCTTCCTGTTCTCTCACCCTCCGTCTGCCCGTGTTCACTCCTTCTCTCTCTCTCTCTCTCTCTCTCTCTCTCTCTCTCTCTCTCTTCTCCTCTCCTCTCTCTTCTCCTCTCTCTCCCCCTCTCTCTCTCTCTCTCTCTCTCTCTCTCTCTCTCTCTCTTCTCTCTCTCTCTCTCTCTCTCTCTCTCTCTCTCTCTCCCGTTCGCTTCACACTCTGTCGTTCTCTGGCCGTGCTGCCTCAGCAGTTCTGTCGGCCCTGTCCCTTCCCCGGAGATGAAAACTCGCAATACTCTATTTCCATCTATTTCAGGCGGTCCATCTCCTGGTGTGAGCTTGTCTCTCCTCACACTCTAATGCCCCTCCATAAATCTATCTGTCTCTCTTAATGAGCTCCTTCTCCTGCAGAGGAATCAGGTGCTTCCTCTCTGCTCGGGCCTGTGAGCAGAGAAGGAATTAACACTTTGTGTAGTTTGCATGTTCGATGGGAGGGAGACACACCTCGACATTCCTCGGCAAAGAGCATTTTTGATATATCAGCGCTTTGTGCTCGTGACCACACGGCCGAGCGCTGCAGGATCAGAGACGGGCCTCATAGGAAACTGCTCCATGAGGTCATGAGTGACAGGTATGAATACTGAGAGGGTGATGGGGGGGGGGGGGCTTCTCATTCATTATCAATGAGAGGTGCTTTGAAGATGACTTCATGCAGGGTAATGGTTGTTGTTGTGCATCGGACAGCTCTCCGGCTCGGACTTGATGGACTCGGACGTGCTGTTCTCTATTATCTCCGGGTTAGTAGGTCATTCTACACAGGTGCTTCTTATGAGCTACACAAGCCACGGCACCGGTCCCCAGACCCCCCCCCCCCCCCCCCCCCCCCCCCTACCCTCATTCCACGTGTTCGGGTTGAAAATTACAGGTGAAATCTTGAAGAAATGGTGAAGCCTTCAAATTCGCAGCAGGGGTTTGGGCGGTGGCGGCTGCAGGAGCTGAGGGTGGGGTGGGGTGGGGGGGAGGTGGTATAGAGATGAAAGAGATGCAAAAAAATAAAAAAAAGTTCAAAGTGTAGACAGAGAGAGAAACCAAAGGAGGAGAGGGGGGGGGGGTGTGTAATGATGCAGGAGAAACGCTGAAAACGAGCTTTCAAGGAATCGCTGTGTGAACGCAAATAGGCAAATAGGGAGCGAGCTCTGGGTTCAGCACTTGTATGTAAACACACACAATGGAATGTGGAATTAAGACGTTGATGCATAATTAGCTTTTATCTGAAAAGCCGCCAAGGAGCAAATTACTGCTCCGCACAGCAGAAGAGAGAAGAGGGAAGTCAGGGAAGGTGACGTCTCACTCTGCGTTCATCGCTTCCTCATTATCCCACAGAAACAAACCACAGTCTTAATCTGGAGTGAGGCCTCATTCTTCTCCTCCCAGGAGTTTTTTCTCAAGCTTCACGTTTCACACGGACGATCCTCCACGACTGACTCCTGCACCCCCACCCCACCCCAACACATTGAATTCCACTTGTCCGGTAATTGATTCCTCTCATCTCCTTTGCTTTGAAGGCCGGAGCAGTCACATCCTCAGAAAAATCAATTATTCTGGAGACGGGGGTTGAACCCACTCAGATTATAACCCCCCGTTGTCTGATACCACCGCTCTCATTTGAATACACAGGCAGGGAGAGGTCGGCCAATTATGAACTGATCACAGTGGGAAGATATTGATTTTAAAAGGCAGCGCGGACGCTGATGGTGATGATGTGAACAAGTCTCAGTGGGAGTGTGGAGACTATCAAAATGCAAGGTTTGCCAAACTCGAGCAAGGTGGAGAAAGGAGCGTGTGCAAGAATTTAAAAACGTGTCCTAGACTGTATGACCCCACAACAACACCCTCCACCCTCTTTACTCTGCCACTCCTGGGATATTAAATGATTGATGAGAGAAACTCTCCGTCAGCATCCTTTTTGTGTCGTCTACATGTCGGTGACGAGCCGGAGACGTCTGAAGGATCAGGAACCTGAAACATGCTCACACCCAGATTGTGTGTGAGCAGCTGCACAAGGCACAAAATCACACAATGCTTATCTGGTCTGATTGTTACTTCACAACACACGATCATCAGAAAGAATTCTCTCACCTTCCTGAACAGAGCTGCATTTTGCTTTTATGCACCACATGTTTGCAAAGAGCTGGAAGGCATCCTAACCTTATCATTATCATCTTATTAAAATCAGTTTTCATAGAACAATGTTTTAACCATGTGGCTTTTATTTTCTATAATTCATACGATACATGTTTCTATGCAGGTTCTTTGTTTTAAATCGGTTTGTTGTGTTTTAGTTTGTGTTTGTGTGTGTTATTTGTCCCGGCTTATATTTATATTTGAAACTTGACAAGGAATCCCTGACACAAGAAATACTGTAACTCAATGGAACCTTTTGTTTGAAATTTTAAATCCTCCATCATAAACGTAAAGTCTTCACTAGAAGTGGAAGTGAAATCCTACTTAAATAAAGAACAGAAGTATTATCAGCCTAATGCACGTCACATTTAGACATTTCAAGTCACTTTTCTGCTTTAACATTCATCATTAATGATGAATAACTAAATAAATAGAAAATTTAAAAAAACTTCTCCTTGGAAGCGACTACATAACATAAGTGAAGTATAGAATAAACAAAATAATAATAATAGGAACAGATGACAGTATAATGCAGTCATATATTTCTGAAACACATAATAAACTTACAGTGTATATAACCAGTTGTTCCTATTATTTTGTCCACCTCCTGTGTGTGTTGCATTTACACACACACACACACACACACACACACACACACACACACACACACACACACACACACGCACATCCTGCTAATATCTCCCGATCATCGGTTTGTATCGATCGTCATCTTTCTTCCATCCGTCAATATATTTCTTTAGTGTCACTGTGAGTAAAAGCACATTGGGTTTGTTTAATGACGCCGGTTGCCATGGAAACAGCCTCCTGCTTTACAGTGACGGGGGTAGAGGGAAAAGAAGGGAGCGGCTGAAGGGCTCGGGGGGGGGCAGGGGTTTACTGCATGAGTGTGTGTGTGTGTGTGTGTGTGTGTGTGTGTGTTGTGTGTGTGTGTGTGTGTGTATGTGTGTAGGTCAGGTGTATTCTGCTAAATGTATGTAGAACACTTTGGCTCAGAACCACGTGCACAGCGGCTCCACGGCCCGAGCGAGTGATTCATCCTGCAACGATATGTGATTTGAACTGGTGCCTATAGGAGGCTGATCGGAAACATACCACTGGGTGTGTCCCAGGCACCAGCGTGCAGCGCGTGTGAGGCAGAGGCCCGATGTATAATGCATGAGTTTGATTCCTTTGGCAAGAGAAGCAAGTGTTTGCGATATAGTTCAATTTAACAGCCGGGGTTTTTCCAGCCCTGATGCAGCTTAAAGCAACTAAATGCTGCTTTTATTGTTTAGAGCCACAGACACAGTTACTGGCTTTTAATTTGAAGGTGTAAATTCGACATGTTAGTTAAGGTAAACGCCTCGAAAGGGAAAATACAGAAACCTGGGAAGCAGCTGAAATGTAGCAGGAGATTGTGATTATGTCCTTGTTTATGATTTTTTTTTTTTTTAAATGATTGACCACCTCCATCTTCTGCTTGGCGTGATGTTTGGATTAATGGACCATCTGCACAGCAAGAATCGCTATGTTTCTAATCATCATCACGTAATAACTGAGATTTCATTTTGTGGACCAAACAGCATGCGACCTCTCGGGCTGCTTTTCATATTTGGACCTTTTGTTTATACATTTTTTAAGCTCGTTCTTCTTAAATGAGAGTATATCCTCGAGTTTGACATCTCACAGCCAAGAGCTCTGGCTCCGCTTCGCTGCTCCATCTGCGTTCGTTCCCTCGGCCTCCTCGGTCCAGGCTCGTCTGACCACAGTGTGGTGCAGACTTGCTGCTCCACCACAGTGTGATGCAGACTTGCTGCTCCACCACAGTGTGGTGCAGACTTGCTGCTCCACCACAGAACAGCTTAACAATGAAATCACAGCACACATCTCCCTCCTTTTCCCACCACACCTGTCTGGAAGCCATGTTCCGGATGCTCAGTCTGACAGAGCTGCGAGTGTCTCCGGGATACAGCCGACCTCACATCTCCACGACAACGTCTTCATCTGATTTCCACTTTGAAAGACGCTGACCTGCACGCGGTCGGTGTCGTTACAGCCGCCCCTTGTTAGATAAGGTCACCGATTATGGAATTACGGCCCTGCTCTGGGTGCATGATCACACCCCGGAGTGCACACACCCACCAAATCCCTCCTCCCTTTCCTTTTGCGCTCCACCTCGGGGATTTGAGAAGTCATTCAAACCTTTCTATTTACTCCTGCTCCGTGAAGCGCTCAAATCAATTACCTCTGATATCGTGGGGGCCAACAACAGAAGGAAGGAGCGGAAAGAAAGAAAAGCAGCTTGACTTCCCCCCCCTCTTTCATTTGGACTCTCGATTCATTACCGAGCCTCTACACAGGCTCAGTCTCTCTCCGTGTTCTCTCTTGGCATCGCCTCTGGCACCAGATGAGGCCCCCCCCCCCCCTGTTAACTGGCCCAGAGACCCATCTGTGGCTCCTGGTGCCACAGATCCTTAAAGTGTTGCACAGTTTACCCACGAGTGCTGAGCATTCCTCATGCTTGGTAAGCCCGGGCATTTTCTTCTCGGTCACCGCCTGTATCATGAAGTCACAGAGCACACAAGCTTCCCGAGGCACTGCGCAGCCAGATGAGCTTACTCACGTACAGTCTGTGGTCCCAGTTGGCAGGTGGTACTGAGGCTGTAACCGTGGCAACCCCTCTCTCTCTCCCATAACACTTTAGCCCAGCTATAACAACCCATCCATCCTGCTGCCTCCGAGGCTCTGCACCACTCCACTCTCTGCACGCCGGCATGTATCGCTCCATTTTAATCTAATCTAGCTCGGCTCTCTTCACTCTGATCACGATAATCACCGCAAAGTGTCATCATGATAATTATCTGTATTATCCTCCTTAAATTACTTGTTCAATACGGCAATTAATAAGCGTGTTAAAGCAGGACGAGGGCGGATGTTTGGGGAAGATGAACAAAGATCTGACACAAAAGGTAGATTTGTTTGCGGAGGTGAGATGCGTCACATGATCTGGGGCTTATATCAATAAGCTTATATTAAACCCAACAGTCATGTTTAATGCATTGAGTCGGTTGATTCACTTAATTCATCATTGATAACAATAAATAATAACTAGTATTATGATTGTAATTATTTCATGTTATTACCAGGTTTCTAATCATAATGTTTAAACTTTAATTATTTTTTCATTTGAACTAAATTACCTTATGAAGACGATTACGATTATGATTGTATTTCCATCAATACAAATAACTGTGTTTGATTGATTTGTACTAGGGAGTAAAAACTGGTTAATAGATGTTTGTGGATGTTTTGGGGGTTAAATGAGTTTGTCGACATCAAGAGGTTGTGTTGCAAAAATAATCACTCGATTATTTTTGATGTTTTGGATTCTGTTCATCCAGCAGCGTCACTGGGCCACAGCCAGAGAGAATAACAAAGAATAGTTTGGGGAGGAGACACAAAGAGATGCTTTTGCTTGAAGACTTGAAGACAGAAAGGAAAAACATCTGAGACACAGAGAGAAAAAAGAAACTGAGACTGAGTTCTCACCTGGAACATGACCCTGTACTGCTCCTCAGGCTTTTGAACCACACACATGTTGCACCCCATCGTGACTTTTGACCGCGCCGGTCCACAACCTGCTCCCGATGACCAGCTCTCACACCAGGACTCTCTCTGCCGGGGTCTTTGTCTGTGGAGTGGAGAGTGAGAGCCCCACCCTCATTCGCAAAGGGGTTGTGGAGTGTTACACTTCTTCTCCTCAGAGTAACACGCAGCTCAACCCTGCCGGGCGGTGGATTCACAGTTTAATTGGCTGCGTCACTCTTCCTCCTTCTCTCGGTCACAATTCAAGGGTTATAATCCAGAGTCGATTCGGAGGTGGAGATACTTGTGGAGCTGCGAGTCCGTTTGTTTCTCTCTCCATTGTGTGGGGAAAAAACTTTTAAGTTCTTGTGCTTTTTGTAGATCATCCAGCTTCACGTCAGTCTTATCTTTGAACCGTTTCATAAAAAGATGATCTGTGAACGGGAGCTAGAGAAATGATGAGTCCTGCCGGTTTGTGTCATTAAATCGATGAGGCAGACAAATCGACTGCACGGTCTGGTGACTTGTCAAAAGTGATAAGACATTAACCCTGGGCTTCCCGGCCTTGTTTTACTCTTTAACGTAGAAAACTGCAGGATAGAGCAGGTTCTCCCAGCAGAACTCTAGCTGAACTCCTTCATGTTGCTTTGTCTTCTTCTCACTCTTACAGCACTAAACCTGCAAACAGCTCACGTTCAGCAATGCTCTTTGAACAAGTTCTCTGCAAAACAATGCAGCGATCAAAGAACTTGCCTCAGTCCTGTTTCTACTCCTGCTTTCCTCACTCCCACGCAGAGCTTCCCACCTACTACGCTCTGCTGTCCAGGGTTGCTGAAGGATTTGTGGTGTGTGGTGTGTGTGTGTGTGTGTGTGTGTGTGTGTGTGTGTGTGTGTGCTCTGATAACCTCTCCTCCTGTTAGGACCCTCCTCCCTCCGTATCAATGCATTGTTCAAAAGTATTTCCAAATGCGACTCTCCACGTGGCGAGGTGGGACGTAGGGTTGAGGGTTAGCAGGATCTTTAAGCGCCAGCTGTGCCGCTAAGATAAGCCGTGTGCCAGGGATGCAATTCCAAACTACGTGCACACCTGCACATGCATCACAAACAGGCTGCAACACATGTCTCTTTCAACAACAAGCGTCACTACAGACACAACCTGCCAAATTTCCTGTAGCCGGCAGCGGAGGAGAAGTCCGTTTTTCAAACAGCCTCTCTGAACAACAAGAGACGTGTAAACAGAAAGACGCTCCAAGCAGGAGTGGTTTGTATTTATCTGATCTGTGGTTTGAAATAATGACAAGTATTAGACCATTGATTCTCTGAGCAAGCGCCCACTCAGCACTGTGGCTGTCGACTCCAGGGTGAGAGCGAATGATGGATTATAATTAAATTACTGACCTCCTAAGCAGAGATCAGACACGGCTCTGTCCTGACTATATACAGGAATCGATATCAATGGATCAATTGGATTTGGTGCTCGCCGGGTTATGGGAGAAATCAAGACTGTTAATCACAACCATGAATGTTTGCTTTTTACAATAACGACTAATTTGATTTTGATTCAATGAGGCTCCACACATTCTCTTAATGTTTTAGTTTTCCTCCTGATGTTATAAACACAACCTTTCAGGTGGTATTCAACTCCCATTGGCTCTATCACTGCTTCCCTCCAAGATAACCTGAATTAGACTGGAAACAGAATCTCAGTGTAACTTTCCACCGTCTCCTGGTCTCTGTCCTTGACCTCTGAGTCTCATCACGCTGGATGAAAAAGCTTTTATCTTTAATCCTGCAGCGGGCAACTGGCAGCACGGCCGCAGCTTGACTGTCTTGTCTGAACGCCTCGTGGCCCCGTGCGGTGCCAGCGACAAGGTGTTAGAGCCGCTAATCCTCATTCAAGGCTCGACTACACCTGTATCCTTTCCAGAGGCGGCGTAATCCCGAACTCTGACTGGCTTCTAACCTTCAACGAGGCACAAACACACATCCCGGCTCAAGCCACCTCGATGAGAAGCATGGTAGCTGAGTGAGAGATAACCTGAGAGTCAAAGCAGCCGCTAATCGAGCCACAAAGAGGTGTCAGACACTCTCAGCAGGCGGGCAACTTTCATCCCCTCTCTCCTCTGTCTACTGTAGCACCTATAGGATAGGACATGCTTCCAGGATAAAATACAAGGTGGGAAATTACAAATACTTCCTTAAAAAACCACTTCTATTAAAGCACAGCATATAAAAGGATGTTCTCCTATGGCACAAATTCACGTGTAAAAGTTAGTCCATCTTTAGGGGAAAAGAGAATTCAGCAGTGAGTAAATCCATTTTAATCCTCCTTTTGTCCTCTGGTCATTCAGTTTGAAATATCCACAGGAGGGCATTTGTGCTCAAGAAAAGGTATAAAAAGCCTGGCGAGTATTCCAGGTGGCTGCAGTGCCGAGCAGAGTGCACCGCCGGTCTCAGGTCAGTGATAAATCACCATCAGCACCCTCACAAGATGAGAGAAACCACTGACGGCTGATTGGAGGATACTTCTCGCCTTCTCCCCTTGGGCGCGACGGTAAACGCACTCCCCCACTCTGCAGCGGGGAGGCGGGGGTGGGGGTGGAGGGGGTGGGGGGAGACACACAAAAAAAAGGCGGTTGTTCCCCAGCAGTGAAGGAGCCCTGCTGACGTGTGTACGCTGCACTACTACCACAGCTCCTCTGGATTTCACACTGTATAATCTCTCTCTCTCTCTCTCTCTTTCTCCGTGTCATCCCCACCCTCTTTCTCTCCATTTCCAGGGCTGGGCTGCTGCTCTCCTCTCTAGTCGCCCCATAATTTGTACCCACACCTCATTTGCTACCCTCTCTCTCCCTCCCTCCTTACTCTCTCCCCTCCCCTCCCCCCCCCCCCCCCCCCCCCCCCCCGCCTCCCTCTGCTTGTCTGCAGGCAAGAGAGCTAAGCACTGGAAAGCCTGTGCATACTGTTTGAGCAGGACAGGGCGAGATAACCAGCAAAGCCACATAAAAGTGAATGGAATATCAAGGTTTTCATGTATTTCACTATCAAGACACACAAGCAGGGAATTGGCTCCTTCACCTCGTGGCGTGTGGTCAATCCTGTGTGACCTGGAGTTGCTGTGAGAGGGTTTACAAGGAGGAAGGAATGACAGCACTTCTTTTTCATATCAGTAAAAAAAAAAAAAAGCACTGTTCCAAAGCGGGTGGAGAGCTCCCGAGCGGCCGTGTGCATTCAGATGAGATTCTGCATTGCCACAAAGGAGGGGGAAAAGAGGGAAAACAAGCGAATAACAGGTGTGACAGGACCAATGGGAAGATATGGAGGAGAGCCAAGAAGAGGAGAAATGCAAATGACTGTGTGGGAGAGCAGCGGAGACGCAGAGACGGGAACAACAGTTCTGTGCAGTAATCAAAATGACCTGCTCAGGGGGGGGGGGGGGCATATGGAGACATTTCATTTTAAGTATCAGCCCAGTCTGGTGGTTTGGGGGGGGTGGTGCAGTATTTCTACTTCACCTATTTCCATCTCAGTGCCTCAACCTTCACCTTGCCTAAGTTTTATCAAATTTGAAAAGATCAACTGCTTATGCATCCACCCAGACCAGCAAAGAACACACACGGGCACAAACAAATAAGCCACATCCACACACTAACACTATTCATACCAAAAACCACGCTACATACCTCACACCCTCCACCCTGAACTCTCATCTTCGTCTGCGTGAAGGCCCCGTACATAAATCAGGTAGTTCATCTGGTGACAGTTTCTGGTTCAACAGGCTTACACATATTTCAGAATGCTGCAGAGCCACTAATTCTGGATGCGCCGCACAAACACCAAGACTCGCGCCAACACGTGCGCGCGAGACACATCTTGTTGTTGTCACTCGTGCATAACTCAGCCTCAATCTGTCTGCTTTCATTTTTTTTCATCACAACACAAAAGGTCAGTGTCGTGTAGAAAGCTGGAGATGATCACTTCAAGTCGGACGTGTCCTCTGACTACAGCTCATGTCACGATGTCTTTCCAGCTTAAATACAAGCTCCTGTCATTTGATATTAGCCACAACAGGTTTGTGCACCCCCCCCCCCCCCCCCCCCCCCCACCCCACCTGTGCAAAGGGCAGGTAGTCTGAGGTATGTGGCCCCTACATATCCTCTACCTCTGTGTTTGTCTGCTGGAGATGACTGCACCTCTACTGATCTCTGCAGAAGTCGTGGACACAAACAGAGCAAAAGCATGAGAGACTTTCACATCTCACTGTTCCTGTAATATTCCACAAGGTCGTGTTCAAAATGCACGAGAGGGAAAACATTTTGTCTTGCATAAATGTTAATGGGAAATATTATGCATACATGAGGACAAGTAAAGGAGTTCGCAAGAGCGGCGTTTGACAGAGATTCAGCAGAGAGAAGTTTTTTTGTTGTTGAGGGAAATAAAAACAGAGAGGGAGAAGTGACGGAGCAGAAGAGAGGGATGAACGGGATGGAAGGGATAGAACTGTGTGAGAAGAAAAGAAAAAGGAGAAGCAGTCCTCTGTGTTTCCAATGAGGCCTTTCTTTTCTTTAGAGGACTGAAGGCAGCAGAGCAATGGAGTACTGGTAGAATTTTAAGTGTTCTCATTATTTATTTACTGCTCCGAGGAGAAGAAGAAGACTGCCAGTGAAGAATACAATTCTGCAAGAACCATATTTTGAGCCTTTTTTTTTTTGGCACATTGGTGTGTTTGCATGTATGTGCGCGTGGGCCCGAGACATGACTGCCATCTCATAGCGAGGGCCGGTGACTGACAGTTAATGGAAAAGGACTCCTCACAGCGGCTTCATTCACATTCTGGAGAAGTCGCCGCGAGTGAAAGCCATTTCACAGCGGAAAGGATGAGGGCCAGTGGCCTCAAAGCGACACAGAGACGGCGTATGAGGGGGGCTTGGACTGCGGAGAGAGGGTTAGATGAGAGAATGAAAGAAACGAGGGAAGCCAGCATGTTGACGGAGAGCGAGGGGAAGTGGTAACTGTGTCTAATCGTACTTGAGTGGAGGAAACTTCGGTTTGGCAGAAGTACAGACTTGTTAATTAACTGGATGAGGAAAATAGACTCAAGACAGGAATCAACCCCTGATGTACATCACAGGAGTTTATGAGTGTAGACACCATGATGCTGCTGCTGCTGCTGCTACTGCTAAATGATCTACTCCTGCAAAAACACAGCTATCAAGGTGAACTTAACTCACATTGCGCTGCACTCTCATCTGTCCAAGGGTTCTGATACTGCCGATTACACCATTTTGGTATAGTTTTCTTTCTGAAACTTTAAACGTGACCTGCAGGAATTGAGCTGCGGCAAAGTAAGAGCTCCTGCAGGACTCAGTCCACTGAACCCTGACACTGCACCACCGCTTCTGCACAAAGAGCGGTTCACCTGTTCATTCAAAGTTCGGTGAAGCTTGACTCAGTACGCGGAAACACAAACTGGAGAATCAGTTGTCGTTGTCGTGATCGAGCTGTTGCTGCTGTTGCTGGGATCAACAGTGTCACTCATATTAATGAGGCCCAGCCACAGCTGCTACAGAGCACTGGTCGCCAGTTTACAGAGCTGATCATTTTTCTGGTAGAGTTCAGACTATTGATGCTGTTGGTTTCAAATCAAAACATGAAAAGATTGATAAAGGTGTCCCACAGGATCAATATTAGTCCCCCTACTATTTATTCTATACATTATTCTAGGTTTGAGTAAAGGCAGGACTGAACTCAAGCTGGAGTAAAAACATAAATGCGCTTATTTACAAAATAATTAAGATTTAGTTTTTGCAAGTGGGCTATCAACAACACAGGGTATTAACCAAATATTCATACTCAAGATTTGGGGTCTGGATGTGACCTGTGCAGTGTTTCAGGCTGAGCTCCTGGTAGCAGCTGATACTGAGACAGTCAGGCTGCTGGCTAAAGGAGCAGAGGGTTTAGTGCCGGTAACAAAGGATACGGATGCAGTGTGGCTGATTGTGGCCGAGAGGGCTGAGGTGGAGACAAGCGCTGATGTGTTGGCCGAGCAGACGGAGGGAGCCGGTGATCCTGAACACAAGAGACACACATGGATGGTTAAAGGTCTGTCGAAGCAGTTTTATGACTGGGTTGAATTGAGTGGTAGATTAGAAGTGGTTGATGGATACTGTCTGATTGATGACGGTCGATTGATGCAGCTCAAGTATTGGCCGGAGAATCAGGAGAGCAGAAGCCACGCCCAGTTGAACACACACGCTGACAGGCTCAGCATCCGATAACTAAACAACGCAGACCAAGCACGGAAAACTTACTCCTAACAAATTAATAATATGCAGTGAATGTACAACAATAGCCTTGATTTACCTCAAACACAGGCTTTTCTCCAGAGGTCTGTTCAAGGATCCAACTCAGACCTCACATCATCATAAATAGTTGGGAACGAGGTTAGATTGTAGATTTTACAAAAGACCCTCACATTTAACACCGCACTCGAACACTAGACAGTCTAATTGGATTCTTATGAAGATTAAGAAGCTTCCTCCAGTCAAATACCTTTAAAAGCCATTTACCACAGTGCCGTTAGATTCATTAAAGTCACACAGCCATTGCTCTAGCTATATAACATATTAGCTGTAAGGCCACACTGAGGAAGAATGTTTTCAGGTATAATTTGATTCTAATGTTTTCATCAATACCGGGTTTATTTAACTGCAACAAAGTGCAACCACTCAGTGGAGATTTTGAGTCAGAGCATCATTTTTTTAAACAGAGCTGCACACCATGTACATAACAATGACTTTTTTAATGAAAGTGGAGAGAAAGGACACGGAGACACGCACACGCACTTGAGTGTCGCTGAAGAATTGAATTATCAGTCTATCGCATGAGGCTGACTGGCATGTGGGGACGTGTAAGTCCTCTTGCACAAATTAATGGGTTTTCATGGTCGTCGGGCAGATGGGGCAGGGATGGGAGGGGGTGTTATTCCCTAACGCCGACCCATCACTGTTCTCAAATCCTCACTTATCACAACTCCGTGCCCTCTATTCCCGGCTCTCACTGTGTTTTGCTATCGTGTCACAACAGACTTAGCAGGAAGCAGGGATGTGGGCTGAGGGGAGACAAGAGGGAGGTGAGGGGTAAAAGGGGGATTGACTTTGGAACAGCCTCCTCTCACCTGTGCAGCAGGGATGAGTGTGACGCCGACTGCGAGCACAGATTTCGGTGGATAGAGCTGAGCTTCTTTTGGCCGTCTTTGTAAAAAAAAAAAAACATAAGTGATGAACAAAAGGGAGAAAATGAGCGAAAGTTTAGAAACGGAGGCAAAGACGAGAGGGTGAAGAGAGCATGGGAGACAAGTTCGGCGGAGGAGGAGATTCAGCAGATGGAGAAACAAAGGGATTTGAGTGAGGAGATCACAAAAGAGGAGCAGTGGGCGTTGGTTTGAGTTTTCCAAAGGGAAAGGTGATTACCATGGTACCGTAGGGGAGGAGGACGGCTTAGTGAGAGTGGCCTAATTAATTTGAGAGCTAACACAGGGATACCAATATGGAGTCCTCGTCTCCAATGTCTGGGCGACTGCTCACTCCAGCCTCGGCCTGTAGACACACAGCATTACACATGAATCCACACCGAACAGCATGGGCTGGAACTCGCTGTCGCATTAGCACAACAGGGAGGTGGACGGCGCTGCATCAGCAGTCACGTATAGGCTGCTGAATTAAAAGAAGGCCCAGTGAGCGCTAATTCAATTTCCCGAATTAATATATTATCTCAGATTTGAAAGAATTTAAACCTGCCGGCTGTGTGACGATTTCACTTGTTAGATTCCAGCCTGTTTTCTCCTCGGGCAGTTTTACTATCATAATGCATTATTGTGTCTCCTCCAATCAATGAAGACCGAATATCCTTCAACCAGAAATGTATTTAATAATCAATATCAGCATCTCCCCCCCCCCCCCCCCCCCCCCCAAGGGGCCACATGTGCATGGACACGCATGTGCACACCTTGATGCATTATGAAGAGAAAACGTACAAAACCCCATTAATTCCACTCCACTCCTCCTTCTCCCCCTTAGTGATCTCACTTAATGTGATCCCCAGTGACTGCCCACTCCGTCTAAACGCCTGTTTTTATAGCCACGAGCTTCCATATTATGCTGCTCCATAGCTCAGTGCTCTGGCCGACGGCTGAGCTATCGTTTTCCCAACACAAAAACAATTAAAATTCCCTTCGAATGACTCTTTCAGGATGCAAGCGCTGCAGTACGAGGTTGAAATATGAATATTGTCTAACAAAGCATTGCTCTGAAGATGTTTTTTTTTTTCAAATTGCGCCTCGACTCCTTCACTCGAGGCAAATAATCAACCAAACTTATCCCACCCAGGTGTTTTAAGACAAGCTGTGACTCTCCACCTCCCACACACTCCCACTGATCTGCCCCGGGCTCAGCCAAATCAATACATCATTACCCACTCTCTCCACTTCTTCTCCATCCAGAAAAACCTTTCCTCGCTCCCACTCCACTCTCTCTCTCTCTCTCTGCTCTCCCCTCAAATTCCACACTATTTCATGCTGCTTTCTCCCTTCACCTCCCTCTCTCATCTCCATCGCCTCGGCCTCCTCACCTCCCCAGCCTCTGCCTCTTGCTGAACCCCGGCTCTGATGCTGGGGGTAAAATTGTGAAAAGAGGGGCACGAGGGATGAGACAGGCGGAGGTTAAAGGTGTAACGGAAGAATCGGAGCCGCATCAGGTAGAGATGGAGGTGGCGGTGGAGTGCAGGCGTTGCAGAAACATGAAGGTGCGGCGGCGGTGGGGCGAGTGGAGCAAGGCAGGGAGGAGACGGGGAGCGTGAGGGGGGAGGGGAGCCTGGCTGGCTGTGCGGGTGAAATGAATGTGTAATTGCCTCATAGTGCCTCAACCCTTCACCAGACAATTGAGCGATGGCAGCAGCGACAGCCGCTGGAAGTGGTTTGAGTCTGGGGGCTTCTGTGTTGATGGGTACGCAGAGAGGGCTGTCAATATCAGTGTACGGGTGCCAACACCACCAGGTAACGACAGGCCCATCCCTCACTGCAGGGCGGCAGACGTGGTAAATGATGAGCATGCATGTGTCAGGACTGCTAAAGACAGATGTGGCCCAGTAATCGCAAGAATAAATACTTTAAGCCTTCGTAAAAATGAGTATGTTTCTCTTTTTAAGACCTGGCCTGCAGATATCTCTCATTTGTGACATGTGGAGAGGCACCGTGTCTCTCTCAGCCCTGCCACCTTTGATTAAATGTGGCAACCATTTTTGGTCGAGTCTGTCAAGAATGGCCTTAAGTGCTTGTATGTATGAGCATGAAGGTGTAGGCCCCAAAGGGGGATATGTTTTCAAAGGCTTTTATTGTTTGTTTATCTGTTAGTTTGCGGGCGTTACGAAAAAACCACAGCACGGATTAAAAACAAACATATTTGATGTTTTCTAAAATAAAAAATGAAAGGCAGAATAACATGTTGTTGCTGTTACCTTTGTGACTGAAGGGTAGATGATGGTTCGCTTTCAGTTTCCATCAAAACAGACGACTGGTCGTCCACAGGATCGGCCTTAGGTGAGTTGTTATTTCTTCTTTTCCCCCATTGGCTTCACGGCGGCGCCTTCTTCTACTAAGCTACTGTATAAAGCTTGACATAAAAATGAAATATTGATTTGAATACACAGTACACACGTGGCAAATGTGTCTAGGTGTGCTCTTCTCGACTCTGATAATGACCGTGTGCTATTGTGCTCCATAATTATCCATTTACAGTGAGATTTATTGACCATATCTATTATTTACACTGCTAAAGAGGTCATGCGTTCACCCCTGTCAATTTGTTTATTACTGAACTAATTAGCTGACCATTGCACTTATTTGTATCCTATTAGAGCAGATGTCCTTTTGTTTGTCGTTTGCTCTTTGTCTCTGTTTATCTTTAAAGGTATATACGATTGGTCACTTCTTTGTAGCTGTGTTGCTCATTTCTAAAAACTGAAAAAGAAAAAGAAGCACAGAGAGGTGTTTAAACTGCGCTGTATATTTCTGCTGTTAAAAATAGAGAGTGTATTAGTGACCCACTTGTGGACAAAAACGGTGGCAGATTGGTTTGCGTCACATCTCCCTGTGCTTCTTCTTTCTCCTTGCCGCAGCCTTCACCTAAATCAGGCCAGCCATCCACTCACAGCCCACCCCACCCTCCATACAGTCTTTCTTTCTCAATATTCTCTCCTCAATCTCCTCTTTATTTCCCTTCCCTGTCTTCTCACCCCCTACTTAGAGGGACGCGAGGCGGGGTGAAGATGAGGGTAATTAAAATGGGGATGCTGTGCAGTGAAATGAAGCCAGTACAAAGACACACCTTGTGCCTGACAGGGAAAAAAATCTGAATGTGGATGGCATAAAACTGATTGAGTGCGTTATCAGCCTGCAGAAATGCAAATATATTATTTTAGATTTGTTGTTTTCATCAAATCCTTTGATACATAAAGACATCGATGGTCCACCTGCCTCTCACTTTCCCCCCGAGCTGTAATTGATGAGCACAGCTCCAGGACGAGTGATGAAACAGGTGGGGCAGTGATAGGCTCTCAAAAAGAGAAGTGTAACGTGGTTAACTGCAGGGAGAGGGATTGGCAAACCAGCGAGGGTGCAGATGGAGGAGTCACCTTGAGGCAGGAGAGGGGAAGGAGGGAGGAAAGGGACACAGCGGCAATGCCAACGTGTGTTTCCTTTCAGGTCAGAAGCTTGTAGACATGGAAGATAAATCACAGTCTACTAAATAATAGAATTCAGAATGGTTTTAAAATAACTATAGTGGCGATACTCCTCTCCACAGGTGTTCACTGCTGTTTGCATTCTGTTGGTGGTAAACACTACCGGTCTGTTCGGTGGCACTTAAACGTTGGCGTTGATAGGACACTGGTCTTTCTCTCAGTGGAGCTGCGAGTGGAAATGAAATAATATTGATTTTACTCTCAGAACCGGCTCCACTGATTGATTTTCATTCCGGACTGTGAGGGCACTCCATGAGAAAGTCCAAGCAGCGTTTATCCACAACAATCCAGATGTTCCACAGATGTGAGGTTGGAGCTCTGTAGTGAGATAGAAGCACTCAAACAGGCAAAGTGAGGGAGACGGATTGATAATAGCTTTTCTTACACATCCCTGATTATAAAGTCAAGTAGAGTAAATTTTGACATCAATCACCAGAGTGTATGTCAAACGGTTATTTTATAAAATAGTGTCAAGTGTCATTGTTTTAGTTGTTTACTCTTATTTTGAAAGCCTGAAAGCTGATCAGCACACTGCCTTCTCCACATTACACAACAGTGACATCTGTTGGAGGAACTGTGACACACACTCAGTAGAATCACAGCATTTTCTATCTATCTATCTATCTATCTATCTATCTATCTATCTATCTATCTATCTATCTATCTATCTATCTATCTATCCATCTATCCATCTATCTATCTATCTATCTATCTATCCATCTAGCAGTCCTGCTTGCACTGTACAACATTGTACTAAGTAAAAGTACAAATTAATAGAGACAAATGTACTCAAGCTAAATTGGAAGAACCACATTGACTTTTCTACTTGAGTAAAAGTAATTAAGCACTTGCTGTTCAATAGGTATTAAACGAAAAAGTACATAATGAGAGTGGCCTTTCCCCAAATCCAATTGTTTAGTACTACATCATTATTGCTGAGTCTGACCTCGTCCGAATCCATTTCAGATATATCTTCTTCACCAGTGGCACTGTCTTAAGTTCCCTGCTCACTCTGATTGGATCAATGGACCAATCCCCCTCTGGTTATTGATTAATTTTTTTTAAATGAATTGGAGTAGAAGGAATCGCTATTTGCTGATGGAAGAAAAGAAAAGTACCCCAAAATAAAATCAATAAAATGAAAGCTAAATACTTATTTTTCTTGTAGTGTATTTCCTGATTTGACCTAATTCTACTTTTTATTATTGTAACAGCTGGATCTTGTAGACACTTTTAGAGTTTTCATTGTTTTATTTATGTATTTTACTTGTGTGTCTTTTATTTGTGATGCCACTTTGTTTTTGAGAAGTGGTATGTGAAGAAAGATATTATTATTTACTGGGGTTAGAAAAACCCCAAATCAAATAAATAATGCATAGTAAGTATAAGTAAGAATAAAACTAAATAGACCTGAACTACAAAACAATCAATTATAAACAGAGTGCATATTAAAACACAAAACTAATATCAGGTCATGGAATCTAACTTAACGAAAAAATAAAATACAACACAACCACTTTGTTACCTGATGTTTGACGTAAAACTGTTTAAACCCAATTTTTATTTACCTGGAGAAGCGCGCGCAAAGTTCCCTCCAACCGCCTATAAACAACAGAAGAAGAACAAGAAGAATGCGCGCGCATCTTGGCAGCGGAAGTGAACGCTGGTCGCTAGCTTCCCTTTAGCCTCAGCCGAACTCCACGGTACCGGGGCTGTTTTAAAAACCCAAAAATGTCCGTGTGCTGCGTGTCGGGCTGCCTCAACCGACATTCCTCCAAAAGCAAATTAAAGTTCGCCCGGGTACCGTCCGGGAAGTCGCCGTTCCAGGTGAACAGGAGGAAGCTGTGGCTGCGGGCGATCCACCAAGCTAGCCCCAGCAGCAAGAGGCTGAACAGGAACGCTCGTATTTGTGGCGCTCATTTTATATCAGGTAAGATAATAAAGAGTTTGTTTTCTACACGTGACCAGAAGTTTAAAACCCACTGAAGACAGAACACAGGGCGGGATGCGACACAGACAGTCTGCCGAGCGAACCCTCGTTTACAGTCGCTGTGCTATCGTTCCCTGTCAATCAAATCAAATCAATCAACTTTTAATTGGATTGTCCAAAATTCAGAATCACAATTTGTCTCATTGGGCTTTAAAAGAGTAATGAACAGTAACTGTGATGACAGTATTTGGATTCAGACAGATGCAGAAAGATAAATAGTTATGTTCATTAAATATGGCTGAGATTGAAAAGTATAAACAAGTCGGACATTAAAAGGAAATGGATGGAACAGTGGGATCGAGGAAATCAGGCTCTACTTCAGCTTTCTGAGGAAAGTTGGGGAAATGGGAGGAAGCAACAGAGGTAGAAAGTGAAGTGTGGGCAAAATAATCATAAAGAAATATGGTACAAGACACAGTGGAGGATGGTTTGTTTCACTGGCCCAGATTCCAGTAACAGAGACAAACACTTGTAGTCACACTCAAGAGGAGCTAAAGAAATACTACAGAGAAGTTCAGGGTAATTTAATTGAGTTAGATTCAACAACCGTTCCGATCCACACTCGTTTCCTTCCCTGTAAGTTGTTTGCCATTAAACGCCAGAAGCCCGAGAGGAAGATAACTGGTTTTACAGGAAGATAATGAAGCTTAATCAACGTTTTGTTATGTTTTCGTGTCTTACAGGGGAGGTGTCCCTGGTCCATGACAATGTCGACTTTATTCCCTCTGTGTTCAAATGCGTTAAACGGAGCCCAAAGAAGAACGTGACACGGTAAGACATGTGAAAATCATTATTGGATGGTTTGGTTAGTTAAGATAAATGGGGGACACGATTATCTCGTTGTAGAAATACATGTAAACATACATGTTTAAACCCCTGCAAGTACAAAAAGTGCTGGCATCAAAATCTACCTGATGCAGAAATAGTCAATGTGCATTGTGGTCCTTTTTTTAGAATACTGTTAAGTTTATTAATCAATATAGTTTACTATCATATCATAATTATTGGTCTATTACCTACCTACGTTAATGAGGGTTCATACTTTCACTGATCATTATACATGGAATGATTTAAGTTACTTACTGAAATGAATTAGTTATGTACTGATATCAGAATATCATTCAGTGGAGCCCATACCTCCGCCAACAGGCCCCTTAAACTCAATCAGGCTTTACCGGATTTCACACACTCATAGATATTAGTTCCCTAAATATGCCTGTTTAGGTTTTTTTCCATGAGAAATTAGAAATAGGCTTTTTGCAATGTTAAAGAAAGTGAAGAAAAAGTCCTCGATCCGCCCTTACTTTCAGATCCGCACCAACATTTTATTCCCATCCTGCCACAATTTTTGGGGAATCTTAGTGCACACCATCTCTATTGCATCTTTATTGTTACAAGTACATATTTCACAGATAAACTACATATTCAAATAGTTTCTTCCCCCCCCCCCCCCCCCCCCCCACAGTCTTAAGCCAAGCCTCTTCGGTCGCAGAAAAAGGCGGCGCCATAAAGAAGATGCAGGAGAAGAAGAAATGAAGACTCCACCTGAGGCTGATCCCGTGGACGAGCAGTCGTCTGTTCTGATGGAAACTGAAAGTGAACTTTCACAAGAATTGGAGGCACCGTCCACTCCGTCAGTAGCAAAGGTAACAGCTGTGTTATTCTGCTATTAATGTTTATCTTAGAAAACATCAAATCTCTCTGTTGTATTCTGTTATTATCATGTTAGAAGGCACAAACGTTGGCTTTGGTTGTGACTGTGGGACTTATTTTTCTGCTGTGAATTTCTCTTTTCTGCTGCATTCCTATCGCTCATCTTCATGTTTGTACTTTATAGGAAGCGGAAACATTGACTGAAATGGCTGAGGCTGAAAGAGGAGCCAGCACAATCACATCTCAAACAACCTCCAGCCCAAACAAGACATCCCCGTCAGTACCAGCAGTCAGCCCAAACCTAGACAAGAGGAATCCTGTCGTGCTCTTAAAACCTCTAATTTTACAAGCAGGTGGGTATCGGTTCCATCTGTGCAGCCAGAACCTCACCACTGTAGCTCAGCCTGTAAAAGAAGAACCGCTGGATGAGGAAGAAAAGCCCTGTTCCTGTGGAATTTGTGGAATGCAATTCACAAATCAGACCGGTTTCACCCAGCACCAGTGTGTGAAACCTGAGATGCCCAGCTTTCCGTGCAACATATGCGACCGATCTTTCACTTCATATCATTGCCTCAAGCGGCATAAACTGCTGCATGTCAAAGACGGCAGGAAGTGCGGCAAGTGTGGCGTCCTGTTCTGTCAACGTCACAATCACACCCCATTCCATCCTGCTACTGAGTTTGGAGAGTCCTCCAGTGGCGAGTTGCAAACGGAGGGTAGTGATGTGAATCCAGAAAACGGAGTGCAGCAGAATTCTGACCAAAGCTGGAAATATGGCGCTCAGAGCAACAAGACTGTAAAACCTTGGAGGAGAAATGCTGCAATTGTGCCTAAACCTCCTCCTACTACTACTACTGTGCCCACACCTTCTTGTACTACTACTACTACTGTGCCTAAACCTCCTCCTACTACTACTGTGCCCACACCTTCTCGTACTACTACTGTGCCCACACCTCCTACTACTACTACTACTGTGCCCACACCTTCTCATACTACTACTACTGTGCCCACACCTTCTCGTACTACTACTGTGCCCACACCTTCTCATACTACTACTACTGTGCCTAAAGCTCCTGTTACTACTTTTTTTCTTACACGTCCTATTACCCCTACTACTGTGCCCACACCTTCTCATCCTACTACTACTGTGTTTACAGCTCCTATTATTACTACTACTACTACTACTACCGTGCCTACACCTCCAAACCCTCAACCTTTGTCCAAGACCCACACGTTCACGCCTCCAGCGCCGGGCAAAAGAGTCCGAGCAAAAAAAAAACCTGCCCCTTCCTCTGCGTCGTGTCCACCTCCACCAGTGCCCGGGTGCTCAAGCAACCCAGATACCTCGGCTGAAGCTCCACAACTCCCATCCTCACTTAAGATCTTTTCACCTCAGTACCTCACGTCGGCATTACTTCAGGTTACAAGAAATTACAAGTACATCCTAAGCAAATCAAAGGGTGCTGTGAAGTTTATTAAGGAGGAACCAAGTGAGCGGCCGATCTCTCCAGTAGAGGAAATCGTAGAGCCAGTCCCAAACGGGAGAATTGCTTATGACCTGGAGATTGTGGTCTGATCCAAACCTAGTGGGGGATAAGTTCTGTTTCTCACTTTGAAACACAAGCATGAATCTGTCCTGCTCATTGTGTTACTAAAGACTGTTTTGCATCATAAAGCCAATAAGCTTAGGGTTAGGGTTAACCCACCCTTCAAACCCACTGGGGTTTGGCACCTACTATAACTAAAACATAAGCTAACTTGGGCTTATCGCGAAGGACCTATTGTTATGGTCTAAATTTGCCACCTGTATATTTTGTAATGGTTTTGTTCTCATTTTATACACATCTGAATGTACGACTGCACACTTTCCTTTAATACTTCTATTCTTTGGCATTTGTAGCCTTAACCTGGTTCAGAATCTGATAGATTTTAATGTAAGTGACTGAACTCATGCTGCTATTTTTTTTTATACAACGAGTTAGTTGAGATTCTGTCACTTCTTAACCACTAGTGATGCAAGGCTATGTTCTTTACTTTGTAATAAACCGTTAAGTCTGAGTTATAAACAGGAATGAAAGAATGGTCATTACATGGGGCAACTGGACTCAGTTTTCTAACACATTGTTTGTTTGTTTTTTTATCATAGAAATGTTTTATAAATTCCAGTATTTGAGAGTTCAAATCTGAATGGTTGAGATACTGAGTTAACATGACAAGTTAATTAGCAGGACACTAGCTCCCTGCCTGATGCAAGGCTGATGTTTTATCACTGACACTTCACAACAATTCAAACGTATATTTCAACCCAACATTTTCCTTGACGGACCTTAGAGGCATTAAAGCAGCTGTTAACTTACAAACTTGCTGGTAATACTCTACATTTTCTAATCAACTTCATATTAGTTTAATGAGTTTTCATTTTTATCTGTCTGGAATTTGAGATTTCCGTCGGTCAATCAATAACTTGTTTTATTACAAGTATTTACGAAATTAGTCCTTCGTCTCATGACCACCGTTGAAGCATCGAGGCCAAATTTAATTGAAATTGCAAATGATATGTTTGCTTTACCTCAGCTGATTTTCTATTGGACAAACTGAAAAGTGTCTTAACTGAATGTTTATATGCAGAAATAAAATAACCGTGTGTTTTTTGCTGGGGTTTTGTTATTAGAAGAAATTTGGGGAAATAGATTTACTGGCCAAATGTGTGTTTTTCAAGGTTTGACCAGATGGTGGCCCTAGAAACAATAACTTGGTGCTGTTCTTGGTCATGATGCCCCTTGTAGATTATTAATCTCACCTAAAGGCATATCAAATTATAACTCATAAATCTCCCTCTCAAAAACGGAGACTTATTGCTTGCATAACACAAAATAACAGTTTTATATAATATTTTGATGAACAAATAAACTGCACACCTACAGTAAATACAAGAAAAGCTCAATCTTACTGTCTCTAATGGGTCGAGTACATAGTATATTTTACATACTGTGCTGCTGTTTACAAATGATGAGCTGTGGCAGATGGTAGTGAAATTAAAATAATAGATGAAAAACACAAGGCAGTGTCCTTAAATGAAATGAAATTCCTTGCATATGAACACATTTCCTAAAAAGTATATGCAGAACCGTCACTTTGCTGGAAAACAATATTTCATGTTGGTCTATTGATGCTGTTTTTTATATTTCTAATGTGAATTTATAATAAAAAAATGTATGCAAAGAAAAAAGCAGCTCGTGTGTGTTGTTATTTATTTATGTCCACTGTGCATTTCTCTGCATCTGTCCCCGTCTCCGTCCATCTGCACAACTGCGCTCCTCCCATTGGCTGGAGGGTCCCGGGCTAATGCTGGACGCTCACCCCCGATTGGTCCTTGTCGCCTGTCACTGAAATCCAACGACGTCCGCGATTGGCTGAGGCGCTCGGAGCCAAGCAGCGGATTGGTCGACGCGTTTTTTTTTCTGCGAGGCGTAGCTGACGACGGGCGAGTGGTGCTGAAGCTGTGACAATGGGAGACATCCGGATAAGCATCATCTGGACCGAGTGCGCGTAAAAGTGCACCGGCGGCGCATACGCTCAACTTGGCGCAGAGGGACGAGGGAACGGCGGCTGGGTCCAGGCGGGGAGGAAGCTCCAGCTGCTGCCCGGAGAGGGTGAGTGATCCCCGGGTTAGAGTCGCTGTCATGCCCGGGGGCGTCCGGTTAGCTGCTCCTGAGTGTGGGGGCTGGGGGATCCGCCGGTTTGATGGAGCAGTTGTTCAAGCAGCTTTCTCCAGTGAATTCCCTGCGATGCTTCGGTCTCTGGTCTCAGGCACAGTGCTGCACATGCTCCGGTGTTGATGCATTGGCTTGTTTGACCAGATGTGAGTCCCCTCGTCCCTCTGCTCCACTGCATTGCGGAGAGAGAGAGAGAATAGTGTGTCTCGTGTTCGTCCACATTGCTCTGCAGGGAAACGATCACTTCACCAGTCCAGCGGTCACGAGGCCTTGTTATTGTGCTGTGGTTCTGAGGCTTGCTCCCATCCTCAGATTTCAGTTTGTTCCTGCAAACATGTTTCAGTCCCATGGATGCAATTTGATGGAATCATTACAAAAACACGAAACATATGATCATCATATATGTGCATGCAGAAAATCCTCATTTAACATAATCGTCATTGGAAGTCTTGGCAGCTACTGCATGGATCTGCACAGATTTCTAGTGAGGTGCTTTGCATGCTGGGATTTGAAGTTTGAAGTGATGTGCATCGTTTGACAAGTGAGTCCATCCTCACCTGCAAGCCTCCATATGTGAGATTACCTGCAGTGCACGTATGTTTTACTTTATGTAGGAGCCATGAGTGTAGTCACTGGGAATATATTTTTTCGTAATATTATTAGATATTAGATAGTTATGGTGGAGAGAGGGTGAGTGGGTCGCCACATTTTTTGTTGATGGCTGTCGTAAATTCCTGCACGTTAAATAAACTCGAGATTTCTTTATTATTATACTTTTTCCTTAATAAAACCATCTTTTTGACTGGATTGCAGCGAATATCCCTGAACTGGACCACACTGTACATCCATCGATTTAAATGCCTGTCGCAGAGTTGCTGTTTTTGTTGCTGTAACGTTTTCCTTTCCCTTCCCAAGTCGAGAGATGGGAGCGTTCAGCCGACAGAAGTTCTTCCAGGAACTGGCTCATGGCTGCCTGCTGCCCACAGCTCAGCAGGGCCTGGAGCAGGTGTGGCAGCTGCTGGTGATCTGCCTGCTGTGCCGGCTTCTCTGGATGTTAGGTGAGGGTCCAGTGCCCTGTCGGTGGGATTCAGCCTTCATATTGTCCGTGTCAGCGTAATCACCTCTGCTGCCCTTTTGTTTTTCCTTCATCCTGCCTCATCAGGCCTCCCCCCCTTCCTGAAGCACCTGGGCACAGTGGCCGGAGGCTTCTACGCTCTCTACCTGTTCTTTGAGCTTCACATGATCTGGGTGGTGCTTCTCAGCCTTCTCTGCTACCTCTTCCTCTTCCTGTGCCGCCACTCCACCATGAGAGGCACCTTCCTCTCCATCACCGTGCTCATCTACCTGCTGTTGGGGTGAGCGCCGCCTCGTCTGATAGCTGACAGCTCAGCAGCACGCACGTCAAGCGTGTGTTTGAAGTGAACGCTTCAAAGCCGCCGTTGCAATCTCTCTCTTTTTTCTTTTTTGTGCCGTGTCAAAACTGATTCTATTGTGATTAACAGAGAGCTGCACATGATGGACACCACCAACTGGCACAAGATGAGAGGTGGGTGCCAGGCTGCGACGTTTGACACACGTTCCAGATACAAGCGATAATTTCCCTCTTTACTCGGCATTGATGCTGATTTGATTTGCCGTCATCCAGGTTCACAGATGGTGGTGGCCATGAAAGCCATCTCTCTGGCCTTCGACCTGGACAGGGGCGTTGTGTCCAGTGTCCCCTCACCCATCGAGTTCATGGGCTACATCTACTTCGTGGGCACGGTCATCTTTGGTCCCTGGATCAGCTTCAACAGCTACAAAGAAGCTTTGGACGGACGTAAGCTGGTAAGTGTGAGACAGCATCTCTTCAGTGTGTGTGTGAAGGTGGAGGGGGGGGGGGGATTATTTAAAAGATGGATCCTGACACTAGCTGCTAACTCCCTTTGCTTCCTCAGAGCTTTTCGTGGTTTTTCAAAGTGTCTGCGAGCTGGGTGAAGAGTCAGGTCTGCCTGGTTGTTTCCAACTGCGTGGCACCGTACCTCTTCCCTTATTTCATACCTGTTTACGGAAACAAGCTACTACGAAGGTGAGTCTCTGTTCAGACCCGGTGTTAACATCTGTCCTGACTGGTCCGATTTCAAGTGGTCAAAGTTCAGGCCTGAATGCTCCCAAGTGCGTCCTGAGATCCGATCACTCAGACCACATTCGGAGGTGGTCTGGGGCCACGTGTAAAGCACCACCTCCCAGAGGGGGCAAAAGTACACACATTCTTTACTCATGTAGACGTTCAGCTAAAAGTATAAGAACTGATTAAACCTCTTTACTCGAGTGAAAGTACAAAAGGCTATTTAACTTGGATCACTTATCCCTCATGGATTAAACCCATCCTTTCTTTTTTTTTACAGTAAAAAGAGGAGGAAGATCAGGTAATTTATTTGTCTGTGACTCTGAACATACCCGACACGCTGCCTATCTCATTTTCATCTCACCATTTCATCATCTTTACCTGCACGTATGCATCCACATCATCACCCCCCCCCCCCCCCCCCCCCCCGCCCTCTGTGCAGCCACATGTGCTCCAGGAACATCTGTCTCGAGACGTAGACCCTCACATGGCCAGTCAATAAAAGAATCGTATGAAATGATATCTGTATCACTGACATTAACTGCTGCATCTTCTCTCCTCACTCTGCTGCTCCTCAGAGGAACACTGGCAAAGTATGTGTTTTCGTTTTTCTCTAATTCAGTCATTTATGAAGTTGGAACTTATTTGAAAAGTGCAACCTAATATCTGCCTGTTTCTTCCTCTGTTAATGTCGTTCCATCAGGTGGTTGCTGGCGTACGAGAACACGATGTCTTTCCACTTCAGCAATTACTTTGTCGGGTACTTCAGCGAGGCGACCGCCACTCTGGCTGGGGCGGGCTTCACCGAGGAGAAAGACAACCTCAAATGGTCAGAATGTGTATGTGTACTATGAACAATAAAATGTATTTCTCTTATTCACATTCGTAATCATGCTTTATCGTTTGTTTTGCAGGGACATGACCGTGTGCAAGCCCCTGAGTATAGAGTTCCCCCGGTCGATGGTGGAGGTGGTGACGTCCTGGAACCTGCCCATGTCTCGCTTCCTGCACACCTGTAAGTTACGACGCTTGAAAATGTGCAGCAGCTGGTTCTGCTTTTCGTTCTCATCACGATTGGAACCGTAATGGCCTCATTATGGACTCGCTCTCACCATAAGCCTGATGCTCTCGTCTCGCAGATGTTTTTACGAGTGCTCTCAAATTTGGGACCTTCTCTGCCATCATGGTGACATACACAGCCAGCGCTCTTCTGCATGTGAGTACCCGTGACAACCATTCGCAAAGCAATCAAACCCTGTGCTGCGAAACGTAAAGTGTCTGTGTTTTTAACGAGCGGATTGTTTTAATCCTGCCTCCTGTGTCTGGTTAGGGTTTGAGTTTCCACCTGGGTGCAGTGCTGCTGTCCCTGGGGTTCATCACGTACATCGAACACGGTGAGAGCTGTGCCTCCTCACGTTGCCTCTTTTCCACATTAGAACCTTTCCATTTCACGAAGGTGCTTAGCTTTGCTGTAATGGTTAATTGCGCCCACCATTACACAGTGTTTCTGTTCACCGCAGTGCTTGTAGTTTATCTCTCGCGGTTGGAAGGGGAACTTTTCCTCGAGCTTCATGTAAATGTTTTGGTCCTGTTTTTTTTTCTGTTGCAGTGTTGCGGAAGAGGCTCGCAGCCATTTTTAACGCCTGCGTGCTGTCGAAGAAGTGCCAGCCAAACTGCACCCATCGAAACAAAAAGGTATAACGCACCTTTCTCCTCCTTCTCCTTCGTGCTTTATCACCTCTCACTCATCATCAGCAGTGGGCTCTTCAGTCGAGCTTCAGTGTTAAAGGATTAGTTCTGCATTCTTGTAAACGCACTTATTGTTTGTTTGCCGAGAGTTTGACACGACTAATGCAGATTTATGGTCTTTGCATAGACTCAATAAATCTGCATCACTGTCTATTGCACTACACTGCAATCATTATATTTTTCTTACTTAGATTTTTACTAAGAAACCTGGTATTCAAGTGGAAGGCAAAGAAAGAATTTCACTGTACAGGGACTGTAGATATGACAATAAAGGCTATGAAGCACGTACTTCCTCCGAGGCCCAGCAGCTCCTTACAGATCAAGCTGCACCAAATCACAACCTCATAGATATCAGCTCCCTCCGATTTCTTTCATGGAAGAAAGTGAAAACAAATTCCTTGATCTGATCTGGATCCACACAGAATTTAATGGGTTCTTTCCCGACCGGCACCACATCCCTCCACCAAGTCTGGTCTAATACTACTGACTAACCTTGGTGGAGGTAATGAATGAGACTATCAGCGTAGCTTGGCAGAAAGAGTGTGAGCAGGAGGAAGCAGTCTGGCTCCGTCCAAAAATAACAAAACAAAAACACCTTCCAGCACAAAACTCATTAATGAACATGTTATATCTCGATTGTTTAATCCATACAGAAACTGTGGGCTGGTTCTCTCGGCCAAGAGCCAAGCTTTCCCCTTTATCCAGTCCTCATGCTAAGCTAATCTCATATTATTATTCTAATTCACTGTTTATCAGTTTTATAATTCGGTCCAATTTATTACTAATTTCAGGATTTGTTTTTCTGTTTTTGTGAATCCCATGTCTCATGCAGCGTGAATTGAAATCTCAGCTCCCGCCACAGGACTGCAGTGTTTTACCTGGTTTGCTCTCATTCCTGCAAATGGCCACGGTGCCGTCAGCGCTGGCACTTGTGTTCAGAGCAGGAGGTGCTCAGAGGGGGCCTCCCTCGTAGACCCTCTGGCCTAGTTAGCATTCGGAAGCTGTGCTCTCTATTTTTACCCTTCTTCTCGAACACAAATATGAGAAATAAATGTCGTGGCAATTTCTACAATCCCACTCTACCAACGAGGAACGAGACACAATTCTCTTACAGTATTGTCACACTTTAATGCTCAGAGCATGGTGCATACGACAAAGGTTAGTTTGTAATATGCACACCGATGGGAAACAGTTCTTTGTCTTTATACATTTGGCTCATCCCTCCCACTCTGGTTGGGGTTGTTACAAAGTCAAAGGTCAGGATCTTCTGATGACATGAAAACAACAATGCCTTAGTTAAAGCAATCAGGCCAAGATTCATTCAGTTGTACAGGATACAGCGTGATCAAGGTTACATTGTATGAGATTCAATCATGATCAATCAAAGGGGAAATTAACATGATCATATTGTGGTCAAAATGTTACATTTCCCTTACAATCCCCCCTTTTGATCATGTTGGATCAACGCTTAAAGTAAACACTTTATAAGGTGGGGGAATCCCACTCTGTCAGGGCTTGACCGATTGAGGTTACTTCAGTTTTGTGTCAAGATCATCAACATTAGATGGTGGAATCCAGTCTGGGATAGGGAAGAGGTCATTTGCATAGCAGTAACAATGGCCTCAGTGCATTCTTTGCGAATCAGACCAATCATACAAGTGATAACAGAAATAGCAATTATGTGGCTAGGATCCTGTACACATAAAGAAACATTTGACAGAGGATGCACTCGCAGAGGAAGCCAAGCGACTGAACAGTTGCGGGCTGAGGATTTAGCTGAAAATATAGGCTTTGAACAATTACGTACATTAAATCCTAAGAACATTATTTGGGTTTGAGTTTTCCACGGGGCTATCCACACTCCTGCCATGATGCTATAAGTATATTCTGGATTACTTACTGGCCAGCATTCTGTCTCATTGCAGCTAGCAGGCACAGCTAGGAATTCTACACGATGTTGGAGCATTGCATGCACAATGGTCTCGGACTTGGATATTTTCCACAGTACTGCAGTTTTTAACTCACTTGGTCTGTGCGCTCTGTTAAATTCTGATAAGATCAAATAAATGATGTCCATTTCACTGTTGGCCCTGGAATATAACAGTCTGAGAAAGTCTCTATAATTTTGGCAACTTTAAATACTTTAAGGTCTGCTACTGATATTGGTACAGGCATTACCATAGGTGTCTGTGATGATGTAGGTAAATGTTGGCAGATCCAGCAATCAGAAATGTTACGGGCAGTAGCCCATTCTTGCATCATAGTGATGGCTAAATTGCTTGTATTGTTGATTTGCAGGAGGTGTGGACTTTGTTGTATTTTTACAAATTTGTGACTGGTAGGTCGTTCCTTGTCTTTTTGACACCAGATTACAGATTGTTTCAGATATTTACTTGTGTTGAGATCTTTTAGTAGCACAATGGAGCCTTCTGTTCCGCATGTAGTAATTTGATAGTGCTTGATGGCTATCTCTATCACAATACAATTGGGACCACAATCGTAAGGATTAATATTGTACGGCAACATGTTGTTCGTTCAAGATCACGGACTGTCTCCCCAAAGGGTGCTGGAGTCTGTAGTCAGGCATTGATATTTAGCCCTAACCCTCCCCTTTTTTTCTTTTTTTTTTTTTAGTTCCTTCCGTCTTCTTTTGCTGTTTCTTCCTTGGTTTGCAACAGCTGTTGGTTGTTGGTATCTTTTTACACCTCAGTGAGAGCAGCCGTCTTTTTTCTGCTTCTGTTCCTCGTCTGTGAATGGAGCGGGACTCTCTCCCTGGGCCTCCGTCTCAAGTGGCGGCACCTTTCTGCAATGGCTGGCGTGTGTCCCGTGGTTCTTTCTTTCACATTAACCGCTGTAGGTTATCAGCACCCAGTCTCCTGGTTTCAGGTTATGCAACTGGCCCTCTGCTGGTTGCGGGAGTGCTGCTTTTACCTGTGTGTATAAGGCTCAATATTTTGGTTAAGTTCACACAGTAACTAAGCATCACATCTTCTAGGAGTTCTGAGTTGAGGACTTGATTTTCTTGGGGGAGGGCCATTCCAGTATTCATAGGTCTGCCTGGAAGAATTTCAAATGGCGACAGACCTGTTCTGGCCCTTCCCCTCCCTCTCATGGCCATTAACACTACCGGTAGTGCTTTTATCCATGAGAGTCCTGTGTCATCACAGCATTTGACCAGTTTGTTTTTAATTGTTCCATTTTCTCTTTCAACTGCTCCACCACTCTCTGGATGATAGGTGCAATGCTGTTTCAGATTGATACCTAAAAATGTTGAAAGTTGATTATTTACAAAATGAGTTCCGTTATCACTGTTGATGTTATGTGGGATTCCCAGTGGGGGAATGATTTCTCGCACTAACACCTTTGCCACTGCAGAGGCATCTGCTTTACATGTAGTGAAAACTTCAACCCATTTAGAAAACATGTCAACAGCCACAAGACAATATTTCTTTCCTTCACATGGTGTTAGTTCAATGAAATCTATTTGCAAGTGATCAAACGGTTGGCCAGGGGCTTGTATGTCCTGGCCTCTTGTAGTGTTGCTTGTCAGACAAATTAAACATTTCGAAAAAAACATTGTGAGTAATTTGTGAAACTCGACAATTTTCAATAAAAACAAAAAACAAACAAAACAACAAATAAACATTTAAACAGACATGGACGGCCGTCCTCAGATTGACATACATTGTTAACATATGTACATTCAGCCCTTTTACAGGCTGCTTTCTCTATGTTGTTTAGCATGGCTCTGTGCTTCTGCTAAATCTGTGAGAGAAAGGCAAGAGGAGTATCAATCAATTGTGACATTTACAGTATGTTGGTTAGTTGTGCCGCTTCCTTTGCTGCTGTATCTGCTTGAGCATTACCTGTTGAAACAGAATCACTTTTAGTGTGAGCTTCACACTTACAGACAGATATCGCTGTAGGGAGTAAAATGGCTGTTAATAGAATTAGGTTGTTGCTCTTAGCAAAATAGAAGATACAGAATATGGCGTTAACAATGTGACCTCTTGATGTCCTTTCTGCTCTTAGACAGAGAGGCTGACCCAATGCCAAGCTATCAAATTTTTTGGAGAAATACGCCACTGGTCGTTGTACTATACTGTTGTCATGAAACCCCCTGTCTCATTTACAGTCTGTGTAAATGATCTGTTTTGATCTGGTAGTCCCAGTGTAGGTGTAGAAGTCAGTCTGTTGTAGCTGGGTAAATGCTGTGTCAGCGTCTGTCGTCCACGTCAGGTTGTCGGTTGGTCTCAGTCCTTGGCCATGCATAACATACAAGAGTGGAGCCTCCAGGGATGCATAATCACAGATCCACTGTCTACAGTAGCCTGTCATCCCTAAAAATGACATTAATTGTCTTTTGGTACGCGGTTTTGGAATCTTGAGGATGGCGTCCACTCGTTTTGAGCTCAATGTTTTACCGCTGCTAGAAATTTTGTGTCCTAGGAAAGTTACACTTTTCTGGACAAATTGCAGCTTAGCCAGGCTGGCCTTGTGGCCCTGGTCTGCAAGATATTTTAGCAATGCTACTGTGTCGACTTTACAGGCCTGTTTTGTTGGTGAACAAATCATCAAATCATCAACATATTGTATCAGCGCGCTTCCCACTGGTAACTACAAGTCCTCAAGACTTGCATATAACACCTGTGAGTCGACTGCAGGGGATTCCACAAAACCTTGGGACATACATCTAAATGTATATGATTTGCCCTGGAATGTGAAAGCAAACCAATACTGAGAGTCCGGATGAACTGGGACACTGAAAAATGCATTAGCCAAATCAACAATTGAAAAACCACGTGCTTTCTGGTGGAACCAGAGAAACTTGTATATTATCTTTCTTTTTTAAATTTTAATGCATTTAATAAGCATTCTTACTGGTGAGTGTGCACATGGAATGATGACTCCAGTTTTTACCAGGTTTTTAAATACTGGTGTTATCCCTGCTACTGCCTCTGGTTTGAGTGGATGTTGTGTTTGACATAAACGGTATGTGCTCTTTGGTGTCACATTGAGAGGTTCAGTCCCTTTAACTAATCATCATTTGCTTTAGCTAGAGACACATGTGGTGATGAGTTATGTATATTAAAGAATTTGGCTACTGCGGGGGTCAACACAACAGTCAATGTGCACATTCTATTATTGTAATACACCCAATCACTAGTAATAAAATTGCTTTCTTTATCTTCCTGGAACCAGCTTTTTCAAACTCTGTGTCTGGTCCTTCACTAACTGTGGCTGTGCAATGTAAATCAGATGCTTGCATGATGTCGTGTGTGTGTGCTATTTCAAGCAGATCTTAGGTTATGTACCTGGGCCCCGAGGGTAACAGGTCCCATTGGTATATGTACAGTGGCTTACCATGATCTGGTTGTACATATTCACCTGGGATATCTCATGTTCTGTTAACTTGAACCCCTTCCTCTGTTCAACATTTACTTTTTATATCCCCATCATGTTTTGGTAACAGACAGTGGTGTGGTATATGATTATTTAATTGTGGTGCCTGATGCCCCAACAGTGAAAATATATATACCACTCAATTTTGGAAGATAATTTGTTTTATGGCCCCAGAATCAACCAGAAATGTGATATTTTGCCTGCTACCTGTAGAGTTATTTCAGGTAAAACTTCAGATCCACTTGTTTTTTGTCATGTTAAACAATTCTTTGTAATGTTTGTACGTGTATGTGGTGTTGGGGGTGCGTTCACCTGAATCTGGAGTCTCCTCCGCCTCTGCCGCAAGCCATGCCTCATCCTCTGTGCAGTCTCTGGGATAAGTGAAAAAGAAGTCCAGTGGATCCCCTTTTCAGCCTTGTTCTGTTACAGTCTCTCGCACAGTGGTCAGGGCCTTCTGGTGGCAACATTCAGCTGTTTTCTTTGAAGACTTTCCTCAATCTGACCACCTATTCAGCAGGCTGTTCTCATAAAGTCTCTCCACATGTCCGCGATACACAGCATCTGTTCTCCAGTCATAGCGCATGTCTGTCTCTGGCCAGTCTCCTTATACTTTGCCCCATTTCAGTTTCATGCTGTGGAGCAAGAGATTTCTGGTTTCTCTCAAATTCTGCCTTTACTGTTGTACAATTTGGGCCAGTACTTCAACAACTGCAGCCCCTCCTTGTGTAGCTATGTCTGGCAGTTCACTGGAAATTCAGCGCATCTCCTCTGGTGTCCAGGCTCTGTATACGTACATCACTGCATCGCCGTCTGCTCTTGGATTAGGCACCTCAATCATTGGGAGATTGTGGACGTCTCGTGCTCTTGTTCTTGTGGATGTGGGACTGAGTCTGTCAGACCCGAGACTGTCTTGTGCCGCGATGGTTGCAGCGGCCTTACTATGGGGTTGGAGCGGATGCTGCGCCTGATTTGGTGTTCTGTTGCGGCCGACTGTACTTGGATGTCTCGGTATGAGATAGCAGGCTGTTGGTTCAGGTGACTCTGATGTGCGGCTGAGGCAGGGAGGAGATCCAGCTTCTGTGAATGTGAGAGCTGAGGACATTGATTAGTTTCCCATCCCCTCCCTCTTGCGCCCCTGCTCACTACTTTGTTGTCTGGTTCTTTTCTTTTTTTTTTGATTCACACATCTTAAATGCTATATGATTTATTTTGGTTTTACCCTTTATTTTGTCATATATCCCAATTTATTTTGTAGCGTCTGTATATGATTTATACTAAAACTACCATTCTCAGAAAATTCTAACTTTCCTACCCACAACAGAAGCTGTTTACAGGAGTCATCACCATGTTTCTCACACATCATTTTTGCACATCCCATTAGATCAGAAACTTCAGTAAAAGGTTTGCTACTAAGTTTCCCCATTTCGATATTAATTCGCAGTCACTCACTTACCAGCAAACAGAGATCAGACATGACATTCATTGACATTATTCATTATTTCCTTTATCAATGGGTCGTCACCCCTAAGTAATGTCACTCTACCTCAGACGTCACCCCGTGGTCTTCAATACTGTATCCTCCTTGAAAAAAATTTTAGATGCCGTATCGAAATATCTTCATTCCAAGATCTCACAAGCGGCCTCTTGTCACCCTGGGAGTCGATTACGACTTGCCCTCAGGAGACGTAGACTTCTGGGTCTTGGGCAATTTAGAATCCCCTCACCGACTGCGCGCAGATTTACACTTGGTCTTGAAAGTGGTTTGAAGCATAAATGAGTTAGGCATCCCGGACGAGCCCCCAAATTGTCGTGGCAATTTCTACAATCCCACTCTACCAACGAGGAACGAGACACAATTCTCTTACAGTATTGTCACACTTTAATGCTCAGAGCATGGTGCATACGACAAAGGTTAGTTTGTAATATGCACACCGATGGGAAACAGTTCTTTGTCTTTATACATTTGGCTCATCCCTCCCACTCTGGTTGGGGTTGTTACAAAGTCAAAGGTCAGGATCTTCTGATGACATGAAAACAACAATGCCTTAGTTAAAGCAATCAGGCCAAGATTCATTCAGTTGTACAGGATACAGCGTGATCAAGGTTACATTGTATGAGATTCAATCATGATCAATCAAAGGGGAAATTAACATGATCATATTGTGGTCAAAATGTTACATTTCCCTTACATAAACCACTCTCGTATAATTCTTTCCCTTGGATTTAGACACAAATTGTAATAAGATGGTTTAATGCCAAAAGAAAATTTGAAGACCTTAAAATACTGCAGTCCCTGAGGTCTGTCTTCTGCTGTCAGAAGATATATTTTAGGAGTTTACTGACACGATGCCCAACAAATGTCTCTTATGTTATGTTGGTTACACAGATCAAGAGCAGCAGGGAGCGGAAATAATGATTTATTTGAAGCAGAAGCAGCCGGCATGGACTGTACAACATGTTCCCTGAAAATAGTGTTTCAAGTATTTCTCATCTCTAAAAGTAAACGTTAACTAAAACACGTGCAAGAATTAAAGTTAAAGTTTGGACATTATTTATATTAGGATATTATGCTCAGGTAACTTGCTTCTTCAAGACCGTGCAAGAAGCAGATTGAGACTAAAGATTGTCAGGTCCTTTATGAGAGAAAACCCCACACAGGCATAAAAACCAATATGTACGTCTCTCCCTCTGCAGGAGCTGTGGGTCTATATGATCAACATAGCAT
Organism: Reinhardtius hippoglossoides; assembly: GCA_006182925.3. Taxonomy (NCBI): domain Eukaryota; kingdom Metazoa; phylum Chordata; class Actinopteri; order Pleuronectiformes; family Pleuronectidae; genus Reinhardtius; species Reinhardtius hippoglossoides. Next base: position 22,753,090 of record CM031675.1, on the reverse strand, counting down.
TCGGCGCCTTGGCAGTACTCCACCTGACGTACCTGGGCTCTGTGTTCAACTCCAGTGTGGACTACATGGAGGAGGATGAGGTAAGATCAGATAAGACTGTATCGATCCCCTGAGTGGAAATTCACAGGTTGCAGCGGGGGGTGGGTGGGGGGGGTGTAACAGTCTTCAGAGATAAGAAACAGATAAAGAAAGTCTGAGTATAATTAATAGAGCAGAATGAAAAAAGGAAGTAATTGCAAAGGAAACTGCAAATGTATATATGTGTGTGTGTATGTGCAGTTTCCTATTGAGGGGAGACATGTGTGTCACACTGAAGTTGAAGGTCACCACATGTTTAGGTGACTATATATATACAGCCTGTACCCATAAAATGTACAGCACCCTATGTGGCCTGGACATATGAAATGCTATATAGCTGTGGTATTTATAGTTCAGAGTAGGGACGTGTACTGCGACGTTATACAATGATGAGTGGCTCTACTTTAGTTCTAAATCCGCTCATAAAGTAACAACAGATGAATTATGAATCCTGTTTTCTGTAAAGATGTTTTTAATGGAAGGTGTAAAGAAGAATGTTCAGGGTCCTATTCATCTTACGTTGTGTGTACCGCCCCCTGCAGGACGATATCACCCATCATACCATTCAGAAGTGGTCCGAGCTGAGCTGGACGAGCCACTGGGTCACGTTCGGATCCTGGGTACTGTACCGCCTGGTTCTCTAATAATAGGAGAGCAGTGAACGGGTGGGGAAAGCAATAATGAGAGACAGAGTCAGGCTGGTTCTCCACTTCTGCACTGTGACTGTATCCTGCATCCCACCGGAGAGAACGGATTCAAACCTGCAGCGACGTTGGCTGGTTCATCTCTGAGTTAAACCTGCCGGGGACTAGTTTTGATAACCACGAAACGTGAACCCCCGCTCCTCTCCTCGCCTCCTTGTCCCCACATCGCCTCCTTTTTTGTTGTTTTGTTTTATCTGAGCTGCAGTTATCGAGCCGTCGTGTTGTGACAGCAGTTACCGATGTCTCACTGTGAGTCACGATCAATACCTATCAGCATGGAGGAGATCGGCTGCTCCTTTCTGTGGACGCACGATAGAGCCCGTTATCTTTTCACCACGGGCCGCGGCTGATGTCCCTCCGGGTGCGGTTTCCCTTCACCTCGAGGGTTTTACAATCATTAGTTTTAGGTTTGAAAGGTGAATTTGACTGTGTTCTTATAGTCAACGACAAATCCCATTAAAAAATAAAATGGCACATCTCTCAATACGGCCCAGAGCCCCGAGCCTGTTCACTCCACTTTGGTTTTTTCTAAAAGGGTAAATCGTTTCCTTAACAGCTGGCCACTGTACTTTTCTAGCAAAACATAACCCGACAGGATTAAAAGAGATTTCTAAGGAACCATTTCCAGCTAAAGATCGATATGTTTGGTGCTCTGGTGACTCTGGAGGGCTGCAGAATTTGAGAATGAGCGATTTGTGCTTCATCGCAATGAAAGAATCTGTCACCCAGTGTGACTGTGGCTCATTGATGTTCTACACAACAATGGCAGATTAATAATTCATATCAAACTGTGACTGCAGAAACAACACCGTCCACAGAGTCAACTCATTGTTGGATTTGTCCTTTTTTTTTTCTTGGGATTTGCTTGCCATTAGAGAAATAGAGATTATCACCACGTTTATCCCTTAGCAGAGCTTGTCTCTTCAGCATGTGTACGAGAAAGATTTTACTTATGAATAAAAAAATGTTTAAAAAGCACAGGTTGTTGTTGTTATGAGGCAGCAATTTTTTTTTTATCACCAATAATAATAATAATGACTTCCCCCCTTTTTGTGAATTTGAGATAAAGAGAAGTCATCAGTAAATCTATGAATTCATCTTTGTGGTGCGGTTTCCTAATAGTGTTTGTATTTTGTTTTGTGTTATTTTTCTTAGAGTTAAACTTAGTCTTACTTGTGGTTGTGAACCAAACTCTTTCACTCTTCAGTATTGAAAATGAAAGGTTTAAAATCCGGCTACTGCACATGTGTCACTGTCGAGCAAACGTTGTTTAAACCTCCCTTCCGGCTTCATAACACAAGATTGAATTATACATGATATGAGAATATTTATCCTCACAGTGCAGATTTTTATGACATTGCTGCTTTCACTGGTGCGTTTGTGTAACTGATGAAGGAACCTTAGCGTCTGTATCAGATTGTGATTCTGTCTCTTGTCTTTCTTTAATTCAGAACGTCAAAGGATTCGCTTCTTGACTGAGATGTAGTGTTTTAGATCAGAGCCGGGATGTTCAGTCTCTGCCGACCGGATTCCCCTCAAAGTGATTTAAACGCTATTATAACATTTACTTTCAGATTTGTTCTCCCTGTAAATGTGAAGGCACTGATACACCTGTGATATTTTTTTATAAAATTTTACATGAAACCTTGTTTTTTGCCGTCTTTGTGTTTTGCATGTGTGAAATGACAATGCACACAGGTCAGATACACCAAGACTGCTGTAAGAAATAGTTGTTTATTCGAATGATCATTATTTACAAGAACAATGTGTGGACTGTTAGACAGTCAATTGTGGTGTTAGGGTGAGTTGGGGGAAGAATTGCAATCATCCGGTTAAACCTGGAGTCTATTTCTGAACATCCAGTAAGCCAGAGTGGACAGTGAGGGGGGGGGGACAGAGGTTGAACAACAGATGGTGATGGATGGAGATTGGGTTCACTTTCTGCCGTCTGTGAGAGGTGAACAGATGCTGTATCGGGAGGCCGCACACAAGAGGCCGGTCCGCAGGCCTGTGGCGGGGGGGGGGGGGTGCACTCAACCCTGTCGGCCCCGAGGACCCCCATGTTTACGACGGCAGGACCCCAGCAGTGTCTCCAAAGCCATCTTCACAAACGCCTGGAAGTTATTGCTTCTCTCCCTTCGGCTGTCCTGCGAGGGGACGAAACACAGACAGATACCTTCACTGGGGACATAGAAAACCACTGCACCGCACCTCCACGCCGTGTGCATCGTAAATCACAGGGTCAAATAAGAAAATGAAATGCTGTTAAAAAAAAGTCCAGTCAGTTCATATAAATGTTTACCTCCTTGCTTTTTGTTATCATCTCCTTTCTGATCAACTTTCTTCGGCTGCTCTTTAGGACTCTGAGGTTGCTGTGATATCAAAGCAAATATAGATGAAGCGAAAAAACATTTATAGATTGAGAAAAAGGAAAAATCTGATTTTACATTAGAAAGGATTTTCCTACCTTAGTAGTTGACTTCTTGTCCGATTTGTTACCTGGAAATGGAATAAAAATTCAGACACATGTCAAACATTTAGAAGCGATTATCCAGATACATTAAATTCTCTTATCGTGTATTTATCATACAGATAAATGAAAGAACACAAATGTAGAATTAAATTTGCGTCTAAACATTACTTACCTTTTGTTCCCGGCATTTTGGCGGCTCTCCAGAGTCTCTGTGCTGATTTTTTGAGAATGCTGTGCTTAATGTGCCGTTCAACTCGGTCATTTATGGCCCGTGCTGGTGAATGGCTCGGTCACTGGGGCCCCTTCGAGAAAGAGCGCCCCGAACAAGCAAAGAGCCCCGTCAGCTGAGCAGCGCGGCCCACAGCCCTGCAGGTCTTTGCTGAGCCAGGCGAAACCTCCGAGCTGACCTTGTAATACTGCCATTGTGAACCCACTGGAACTGTGCGTCCACCTATTGTCCGGGACAAGACAGTGTTTGCATCATGTTACATTGATGGCGATGGTGTGTATTTTAACTTGTTTTAATATATATATATAATGTCAGCGGGGTTATGGATAACATTGATATTTCAAAAAGAAGGTTTTATTGATATATATGAGTTTACTGAATCAGTGTTCAGGATTGTCAGCACTATCAGAGGAGGATTAGAGCGGAGATTGTTACATGATAATCAAATATACAACATATATCAATTTCCCAGTGAATAATTCACGGATCCTGACGATAATTACAAGTAAACTGAATTATAAAATTCTAAACTGTGAGTATTACATTTGAAGTGAATGTTTTTTGTCTTGCTGCCAAGAGACGGATGAAAACACTGGTATCACTCTCATACATCTGCACTGATATGAAGCAAATAAAAAGTTATCTCAGCTTAGTTTTACTTATTTTATCTTAGCCTAGCGTAAGAGCTGGATATTGGGGAAACAGAATCCCCAAAGTCCCTGCGACCTGCCAAGGAATAGTCCAGCACATAAAAACACAATAAACCAAGACTCTATCATTTTTACATTTTTACACAACATGTTAATTGATGAGTTTTATAAGTGCTGGAAGGTGTTTTTGTTTTGGACGGAGCCCGACTGTTATATCATGCTTCCAGTCAGTAAGCTGAGCTGCTTCAGTACCTCTGAAGGTTATGTTTTCATCTGTGTTGCTTTAAAAAAAATGTATTATTAATATTTATTTATAGTTAGTCAGCAGTATTAGACATTTTCTCAGTTTTCCCTGAGAATAATTCATAGATTTAGATGAAGGAAATCAGGCCTTAGACATATATATATATATATTTTTTTTTTATACTCAGCATTTTATGTTTAATTGTTTTTGTTTTTATTCTATTGCTTATCTTTTATATTTCTTTATTCTCTTGTCTACCTCACTCTGACCTGTTGCTGTAACAGCTGAATTCCCTCGGTGTGTGGATCAATAAAGTTTTATCTCATCTTGTATTTGCTTTACTCAGAACCATTACATCTGTTAGTCTGCGCCTGTGAATAATGTATAATTATAAAGTATAAAGTACGAATCTGTAGTAAATGTGACTGATCCACGTGACACCTGATGAGCACACGTGTCATGTGGCTTCACGAGGCCTCAGCAGGGGTTGGGCTGCTCTCACCGAGTCACGTGACCTGACCGGAACAGAAAGAGTAGCGATGGAGAGAAGCTAAGGAAGGTGAGACGTTCCCCCCCCCCCCTCCCCCCTCGTGCTGCCTGCTGTCACCCCACTGAACACGTCCGTCTCTGTGTAGCATCGCCACCTCTCATACTGTTTATTCCGAATTCACGGGAATCAGGGTTTTTAAACGAGGACACCGCCTTTGATGTTGTGGCTAACGTGCTAGCTGCTAGCTCGTTAGCTTCGCGCTAGCTGTCAATAAGAAGAGCAGTCGCCTGCTCCCTTTTGATGTTTGCTAACCACAGTGCCACAAAGACAAATGCTAACACCTTTCATCACGTGGCTCCATTGTGATTGACAACATTTAATTATCTGCCTTCACGTTGTTTTGATAAACTCAATAACAATTAGCAGATGTTGATTCGACTCTGTGTTGTGATTGGAGGGGGGTTATCTGTATTTGTATGAATGTGATATACATGTCAGCCATGTTGTCTTGTCACATAAGGTGAAGCCCATTGAGATGAGTGGCTGCTGTGTTTCACAGGGACCTGCTCTGGCAGTGGCTCCATCTTTACCCAGAGTGCTTGTGGAATGGCAGCAGTTTGGCAGCAGGTTTTGGCAGTGGACGCAAGGTAAGACCGAGTCACACCCCCGGCTCCCCGAAAATGAGGAAGAAGCCATTGAGACGTGTAATTGCTTATGGATCACTTTGTGAGTTATTGTGTGTGTGTGTGCTGTGTCACTTCCTCTCCCTCCCCAGGTACAATGCTTACCGCACGCCCACGTTCCCACAGTTCCGAACTCAGTACATCCGCCGACGCAGCCAGCTGCTCAGGGAGAACGCCAAGTGTGGCTTTGAGCCGGGGCTGCGCAGGCAGTACCTGAGGCTGCGCAGTCAGCTGCTGGCCCTGCGCTACGGGCCCCTGTCCGAGCAGAGCAGCTTCAGGGCCAGCAGTGTGCGCAGCTCCCGCACCACACTGGACCGCATGGAGGTCAGACCCGAAGAAACAGAAGGGGCAGGGAAAGTAGAAGAGAAGGAATAGCCGGGGGTGTCTGTACTCATTTGAAATAGGCAGATATAAAAAATATCTGAGAGATGGATTAAAACATAGAATACAATATATGAGAGCCATCTGGATGGATAGATTTTAATTTTCACCAATCAGCATCATAGCCAACAACACTTTGGATGCCCTTGATTATTAAACTGAGCAGCTTGGTTGAAATGGCTGACACTGCCTGTGTATATGGGCAGTGTCGTTAACTTAAAATTGCATGGTAATTTTAAATATTTATTGATGCTTATTTTATGATTGTGTGTGGTTTGTACTTGCACTCACTCCTACGAGGTTCTGGCTTCCCCCCCCCCCCTCCTCTCCTCTCTCCCACTGGATAGGACTTCGAGGAGGACCCCCGTGCCCAAGGGGCTCGTGGTCACCGCCGGTCCGTCAGCAGAGGCTCCTACCAGCTACAGGCCCAGATGAACAGGGCTGTCTACGATGAGAGGTACCAGGAGATCCTGAACATTCATCCAGCATCTTGTCTCATCACCTGGGGCAACTGGATTCTCTTTATGCCTCATTTGATCTGTAATTCTGTTTTGGTTGCACTGAGCAATATTGAGTTGTCATCTGTAGGCGGTGGACAGGAGGTGTATTGATTGCGTGCTTATACACGATGGTCTTTATTTTTGGCCGCAGGCCTCCGGGCAGTTTGGTGCCCACCTCAGTGGCAGAGGCCAGCCGAGCCATGGCAGGGGACACAACTCTCAGTGAAAATTATGCTTTCGCTGGCATGCACCACATATTTGACCAACATGTAGACTCTGCCGGTAAGTAAATAAATCCCATAATGATCAATTTGTGAACATCAAGTATGAAAATCTATTTTACTTAATCCTCCTTCATCTTATTTCAGTTCCTCGGCTGCAGTTTGCCAACGATGACAAGCACCTGCTGGCCTGCTGCTCGCTGGACGGCACCCTGTCCATCATGACGCTGTCCCCGTCCCCTCCCAGTGTGAAGGTGACACTGAAAGGTCACGGAGGTCCCGTCACGGACTTTGCCTGGTCGCTGAGCAACGACGTCATCGTTTCAACATCCCTGGATGGGACTCTGCGCATCTGGAACACCGAGGATGGTCGTTGCATTCGGGAGGTCAGAGACCCCGAATCCAGCGAGCTGCTCTGCTGCACATTCCAGCCGATGAACAACAATCTTACTGTGGTGAGTCCTATTTAAGATAAGATAAGTTTATCCTTTTTATTAGTCCCACAAAAGGGACATTTACCGTGTTACAGCAGCAAAGAGGGACGTCAACATTTGAGCCATGTTATCTTTAGATTCCCAAGACTGGGAATCTAAAGATAACATGGCTCAAATTTGCCTCTTTTGTTATGTCGATGCAAAGTCTGATAATCTGACATGTGGTGTTTAGAAAGCGTGGACATGAGACTTTGCTCTGCTCTGATGCTGCTGTACCAGAAACCTCAAAAGACAGATGTTGACTTTTGCAGCCTTTATTTCCTCCTCACAGTTTTTATTACATGCCGTCGCGTTTGTTAATAGTTGTTTTGCTTTTATTCGGATCATTTCATTTTTGCGTGTGAAGCATAAATTGCACACAGAGGCAAACTAACTTCCCATTAGTATGCTTTTATCGCATTCTAGATGACTGCGTGCGTATTTGCACTGTGCAGATATTGATTCAAATTTCAGAATTAAATGTCAGCTTTTGTAATCAAGCACAAAAGTGGAAAAATATCTTGGATAGTTTTTGATTTAAATCTGTCCTTTCATTTTAATTGAGGAGCAGAATGTTAAGTGAAAGCAGAGCTGTGTCCCTTTTACGTTTCATTAAGTGAAACATGAGGGAGATGGATCTTTGTTTTTATCTGACAGTACCAACAACGAGGAGGAACTCATTGGTGTCTTTAGCACTGGTTTCAAAATCAGGATTGTACTGGTTTAACTGGTCTCAACTGTCTGAGGACAGCAAGATGGTCAATGAATTCTGTTGGATTCAACTGCATATAAAGATGAAGACGAAGATTCACGTCATCAATCAATACATCTAATTTTATATGTATAGGCCATATTCACAATTAGTCTATAGGGCTTCCCACTATGCAGAAATTAAGTCAAATATCCAGGATCCGAACGCTGCCATCTTGTGCCGATGATGTCATTTGTTGCCGTAGTGTGGCAGCGCGGTAGTGATTGGGGGATGGAGCCGTGCTATCGAGGTCCTGCTGATACACACACACTTGACCAATCGTGAGTCAGTCTCAGATGTGAAGTATTACGTTTCACTAATTAATAATAATCAGAAAAACTAACACCTGAACGAACATCAGTGTGATAAGAATTACATAAAATGACAGAAACCATCTAATTTTTTACGTTTTTCTATCATGGGCCATGTTCCATCCACTAACATGGAGGAGGCTGTGACCTAGTGGGTGATGGAGATGCTTTGTTTCACTTCTCGGGAGCCGTCATGTCGACCTTCATGTTGCATTAATTCTTAATGTGCTGTGTGTAGAGTAAAGTAGAAATACCAGAGCAGGTTGTAAACAGTTTTTTTTACTGGTCTAGTTTCAATGGCAAAATCACTGCAACCAGTGCTTCTCCACTCGGTGTCTCTGCGCTGCTCTGAATAATAAAGGTCCTCACTCCGAGCTCTGTGTTCCAGGTGGGAAACAGCAAGCACCACCTGCAGGTGGTGAACATCTCCACCGGGAAGAAGGTGAAGGGGGGCTCCAGTAAGCTGACAGGCCGCGTGCTGTCTCTCTCCTTTGATGCTCCGGGCAGGATCCTTTGGGCTGGTGATGACAGGGGGAGCATCTTCTCATTCCTCTTCGACATGGCCACAGGTATTCTCTATTTGACAGAGGGAAAAATCTGCACTGACCACGTTACAAATTAACACCATTTTGTGCACTGAACGGTGTCTTTGCTCGAGAGGGTAAAGCGGCTAATGTGTCACTGCCGGTCTCCGCTGTGTCTGCCTGGCCCTCCCACAGGGAAGCTGACCAAAGCCAAGCGTCTGGTGGTGAATGAAGGCAGCTCCATCTGCAGCATATCTGCTCGGTCCTGGATCAGCCGAGAGGCCAGAGACCCCTCCCTGCTGGTCAACGCCTGCGTCAATAAGATGCTGCTGTACAGGTTCGTCTGTGAAGTCCCTGTTTTATTAATCAGCAGTTTTGTAAACTATATATACTTACATTGCTCTATTGAATTGAATCGGTTCTACCACACTTTCCTGGGCAGGGTGGTGGACAACGAGGGAACACTGCAGCTGAAGAGAAGCTTCCCCATCCAGCACGGCTCCCAGCTGGTTCATAGCATCTTCTGCCCCCTGATGTCGTTCAGACAGGGGGCCTGTGTGGGTAAGACGGTTCTCAGTGTTCCTGCTGTGATATTTGAATAGAAAATTAGACCACAGTTCATTACTTTGCTCCAGGCTGTCAAATGTGGGGAAAAGAGAAATGCAGCTGCTTTTGGGTTTAAAAAAAAAAAAAACTAATTAGAAAACTGTTTAGCAGCCATTTACTTACCTTGTTGGCAGCTTGTATGTGTTTGTCTATCAAAGATTGTTTACATGAAGGCATGGCTTCACCTTATTTAACTTCCTTCACCTTTGAATTAATTCCTCACAATCAACTCATCATTTCATTCAAGGCTTTTTTCACGGTTTGAATGATCACGTCTGCGTCTCCAATTAACAGTTTCTCACTCATAAAAACACCCTCGAGAGTCTCTGGGTAAGGATGTGTTGAAATTCATACCAAAGCCTGCTGATATTTTGCAGCATGGTTACAGCTATTATTTCCTAGAACTGACAAACTGTGAAGACACCTGTGAAGCACTCGTGTCACAACAGGCAGCATCTCCATATTCTTTTGTTCTGCTTTACATGCGAAGGTCGTGACGTCGTTTAGAGGCAGCATGAACCGCTTTAATCCAAAAATGAATCTAACAAATTAGACTATTAACGCCGTTGATTTAAAAAAGTTGCCTTTCTGATTTCCCGCCTGCTGCAGTGACCGGCAGCGAGGACGCCTGCGTCTACTTCTTCGACGTCGAACGCAACACCAAGGCAATAGTAAACAAGCTGCAGGGCCACGGGGGGCCGGTGCTGGACGTCAGCTTCAACTGCGACGAGAGTCTACTGGCCTCCGCCGATTCCACCGGCATGGTCATCATCTGGAGGCGGGAGCAAAAGTGACTGATCCGCCAATGAAATGCTTCCATCTACCGCTTTAAAAAATCAAAAAAAGGCCTGCTGCTCCTCAACCGTCCAATTTCCCCAAGTCTGCAGATTTTCACTGGAATGTAACAGGTAGAATTACATGTTTAATTTAACGATAAGTGCAATCAGATTGAACGATATGCTGTGTAGGTGGTGGGGATGTTTTAGAGGTTTCTCTTGTGGGGGGGGGGGGGGTGTAAATGTGTACGTGTGTCAGTGCTCCTGCAGCTGGGAAATGGCTTTTGGACAAAGAAAGGAAGAAGCACTACTCCCATGCATGTGTCGTGGCTTACCTCCGACGGAGATGACTGAAGAGAATGATGTTCCTGAGAAAGCAGCACCGTGGACACTCTGGCCCCTCTGGCGTAGATCTAGTTCACTATGTATGTAACTGTTACTCGAGCAGTGTAATCAAGTGTAGTGACGCCGCCTTATTTGCTTTCAGTTCTGCAATTGCCTGTTTGCATTTGACCACGTGCATGATGTCGAACTCCCAATCGGTCATAGGCATATCAAATTGATGATAATGTATACACAGGTGTGTTTTTAAGTATGTGTTTGTACTTATGTGTGTGTGTGTGTGTGTGTGTTTTCGGTTTATGCTGATTCCAGATTCATATAAGTTATTTAACACACATACACAATAAACTACTGTAACTGTCTGTGTTGTTTTCGTGTCCTTTTTCCACAAACTTTAATTGAAACAATGGAATTTCAAAATGTAAATACTAACGTGTGAAAGAGCCCGATGCAGTAAAGCTGGTCAAACCTGCAGTGTAGGAGAGTGTTAGTCATCGTGTGGGTCTCCAGGAACCACACAGGATTCCCCCTACGTCAATGACTAAAAGGAGAAATGTGTTACATTTATTTGTCGTAAAGCAATAAACCCATAGTGGTAAAAAAGATGCTGTTGAGATTTTAGTTGTTTGAGCTTATTTTTTTTGTCTTTATGGTCTCAGACTTAATGGTTCAATTATAAGTTAATCCTTCTAGAGCTCTCTACCGGAGTCATGAATACAAATCACATTGTTTTTAGTCACCAGTGGCGAAGCTCAATAGATGGCACAGACAGTTTCCCTTCATGGTCCCCAGAGGAAACCTACCCTGACTATTCAACCAGCTACAATAACGTGGACATTTAGTGCTGGGATCTCGTCTTAAGACAACATTAGAATGTTCTAATGCTAAACTATGATAGTGAACATCAGCATGCTTGTGGTTTCCTAGTTGCATGACTCCATGGGCCACGACTTTGGTCCATATCTCCACAACTATTGGATGAAATTCCACATTCATAGTCCCCTGAAGAGGAACCCCACAGACTTAAAGTGATAGTTCCTGATTGCTGTTGGAGAAAGAAAGACAGAAAGACCTTATCGACTGAAAAGGGTTGAAAAAACAGTCAAGAGGGAAGAACGGTGAGAGCAGGGATCTTAAATTGAAAGTTTTTAAACATCTTTCGTGGTTTATCCACAGATTCGCTTCCTGTAGCCGGGACTTTGCTCCTCTCAAGGTTGCCGAGGGGTATTGTGACGTTTGAATGTGGCCGAGTGGAAGTGAGGGCACAGTGAATGGTTGCTGTCTGGGAAGGTCAGGACGGGGCTTTGTCTGAAACAGGCAGGACGGATACTGATAAAAAAAACGAACACAAAACCCAATCCGGGAGAGCGACATTAAACTTCTCCTGTGTGAAACTGAGCGCCCCGACAGGACAATGCAACGAGGCCCCTGCACAGCTCTGCACCTACAGTGGGCGAGCATAAGTTTCTCAAGTGAGTAAGACGGCCTTTGTTGTGAAGTATCTTGAAGAGAAGTGGGAAGGAAACTAAAAATAAGAGCTTCAGACGGAGACGCGCAGCCGGAGAGAGAACCTGTTGAACCTGGAGCGTTTGGGGGGATGTTCACACAGCTGTAACCGTTCACTATGGAAACATCTTTTTCCACCAGACACTGTCCACGCTCATAAGGACAATGGAAATTATCTCTCATTCAAATTCAAAATATAGGCTAATTGTTTACCGAGAGAATACACCATCACTCGACGGCTGGATTTCAATCGGGCTCTAATTAAGACTGAGAAAAGCTTTTCTCTTCGCACCCTTTGGATTTTATTTTGTAAGAAGCATGATTGTGTAGAATGCTCGGCTGCACAGGGTTTGCTGTACACGTGGATCCTGTGCGGCCACGAGGGAGACGGAGACTCAAGTGTTTTATTCATGAGCTTTCTGTTCCTTATCCTGCAGAGGAGCTTTATAACCCTTTTTTATAATGTCTTCCATTATCTGAAGCTTCATTTAAGATTTAACTATTGTTCATAATATAAAGTTTTTGAGGGATTGGATTCCACCATTCTTTGCACAAGATATGTGCAAATTATTTAAGTGGGTTTTTGGGTTGAATCAAATATGGTATATTTTATACTTTATACTAGAATATATCATATAATGTTGTGATTTGGAAGAGAAAAAAATCACAAATCAAGGTTCTGCCTCAAAGCTTAAATATCAAATGCAAGTTTTAAATCCATACAAACATGTTGATAAGCTGCTCCTGCACATGTCCATCAGTATGTTTATTCTTCATCTCTCTCTTTGTCTGTCTTTGTAACACATTTAAAACTTCTTACAGCGCAATATATTTCATTTTTCTTCAAAATCAAAGCAAGATTTGTTACAAATTTAGATAAAGAATGAATGAATTCTTGATGGAATTGCTTTAATCAATAACCTAATGGATTTTGCTCCTATAGCCTGCTCTAGTGTGACTATTAACTTATGGCTAATGTTTGCAAAATGTTACCTTTCGAGGGATTTGGCTGAATATTGCTTAGTCATGTCCTTGACTTTTGGATTCTTCTCTATTTGTGCTGCTGTGACTCTATATTTGAACCATATCCATTATCCTGTACTTTTCATTCATGGTTAAATATTTAACAGCACTGTAGCTTCAGAAACTCACTTGTTGGACCCAAGCACATTTTGTTTCTGTTCCCACACAGTTGTTCAGTCCAGCTCTTGTGTAACAGTTATAAGTCACAGACATCGCTCCACTCTCTCTCTGTGTATTTGTACACCTGTCTCTTCAGATTTGATGGGTTGGTGGTATATAGTGGACAAAGAAATAATCGTTTCAATCATTCGGACTCTGCAGCTGTTGTTGGTCAGTGCTCGCGGGAGAGAAGCCGGAGCCACACCGGTGCATCGCAGAATTCATCTCCTGCTGCATCCAGGAACTAAAAGGCACACGGGGTGTAATTTGCGCCACGCGTTCTGCAAAGTGGTCTATTTCCAGTGAAGTGTTCTCCACAGGGGGGATGCAGCCATGTCAACATCCAGGCAGGTCAGAAACTCAGAATGCATCAAAAGTAGAGTCTTTATTGATGAGTGGGCAAAAGAACCACCTCAGTTAAACTGTACACTTACAGGATATCATCTCGCCAAAAGGAACGCCAGACGTAAAAATGATGGACCCCCGGGTTCACGTTTCGCTTTGTCTTCCCCCGTATCGAACATCTGTACAAGTTGTAATCCCCAGTCATTGAATCTATGAAATGCAGTGGAATGCATGCTAATACAGTATGCAGTGCAAGTGTCCACAGTTAGAAAAAATTGACTGCACAAATATATCTATGCTTAACATACTGTAGGTCAGACATTTTGCATTACACCAATCTTAATTTGGAGAGACAGCTCAATGTAGCCTACGCCGGGTTTTTTCCACACTGCCAAACATCTCTGGGGTCGTGTCCAGCCTGACGACGGTTTGCTTCTCAGAATGTTCTGTGATTCCAGACGCACACATGGTGACATTTAGGTCGGGGGGGAATATAAGACGTCCTGGTAACATTCATGTTTCCTTCGCATTAAGTGCCACTTCATTTCCTTTTTTTTTTCTTATGTATATATATTTTTTTGTATTCTCATAACAGTACTTCAAAAACATTCTCAAGATCATCGTTTGCAAATAAATATTCATCTGCTAATGATTTTTTTTAAAAAGCCTTAATTTACATTACCATTCAAGTCGTTAAGTCCTGTGGCCTGTTTGCAATGTACAAAGTGTTGTTTTCCTAATTGTTCGGTTCCCTTTTCCATTATCTATATCTGTATTTCACATTTGCTTGTACATTACCCATTTTTAAATAAAACTGTATTTTCAGTTAGCGAAATCCATTTAAAGGATTTTCCATATGATGACTGTTCAATTTTGCATGATTCTGAGGCCACAAGATGGTGGCTGCTTTCGCATTGACTCAATTTTACTGGAACCTGTTTTATCATCATTGTTTCTCTCTCTCTCTCTTTTTCTTTAACCCTCCCTCCTCTCTTCTCTTTCTTCTTCTTCTTCCTCTCTCGCGCACACACACACACACGAAATGCTATATAAAAACACACAAGCAGGAATATACATTCCCGTACAGTCTATACAATATCAAATCAAGTCATATTTCAAAATAGTGTCATCTGCTTAACATGTATCGTTTACAAAGTAAAGGAAAAACAGGCAATTTTTTTAGGATACAAAGAAACCTGACACGCCCTAAATCAAGTTGAAAAAACCAAGCATGTTAGGGGCTTCTTAGGTTTCACGACAGCTATTTAAATGTGTCCAGGGTAATTGGGTCCACTCAGTATTCTGCAGTCTCCTTTGAAACAGATGGAAAGATGTCCAGGGTGGTCTACCACTCCACTCAGACCCTTGATGTGTTTCAGAGTCAGTCGTGTCCTCGTCAACACTTCCTTTTCACAGTCCACAAGGAGTTCAACCCTCCGCTCGTCCGTCTCGTGCCCCGTGTGACACAGAAACTAACTCTCAGTCGCAAAAAACTCCGGGGTGTGTCCCTTTTGAAATAAGGCAACATCAATTTAAAATGGCATCTGTCACACTTAGTTGGGGGTGGTGATTGTTGTGATCTCTCCCACCTATTAATCGTACAGTACATCGTCAGTAATACAAATCGTTGAAGGAGTCGCCCGGGGGTGGGGTGGGGGGGTTGGGGGGGTTCCTCTCGCCCCGTTCAAACCTTTGCACCCGACACATTTATTCGAACATCCACATTCTTCATCAAGTGGCACCGTGCCTGCGTTTGTTGGCAAAAATTTTGGATTTTGTTGTGCAAAACAACAAAACAGACACTTAATACGTAACCGAGGTGCATTACGTCACTTCTGCTCGGCCTCGTTTCCCTTTGGAACCTGAAACATTCACCTCGCGGAGCTCACGTCCTATCACATGATGCAGTAGGCCTCGTCCTGGGGCAGGTGTTGTTTAGTCCTCCAGTAGGTGGGCAGGTGAGCTCGCAGCACTTTCCTCAGGTCCTCGTTGAGCAGGAGGCAGAAGATGGGGTTGACTCCGGCCTGGGCGAAGCTCATCCACACTGTGATGGACAGGTACCGCTGAGGGATGGTGCAGGACTTGACGAACACCCTCCAGAAACACGCCACAATGTAGGGAGCCCAGAGGACCAGGAAGAGCAGGGTGATGGTGTAGAACATCCTGCCCAGCCTCCGTTCTGACCTCACCTCTTCCATCCCGAGCAGCCGCCGGTGTTGATTGTGTAAATTTTGCCTGATGCCCAACAGAGTGGGTGGCATGGGGCCACGACCGAACCCGGCAATCCAGTTAGCTGCAGCTTGACCTGTGGCCCCGGGTCCGTGGAAGGTCCAGTTCTGGCTGATGGCGGGCACGAGCTGGACGGGTTTCATCTTGCGGTGCCGGTACTCAAACAGCAGCAGCTTGGCGTAGAAGCCGTGGGTGGCCAGGACCACCACAGCCAGCATGAGCA
This sequence comes from Reinhardtius hippoglossoides, assembly GCA_006182925.3. NCBI lineage: Eukaryota > Metazoa > Chordata > Actinopteri > Pleuronectiformes > Pleuronectidae > Reinhardtius > Reinhardtius hippoglossoides. The sequence goes on along the minus strand of CM031675.1, from coordinate 22,737,169 downwards.
TGAAGCCCAGGGTGTCGTTGGTCTTCAGGTAGCGGTGTTCAAAAATACACTGGTCCTCGTCACGGATGAACTTGTATGTCCCAACATCAAAGACAGGTGGGAACGCCATGGCAACGGCCAGTGTCCACACCATGCAAATGATGGCAGCGCAGGTCCAGATGGTCATGCGCTTGGCGTAGAATCGGTGGTGGGCGATGGCAAGGTAGCGGGTGACAGCCACACAAAACAGCATGAAGGCAGCGTGAAAACAAAACAGCACGGCCATAAAAGCCACAACTTTACAGCTCAGGGCGCTGTAAGTCCAGGTCGAGCTGTTGTGGACGGACACCAGCACAAAGGGGAAGCAGGCAGCTGAGCGGACTGCATCGGCCAGGCACAAGTCCAGGAGAAAGAAGTAAGGGGCCTTGTGAAGTGTCCTGTCTCGTAGGACCAGCAGGGAGACCAAGAGGTTTCCCACCAGGCTGACACAGATGATCAAACCCAGGAAGACCAGCTTAAAGTAGGCAGACATATCTGTGGCAGAGACCCCTCCGCTGCCGCTGCCGTCACTGCTGCTGCTGCTGCTGCTGCTGCCGCCTCTTGCCAGTCCGCTCTGTGACGCCAGCACAGCCAGCAAACTGCCAGGGCCGTCGCTGGCAAAGCTCTGGTTAGCCATTCTTTCACCTTCCACAGGAGCCTGCCTCGTTCGGCCCTTCACAAACACTACTGATCCCCCTACAGCCGTCGTCTCCCGCGGCTCTCTCGTCTTTACAAGGAGAGGCTGCGAGGATCTGTTCTACCTGACAGACTCATCTTTCCTCTTTGTCCACAAGCACGCCACCTGCGAACAGAGACACACGTATTGAGGAATAGAATAAAATAAGAGAAAACAAGATGTCTGACGTGCATGTAAGGTCTGGAGCACCGAACGGCAACAGAACTCACATTTTACAGCCTGGATATAGAAGTGCTGTGTCGGGCAACACAGTGGAAATCTCTGCCTTCCTGTTTCTCCGAGGCTGGGATCAGATCAGCAGCTCTACAGCATGCCAGCTCCTTGGCTCTCTCAGTAATTACCTTGCCCGTTGCTAAGATACAACAGCTCACATACTTTGTGCAAGTGTGGGTGTTTGAGTGAATGCACGGGGGTGTACAGGGGGATGGAGCAGACACAGTACAACCAACACTGGCTATGTCCAACAAACAGAGATGTTGTAAATGAGCAAAGAGCATTTTATGCTTTTCTCTGTGGCGCTCGGCGAATGTGTGCGTGACAGTCGCTTAAAGAGCAGAGGGTGTAATCTGTACCATTCACAGCACATAGCAACTGTGAGGATATCAGCAGAGCAGGCAGACATTTAGCTTTTTTTAAAATTATATTATGTTATTCTTTTTTACCAAGGATCTATGTGTGAAATGAGGAAATCTCCTCAACAGGAGGAGGACACCATCAATGTGCTGATCAGTCAGGCCTCGGAGCTGGAGCAAGGAACCTGGAACCTCCCTGTCTCAACACGACATGATTCAAAACATGAAGATCTGATTTTTTAAAAAGAAGCTGCTTTTGTTTTAGAGATGAAAAAAAAAAAACACAATTCACAGGCAGGAGGTGATAATAGCTGTGGCTCGTCTGGGTGGGCCTCGTCTATGTAGGCCATGAAACACAATATGATTTGCTGGAACTATGTGGGCTTATTTTTATCCACACACACAACAGCCCTTCTGCCACCTTGACAAATATAATTCCACCTGATTAGATGGCTGCCGTGTCAGCAGAGGCCTGAAACACACACACACTGGAGTGGGTACAAAAACACACACACAGATGAACAGGTGTCAAAATCACCTCTGCTGTGTTTTTGTGTCGTGTGTGTACATGTGTGTGTGCGTGCGTGTGTGTACATGTGTGTGTGTGTGTGTGTGCAAAGGGAGGGAGATGATAACGTACCTTTTCATGGCATCATTCTTCTTCTCTCCAGATCTTCTCAAAAACAACAGAGTGACACAATAACAGTAAAAAATAGAAAACCGATCCCAGTCGCTGTGTTTCAGTCGCAGGGAGATCAAAACACATAATCACGCCTCGTGCTCCTCAGGCTCTAACGACACCTGTTATGCACAGATCCATCGCATTGGAATAAACACAAGACGATGTGATAATCAACAGCGGGATGAGGACCGCGCTGCTGCTGCTGGAGGAGGAGGAGGAGGAGGAGGAGGAGGAGGAGGAGGAGGAGGAGGAGAGAGACAAACACATCCTCTGCCTCCCTGTTACTGGGAGAGCGATGTGTTCATCTGCCCAGTGTCTGAATATCATCCGAGGGTTTTGTGTTGCATCACGTCGAGGACTGGTTTTTCCAGAGAAGAGGAGGAGGAGGAGAGGAGGGGGGGAAAAACACAAATGTCTCAGGCTCAGTTCGTGAATCCAAATGATGTCAGATTTCAATGCTGATAGCAACCCACCCACCGACGGGTGGAGAGGAGGAAGAAGACGTGTTCGTTGAGCAGGAGAAGAAGAATTGTTCCGCACAGACTCGAGCAGCCTCGACGCGTCCCTGTGTCCCATCGTCCGGCCACTAGCAGGCCGATGCGCGCACCCTCCGCCCGGGATGTGTGCGGGCTTTGTCCCCTGCCCGGCGGAAGGTGGACCACGACGAAAACCTCCGCCACACAACACACACATCCTATAATAAGTATTGTTATTATTAAGGGGGGGGGGGGGGGAGCGATCCGGCGATGTCACGAGCAAATCCACATTGTGAAAAAAAAAAATCACAATCAAATGAAGAGAGGGGGGGGGGGAAATGAAAAAAGGAAAAAGGAAAAACAACAACCCGGCAGGATCAGGCGATTTTTTTTTTATGCCTGAATTATCCCCAATTATGGCTGCTGGCGAGGAGGCAGCTCGCACATTCACGGAAAGCGTCGGTTTTATTCGGAGAGAGAGAGAGGAGAGAGAGAGGAGGGAGGGAGGGAGAGGGAGGGAGAGAGGGGAGAGAGAGAGGGAGAGGTAGAGAGAGGAGGGAGGGGGGAGAGAGAGAGAGACATGTGCAGCATTGTGGGTCATAATAACTTGAAAGTGATGTTTTATTCTCTCATGACGCGTGTGTTTTTCCTCTCCAGTACGGACACAGTGTGGAGCCCAGCTGAACAACACGCCCCGGGTTTCATTGGTCTCCTCCCGGCCTTGGTGACAGGGCAGGGTGGCCTGACAGGGCCGCAGCAAGGCATTCTGGGTCCTCATTTAAAGGAGAGGGGGGAGACATACACTTTAAAATCTGAAACCATCTCCACCATAATCAATCTGTTCTTGTAACGAGGATGTGACAACTCCAAGTCTTCTTTTCTCTCATCATATGGTCTTATTACCACAATGACTATTACATTTCATACATGTATGTTCTGTTGAGGATATATAAAACTACAGATCATCAGTTTTTCTTCTCTTTATAGCAGAATTTCAGTTGTGCCATATGATTGGATAGATTCGATCTAGACAGCCTGTCCACTTCCCATCTGCAATTCACCAAAAGGTTTTTTATTTTAATTTTGGCAAATACATTTTCATTATACGTTGGCTCGGTGCTGCAGTGGTTAGCATTGTTTCCTCACAGCAAGAGGGTTCCCAGTTCGAGTCCTGGTTGGGTTCTCCGGCACAAACCCATTTGGTTTGGGTTTAAATGTTGTGGTGGTCTTGTCATTGACAGATACAATATGTGATGCTTTAAGGTTTAAAGGTTTGCATTGATTTTAGAATCTAAAAAACAAGATTAAAGGTGGGGTTGGTAATCCTGGAAGATCCTGGTGATGCGGTGGTTAGCCTCACACCTCACAGCAGAAAGGTTTTGGGTTTGAACCTGACGACTGACCAACCAGGGCCTTTCTGTTTGGAGTTCTGCAAGTTCTCCTGTGTCTGCGTGGGGTTTTGTCAGCTTCCTCCCAAAGTCCAAAGTCATCCAGCTGTGACATGCTGTCGACGTGTCCACGGTGAACCCTGCCTCTCGCTGAATGGCGACTGAATCCAGCTTCACGTGACCCTCAAAGACTACGCAGTACAGAGAATGGAGATGGTTGTGCAGAGTTGTGTGGGCTGAGGACTAAGCAGACGTACAGATGTTCTGGACAAAGTTTGACTGAATCAAATGTACCAAACAATTCAATGTGGCCTAACGACAGCGGTGATGGAGCAGTCAAAGCCAATAAGCATCCATGGACCATGGGTGCTATAGTTTCCATTGAGTAAAGTGACATGTAAAAGGAGGGGTATTACAGGAAACGGGATTTGTCTTGTCTCGGGGGGGATTTTGCTGTCAAAGTTGTTATTTAAGTGAAAGCTCGGGGGCCCGTCGCTGTTTCAGCTGTTTCACGTGATGAAATAGCTCCATTCCAACAAGCCAACTGCCCATTAGAGTGATGTCACACTGGGTAAGAGGAAAAGAGCAGCACAATAACCACTTTAACTGCAGTTGTATATGTCACAACAAACAAACAGAGGACCTTTTGCTATCATCAGTGCCTAACACGGCTTTCAGTGTAGATTACTGCTTTAAAAAGGCATTAATTATTTCAAAGTGAGCGTCTGATGGAGAATTCGTACTGATTATCCTCCCTGGGTCAGTTTTAAGTCCGCTTAAATTTTTTAATACATTCCACACTCGAGCTATGTGACCATCACACAATTCATCACTCCCACCCTTTTCCCTGCAGGAGTCTGAGAAAATAAAAGTGCGCTGTGCTCGGATTAACAATTTCGTTTCAAGGGGCCAAATGCAAAACTGAGATTAAAATGTAAAACGATACCGACACCTGAAGAGTGACGGAGACATTTGTGGATTGAGGTTGTCATACAGATAAGAGTAGATTGATTCAACAACACTGAATTGTTCTTTGCTGTTTTTCAGATATAAGCCTTTATAGGGAAATAATCAGAATGAGAGTGTGACATGTGAGGAGGTTTCCTGAAAACTGTCAGCTGACCTGAGCTTCCTCTGGCCAGCGTGCACGGCATGACACTATAACCTCAGCGCAATGCGCGACCTTTGGGTTCCATCTGCAGCTCATGTTCCCCGTCTGTGTGTTTTCCACTTCAAGCTAAGCCGTGAGCACCGCAGAGTCGGAGAGGCACCGGAGGCTCTGATGTTATTTCAGTGTTGTTTTTTGTTGCTCCGCAGAGTCATGACTGTGCAGGAAACTTCGCGCATTTGCAGAACGGATGAAAAGAAAAAACACAAACCAAGACACAAAGTGGCACAGGATATAAGAAAATGTTTAATGGCAACACACTGCAAAATCTTTCATCACTTCAAACGTGTCGTTCAGGCTCCGGTCTGGCTGTGAGGTTGTCAAAGTATAGTGCGGTAAAGTTTGACGCTATGCTACATCAATGGGTGTTTAACAGGAAGACACACAACAGGGGAATAGTTCTCTAATGTTCAATGATAAATATCCTGTTTACATTTCACACTGGATAAAGTTTTCCACTTGTTTTGTCCCTCGAGCAGCTTCCACTTCAATCTGGTGTTTATTAAAAGTCATCATTTTGTTTTTGCAGCATTAAGGATACAAATACTACTTGTTTTACTTGTGCACATCAACGGTGATGCTATGGTAATGTGTTTTTCAGACATAACAATGAATGTAATTAACAACCTTGGTTTGCACACTGACAACAACACTCACGAAGAAAACACGACAAGTGCATTTCAGAACTGACAAAATCAGATTACACAACACCACGTACACACATGACACAACACTTTTAAAAAAAAAAAACATCTGTGATGATATATAGTTATTTGGCATTAGAGTGATAACGATGATGTTGTAAAAATTGGGAAATAGCAAACAACTATTCTATTAACACTGCAGGAAAATATCGCCTATATTTTTTATAGCTTTCTCCATGATATGGAAATACTCCGAGTTGTACCCTACGTGTTCAGAAAGCTATCTACGTCTTTCTTTTGATGAAAACGCACATAACTCTAAGGACTCACACAGTGATACACAACTTCAACGGGGTTTTAACTCGATTACTTCTTTTGGAATCATGAAAAAGGCACTTCACTAGCAAACAGATCAGAGTGAACTCGTGTTTTGCGTGATCACAAACGGTGCAAGACCAGAAGGAGTCCGATGAAGAAGAGCGCGCTGGGCTCCTGCATCACTATCGAGAGGGAGACGACTCCGCCCAGAAAGACGATGGATGGCATCAGATTCCTGTGTATGGCAGACTGGTGCTCAGACGCATCTGACAACGTGTTTGGTAGATTCTCCACTGATGTGTCAGGTGAAGTCTGGGGAGCATCTCCTTTCTCTCCGCAGGCCCAGGCAGGTGGAGGAGCCGAGTTTTCGCACGCCTCAGTTACGCCTGTGGTCTCGGGGGCGTTCTCCGTGAGTTCAGGTGATGGTGGAGCTTCACCTTCTGCTCCCAGAGCTGCCTGACTCTCTGCCACAGGGGACGTGAGCGTACCGTCTTCGCAGTGCGCTGCAGACCTGGTGGAATCTTCTGTTAATCCTGCGGCGGGTTCACTCAATCCCAGTGCAGCCTCTCGCTCGAGGCCCTGAGCCGCACCGGGAGCAGAGACACGTGCAGCAGCCAGTTGGAGACGAGGCCGACTAGCCGGGCTTTCGGTCGATCTGTCCTCTCCTGTTGGCCACAGATCCGCTCTGTGGTTGGAGTTGCATGCGAGAGGCCTCTGAAGGAGGGATTTCCTCTCCATCAGCCTGGGAACTGTCTGATCTGGGCCTTGACTCTCGCTGCAGGGGAGGCAGCAGTGGAGAGGGACTAGTGTCTACGGGCTGCGCTGGCGTTTGGTCGACTAATTCACAGTGGAGTCTGGGTAAAGGCTGTGACTTATTTGGCTGGACCGATTCACTGGCACAGAGTACAGAGGATGAATCGGTTTGTAGTGTGGTTTGGGAAGACGTGCAAGGGGAGCGTTCACCTGGGGATTCGGTGTGAGCGGACAGTGTGCCGGCAACAGATGGAAGCTCGTGGTTGGGTGGGGCAGAGGGACCTGATGGGTTAACGGCAATCTGTGGGAAGTACAACAGTGAGACAACAGTGACGGCTGAGAGAAGGAAGCAAAAGGGGAACGATTTGTATTTGGACGTTAATGTTTCACACAGAGACCAAAAGCATTTTTACCACATACTGATGCTTTTTCTGTGAAATGGATCCCATGCTGACATCAGGTAATTGTGAGGAAAATGCAGACAGAGCAGGAGCGTTATGATGGGACTGACAAACACAAATTCTTACGCCTTTACTTCCCCTGTCACGAGAACAAAACTCTTTCCCACTGGAGTCCAAACAGCACAAGGGCATAAAAAGGGGAAATCAATGCAAATGTATAATTATTTATCCTCGAAAAATTACCCATTGTAATATGTTTCACATGACGACAGGAGCAAAATGCAACCTCTTGTGATTTTCTTTTGGAATAAATACAAGAAACGAGCTGAGGTTATTGCAAAGAGCTTCGAGGCTGCTGTGACAAACATTCGAACATTCATCGCAAGAGCAAGATTCATAAAACACAGACAGAGCACTGAAGTGTTAATGTGGAAGATGTGAATATATTAAGACAGAAACATCCTGTTCTATGTTAATATCATGTCCTGCTGGGACTTTTTCCGAGGGCAAGATGTTATTGAGTTAAGAATTTAGCATTTCTTTTAACTGGAATACATAATTGCGAGTGAATCACACTCGCAATTATGCTGACGAACTTTCCCTTGAACCTGGAGAAATCATTTGTCAGTAATGATGACGTTTGAATAAAGACCATTGAATTAGATCCTAAATATACATTGAATTACGTATAGAGAAGAAAATAAATAACTGTAGTTGTAATGCTCTACCAAAACACGGCATGCCTGTGACCACTGATATCAAATACACATACAGATGAGCTGGATGAGTACATGCCTAACACAGAGTACCTGTGAGTCACTGGTACCAGATCACATCATGTTAGGAGGTGGACGTCCTGGTTTATTTATTCTTTGGCTGTTTGCTCATTATTATGCATCAACAGTAACTTCCTCCTGCGTCTGAAATGCACATTTCCTTCACTCTGAGGTGTTTTTTTCTGTGGACTTGTTCCAAAATCAACTTTTTAATCGCCAAAAATGCTGCTTCAAGCTCCCGGGAAATCCTGGTTGGAAACAGCTCAACATTTCTGTCATCCAAAAATGTGTTGTTAAAAAAAAAGAGGGAATAATGTAACACGATATTTCCTTAACTGGATTTAGCATTGCTGTGAAATATGTATTTTTCCCATCTATATCTCTGCAAGAAAGCAAATAAGGCCATTTCCATAAATGTTGAAATGCTCCTTATATTGCATCATATTTAACATCAGCAGAGTGATAGTAGTTAAACTTCTCTTCAAAGATCGTCCAGTGTTCGCAAGACTGAATGTGATCTAAAACGAGTTTCAGTAACATCTCAATACGAAGACTCTTCGTTAACAGCAGCACAGCGACAGAACAATAACCACAAGTAATGACAACTATGACGACACATGGTGTGAATGAATATTAGTCTTTACAATCACTTGTCACGACTGAAAAAAAAGACACCGATACAGATTTCAAGAGGCCAATTTACAATGCAAAGACACGGAGAGCATGCACAGTGATGCTGATGAAGACGCCGACGAGGAGGGTGACATACAGAACTCGTGCTACAGCGGTGAGAAGCGAGACGTTACCTAAGTTGTTGCTGAAGCTTCAATGAGCTGTGAACAATATAAACAACCAAGCCAATGATGGTGAGCTTTAGAAGTGGAACTGGAATGTTTATTGACACATGAGTCGCACAGAGGGACACGGCACTTCGCCTGCTTACCTGTTAAATAGGAATGTCGCATGCAAATCAAAGATCATTTGAACATAATCCAACGAGTCATTATCTAAACGTTGGCAAGAGAGCCAGCGATCTGCAGCGGCACATTCCAGTTTATCTTGACCTGTTTTTAAACTTTGCAGGTCAAAGAAAGTTCACAAAGAAGAGGAAACACAATGAACCCTCCGGTTATGTCATTATTTATTCCGTTAAATCTGTTCCCGTCTGTCTGTTTGGTTCCTCTTACCTCCAGGTCGATCTCCGGCTGCACGATGACGGGGCAGACGGCTGTAGGTCTGATGAGTCCGGTCTTGGAGGTCCCTGTTTCCTCTGTTGATGTAAAACAGATTAAAAAAAAATGCTGCGAGATAAAGCGATGACCTTGTTCAACAGAACACCATCTATCAATAGTGGATGAATAATTAAAGGGGGGGGGCGCTATACTCTGCCTGTTAGAATGTTGAATAATGTTTGTCTGTGGCTCTGGAGGGAATCAGAGAATATGTTTGGACGTGATAATTTGGTGATGAGCTGCGTTAGAGACTGGGATATTACATAGTATTGATAATAAGAAAGAATGGCACTGAGGGGCATTATGGGAAATGTAGTGTTTTCAGAGTCTGACTCACACTAGGCAATAAAAGACTCCACCTCTGTTTTTAATTAAAACTTTATCCAAAACTTAATCACCATGAATTATATAAATCTATAAATACTTATATTCTTCTTTTTACCTCAGGATTTTTGCAGGATTATGGAAAAACTGCAGAACTGATTTGATTGAAACCTGGTGGAAGGGTTGGGTATAGGCCAAGGAAGAATCAGTTTACTTTTGGAGCAGATTTTATTAATAATCCCGGTGATGTTTTCACTAGTGTGCTTTCATCTAAATTCTACGAATCGTTTAGTTCAGATAGTGAAGCCATATGTCAATATGGATTTTGTGCAGCAACATCCACAACGTACCTTCTTCCTTTTCCTGCTCGTCTTCTGAATCAAATTCATCATCATTCATACTGAAAAGAAAACAGAGACCGTTTCATTATGAGACAACATGAAAACAGGACAAAAACATTCAATTCTACACTGTTTGAAACACCTAAATGTTTCTGTGTGTATAAAACATGGAACTCAAACACCTCGAAGTCTTTGTTTCGGATACAAACGTTGTGATAATGCTGCAAAACCTGAGGCCTAGTAACACACAATGAAAACACACAGTTTATAGTGTAGTCTGTGTATAAAGTCGATGTGACTGAACCACGGGGAGACAAGAGCGGAGAGAGGAGAAAAGTGCTTTGAGGCTGAGCTGTGAGGACGGAAAGTTTTGCATTTGAATCGCATTCCGTGCAACATCTGAAACAGCTGAAGATAAAAAAAGAAATTTTCGGTCCAAAGATTGAATCCGTTCATGACGAGAGCGGCCATATCCGTTTTGCGCAAAACATTTTTAAGATGGTAGGAGCTGTATTTATGTATCAAGTTAAATGCATCAAATGTAATTGGGGAAAACTATTCAGAAAAATATCTTGGGATATAAAGTGGGTGTTACTTACATCAGATCCTATTTGGTAGAGTTGATCACTCAAAGCCTCGACGAATCAAAAAATAGAGCGGAGATGTTCTGTGTATGAGGGCACTTGTGTTGAGTGAAGAATGAGTCAACATCGCTAAAGGAAGCCAAATTAAATAAAGGTCAAGAAGTGTGACGGGGCATGTGACAGGAGCTACACAAATAGAGTGAGGGAAGCTGGCGAGCGGTTCGTGCGCCCTGTGATTAATGCACCTCCAGTTTCATATCGGAGGGTGTGATTTAAAAAAAACGATAGAGACCTGACAAAGATCTTTGCATTATACACGTCTGCTCGTGTGAAGTGTTTATCTGCTAAGCTCTGCGCTACAAAGCAAGTTCTCAAGTTCCATCGTGTTGGGCACAGTATCTTCAACAATAATTTCAAAATCAAGAAAAAGTAGAGGAATTGACTCAGGATATCGGTATTTGGAGAAAAATCTGAATTTGGTATGTGGGCAAATCTGTATTCCATTTAAGTTTTAGACAGCAGCACGGTGTGGTGGTTTGCCCTCTCGAATCCCAGTAAGAAGGGTCCTTCTCTGTGCAATTTGCATGTTCTCCAGGTTCTCCGGCCTCCTCCCACAGTCCAAGGATTAGGTTGATTGAAGACTCTAAATTTACTTCAGTCAGTGTGACTGGTTGTTCCTCTCTGTGTGTCGGCCTTGTGACCGACGGGCGAACCTGTCCAGGGTTTGACCCAACCTCTCGCCAAATGTCAGGAGGGATTGGCTCCAGCCCCCACCAAAAATAGTTTCTACCTTAGTTATATGCCTACACAATTCAATATATGTAAATCTAATTAACTTTTGTTCGATTGCTATTGATAATAATGAATTAAAATGTATGATATTGGTTTATTACCCAGCCCTAAAACATCTGAAGACTGCTGTTGGCCTGACTCGAGCCTGATCTGGAGAGTGGCTCCGTTTGGCTCCTGTCTCGCTGCAAACTCTGGACTGACTCAGCAGCAAGTTGATGCCAAACTGATTAAGACTGAGGCAAACTCAGCAGCCTCATCACTAAGTGATCGAGGCAGATGCCGCGGAAATAGAGGCATTGTTCCTGCTCTGGTCTCAGCGATCACCACGGGCACATTTTAAATCACCAGTAGCCCGAGGTGGATGCGGTTCAGTTAAATATAAACTAACGCAGAGGCCGGATTACTTCAAAGCACAGACATAATCTAGTGTGTGTACATCAAATGAACAAACAGTGAGTAATACATTCTAGTGTCTAGACTTGCTTCACCCCACAGCAACCTTTCCTCCCACTGGCTGCCTTGTTTAATGTGTTAAAATCCAATTATCAGCGAACTTCCAAAAGCACCTAATGACTCTACGATGGTTGCTATGGTGGCTGGGGCGGTGGGTGGAGTTTCTGCTCCCCAATTTCCTCCTTTCCAGTTAGTGACTCATGCATCCCTAACAAGCCATCTGGCCCCATCATATACTCCACTAATGAGGAACTACATGACAGCTACATCAGTTCGCTCCCCTCATCGGGCTCCTCATAAGCATTGGTGGGGACCTTTGCCGCTGTCCTGCTAAGATTCATCGCGCACCATCGTCGGACTACTTGGCTCCTGAGGGAGCGAGGAAGGGGAGAAGTCATTTGTCTGTCAGCCTCAAACTACACAAGGGAAAATAGGTCAATCTGCTCCACTGAAATGTCTCCGGTCCCCGGTGACTCTGGTAGAAAAGGTCAGAGGTAAATATCCGGGCAGGGAAACGCCAGAGCTGAAAACCACACCTGCCCTTTGCCTATTTTGATCGTCCTTGCCCTCCATTGGAGATTGGCATTTGGAAGAGGGGGGTGTGTCGCCTGTACAAAACTATTTCCACCTTTCATGCGGACGATGAAGACTGTAAACTGTAAATCAGACGTAATGAACACCTCACAAGCTAGTTTAGATCAGCTGACTGACCCTGTCTCATTGTGCAGGGTGTAGCGGGTTTCTTAACATCCTGCTTTGATTCAGACTTGACTTCTTGTTATGCTGAAAACAGTCTCCAGGCAGAACTTCTGAATAAAGCTGAATGCTCATTGCAGCCACGAAACCTCACAGGGAATTACCAAGCAACTGGAGCTACGCAGCAGCTGCACAACACCCAGTGTTACACAGTACTTTACAGGCTTTGTTTGGATCAATCTCCTGCATCGGAGCGGATTTCATATTTAGATGACAGTGGATTTCAGCTTCCAAAATGGAAATGCATCATGGACAACACCTCTCACCCCTTATAGGACACTGGGGCCCTGAGCAGATCTTTAAATACTGCACTGTTTCTTCTTATATCACAGCTACTTACTATGACTTGCACTATTTTTAACTGAATGTCTTTTTTGCACTTTAGTATATGTGTAACGTATATATATCATATGATTATTGTGTTTATATATACACATATATATATATATATACAACATACATACAGTATATATTTGCCAGCATACCTTTCTACATTCATGCTGTATTGTATATCATTGTGAATTTACATTAATATACATCTTTGTAATGTTGTACTATATCAAATATACTTTGTTTTTAGTTTAGCTTTTAATTTATACCCATGTGTGTACATTTATATACGTATATATAGGATTTAATACTCAAATTGATATATATAAATATCATATATTTCACATTCTCTTGCAACCATCCTGTGCCAAAGCACTTTACTCAAGTACATTTGTTAACAGAACAATATTTCTTAGTGGCAGGTATTTACACATTTATTATGATATTGCCTTTTTTCCCCATTCTCTTGACTTACCTCATTCGACTTGTCTGCTTCTGTAACAAGTGAATTTCCCTGGTGTGGATCAATTAAGTTTTATCTTATCTTCAAGGCCTCTGAGGAGATTGTGGTTCAACCCCAACCCCTGGAGGTCAGAGGTCAAAGTAATCTCCTCTCTCGGCTCTTTACTACATCATTTGATCTGTGGCTGACGAATGGAAGCACGTGTGAGGGCCGACCTACCTGTAATACCTCGGAGGCTTCAGGATGCCTCGGATATCTTGCACCTCGATGTCCGTCGGAGCTGCGTCGTCTTCGTAGGACAGGAGCAGAGTCAGCACATAATTCATAGAGGAGTTGTTGGCCCAGAAGTCCCCGTCGGCTGTTTCGTAGCGGACCACAAACTCGATGCGTGAGCCGTGCGTGACATACGGTGGCGCAAACGACAGCTTGAAGGAGAACCGGTCCGTGTCCCCGTCGTTCGAGCCCTGCACGTACTCTGCGGGGTGGTCGAAGTAAGTCACCCAGTTGTCCATGGTGGATCGGATGTACACCGCTTTGTGGAAGGACACGTTCAGGACTCGTATCAAACCGCAGAAGGCGAGAGGATCGTCCTCCAGCGGAGTCACCTGCTCCACCTCCACCTTGCCGGTGCGCACCGCCCGCAGCAGCGCGCCGCCGGCCGGTGCCGTGAACTCCGGCTGCACGCGATACGTCGCCTCGCGCCCCCGTTTGCGGTACTTCGCCTCCTCTTCCTCCCAGCGCGCGCTGTCCTCTTCGTCGTCCGAGTCAAAGGCCACGAATTCCTTCACGTCCACCAGGTCTCCGCCCGTGGTGTCGGCGAACCACACTTTCTTCGCGGCGGCGGACAGCGCCAAGTGGATGCGCATGTACTCGGCGGTCTCGTCGTAGATGGAGGCGCCCCGCTTCCTGGGCACCGGGGAGCACCTGGGGATGAGGCGGACGCCCTCGGGGTCATCGTCATCTTCATCCTCCTCCTCCTCCTCCTCCCCATTGTGATTGTTATCCTCGTCGTACATGGAGGAGGCACCGTGCACCCCCTCGGCTGACTTGCCCGTTTTGATCGTGGTGAAAAGCCCCTCTTGGTTCGGTATGGTTAGGAAGGACATGTTTGCAGATGTGTACACTGTGCGCTCAAAACACTACATATGGCGTCTCCATGCAAAAAGCCCGAACCACAGCCAGAGAGTCGAGGGTTTGCGCAGCGGTGGCCGGTGTCGATCCAGCGCGGGTCCTGCGTTACGTACACAGGCTCCTCATGTCAGTCAGCGTGTGACAGTAAATGTCAGCCATGGGAAGCGTGTCTGTGCCGTGTCTGTGCTGCCAGCCCCTTGTGATAGTGTATCCCCTGGTTTACATGACTTAAAGCACCGCTCTTTGGCTGCAGGAAGGAGCCGCCTCTAATTTTAGCCCTGACCTACCGGGATCTCGAGCTAAGGTTGTGGCCGTGCGTGTCTCTGTGTGTCCATGGACGTGCGTCCATGGACGAGAACATGTTCTGTCCCAAATTTGTCTCCTGACTTGGTATCATCCTGCGTCTCCCCCCCTGGCTGAGTTTGGTTCGGGCTGGATAAACCGCCCACTACTGGGACATGACCATATTAAAGTAATATCACACTGACGCATTAAGACACACGTGTAATAATTCACCTGTAGAGGTCATCACCAGGGTGCATTCGAAGGATCTGCAGAAACAATCAGGTGGAAGTTATTATTTCCAGATGGGGTCTATTTTATCACCAGGGGTGCCATGATTAAACAGTCTCAACAGGACAGTTATAGGGTTAACATACAGGGGGTTTATTTTATTGTTATTTTTGTGGAAACATACAAAACTGCTGCAAACCTAAGTTATGCAAAGGATAAACATTTAAAATCTATCTATCTGCTAATATATCTGAGCACTAACAGCAACATTCACTTAATCATTAATTGACACAAACATCATACCCAATCCTTTTTCTTGTTTATATTTTGAAGCTTATAATGCATCACGTGCCTCTTCAGTGGCTGAAGTTCATTCTTATTTATCTTACTTGTCAAATACAATGTTAGAACAAATACAATTTGACCTAATAAAAAAAACACTTACACAAGCTTGATTGAGAAGCTATTTATAGACGTGTGGGCGTGGACATCTGTTGTGGGAATAAAACACATTCTTATTTGATACGATCTGAACTGAACATCCTCAACTGAATTCATACTCAACCAAAACCAAGTGTGTGTGTGTGTTTACATCTCGTTTGTCATTTGAACCGTTAATTAATTACAAATGTCTGATATGTGAATGTCAGCGGATCGATGCATCTGAGAGTTGACTGAACCCAGCAGGAAACACGTGAATGATCCAGATGTTCCTGATGATCCTGATGTTCCTGATGATCCTGATGTTTGTGATGTTTGTGATGATCCTGATGTTTGTGATGATCCTGATGTTCCTGATGTTTGTGATGTTCCTGATGTTTCTGATGATCCTGATGTTCCTGATGTTCCTGATGTTTGTGATGTTTGTGATGATCCTGATGTTTGTGATGATCCTGATGTTCCTGATGTTTGTGATGATCCTGATGTTTGTGATGTTTCTGATGATCCTGATGTTTCTGATGATCCTGATGTTTCTGATGATCCTGATGTTTGTGATGTTTGTGATGATCCTGATGTTCCTGATGTTTCTGATGATCCTGATGTTTCTGATGTTTGTGATGATCCTGATGTTTGTGATGATCCAGATGTTCCTGATGTTTGTGATGAGCGGTGAACATGATGGATATTTGTCTCATTTATCTCTGCGCAGTTAAACCGCCTCTGCAGACGGATCACGATGTAAACGCACCCCTCGTCGCTGATTGGCGGAGAGGTTTTAGCGCGGCGTGCCGTAGCCAATCGGGGGATTGTTTTCCTGTCACGTCGATGCCCGGATAGTAAGCTAACGGGTAATACAAACACAAACTCAAACAAACAGCGCGGGTCGTGTGTTCACACGGAGCAGCTGCGGGGGGGTCTGAGTGTCTGCAGCGACTCGTGCTACTGGGACCGGTCCCAGCAAGGATGTGATGCCGCCAGCGCCGCGAGGACACAGCAACTGGGTAACGTGAGCTACCTGACGTTAGCATTAGCCTGCTAGTTTTAACGTTGCACAAGGCCGCGGAGAAACAGGAGAGCTGCTTCCTGCTCCCGCTGCACCGAGGATGTAGGTAGCGTTACGAGACCAGGAACAAAACCACGACTGCGATCTGACCCACTGGTTCCGCCCAGTTATTCCATTGCGTTTGTTTTAGTAGAGCTTTCGGGCTAGCTAGCTTGTTGGCTATTTGGCTAGCTAGCTAGCATGAGTGAAGTGACGGACTCCAAACAGTCCGCTGACTCCGCGTCGAGGAAACGGTGTCCATCCCCCGACCAGGATGAGGGAGCCGCGATTCCCAGCAAATCCACAAAAGTCAGCGACGCCTCAGATGGAATCGGGGTCACTTCGGAAAGTTGTAAAAACAGTGAAGCCGAGAGCAAAGAAACAGCTGCACGCGAGTGTGAAGGCAGCGTGGAGCCGCCAGCTGCCGTGCACACCGATCACACTTCCGACAGCACCAGCGGCTCCCTGTCTGTCAACAAGCCCCACGCTGACGGCCACGACGCCAGGAACCCCGAGAAGCCGCAGTCCTCCGGTGCACGGCCCCCCGGTGCACGGCCCCCCGCTGAGGCGAGGGAAGCTGCGAACAAGACGACGGGAGCCGAGCAGCGTCCCGCGGCGCCCCTGCTTCAGTCCGACTCAGCGGCCATAGCAGCCGCCGAGGCACTGGCCAGCCTCACGGGACGGGACGCGGAGGGAAGCAGAGAGACTCCTTGCTCGTCTGAAAAGGCTAAACCAGTGAAACCGGCGAGCAAATTCAAACAACGCGGGGGCCACCACCAGCAGTCCCCCAGGGCGGGCTCCAGGACCCAGGCGGCTGCAGCAGACAGCTCCACATCTGTGCACAGCACCGACAGAGAAGATGCAGATGAGGCGGCCGAAGCAGATGAAGGGGACGACTCCATCTCTGGATCTTCGTCCACACCGAGCTCCTCTTTCCCGTCAGACAATGAGGACAACGAGGACGGGGAGTGTGCCATTGTGTCGGTGAAGATGGCCCCTGAGATGAGGCAGTCAGTGGCCCTGCTGGCTCAGGTACAGATGAGACTGGAAGCCCTCGAGAAGAAGAGCGCCCGGCTTCACCAGCGGCTGGAGCTGAAGATCACTCGTCTGCGACGGCCACATCTGGATCAGCGCAGCTCCATTACTAAAACAATCCCCGGCTTCTGGGTCACAGCTGTATCCTTCAATTGAAAATGTTCCCTTCCCTTCCCTCTCCCCCTGCTTTGTGTTTGTAACATCTATTGGGTTTATGCTTAACTTCATTTTGCCAGCTGTTGAACCATCCACACCTCTCGGCCCACATTGATGAGACTGATGAAGATGCTCTTAGTTACATGACGGATCTGGAGGTAGGAAATGTGCGTGATTTATTCTTGCAAAGTTTAGCTTTTGGATACGGCTAGAAGAAGAAAAAATCATTCGTTTCCTCGTGTCTTTCTCAGATTGAGTCTTTCAAGAATAATAAGCTCGGCTACAGGATCCGATTCCACTTCAGACGGAACCCGTATTTTCAGAACAACATCATCATGAAGGAGCTGCACCTCGGGATGGGAGGTATAAATGATGACGTGGTGCTGAAGTCAATGCATTAGAATACCTTCTTAAAGAATGCATAGTATTGAGAGGGTCAAACTTTGCATCTTGGAATTATAAATTATGTTTATACAGAGGATAATAGTGTCATTTGTCATGTAGATGCTGTTTTTCATTTTGTGCAGGAGAGCAGCAAACACATCTTTCACGTTAAAGTCTAACAGAGGATGTTCAGGATTAGTTTGGGTTAAAAAAGCAACACATTGTGCAGAAGATCTACCAAAAGGCGCTGAGAGTATATTTCCTGAAAAGTGAAAAAGTAAAGCAAACTTTCTAACTTGACATCCACAGTCTTCTTAGCGTGTAACTGTTTTTATAAACTTGAATGGAGAGAATATTTGCAAGACCTTTGAATACAATGCAAATCAGTGGAATGCAATTCCAAAAAACAGAGTCATAACAAACGTTTGTATTAGATTTCACAAATTCGGCGTAACAAGGCTTTTGCTTTGCAGTAAAACGACACTGGTCTTACTGGTGTTTCCAGTTTTCAGAGCACTGCTCTGTTATTGGAAGATTCGTGTTACATTCCTGCATCTTTTCATTTCCTCATGGCTTCTGTCGTGAAGCTAATCAGCTCAACATTGAACAGAGGATACTGAGAATACACTCGAGCCCTCGTAGTACTTATCATTAGAGAGTTTTAAGTTTTAATTGTATTTTCATGCTTGGTAAAATCCACACATCCATTCATTTCTGCGTGACCCTCTCATCCTGAGTGCTCATGTTTTCAGGATCTCCCATGTCCTTCTCCAACCCCATCCTATGGCATCGTGGGCAAAACCTGACGTCCCAGAGCGAACCCCGGAAGTCGTCACGTGGCGTCTACCAGACGTTTTTCAGCTGGTTCAGTGACCATAGCAACCCAGGGCAGGACGATGTAGCACAGGTACAGATGACTACACCCTCATTCTAACGGGGGTTTTGATGTTTGGGTCGTTTAATTTCCTCTCGTTATTTGCCAGAAGAGGCTTTGGCTATAATGTTTTAGTTTGTAAATGCATCACCTTTGCTACAGTTCTACCTTTTCGAGCCCCTTGAAGTTAAGGCTTTGGAAACACTGCTGGCTCCGTTTTAGTTTGAATACTCTGGGACTTTTAATCTGGAATGGCAGGAACAGAGAACGTTTGGAAAGGACGAGGCTGTCGCCCACAATCGCTTCCTGATTGGGTCTTAACAGTCACGACTCATCTACCAGCTAGAGATTTTAACACTCTCTGTCAGTAACAGTTCCACCTCCTCCATCAGTCCAAGAAAATATATATGTTTGTCTGGAAACATAAAAACATATTAGTATGGATAAAGCCTTAAATCTGAACGGTTTAACAAAATGTCATAATTTCTTCATTTATTCCCCCGCTCCTACTTGTTTATGACAAAGTAAATAATAAGTAATACATAGAGGAATACAAGCTGTGTATGTGTGCTCATATTAGCCGGACAGTGAAAGGAGTAGATGGCATACGTTCCAAACTTTGAGCTGAAATGTACCTAAATTATCTTTGTTCTGATGTTCAGATCCTTAAAGACGACCTGTACAGGGACCCACTGAGATACTACCTCACTCCACTGTGGGAACCACGGGAGAACGGCAGGTAAAACCAGCACATTCTCATACAGTGTCTGTGTAGGGTTCAGAAAGTGGAATAAATGTGTAAATGTTATGTTTCCTGTCCCCCCCCCCCCCTGAGGGTAAACCCTGGTGGGATGCTAACCCAAACTATGTGTTTACTGTGTATGTTCTCTACTGGTTATTTAAATAAAGTTTTTCTCCAGTAGTGGCAGCGGACCCAGAGCAGCTGATAACGGAAATGGAGATGATTGTGTGGTGATCTCCGACTCGGATGATGATCCCGGCGAGGACACTGGTGAGCCTGAACAAGGCCACAGCAGGGGGCGAGAAGAGGAGGATCAAGAGGAGGAAGACGAAGAGGAGGAGGAAGAAGACGAAGAAGAAGAGGAGGGGGGGGACCGGGGGCCAAGTGCAGGTCAGTGCATCTGAAGAACTGAAAAACATGGCTTAAACCACAACTTGTTATCTCTCACATTATGTTTGTTCATTTATACAGATGTAATCAAAAATAAGAATTTAAACTTTTTTTAAAATGTGGATGTCAGCACATTCAGCGTCAGGGTTAGTCTAAAATTCAATAATCCTAATTTTAGGCCTTAAAAGGTCTTAAATATGTTTGGTCGTGGTCTTAAAATTTATAAATGTAACTTCCTAACACCTGCAGAACCTAAACAGCTGTTGTCCGTGTGGACCTGTTAGGATTACGTTGCCTGGGTTGTGTTGTAGCTGAAATATACAAATGTTTGAACGATGCAGGGAAAACCGATCAGACAGGAAACGCCACCTCCTCAGATGAGAGCCCAGAGGAGGAGGATGATGCTGGAGAAATAGTGATTGACGGTAAGAAGATCACTCAACAGTAGTGTTGCTAATCACAAGCAGTTCGCTGGGGAACGGGAAAACCTAAAGCCGTGTTCACATGACACGACCTGCTGACGGGGGGGGGGGGGGGTCTACATGATCTGTCACTAATCGAAACTCTCGACGCCATCACCTCTTCTGTGCTCTGATTTGCTGGAAACTGATCGGAGTCTATTACACGTCTGCGAGTATTCCAAGAGTTCACACATTGAGATAAAAGATTAACGATCGAGCGTCGATCAGGACTTTTTGTCGGCGAGTTGCAGAACTCGTGGGCCGAGACGTGTTGTGTGAACGAGGCTTTAGAAGTAACCGGTCATCTTGGTTTTCCTATTTTCTTCTTTTTGATGAAGCTGTTTTATTTTAAGCTAACTGAAAAGTGTTTAAACATTATAATTGTCCATTAGGCTCTGATGACAGTGACCAGGAGGAGGAAGAGGATGAAGCCTAGGAAGAAGAAGAGGTTACCTCTGACCGAAGTCTTTGAGGGACCAGAGACCAAGAAGACGAAACAGGATGCTGAATCGATTTTAAAAAGTACCAGAATCCTTCTTCCTGATGTTAGTTATTATGCACAGGATATCAGATCTCGTGTTTTTTTTATACCTAAAATTAATAGAAGCATTTTAAATCAGGGTTCCCTGTAATAATGAAGCCAAGGCTGCATGTTTCCCCTCTATTTTATACAGTTGGTACTGTGTATTCTGATGTACTCTGATTCTCCTGTGTGCAAACATGTGTTTTTCTACAAGCGCTCCATGCAAGTGTTCTTCTATTTATTGAAGATCACAGCGTACTTCAGCCCACACGCACACTCACTCACGCACTCACTCGCGTGGGTTAGACTTTAATTGCCGTAACTAAATAAAATCCAAGGCATCGTGATTATTAGATATTTGCAGAAAGTTCTGGCTGTTTTTAGACGTGACGTGTGACAGAGACAAAAGTGTCACTAACAGAATTTGACATCATGACAGTACGTTCCAGACGCACCCAGTACTGAACCAAAATTTGTTCTCAGGGATGATCATGGTAGTAGATTTACCGAAAAAATAACTTTACTGCTTCTCAGACATTCACACACTCTGGATATTGTTGGCTGTGTATAAGGTAACGTGTACTCTACTGTAGTAAATAGGAACAAATATAATACCTGTGTTTCTCCCCCCTCTTCTGTATGTTCAGTCTTGTCCCACATCAGCCTCCCCCCCCCCCCCCCCCCCCCCGTTAGCCATCTCCGATGTTTAAAGTCATTGCCTAGTTTGATCAATGTTTCTGTGGATTTTTTTTGTGTAACACACCCTTATAATAAGTAGTAATAATGTGTTTTGTATTATCTTTTTACATTTCTTTAGATTGTAAATTAATTTGAATTTGCTTTCTGAAACATTTAAGGTTTATTTCCGTGTTGTATGTCATAGGAATTTTTTCGCTGTCTTTCGACAAAGATGGTATTTATTATGTTGATGTTTTTTTTTTTTTCTACATGTCCACGTCATGGCATGCCCGTGAGCATGAAATATAAGACAGGAAGATTATGAGGCTGCGTGGAGGAAAAGCACAGTGTCGGTAAATGTAGTTTAACTCACAGCAACACAATGAGGTGCACTCTTAACAGAACTAGAATTTGCTTACTTTTCTTAGCAATGAACTTGTAAATAATATTTCAGCGTTTGTCTTTTGGATAAGACTGTACACATGTTTAATTAATGGATACATTTATCAGATAATCTGGAGTTTTTTCATGAACATGATCAGAAAGTTATATTTTGTGTGCCGTGTTTTATAGAACACTGTAGTTTAAAGATATCGTTTGTTGCTTTGGTTTTTTTGTTTGCTTGGAGATAAATGTCCACCTTTTGACTCAGACTTAATAAAGTAGGCAGTTGTTTCACTTTGCCGTCTGTTGATGCTTCTATATTAACTCTGTGGGATTTGTGCAGGGGAACCACAAGGGGGCGGTGTAGTTCCACTCATCCTCTCGTCTCTTGTCAGACTTCCAAGTGTTAATCTTTGTTTTGAGTGGAAACAGTTGGTTATAAAGTACTTTGATGCTGTTATTCCAACATTCACGTGTGTATTAATTAGATTAAGTTTAATCTTGCCATCTCAGATGTTCAGAAGCAATAACACACGTGACATATTGACATACAAGTCACCTCTGATATTCTTGGCTGCAACACGCACTTCTTAAAGGGAAGAATCAAACAAAACCCCCGCTGACGTACATCCGTTTTTTTTTTAAATATATTCCACCTTTGATATGACGGCAGCGTGTGTGATATCGATGACGTTTTGAGCGGAGCCCTGCAAGTAGCCCCGGGCAACACATTTTTGGACGGGCCCAGACAAAGGAACGGCAGCGGTGTTGCAATGGTACACCTAAACCCTTGATTCCACTTTTAATGCACAGCTATAAATATTCCACGAGCAAAAACCTGTCCTGCTGCGGGCCCGCAGCGCCCAGGGTATGCAATCCAGGATGGGCATATACTATTAATACTGATGATGGTAACACATTATACTCCATGAAGTGATCCCATGTGAAAAGCAAGAGTTGCTCTCCTCCTTTTGAAGCAGCTTTATTCAGCCCCACCTCAGCGCACAATGTTTTTTATAACTATGAATTAATAATGGGACTCGGTTCCTACAATATTGATCGTGACAAACTAAGTACAGATTGCCCGGGACAACCAAGCTGCTGCAGTCGGGGGGCGGGGGGGTTGTCTGTGAAGGCCTCTGTATGTATAAGGGTTGCAACAGTTTAAACGGATTCCCCTCTGTAAACTACACTCCCCCTGGGTTGAGCCGCTGTTGCTACTGTACACAAATCATCACGTCAAAGCTCTCACGTTTCCCAGAGTGGTTCTGCAGGAATCTCCGACGGATTCTCTGTGGACTGAGAAGCTGAAAAGATAACACAGCGGCTCATTCTTCTCTCACGTGTGATTGATGTCGGGAGTGTGTGCGTAAAACGAAAAGGGGCTGGTGCTGCTTTGTGTTGTGGGTAACGCGAGAGGTTGAGGTGGTGAATACCAACTACCTGTGCGTGTTCCTGCACACGTGTGCACGCTTGCAGGCGTCTTTCGGAAGCTTGCATTCTTTCATGCTCCTCGGTTCCTGCATGCACGCGTGTACAGAAGCTGCACGGCACATGCGTATTTGCAAGTTTTCAGCCCGTATGCTTGTTGTCTAATCAAGATGAAGCACAGCATTTGAAGTGTGCAGGGGGGGGTGGAGACGAAGAGGAGGGAGAGAAAGAGTGAGCATGATGGAGGGAAATGGATGAGTGCAGTGATAAGCAGAGCTGCCGGGGTCCTGACAGATACACACAGCAGATGGATGACTCTTATCTGGGAGATCACAGTGCATACTCACGCCTAGGCCCCTGTTCCAGAGAGCCACGATCACACCAGACAGATGAATGGGTCCACCCCCCACCAATCACTCACATACTGTAGGCACACGCACAGGAGGGCACGCGCACACACACGCACACACCCACACAACCACTTGACAGAATGAGCAGATTGCAAAGCTCCTGTTACCTTCGTGCCTTTGACATTGAAATTCACCTGGAGTCCGGCGTCTCGGGGCTGAGAGGGAGAGGATGGGTGCAGAGAGAGAGAGAGAGATAAGAGAAATCAATTTTAATTCAAGCTGCAGAGCAAGTGCACGCGTGTTTGTGCATCTGTGTCTGCATGCACACGCTGTAGGCATGTCTGCAGGAGGAGAGGGGAAACACGTACTCCATGTTTTCTCACTTGACTTCTGCATGTCACATGTTTGCTTTCCCACTGATCCGCCGAGCACAAAGTCTGTCAGGGAGGTTAAGGAGCCTGAAGTCACACATACTCACAACATTTTGCACTGGGACACTTAATCATTAACCTGCTGTTACCACATGCTGGTGCTGACAGATTTACCTCTAAAGACACAAGGGCTGTACTTTCACTCATCCACCTCACATCCTCCATCCATCCTCCTCCTTTTCATGTACAGTTACCCTCCCCTCCCGAACACACCCCCCTCGCTGTATGGAAAGAGCTCCTCTTCAGCAGCTGTTGATACTCCCAGCTGCATTTTATAGCGAGGAAGAGTGCCAGTCTCGTCTTCGAGGCAGATGGTGGCTGGCTGGCTGGCTGGCCCGGTGGACACGTGGCATGTTGGCCGACTGCAGGCGATGCTTCGTCTCAGGGAAGCTGCAGATACAGTATCTCTGTACATTCTTCTCCATTAAAAAACAACTCCATCACCTCACTTCCACTCCGGTGCGAGGTGAGCAGGCTGCGACTGGAATGCACGCCACGTATGCGGCCTTCGCGTCAAAGATGTTTTTCCAGAGTCGCTTTCTCCTTTTGAAAATCACTGGAGTGTGAAGTTCATTGGTGTCACACAGCACCTGTTCCCTTGTCTCGCGTTTTGATGTTTACATTTCCCCCTGACCTGTAGGATAATAATTAGGAGACTTGTAGAGTCGTGCGAGAGGAGAATGGAGCGAATAATCCCGGTGAATATTGTACCTACATGTATTTTCACAACCCTGTAATTTCCTCTCAAGGTCATGGTAGCTGTGTGAGGGTGGCGCCCCCTGGACGCTCTGCAGCGGGCGTGTTCAGACCTATGGTTCAGACACCAATTCATCAATATACTTTGAGGAGAGATCATCAATGGGGTCAGATAATGGGTTGTTCTCTCCTCGAGGGGACAGCGCTCATCCCCTGGAATTGTCATGATTGATGTGTCTGAGAGCTCGAGGATTTATGTGGAGCCTTTGGAAGGCTTACAGGGATAAATGTCTCCCTCGCATTTCACGTTACCCTATCCATTAGACCGGGGGATCCTCCTGACAGAAAACAGACTCAGTGTTAGTTTTCTAATCCACACTTGTCCGTCTCTGTGATACAAAATCCATCCATCATGCTCGAGGAAACGGGCCCTGTGCAACTCCTTGTACTTACACTCACAGACAAGAAACTGAGTGAAGAGCCGCTGCTATCTCCTGCAAGTTGAGGCGGCGCTGGGTGCATGCTGGTCAGATAAGGCCAAAAGGATGGAGGATGGCTCAGGCAGAGATATGACGTTAATGGGTGGCTTACGAAGCGGTGGGAGCCGGTTGCTGCACCGGTGTCCATGGTCAAAGTTGAGAGCACACGGAAGCCTGAACTTGACGCACACTCGTGACTCATTTCCTCAGCTGGAAGCAGGAGGGATGCCTCCTGTGGGTTCGGGGAACAAAGAGTCCCTCCTGGACACATCACTGCCGGCACATCACAGCCTGGCCGATACCCAACAAGAGATAAGGTCACTGTTGACTATCTGTAACCCGGTGAATCAAAACCCAAGAATGTGCATTGAAGATAAGTTCAAAAAAGCTGGGAGAAAAGATGTCTCCTCCTCGTTGCCTGGTGTGTTTATTTTACTTTTACTGTGTCTCTGCTCAGAATACACTCACCCTCCGCTTTTGTGTCCTCGGTTCATCCTCCAGCGTCAGAGCTCGCCACAAAACCCCAGTAATGACGAGAGGCGCTCTATAAGCCGCTTTCATTTCCAGCTCAAGGTTCAGTTCACAGGGTGGATGTCCTTTTACGTGCGGCCCCCCGCCACCCTGCTTGCTTTGTCACCGTTGTCATGAGCGTCGGAGCCGGGCACACAGGAATCCCAGGAATCCTTCCTCGCCTGACCTGGCTCTTGTGAGGAGCTGAAAAGTAATGGTGACATGGTCCAGGGAGCAGGCCCCACGTCAAAGTGAACCTCAGCCCCCTGCATCATGCATAGGAACAGTCCAAGTGCATGAGGAATAAACATTAAACTGTGCCCTGTGCATCACCATGTGATTTCATTATTCGGGTTAAATAAACTCAAACCAGGGGGGAGAGAACTCTACAGAACATATCACCGACCCAGTATAACAGAGTGGAGCTGAAGTTGGCGGCAGCTGAAGGGTTAATCATACCCATATGGCGCACGGAGAGGTTTGGTCCAATGCTGCTGTGGGCCAACAGGAGAGGGGAGGCTGGGTGGGGGCAGAGCAGAAGGGAGAGGACAGCAGGGCTCACTCTCTCCCAACACCTGCACCTGGCCACCACGTTCACACTCACTCCGCCCGATGGAGCAACATCTCGCCCACATCCCGGTGATGGCTGCTGCGCGCCAGGGGTAAACTTTTGGATACAGCCGGCACAAGGGTGTCGCTCCATGGAGGGGAATACGGTCGAGTGACTGGAGGCTGCTGGGGCTGTTTTCTGTTTCTCCTGGAAACCCTCTCGGATTGTTTCCAATGCCTGCGCAGCGACGCTGAGAGGTTTTTTTTTCTTCCAAATCCGGCTCCGAGTGCGCACAACGCGGGGAATGCGGCGGTAACAACACGCAACTTTTGGATCGTCCGGGTTTGCACGCAAATCAAAAGGTAGGAACATGTCACTGCGCTGCGGTTTAACTTTTAACTTGAGTTAGTCTGTAATCGCAGCGGATGGCACAAGCACGCGCACATTTCTCCGGGTTTTCCTATTTCTGGATGTTGAGTTCACAGGTAAGTGCGCGCACTCACTCACTCAGCGGAAAAAAAGAAAGAAGTAGGTTATAGAAATCCTGTAATTATTTTATTTTTGGGGGGGGAAATCATATATTATTACAGCAGGACTTCAATCTGTGGGGACGTTACCACCCAACACACAGAACCAGCAGGGAAATACCACAAAGTACAACCAGGCCATCCGACATGGAGACCCCCGGGCACAACACAAGGCTGTAGCCAGATTTTCTGATTGATATTTTAGATATTTTAAGGGTATTTCACTAGGATTACATTGTTTATTTTTATTAAAAAGACAGTAGATTAATACACTGCACATTAATTTTAACCATAATTATTCACAGAGCCTTGGTGATTTTTCTTTTGTCTATATAGAGACTTAAAAGTGTCAGTAATTTCCATTTAAGCTCCTTTTATTTATTATCTCTACTCTATTTCTCCTCTGATTTCTTCTTTTCTATGAAGTGAAAGTGATTCAGTGCTGTTTAAATGATGGATCCTCTTATAGGGGGATCACTACCTTGTGAAACTTAATGACACAAAATCACATCGATTACAAATCATCATCAATTAGTACCGATAACTGATGATCAGAGGAATGTAAAGATCGAGCCTCGGCCGGTGAGAAGGTAGATGGCGTCTGTGTGATGATGCCAGAAAGTGTGTGAGGCACCACTTCTGCTTCCAGTTCTCCTACTGTTTCATGATTTGTTTTCTTTCCTGGTTAAAATGTCTTTTTACGAAATGTGTCACGCCCTGCTGGGGGAATTGTGATGAGCAATTTGTGAAGACACGCCAGTTTTTTCCTCATGAATACCTCTCGCCTAAAAGCCCCCCTTCTTTCTGTGGCGAGGCTTGTACCCTGGGCCACCAGAGGCCTGGGCTACATGGATGTCATGAGAAAAAGTAAAAACCCCTGGGATGGCTTATAGCCCGAGTAAAGCACACCTACAGGGAGACAATTTAATGGATGTTATGGACTCAGCTTTTAGTGTTCATTATTCATATGGGATCCTCTCCGGCAAAGTGCAGATGCATAATGAATGCGGAGTTGAGGTCTAACAGTTGGGCTGCGTTTCGACACCCCCTAAACTGTCAGAGGCGGTTCCAGCGAGGGGCTACCTGTTCCTTTTGAACTGTCATGCATTTCACTCGTCAGCTTTTCAAAGTGCGCAGACGTGCTTTGTTGAAAGACAGAAAGGAGAGAACGAGAGGCCGAGGGAATCACTGATGGGCGCGAGGATCTTCTAGACACAGTTTCCCACGAAAATGGGGATGAAATACACGTTTTGAAAAAGACAACGTCGAGGAGGATGAAGACACAAAGACGTTCAAACCCATTTTCCAGATTTTTTCCACATGAATGTGCTCGAAAACAGCATCTCACAGTCTCAACACACACACACACACACACACACACACACACACGCCTCACTACATTTTAAATAAATAATAGGGCTGTCATATTTTCCAGAGCAGGTGTGAAGATCTGGACGTTGTTCTCTCCTGCCAAGCTGTACCTCTCGCTGTCGAAGGCTTCGGGCCAAACTTCTGATCACAGAGATCAGAGGAAGGAAGAGAGCGAGAGGGAGTCTGTCCTTCCTTCTTTTTCTGTCTCATATTTCTCATGGGGCACTCTATAATAATAGTTCATTCCTCTTTCTTTTTTCCTTCCAGATTTAGATCTCTGCGGGCTACCTGCATGACTGTTACCATGACAGCATCTGGGGCCCAACTCCTCCTGTTGGCCTTGTGTGTTTACAGAGGCTCGGGCCTGCAGCAGTCTGCTCCTCGGGTTCGCCTCTCCTTCAAAGGTGAGCTCATCCAGATTAACTCCCAACTCCTCTGACAGCAGGGATTGTCCCTGGCACTTTTCTGGTGCATGTTTGACTCACGCACTCCACCCTCGCGCACGCATCCACACCGGCCGGGGTTATGCTTCCTCTTTATACATATGTAAAGAACCTATTTCCTGCCACATGTCAAACAGAGCAACACTGAAAACAAAAGGTGGATATTACGTGGGGCTGGATACTGGCAGTGCCCTTCCACAGAACTTCTCCTCCACACCCTGAAAAAGCCACACGCGCTCCGGCCCGACCTGTCGGCTCCCCTCTGGTTTTTGAAGTCACGACATGATGACACAGGAAGGAAGCGGCTGAAATCTGATCAGAAGAGCAAAATGAAATGTTAGAGTCGCCAAGTTTTTTGGGGCCGTGAGGAGAATATTCACGATGGGAGTGGATTGTGGTTTTTTTTTTTCAAGCCTTTTTTTGTCGGCTTCTGGGATTTTCCCACACAATCTGCAGACTAATGGCAGAGGTTCATGTTACAAATATGTGGATGACACCTTTGATCCAAAACAATGCTGCGTGATTACAGTTATTTCTGCGTCTCTATCCTCTGTCATGTTGTGTCTCCATGTGGGGGCGTGCACGCTCACAAATCACACGTGTCCCACCTGAGTGCAGACCCGATGAGACTGAGACTTAGAGGAATCGTGAATCAGATTTATGACGCTCTGCGGTGGTTTGGTGTGGGGGCGCCGAGCTGTCAGGTCCGGGCTGGTTCTGAATGTTTGGGGCCTTGTTGTCGATTCAATGAGAAACAGGTTGGGTTTTCTAAACAAGAGACAATGTGAAGCAGAGCAGAGGTTTGGTTTGAATCCAGAGCCTCGACGTGAACTCGGGGTAAAGATGTAAAGACAGTAAAAGAAACAGATGTGTTTCTGTTAAAGGGGCACATTTTAGGAATGTACCCACTAATTTCATATATATCTGTCTTTCTGTTCATCTAATCCACTTCAATTGAATAAACAGGCGACCGGCGCTCTGGAATTTTGCAAAGTTGTGAACTTTGGACCTCTGTCTTCTGCTTAACGGAGCTCAGAAGAGAGACGAAGAAATGAGCAGTTAATGTTAATCATTCAGACTTATGTATGAACCGCACAGCTGAACAGTAATAAAGATAATCCAGTTTCATTTTATTCAAAACATTGACTTTAAAATCCTCGTTGCAGATAAACCAGGTAGGATGAACACGAGGTTTTCTACTTCACTCTGCAACCGTGGGCTGTTTATTAAAAGCGTGCTCACAACGTGCAGCACACGGACAATACAAAGTACAACTGTTTGAGGAGGACTCATTAATTATTAGGAATAATTCAGAAGTAGCTCCGACACTTGTCCTTGTAAATATAATGAGGAGCAAAAACATGAAGCTCACTTTGCAAGTTAAAACAATTATTTGAAAATAAGCCTCGGGGCCTTTATAGTGCAGCCAATTAAATAAACTCTGTGTTTAAAGAGTAGATGTGAAGCTGTTCAATCAGCCGACACCTTTTGGGTTTACATACGTTACCTATTGATTTATTGTTTTGCATGGAAATTGAATATGTTGGTGAAAACAAACCCGAAGGAAAGACCATTGAATGAATGAGGTGAGATGAACCAGGAGATCTGTGGTTGACAAGCAGCTGGAATCTAGTTTTGAATTTGATTTTATGAGACTTGCAACAGCTGTACATGCCACATGTTTGTGGCTGTTGCGTATGAATCTGAAGCATGAGAGGGTAATTGCAGTGCATTTTTATACGACCTTTAACACTAATCCGCACTTTTGGTAAACAGCTTACACACACACCAGTGTGTTTTCACAGCACAGCCTGTACAAAGTATTAGTATTAGAACCAATTACGCAAGTTTGGACTTGAACTTGATCGTCTCCCTCCTTGTGTAAGATCCAGACGTTCACATCAGCACGGACACGGTCGGTTTAAAAACAGCTGAGATGTGTTGGAGCAACCAGTGAAGCAGCCACACACACGCACACTCACACGCACACACACACACACACACACACACACACACACACACACACACACACACAACACACACCACACCACACATCCACCCACACACACACACACACACACACACACACCACACCAAGAAACTCATCACTTCCCCTATACAACAGAAGGAACAATTAATTACTCCCCAACAGTTTTCTGCCACTCGGAGGATTTATTGTTCATTGTTTGTGACAGCGAGTTTCTTTGTTCTCCGCGGCGCCTGCGGAGGAGGTATTGGGGGGGGGGCGGGGGACATGTGACTCCCGTGAGCGAATGAGCTGGCCTGAGTGACACTCTGGGGCACAGGACGCCTTGCAGGGCAGAGATATCTTGTATTGTTTCCTCTGTGGCTGGGAAGTCGTGTCACTCACACACACACACTACAAAGGGAGTGGACCGGGTGTCATTGAACAGAGTTAGTCAGCGTTGCTAGAGAGCAAAACGTGCAGTGTAATAGGAGCCGTGTTCCAGGATCCCATGCCTTCGCAGTGCTGTCACCAGTTTGTTCATACTTGAGATAAGACTGGGACTCATTAGTGCCTCAGTGACAATATGTTGTTAAGTTGTAACACGAGCTCCCATAGTGCTGTGGCTTCATACTCGAATCCAGTGTCCTTCCCAGTGTTTCCCTGACGGTGTCAGAATGTTGTCAGAAGTGTTTGCTGGATGTTTACCAGATGATGGCAGTACATTGTTTGCTATTTTTGGAGGATGGAGACATGTGTAGGGGTGTGGTGTTTCCACATTTAGCCTCCTGGCTGAGTCCACTACGGCCCGGTGGAGCTCGGCCCGAGGCTTGTTATCCTGTGTTTACCTCCCAGGAACAGAGAGCCGGACCGCGGCCCACCTCCGCGGCTCCATCCCGTGTCCGCCGGAGATCCGATTGCATCGCTTATTTTAGTGGCACCTTGACTGCATCCTGTTAACATTGACCTCAGACAGAAGATGGCAGCCACTTTGATGTAAATAAAGATTGCGCTTCCTCTCCAATCCCTGTAAGCCGGCTTCGAGGGTCCCTGGGAACATTTGTCACGATATAAGCCTGCTGTCTTTAACATGCCTGCGTCATGTCCCAGTGCGCACATAGGGCTGTCAGTATCTGCACATGCCACTGATGTGGGTGTTGTGCACTTGTACAGATATCTTTGTGGGGACCATTTTGAGCCTAGACCTTAACTGTGAAGACAGTTTTAGAAAGTAAGGACATTTTGACCAGTCCTCACTTTCTGACCCACTTTCAATGAGCTGTTTGAGGGTTAACACTTGCTTTAGGGTTAGGGTTAGGTTAGAGGGATAAGGGAACTGGTCCCCCAGGCACTGGTAGGGTTCAGTTAGGGTTAAAACGAGGTTTAGGGTTAGCGTTAAGGTTAGGGATAGCATTAGGTTAAGGTTAGGGTTAGCATTAAGGTTAGGGTTAGCATTAGGGTAAGGTTAGGGTTAGCTTGAATTAGGTTATATGTTAGGCAGGTGATAATCAGGTGTGTTAGGTCAGTTGAATAGGTTAGGTTAGGCTATTAGGTGTTTTTAGTAAAGGCTGGATCAAACGCACATCTAATGCAGTAAACACCATGACCACCTTATTAAAACCATCACTGATGGGTTCAAATCATATAAGAAACCATATCAATTGAAAGGTTTAAAAGCACAGACACAGGTGGGGCAGCAGGACCGAGTTCTCCACACTTACATGGTCTCGACTGTCACAATAAATAATATGAGTCATATTAATACGACTGTAAAAAATAATGACTAAATATAATCTACAAGATAAAGCGGAATTCATAATAAGAGAAAGGAGACAATTTGAAAAATAAGATTATCGGGCATATCCATATATTCGTTAGGGTTAGGGTAAGGCATTTAGCTGTAATGGTTAAGGTAAGGGTAAGGGGCTAGAGAATGCATTATGGCAGTGAGATGGCACTAAGATAGAAGGACAAGAGTGTGCGTGTCTGTGTGTGTCTGTGCGTTTTATACGTTTAAAGTGATGCAATGTATTGTTGGGTGGAGGAATGGAAGTAACAGCGTTAGTGCTGCGCTGAGTCCATTTGTCTCGCAGCAGATGGAAATTGTTTAATCAAAGCTTTCAGGAGAACAAAAAAGAAAAGGCGAAACATTTTTCCACCGCGTCGTGTCCTAACAGGTTCTGCTCTGCTGAACACAATCCCGATCTTAAGAATTAGCTGTTAGTTCCACTGACCGTGTTTCCTCAGGGACTCGCTTTTTTCGCCCTAACTCCACGAGGCATGCGGTGCCTCGAACTCAATCAGGGAGTCAGGACACATCAAATATTGAGATCTTAAAAGCCAATATGTTTCCTAAAACGCTGTTGGTTGAGTTATATTTAATCAGTGACACACATTTTCCAGCAAAGGACGGAGAACTTGAAGGCACCACAAGTTCATCTGCGTCAGTAATGAAACACGTCAAAGGGAATAAAGGGAATAAAGTGAATAGTAGTTCAGGGACGATCCTCGCTCGACCTGCTGTTTTTTTTTTTAACTACAGTTGAAACATTTTTCCTTTTTCCGCCCACGCAGAACTGATGGACACCCGTGCGGCCCGGCCCTTTAGTTTCTCCTTCAACACCAGCGACTACCGCATCCTCCTGATGGATCAGGATCAGGGCCGCCTCTACCTGGGCAGCCGGGAGTACCTGGTGGCCCTGGACATGCAGAACGTCAACAAGGAGCCTCTCATAGTGCGTACGACTCAAACTCAAATCCAGTCTGCTATTTGCAATGTGGCTTTAAGTCTGTGAAGCATTGATCCGCATTAATCCGGTGTTTTGTTTGTGTGTTTGCTTGAAACCCAGATCCACTGGCCGGCCTCCGCCAAGAGAAAGGGAGAATGTCAGATGACGGGAAAGGGCAGACAGGTGGGAGCATGTGTTTACATCCTGCTCTTTCAGAAAAAAATTACAGGCCTCTGCTTTCACGACGACGACGATGTTTCTGAATTCCATTTGTCTTACTCGTCTTTGTCCAGGGCGAATGTGCCAATTTCGTGAGGTTGATTGAGCCGTGGAACCGCACCCACCTCTACACCTGTGGAACGGGGGCGTACCAGCCCATCTGCACATTCATCAACCGAGGCTGGAGGGCGGAGGTGAACCCAGAGACATTTACAGTTCCCCCAAGTGGACACTCCCTCTGCAGCAGGCCTGGAAAGCGTTGTCCTGTTAAATATTTCAGTGCTACAAACTGGGACACTGATTTGTTTATGATTTTTTTCCCCCCATGGTCCCATGTGACGTTTTAGCGGATCTATTTTTATGCATGTTCTCTCTGCCTCATCTCTGCAGGACTACCTGTTCAGGCTGGTCCCTGGGTACGTGGATTCAGGGAAGGGAAAATGCTCCTACGATCCAACGCAGGAGAACATTGCAGTTCTCATCAGTGAGGCTTCTTTTATAGGCCAACAAATAAATGAATCTTTTAAATTCTGCACATCACAAGGTCTTACCGCTTTATTCCGTCATTGTTCCACCTCTGCAGATGGTAACCTGTACGCAGGCGTCCATATTGACTTCATGAGCACAGACGCTGCTCTGTTTAGGACCATGGGCGGCAGAACGGCAATCAGGACAGAGCAGTACGACTCCAGGTGGCTCAATGGTGAGTAAGTGTGGGTGTGAGGAGGTAAATGTTAGTGATTACATGGTACAGCTCCTCTCATTTCATTTGACAACCACTTGCCTCAATCCTCTCCCGGTTCATCTGTTTTTATCCCTCAGAGCCGGTGTTTGTTCAGATCCAGCAGATCCCTGACAGCGCAGAAAGGAACGACGACAAACTTTACTTCTTTTTCCGAGAGAAGAGTCTAGACTCCAGCGGCGGGGCGAGCCCCAGTGTTTTAGCCAGGGTGGGAAGAGTGTGTCTGGTGAGGAAACCACAGCGCATGATAAGATATAAACATATAAGAGAAGATGGATAAGATAAAACGTTAGTGATCCTACACCAGGGACATTCACTGTTACAGCAGCAGACAAGTCAGAATGAGGTAGACAAGAGAATAACAAAGGAAATATTGTTTTGTATAAAAATGTACTTGGGTATTGCACCATCCATATAAATATGCATATGTAGACTGTTTATACATATATAGGCAGGTATGGTGTACAAAAAACAATATGAGTATAAAATGCTATGTATAAATGGGTATAAATTCACAAAAGTATACTAATTCTCAGTGTATATTATATAAACTACAAATAGATGGACATAAATATGTGAATAATATAAATTCACATTAGTAAACAATGAAATATGACTGTAAAAAGGTGTGCAGGTCGTGAAATTCACAATAAGTGGTGTCCATGTGTAATAATTTAACACAATCTTTCCTTGTGATATGAAAGGAAATGTACGTATTGAATCATGGCCTCATTCCCCTCCCTGTCCAGAATGATGAAGGAGGGCAGAAGTCTCTGGTGAACCGCTGGACGACCTTCCTGAAGGCTCGTCTTATCTGCTCCGTGATCGGCGAAGATGGAGTGGAGACGCGCTTCGATGAACTACGTGAGGCCACCAGCCAAATCAGCACCGCGCTCAGAAGTGATTGCATTGTAATTGCGGCTGCTTTTCTCCAGTGGTATTGATCTGTGCATCGCTCTCCTTCTCCAGGGGACGTGTTCATCCAAGCGACGCAGGACGAACGCAACCCGGTGGTGTACGCTCTCTTCACCACGGCGGGGTGAGTGCTCCCCTTCACCTCACCCCACCTCGTCTACACCTCACACCGTAGACGACTCGTTTCAGTGTTTGGGTGCAAAGTGTCTCTTAATGCCGCCCTCTTACCGTAATGATCTGTTTGTGCTTAAGCTCCGTGTTCAAGGGCTCAGCAGTCTGCGTGTACTCCATGGCTGACATACGCAACGTGTTCAATGGACCGTTTGCCCACAAACACGGACATAATTACCAGTGGACCGAGTACACGGGCAAGATTCCCTACCCACGACCTGGGACCGTACGTTTCACTCATGTCATCTTGTTCATCTCATTAAATCCACCACCATGCATTAAACTTACACGTGCATCATCTAAGCACATGTATTATAAATGTGGCTACTCATCACTTTTACTCCTTTTCAAATTACACGAATCTTGATATCTTTAATTTGAACCTGCACCACGGAGGTTTTGTTTTTTCTCCCCCTGTTCCGTTTGTTTGTTAGCAAGATTACACAAAAAACAACCGAACAGATTTACACAAAACCCAGAAGAAGGATTTGTGTGAGAAGAACCCAATTAAATCTTTGGTGCCGATCCGGATCAGTGGGCAAATCCAGGATTAGTTTTTTTTCCCCAAGTGTTTTTCTGAAATTCTCTCAGATTTCCCAGGGAATAATTCATCGATCTTTTTGTGTGACTGAAGTTGTGTTACTCTTAATATCTTCACAATACAAAAACACAATATGATTCGTGGATCTAAGGGAGAGTGTGTAGTTATTATATAGAATTTGACTTGATTTGTTCATGTACTTAGGTACTTGTTACTCCATATAGACTTATTTCACTAATATCTTTTAGACTTAATACTCTCAGTACATATATTGTGTCACTGTAATCCTGAACTGGGGCGAGCTGGCACAAGAATTTCTTTGGATTCACAAAATCGTAATCTTTTCTTTCTCGTCACACTCGCAGTACTTTCTCTTTATTTACTTTTCCTTTCGCGTCACTCTTCTTTTTTACTATGTTCACTGTTTTTCACAAAAAACACCAAAGCAAATCCCTTGTGTGTGAAAACCCACTCGCAGTAAACTTCAGATTCAAATAGACCTCAGACTTGTTTTCACAAACCGGCAACATAAACAAACTCCACCTTTTCCTCCTTCCCTTCCAGTGTCCAGGAGGAACCTTCACTCCAGGCATCCGCTCCTCCAAGAACTTCTCGGATGATGCTGTGGATTTCATCCGAGCTCATCCCCTCATGTTCCACCCGGTCTATCCTATCCACCGCCGCCCCCTGGTGGTGAGAACCGGCGTGGACTACCGCTTCACGGCCCTGGTGGTGGATCAGGTGGATGCTGTGGACGGACGCTACGAGGTGCTGTTCCTGGGGACAGGTGAGACAGTGCTGAGGACACGTGTCCAACCTGAGGGTCATTCTGTCTCAAATTATAGGAGTAAATGAAATGTCTCTCACTTCCAGATCGAGGTACCGTGCAAAAAGTCATTGTTTTGCCGAAGGACCCGATCAGCATGGAGGAACTCACGCTGGAGGAAGTGGAGGTTTTTAGGGTATGTTTGAATATTTGGCCTGAAATCACTAAATATTGTTATTAGAATGATTTGTGATGATGAATTTTTGTTGATTTCTCTTTTTTCCTGTTAAATTTCATTTCCAGACCCGGGCTCCTGTCAAAACGATGAAGATATCTTCTAAAAGAGTAAGCACTTCCCTCCCGAAGACTAAACTTTCCCAGTGTACGAACAGTTTCCCTCACTGAGTTGTGTTGCTTGTGTCACCGCAGCAACAGCTCTACGTGTCATCGGACGCCGGGCTGACCCAGGTGTCGCTGCACCGCTGCGGGGTGTACGGCCGGGCCTGCTCCGACTGCTGCCTGGCCCGGGACCCCTACTGCGCCTGGGACGGAGAGAGCTGCTCCGCCTTCACCCAGTCCACCAAGAGGTCAGGGACGTCTCACAGCGTCAGAACGCACCGTTTCTACACCGTAAAAAAGCCAGAATGTGTTGAGTCCAATCATTCTTGATTCTCACCTTTGTCTCAGGAGGAGCAGAAGACAGGACGTTAAACACGGGGACCCTCTGAGGCAGTGCAGAGGCTTCAATGCAAAAGGTGTGGCGAATGTTTTTAATGTGTTTTAAAGACCACGTATAACTTGTAATAATAATAATAACTATTTGTATATTTATATGTGTTTCAGTGGAGAAACGTCTCAGAGAAACGGTTCAGTTCGGGGTGGAGGGCAGCAGCACGTTCCTGGAGTGTCAGCCTCGCACTCCTCAGGCCACCGTCAAGTGGCTCTTCCAGAGGGAAGGGAAGAGGAAAGTGGTGAGGAAGAGCGTCACGTTTTTAAAAGTAGAATGGCGCACACCTCGTCCCAGGGCCCAACCGTCCACTTCAATTCAGTCAAGCAACACATTTAACACACTCGTATATATATCACTTCCCTGAATATGCCTGGATTCTGTCGTCAAGATCCATGAATGACTCCTTGAGAAAGAAAGGGAAACTTTTTTTAAATCTCGCAATGTTAGAGAAAATGTAGAAAAGAAATTCCTGTTTTATTGGGTTCTGCCTCACGCCTCCACAAACAAACAAACGCAGACGAAAGCATAACCTCCTTGGCGGTTGTAATAAAAGTCTCGTCGGCAATAAACAGTCCGGCACACGCACACCCCATAAACACACAGCTTCTTGTTTTTACACTGTGGCGTTAACAAGGTGCTTCAGCATGACTTCACACGTGCTGGTTGGTGAATGTCGTTACTTCAGACAGTTCAGTCTTTGTGCTAAGCTAAGACAAACAGCTACACTTACCAGAGAGACCTGAGATCAGTCAGTCTGATCCATCGTTTTATCGTCAATAATATTATCAGTGTTTATGTTTAGCAATATCTTTATTCAAGTTTTGTATACTTGGTTGTATCTTGGTTATTAGTTTGAGAACAACATCGTAGGAATTTGCCCATTTTTGAAATGTATATATACTGTATGATTATAATCAGAATGTTTATTGGGCTTTAAGCGGCTCAACCACTCGCCTGTTTGTAATCTTTTCCTCTTTTATTCTCTTTCCTACAGCTCAGCCGTGTGGGGGGTGTTCTGAAGACCAACCACGGCATCCTCCTGAAGTCCCTCAACCAATCCGACGCAGGCCTCTACCACTGCCTCGCCACCGAGAACAACTTCAAACACACCTTGGCCCGCGTGGCGCTGCGCATCCTGGACCGAGACATCGTCCTAGCTCTCACTGCGCAAGACGAGGACGAGGAGCCCAAGACCCGGCAGGCGGGACTCCACCCGCAGGCGTCCTTCGTCTCCACGCCGTTCCCGCCCGAGATCAGACTGATCAACCAGTACTGCCAGTCCTACTGGGAACAGCTGAGTCCCAAGCAGCAGCAGCAGCGCAAGCGCACCAGCCGCAGGCACACGGAGAGCCAGGACCAGGGCCTCGGCTAGACGATGGGGCCGGGGGCCGTCCAGCACTGTCTGACTCCACGGTGGACTTTTATGTTATGACATGCATGTTTGGTCGTCACCTCCATCCATTAGGCAGGTGATGCGTTCATGCTGTCGTTAAAGAACTGTACCGGTGGTTTTGCCGGTGTCAGCCTAAACACAGGTTGTGTATATTTTACATTACCGATGACCACATTTCAAAAGAACACAGTTTGTTTCGCTCTGGTTTCGGTTCGTATTAGTTTGACGTCGAAATCAAGTTCAAGAAATATCTACCGTTAATGTTTGCTCATTATTTTGTCTCACAGGTCGATCCCAGGATTCTTAAACGCACCACTAAGGTCAGATTTCCAGAACACAACTGGATCACCACGCATCTCTAATCGTTCTGTGACAAAAAGCACAATAAAAGTCTTTGTGATCATATATTCGAAGCAAGTTCCGCTTTAGAAAACAGTTTGACTGTGATGTAACGTAAACGCAACATGCAGTCGAACGACCACAACACGCAAAACCACAGCTACGGTCCTTTTAAGTATCCTGAAACAAAAAAATGTAATATATTGATTGTGAATATAATATATATGGTCATTGGATTACTCTTGTATTGTATGAAGATAATATGACGATGATATGTTGCATGCTTATACGTGTTGTCGTTCGTTGCAAGTTGTACATTGGACTGTTTCCGACCTTGACCTTGTGTTGCGATGTTTGTACGGTGTAACGTATTCTGTTGAGCTGATTCCATTGGATGTTCGTCATGTAATGACTCCCCTTGCTGTCCCGTGCTCTAGTGACCTACAGTATGTGAGTGTTTAGGATTTAGCATACAGTGTTCTTCCAGTTATGCACTTTTGTCGGTGGCGGTTTTCGAGGGAAATCTGGGATCTTTTGCACAGATGTATGAGAAAAATGATACAGGAACATAGTTTTCATGTACAGTATGTTATTACAAACACAAAAGAAAAATGGGAATGAAACAGGCTCAGATTTAGTATCGATCGATGGTGTTCTGTCATAAGGTGTATTTACTTATTTTTAAAAAATGGAAGCACAAGGAACAAGACTTTTTTTTTTTTCAGCCAGAGCCACCATTCACCATCATTGTGAGTAACACAGTGCTGTGTGCTGTGATCAATCCTACACTGGAAATGTTTGAACAAATATATAAACATTTCTCTCTTAAACGTGTCCTTCGCTGTACTTCCTGTCGATTTACGTGTTTATTTAACCGCCGACACGGTTTGTCTCAAAGTTGTCGTAAAAAAAAAAAAAAAATAAACACGTTTCACATCCACGGGATTTCAAAATCCGCACAAACGAAAAAAAACAACTCTGCGTCACTCGTCCCACTCGTCGTCGTCGTCGTCTTCATCTCCGCCCTCGTCTTCACTCTCATCTGAAAGAGAGGACGGATATTAAAATGTTGGACTATGTTTGACCATTGACCATATTGCTCCTGCTCTTTAAGCAAAGATGTGATTATTGTTCCAATATTTACCAGAGGAGTGGATGACTTTACTCCTCTTCTGCATGACCATCATGAGAGCACCCACGATGCCCTCACTGGAGGCAGGAGATGAAGCTGTACCAGGATCAGGGCTCTCCGTCACCTGGAACACAGGAGGACAGCATTTACCCGTATAAGCAAAGTTTTATTATGAGCATATATGAAATGTTTTGAAGGAATGAAAGTTGCTTTACATTTCTGAGCTTCTTCCCCAGTCGGATCTGATCCAGCAGGTTTCCTCGGCCGTCTCCTCCTTTAGACGATGCAGGGGGAGGTGGTGGTGCTTGGCCACCGGAGACAGGAGAAGGTGGTGGGAAGTCTGCGGAAGCAGGGGCCTGAGGAGGAGGCGGAGGAGGCGGAGGAGGAGGTGGAGGCCCTCCTCCTCCTCTGCCGGGTGCACATGGGACAGGAGGAGGTGGTACACCTGTGGAGCGCTGTTGGCCAGACGACGGCAGGGGAGGAGGCAGGTTGTGGGAAGACATTGAGACATCTGAGGAGGGTGGTGCAGGGAACCGAGAGTGTGCAGGTGGCGGCGGGGGTGGAGGGCCACCTCTGCCTGACTGGGGGGGCGGGGGTGGCATGCCTCCACGTTCTGGAGCTGGCTGAGCAGATGGGGGCCCTCGCTGTGGCTGGCCAGGGAGGGGAGGCAGGGGGCCAGAGCGGCCTCGATGAGGTGGAGGGGCCGGGGCAGAGGAACCGAAGCCCGGCACAGGAGGCAGGGACCCTCTATTGGGTGGAGGAGGTGGAGGAACAGACCCTGTGAAGTAGTGGAAGATATTAATAATACACAGAAGTAGGCTGCATTGACCTGTAGGGAGCAGTGAGATTGATAAGAAAGGGTAGAAAAAAAAGTCTGACCTCTTTTGTTCACCTCCCTCTTGACGGCCTCCAAGCCTCCGGACTGCTCGATGACGTTGAAGATGAGCTCAGACGTCTTTTCATCCCTCATCTCAGCCTCGCTGATCCCAGCCTCGGAGAGCAGCTTCGACAGGTCAGGGTCCATATTGTTGGGATCCCACCCAACGTGAGAGACGTGCCTGACGTGAAGGAGGAGGACAGAGCAACACAGTTAGACAAACATCCTCTCGCAATATCAATCCACCTTCATCACATTCATCAGCTAACACGCTCACTTGAATCCACTGGGAGCTCCTATGTCTGCTTTGGAGAGCTTGGAGCCCTTTTTCTTGTCCTTCTTGTTCTTCTTCTTGTCTTTGCTGCTCAGAGCCGAGCAGGCGGTAGGCGAAGGCATCGAGCGGTAACGTGAAGACTGGATGTCCGGGTTCTGAATGTCCACCATGGCCATGCGCTGAGATCCAGGGCTGCCGGACGATCCTTTTGGACGAGATGGAGAGAATATCAAAGTTGGTTCTAGATTCCAGAAGTCACTGCCCGGTGGTAGTAAAAGTTACACATGGAGAAATGCTGAGGTGAAGGAGTCACAGACCTTTTTCAGATGGCAGTCGAGGTAGAGACCCTCGGTCTACAAGGAAACAGGAAATAGAGGAAAGTAAAGTAGCTGCACTTGTAAACTCCATGTTGCATTTATGAAGTCAAGTGCTGCCTT
Organism: Reinhardtius hippoglossoides; assembly: GCA_006182925.3. NCBI lineage: Eukaryota > Metazoa > Chordata > Actinopteri > Pleuronectiformes > Pleuronectidae > Reinhardtius > Reinhardtius hippoglossoides. Next base: position 22,695,228 of record CM031675.1, on the reverse strand, counting down.
ACCACTCGGTGGCGGGGGGCGCTGTTTCTTGTCTGTCAAAAACAAGGAGGTGAGAGAAACCATGTTGCATCACTTTACTTCACTGTGCAATATGAATCAAGTACAAGCCCCTTGAAGACAACATTTTTAAATCAAAATGCAAATTTCATGGATCAATTGTCATTTTTTTCAAAAAACTCACTACACGGAATTTCAAATATTTGTCATATTGAAAACAATATGTAAAGTAAATCAAGAGCATATATATATATGTATATTAAAAACATTGTGATGGGAAATAAGGTATTTAATATTCTATAATTCTAAACATATGACCTCACTGACCGTGACGGCTATTTCTTTGGCAGATCTTTCCCTCCACAGCCGTTTGGAAGTCGTCTGCTTCCTGTTCCTTTGCAAAGTTCAGTCCCACTTGACAGTCCTGCGTTACGTTACAAGTCAACACAGACTCACACTCAGTTTACAACACAAACGATGATTTTAAACAACAAATAACTGCAGGGGCCTGACGCAGTGAGAGGTTTTATATAAAGGGTGTGTGCTTACGTCTGCATCGAAGGTATGGAAGTAGGACCGTGGCGAGGAGTAAACTATCTGGTTGTAGAGCTCCTGCTCCCAAACCTGCCTCCCAGCCTGTGGGGGGGGGAGAAACTCTTGTTTTAGTTTAATATTTAAGTCTCTCGATGACAACCACGACAGATTAGAGAGATTACAGTGAGTCAAGACGAGTCGTGTTGTGTCAGGACAAGGTATGACAGTGATGAGGTTATGAGTCTGGAGAAGGCCTCAATATTCGCATGAGGCCTTTTGACTGAACTGGGGGGGGGGGGGGGGGGGAGACATTACCTTCAAGTCAAACATCCGTATGTAGTAGGAGCGCTGCAGGTTGTCCTTGATGAAGCACACCACTCCTGTGTGCTGCAAGCTCCACGTGGACTGACTGTGAGGCAGAGCCATGAACAACTGGGCGACTGCAGTGGCCATGGACTAAACACACACACACACACACACACACACACACACAACAACACACATTTAAAACAATCCTGTACCTTGGACACATTTTATTGCAGCTGTTGTTCAAAGTGTGCAGCTCTAATTAGACAGTTTATTCGTGTGCTCGGCGACAGGAGCAGTTTCTAGAGACACAGGAACAAAGCCACTTCTGCTCCGGTGACACCAGACCCGCTGATCGCGTCTAATTCCGACACAGCGGAAGAAATGCTCCAACCACCATTTCCTGTTACTGCTGGGTCCCTTTTGATGACCTAATGTCGGCGACCCGTTTTAAACTGCATTTGCGTCAACACACTGTGGAAATTTGGGGGGGGGGGGGGGGGGGATATGTATTTAAATATATTTGACCCCAAAATTTAGCTTAAAAAAAAGAACAAAAAAGTTTAAGTAAGTAAATCAACAGCAGATGAGAAAAAAAAAGCAGAAAAGCAAATAAAAAGCAGAAGCTACATGATCTTAATTTGAATATATTACTAACTTATTTTAAAGCTGATGATTCAACCATCCACTGGGCTCATTAACATTCAGGACAGGATGTTAAACAGGAGAGAGAGAAGTCTTCGGGGGGGGTGAAACACTTTATGTTCCTAAAAGCCAGAATAACCAGAACCAATACGTATTCTTTCCTTTTTCTTTTGTTTCACCCCTTTCACAATAAACCTCAGAGAGTAAACAAGCGGGTATAACAGTGTCAGGATGACTTACAGCACACCTTCTGCCCAGCAGGTCCTCCAGCTTCTCCTGCTCCTGCAGGCTCAGCAGGCTGCTGCGGGCGCTGTCCATCTTATTCTTCGATCCACGGCTCATGGTTCCGCTGACAGATCGGCCAGGGGGTTACGAATCAAATGTGCACGGCATTTGAAAAGAGAAAAAAAAGAAGAGACGTCCTCTCCGTGCTGTCAGAGAACAAGGGCTCTACAGGCAAGGAAGTTTCTCTTCTCTGTTCTGTGCACACATCGTTTCAAAGCAGGAAGCGGGCGACCGCACTTCTCTACTAACCCCCACTTTTCTTCTTTCTCTCTCAGACGCACGGCACAGATGAACGTGTTACTTCCATTTTCAGGGTGAGGGCGTTTAACTGTTGCACTTGTCCTGCTTTGACTACATGCATGTTAAAGTCTCTCTCTCTCTCTACACTCACACTCTCACACACTCTCACACACTCTCTCACACTCACACACACACACACACACACAAAAGATGACTTCAACTCCGTCCATGTACAAATGAGAGACATATTTTATTGACAGATAACAACATTCAAATTAATTTAACAATGTACAGGCTGAATGGCAAATTTTGCAAAAAAAGGTTCTTTCATTTCTAACTTAAAATCCATAGGTCACTATTCACCGTTTCTAAACCTGGATTTTTTATTCGTTTATTCAATAACTGGACTATGCCTTGAACGAGATTTAGTTTTTAAAAATAGTGTGTTGAAACCCATCTCAATATGACACAATAAATAAAGTCTTTGGTTTGCAGCTATGACGTCTTCAGCGACATATATAAACTGGATATTGTGCAAACCTCCTCTCTTTGTCTTTCTCTGTGTGTCAGTAACTGTAACGTTGGACCTTCATGAATTAGCAGCAAAAAGCCACAAACTGCACCGTATGAAAGGCCCCGTCAGCCTCAGCTGTGACGATGACAACCTCATGTTTAAGTGTCAGAATTATATTAACAAATGATCATATTAAAACACATTAATTCATTTCCATGTACAAGTCAGTGAAACTTGGGAGTTTGACAGATTGGACCGGTTAGCGATCTGCAAACTAACCCCTCGCTCGTCGCGTTGAGCTGAATCCGTCACGTTGAGAGACATTTTTAGATTTGGACACATTTAAATGTCTTTAATATGTAACAAAATCGCAACTGACAGTAATTTTCTTTTATAAAAAGCAAACTCTCATCACATTTCCGTTGTGTGCACTCTGAGATCGGAAGGAGTTTGGCAGCGACTGAGCTATTCCAGGACACTCTACACAACCATTCTCTAAAATGGGTCCATTTCCATTTGAGTCACGCTGTTCCCATTTATCCTTTATGCTGTTACTCCGTTCCCGGCTTATTCATTTCTACACACGCCTCCAAACAACATCCTCGCTGCAGCCTGTGACACAGGTTTTAATCAGTCAGAACATATTTCTTAGTATTCTCATGCATCTTTGTTCTCTCCTCCGTTACGGACCTTTTGTCCTTTGGACCTTTTGTTTCGGCCCCGTCTTCACTTTTGAATTTGTCTTTTCTTTTTTTGTTTTGTCGTTGTGGTGGAAGGCCCTTCTCGTATCTTTCGTCTTGTGCAGCCGAACCGTCTAGCTCGGCAGATTAGGGGGTAATTTAAGGACAGGGAGCTTTGGTTGCATTGTTTTCGTGGTATCGCTGTTCGGTCGTGGCAGCTAGTGTCCACCTCCGCTTTTGGACGCTCCGGTCACCCAGTCGGTGATGATGAACGACAAACTCATGATCATGAAGACGAAGCCCAGGGCAGCAAAGCATGCAGCCTGCAGAGGTGGAAGGAAACACAACAACATCTGTGTCAACAACATGTCAAACAATAAAGTAATGCAGTGTTTGTAGGGTTTGCCACTTTAAGATGTGTAACCGCCCTGTAGTTTGTTTTGGAGGTTCATCTCCTAACATCTGGATCATTTCAGGTGTCTACCTGTATTACCTGCCTCTGATTGGTCAGTGTGGAGAGACATCGAGGTTTTGATTGGTCAAGAGGGGGGCGGGACTAGAGGAGAGCGCAGGTCCAAGCGACAGTGCGGGAAGTAGCGTGTGTTTCTCCTAATGTGGAAGCTAGCTACAAAAGGTCAAGCCAAGTGTAACAGGTGAACATAAAGTGGCTTTTAGGAAGTGTTTGATTGTTTTGACTGTGGGAGCTGTGTGGCCACTTGTTAGCATTCAGCTAATGCTATGCTAGTTCGTAAAAGAATGGACGCAGGAGCCGCACGGGGGCAGCAGGTAGCGCACAGCAGGTAGCACCACGTGACCGGAACAGCATGGTCGCACCTCTGGCTTCGGGGAGACTGACTGTGTTTGAATTAACTGTTGTTGCTTAATTCTACTTTGTACCCGAGCACATTTATTATATGTCCGGTTAAAGTCTGATCTTTGACCTGATAAATAGCTTTGGCAAAGTGCCATACATTGTCTGTTATCTACATTTAAGGACACCTCCTGCAGTTTCATTTTGTTTTGGGTTTTGCCTTGGAGAGGTTATCCTGAAGGTGAGTTAATCATTTAATTTAAATTTTTGTTTAATAAATGATTTATTTTCATATACATTCCCTCTTTGTCGGTGTTAATGAACAGGATTTAAAGCGGAGGTATTATTTCCTAGGATCACAAGAGTTAACGCCGCTATTTACTCAGTTACAAGTTGAAAACAGTCCATATCATGAACGAGGTGTATTACAGGGACTGGTTGAGAAACAACAGAACCCAGTGCTTAGGATCTCGTGGTGATTGAGGCCAAGGAAGCGCTACACAAGAGAAGATTCATTTAATTTCATATATATATAGCTGAAGGAATCGACTTGTACCTGAATCTTAGGTCTGGACAGTAAAGGCTCCTGTTCTTCAGGAATAATCCGGACATAGAAGATTCCGGGTAGGATGAAGATGAGGGTGGGGGCAGATGTGGCTCCTGGAGATGAAGGTGGAGAACAGAGAAGTTAAGGCGGCACACAGAAGTGTGATTACACAGCTTCCAGATGATGCAGTTAATACCAAAAAATCCGCACTGAAGCCCAGACTAAACAGCGTTTCTTCCTGTGTAAACATACCGATGATGCCAAAGATGTCGCGGATAGAGGGCACGAAGATAACAAGCAGGTTGACCAAGAAGATGAGACAGAACGCGATGGCTGCGTGTCTGGCCCAGTGGAAAGGCTTGTCAGGGAACAGGATCTGGAGCAGAGCCCTGCGGATCTGCAGAAGGAAGGAAGGAAAGAAAGAAATGTTTCCCTTTACAAACAAGATAACAAGTACTAAGACTGATAAAATGATTTCAAATAAAGGTCATCTGGTTTTATCACCACAGGTAACAGAGTTAGGTATACAGTAACTCCATCTTCCAGTTTGTTGACATTTTAGCGAGGATTTTCCATCGCCCCTTGAGGGCATAAATGTTTGTTTGTAAAGGACGTACAAGACCAGAAGTGCAACATACTTGACAGCTTCAGTCTACAGAGCAACGGAAATGCAGTATTAAAGGAATAGTTTGACTTTTGGGGAAAAACCCGATTCTGTATATTAATTGATTTAAGACAATAATCTGAATAAGGCACTGCCATGCAAACCGCATGTTCTGATTTACCTTAACAGGAATAAGCAATAATGGAATTATGTCGTGAGGAGTATTCCGACCTCCTATCAACACAAGGCAGTTGCCAACAGCTGGATGACGCATGGCCTCAGTTTGAGTGTAAACAAGTAGTAGGATATAATGTTAGAGAAAACTACGGCACGTTTGCTGAGTGACGCTGCATTTTTAATAATCTCTTTTATTCTTGATGCTTTCCAGCCATTTTAAAAACTTTTCCCTTTTAGCATCTGTAGAGAACTCTGAAGTCTGAAAGGCTCCATACACTCAACACAGTGCTGAAACAGAAACAGCTGGTTTGAGAAGTTTTGCTCTGAAACTGAGTTCTATTCTTACTCTCAGACTGTGTGTATTTGCATGGATCCCTTCTGCAGCGCCACTAATGTGGTAAAGACGCGACATTAGAAGCGTCATGAACTCGTAATGTTCCAGCTGTGGGTTCAGGATGTTCTTGGACAACCTTGGTAGAAAGTGACCTACTTAAAAAAAAGAGTCATAAACGGGTCTCAGGCCTATCTGCCAATAAAATATGTGGCTTATTAGAATGAATTCACAATTCTTCAACCACTAGGGGTCATCACTTTCATGATAATGATTTTAATAAGCCTCCATAATGGCTTTCATACTGCATTTATCGATTCTTAGTAAATACAATTATAAAAGCTATATTTTTTATAATTAAAAGATATTTATTGAGGTCAACCCTTTCTTTTTTTATGAAATGTGTAAAGTAACAATTATTTCTCACCGGAAACAGAACCACGGGGACAGTGAGCGTGACGGCCACCAGCACCGCCAGACGCACGCAGAGAATCAGGACGTCCCCGAGGCCCAAGCGGCTGTAGGTGTGGAGCAGCTCGGACTCCACGCCACCTACACACACACACACACACACACACACAGAGAGAAGCACACACCGCTTGATATACAGTATCTCACCTGGCATAGACCCTCATTCACAACCATCGGAAAATGCGTATGTGCACTGGGCACAAGCGGGCCATTCATTTGAAATCTTGCCAAACACAACATCAGAACAGAGTGACCTTTGAGTCTCTTACCATAAAAGGTGAGGTAACCAAAAAGAGCCGTCAGCAGGTACATGACAAACATGGCCAGGACGGAAATGTTGGCGACACCCTGCATACGTTTCTTCGTGGCACTGCAAAGAAAATTAAAAGAATTTTATTAAAACCTTTTTAGCTCAGCTTTCTTCTTCAACACATGTAAAGGAAAGACGATGTTTCCGGACTTACTCTCGCAGTTCGGTGTAGATCGGTAACACCTCGGGGTGACAGACAAAGCGAAGGCCAGGATTGGGATTGTGTACGCGGTCTAAAAGCAGAGAACAACAAATGTTGGCCAATAGTTTACCTATAATCAATACAGCTGTTGACATCACACGCCTTGATGATGTTGACAAAACACGCTTCACTGCGACTCGCCAGGAAATAGATATACAGCCGACAATTGGCGATGTGTAAATGATATTCCTCGAACCTCTGAGTTGACGGTAAACATCTTGGCTTCACAGAAGTCGCTCGTCTCATTCACGGGAGCGTGGTCGTAAGCAATCAAAGTCAAATTATTTGATGCTCATCATCACCCAGCGGACACGGAATATTGAATTTCTTGTAGATAACCTGGAGATTGAAAGCGAGATAAAACGTTAAACAGAGGAACAGCTGAAGATATTGTATGAATCTTTATTTGGATCTTTGCCGACTCACCGAAATGAGGAAAAACACCATGCAAGAGAGGGAGAAGCCACTGGTGTAGCCCAGGTAACCTGGATTAGAAAGTGATTCACAGTCACAAACTCAGGAGAGACACTGGAAGAGATGATACTTTGAATTTCAGAATATGAGAGTAAACGCATCATAAAAAAACAGGTCGTAGAGACGTGAAATACATGAGAAAATAAAGGTAATCAACTAAAGAAAATGTGATGACAGGATGAAAAACATACCAAGTTGTTTCATGAGTGCTAGAGGAAGAATGATGGAAATGCTAACAATGATGATCAAGTAGTTTCCATTCATGAACCACTCTCTAAGAAACAGTCAGACAAACAGACAAACAAAATCAGTTCCGCAGAAAAAACTAAAACGTGAGTCTACTGAGGTATATGCATAATCAGAGTAATCCCACTACACTCACCGGTCTTTTTCAACTTCAAGAAAAGCTTGAATAACCAGCGGGAGCTCAGACTTGATGATGAAGAGATAGCTGGACATTGCTAAAAGGAAATTGAAACAGGTTTATTTTGGTCATTTACTACGGTGTGTTGATCTGATGGCCTCAGGTTTAAATATAACAAAAATAGATTAAAAAACAAAACAAACATTGTACCTCCAATGTTGTGTATTGTAATAACGCATGCAGCCACTATTTTTCCCGCGGGGCCAAACGCCCGATTCCCCAGCTGTTCATACGCCCGGATCCCTGAAAGCACATGAACATTATATTCGTGTGGGATAAGTTTTGAATACAGAATTTATTCTGTGGCCTCATATGCTAAGTGAGCGTAGCCCTGGCTCACCGACAACTCCAGCACTTTTCAGCAGGAGATGGATGGAATACGCAGACAGAATGGCAATGGACAGCAACAGGATTCTGTGAGGGGGGAGAGAGAGAGGGGATTTAATTTCATCTACAAAGACAATAGTAAAAGAGAACTCTGTTAATATTCAATCAGTGGGAATCATCTTTAGTCGCTGTTCTTTTCCACCCTCACAAGAGAGTTTGGCTTGGCTTTAAGAGACTCCCCAACCCCCCCCTGCCACATAGCACAGGTCCGATCCAAGCAGGCGGGCCTTGGATCTGTTCACTGAGGTCTATATTTAACAGCTCAAATCTGATTTAGAGAAGCTGCGTGTGCATGAGCTCTAATGTACAATGTGACAGATCAGGCTTTGCGCAGTAGCAGTTGTATGCGCACATTTACACCCACAGGCCACACAGGCACACACACAAACATATTCCTGCACAGAGCTCAGGCCCCTGCCACCACACATACCTGTCCTAACACAAACACACAGATGACAGACACACCCCTGTGGCCCCGCTTCTAGCCTTATAAGGACCCTCCGCTGACTGCATCCAACAACACAAACCTTGACCTAATCCTAATTATAACCTGAAATCAAATATCTAACTCAAAGCGAAAAACACAGTAACAACAAATAAATAAAACATACACAAAAAATGTGATGCAATATTATCACGTCTTGAAATATTCTTAAAATAAAGCATCAAACGCATACAGAAGCCATTAAGACATGGGCAAAATGACTTGCACACATCTTCACTGTGCTGAACACACATCTAACAGCCATGCTTTATTCTTGCAACCTCAAGGAGCGCGCACATTTAGCCACTTAACCCAAATACTAAATATAAGTCACAAGAAGAAGCTGAATATAGTATACTACAATAGCCTCTTTGCACAAGAGTATTTTAAGGATGCAGTGGGCAAATGCATGCATCTACATGGATAGACAAATACATAAACAGTCAGACATACAGTTTGTGTGTTTGGCTTCATACTCACAAAAAAAGAATGATTCCAGTGTTGGACATTGCAAAAGCCAATCCAAGAATTCCACTGCCCATAATGGCGTTACTGAGATTAAAGACGGACATGCCAAATGAAGTCTTTCCCTCGAACTGCAGCGAGAAGACAACAGAAGATGAAAATCAAATTACAGCAAAGAAACATCTTTGACATGAGGTGAGACCGTGATTAACTTTAAGTAACTTAGTTGTCCAGTTGGCCAGTAAACACAGCCTTGTAACGGGCACTCAGCACAACAGAGGGCCAGTAAAGAGACAGACATGGCTGGTTAAAACTTTATGGATTTATTTTTGAGGGTACACCAGCCCACTGGGATTTGTCCTTGTGGCCGTAAGCAAAATTCTGCAAAGTTACGAGTGCCTCTACCTCTATCTGACCCCCCCCCCCCAGTACCCCCCAACCACAATTCTCCCTCCTTTAAATCAGCTTGTTCCATCTGCGGGTCAAAGAACACGGATCACATCGAGCTATAAACAAACAAAACCTAGTAAGGGTCAGATATTTTTCATGGAATCTCAAGATAACTGAACATAAAATACTCAGATATCGGGGCTTTGTCCCGTGTGGGCTGCGTATTTTCTCCGGGGACAAACCCAAACATAGCGCATGTACTGTGTTGATATAGACGAGAATATAATTACATTTTTAGCATCCGCAATCGGCCTATTTGGACTGGCTCCTCCAAAATTTCATTTGAGATATTTTCAAACATTCTATGCTATTTCAAGAGCTTCTGAGGCTTGAAAGAATGTGTTGTGGTTATTATTTAAGGAGTACTACATACGACATACACAGTATGCTCAGGTAATCAACATTTTAAACTCAATATTAAATCAAAAGTCAATTTATTTCCATTATTGGCCATTAATGTGTGGACTGGTTCCTGGTGGTTTTCTGCGGGGGAGCACGAGACTCGTTGTGCATGTGAGGAGTATTTGCATCTTTCATGAATATTTGCGTTTGGGGCAATAAGTGGCTGTTTACCTTTTAAACAAGGTAGATTGGGTTTTCATACAGCCGCTGGGCTCACAGACACACACACAACACACACACACACACACACAAAGACACACATAGTACAGCAACACAACAAACTGAGAAAAATCACTCACATCTGTAAAGCGCATTTCTTTCTGAGCACCAGTCTTATGTGGGAGGAACTCCTCGCGTTCAGCCATGACGTCCAGCCCATCAAACCTATACAACAGGAAAAAAATATATATATATATATTATTAGGTCACGACACATTAACTGTGATATGATCTATACGGTTTGTTTAGGAGTCTTACCCTTCTTCCTTGCTGTGTCCATTCATCTTCTGAAGCTCCATTGTTTTGGTTGTTACTGAGGTTGTTGCTTGAGGGACTTTAAAGATTCACGTTTGCTTGACTCAAGATTCGGCTTTAAAATTTTCTGGGAGAAAAGAGACAACCACTTTTGAATAGTTGCTTATCAAAATCAACTGCGCACCTAGAAAGCAGAGATCTGACAAACTTTCCATTATTTGTGGGGAAAAAAATAAACCTTTTCTGAAATCTTAACAATTAAAGATCTCACTCAGGACGGGCTCTGGTCTCCGGCACAATAAATATAGATTTATTTAAGCGACAAAGGGCAAAGGTATTTAAAACTCCTCAGCCACTTAAAGGTAAACAAAGCCTATTTGAGGAAAGCCACAGCACTCAAGAAACTTTGAATACGACTAGTAGCCTACAATACAAACAGAGAAAAAAAAGCTTTGGAGCTTCAAAATGGCAGGCCTATAAAGTCTGGAGACACACCACTGTAATTTCGCCCTCTTGCCAAAGACAATATGAATCTTGGATTTATGATGTTTTCTTCTTTTGGCAAACTCCTTTGCCACGGGTTCAATTTGGAGTTCTCCTCCCTAACTCAGATGTGAGGATAAAAAAAACAAAAACAAAACTTCCGGATTAGAACAAAGAATTCAAGAGGAAATTTGACACGTTAGCTGTATCGGTTTAAAGCTTGTGTGATATTAAGGGCTTAAAGCAACAAATGTTGTCAGAGGATTTATGTTGCTCTAATCTACTGTGGGCCACACAAAGCTGGCAGGGACGTGCTCCGGGAATGAGCGTCGGTCTGCGCTCCTGCCACAGGGGTCATGGGATACTTCCCTTCTTCTGAGTGTCCTCAGGATTTTCACATCTGACCCCGAAAGACACAGTCGTTGTGACATTCCTAAAGGGTTTTACACAAAACTGGAATTTCCCCCCTTTTCCCTACGCTTGTCGCTGAACAATCCCTACAACTTAGTGCTTGATAGCAGTGGCCCACGGAGACAAACAAAGGCTTCCTGTGTAAATGGTGCTATTTAGTCAAAAATACAGAGTAGTCCTTTGCCTGCATACTGGCCTCAGGTCAAGTTTTGGTTGGACTAACTTTCTTCAGCTACAAAGGCAATGACTTTCCCATGGCTCGTGGCCAACACACTCAAGCAACAAAGAATTTGGACTAAATGTCAGCAACGTGTTCCACTTTTAGTTTCGCAAAAAGACTCGCTCACATTGGAGGAGGCAGATGTTTTTTTTTTACAGCAGGGCCTCCTATGCATTTTAAATGAGGAGTGGGGAAGCTGGAGAAACTTGACAAACCAAGTTAACCACGGGGTATAGCTCAGTGGAAACAAAGAAGTAATGAAACCCCCAAAGTACTCTTGTGTTTTCCATCAGTTTATACAGCCTTTCTTTCTTTTTTTACCCCGTTCCCTGATGAAGCTTACAATGTATTGTAGTTAAAATGTCCTATTATTCTGAAACAATCATTAGACTAATCTTGTCAATGAACAACACACGTTCAGTGAAACATAGTGGAGATTAATGCAGCCTTACTATCCAGCACTGCACGCCACATGGTTTCTTTTCTGACGCAAGACCAGCTTACTATTGACAGTTAGCCCTTCCCTTTCCTTCCTCAACATATGAAACTCAAAGACACACACACAGAAATCTGCGTAACTTACCCGTAGCCCAGCTGCCTTTTCTGGATATCGAAATAATAATTCCTGGTGTAAATTTGGCTCAGTTTTCAGTCTCCAATGAGCAGCTTAGCTCTTAGGGAGTCTCTTCAAAGCTCCTTGGTAGTGAAGAGGGGAGAGAGTGAGAGAGATTAGAGGCTGGGAGGGAGTAAGAGGGAAATGGGAACACCCATACTTAACCCTTTGTTTAACTAGTTACAGGTAGTTCCAGTGACACAGACGCTGTAGGGATCCGCTCACCAGGTGTCTGCACTGGGAAGGTGTCAACACCGGAGCCCGAACAATGGGAATCAAGTGCTTCTAGTTTCCCCGACCGTCGGCAGTTCGAGGCTACAGGTAAACCCAGGAACTCTGCACATTTACATGGACTCTTATCATGCGGGAGACTGATTACCATGTCACTGCAGACTATGGGAGTAGAAAGAAGGGCCAGAGTGGGTCTCCTCCGAAGTGGGCTTTCGCCTCACCATGGGCGGATACTCCCTGACAGTTTGCATCCTGCTGGAAGTCACAGTGATGCTAATTAGCTTAGGAGATAAGTGCTTTTTTAAGATTGCCAACATGTGATTGTGCTCAGGAGTGGAAACACGGTGCGTGCTCACAAGTTATCATGTGCTTGATCCAAAACAAAGCCGAGCTGACAGAAATGGACGTGTCATGCAACACATGTGACACCTGAAAAAGATCCTTGTAGTCCAGTGTTTAAATATTGTTTATAACAGCAGACGTCTCCATATTTAAACATCATATAAGCACATGCTGTGCCACATATCATGCTTCCTGCATACTACAAAAACATGCTCAGTCTGTGACTTGGATGTCAAACCTCAAATGTCATCCACTTCTCAGTGACATTTCAGTTGGTTGATGACGTTCTACGAAACCGAGATAAGGGCTTTGCTGAGAAACAGCCACATGTTCGTGATCTCCCCCTGACAATTGATTACTGGAAACGTGTCTCTGTTTCTACGATCTCACATAATGGACTGTACAAACGCCGGTGGGCAGATCTTTTTTTACATGTCTTAAAAAAGGTTTATTATTTATTCATTGTAACAAAAGGAAAACAAAGGATCACATCCACAGGCTGTTTGGAAGGTTTCTAGAAAATTTGAGGTCTGTGCAGATGGGGATGAATTTGAATAAAGACATTTGGCTGCTGCGTTTGCCCTCAAATGACCCACACGTGTGAGGCAATACAGCTCATAAGGAGACATTTTGTATCCAGAGAAACACGTGCTTCACACACTTTATATATATATATATACCAAACGGTATGCCAGCAAATTTCAGCCAAGATGATATCCCCTTTCAGTGAGTCATTTATAAAAATCCCACATCTGTGCTATGCATCCTGCCAGCAACAGCACATGCTGCAAATGAGAACACATAGTTAAAGTGTAAGAAATGAGCTGTGAGTGTGTATAGTACATTATTAAAGGTAAAACAATCATTTAAGACGGTATCTGTGTGAGTGTGGAACTGTATTGTGGCACAAATACAGATGCAGAGTGCTGCCCCACGGGGATTCTTCTTGTACTCACCGCTCTAACAGCCTGAACGATGGATGTCTTCAGTCTTGACAGAAGTAGCAGGGTTAACTTTAAACGCTTGTTAGCTGACTCATGTCCAAAACACGTCTTTTACAGAGTCATTGGGTTTTTTGCAACCGTGAAAGGACTGAGAAAAACGAGGGAGGGAGGGAGTCATTTGCGCGCGTTAAAAAAACGATCCTTCCTGCCATGTCAGAAACCAAGCCCCTCCCGTTTCCTCCAGACTGGTCAGGCCACGTGTGGGGCTCTGTTACTTTATAAAATACTGCAACTGGACACTGCCAGTACTTTTGTGAGGGGGGGGGGGGGGGATAGTGGAACAGTCTTTCAAATGTAATATGAACCCAAAGAAATAAAAACTAGCTCCAGATTAGAATACTCTGCCAAGTGGCCTACGTCACAGTGGTTATTCTGTGGCTGTTGCAGCTGGTTGTGTCAATAAAATGTGTGATGCTGTGGAAAGTTACTTGTCTGTGCTTCAGCTTTGTGTCATCAGCTCACTATCATCTCCATCTAGTGGGCACAATTTCACAATCCTCACTGCAGATCATCTTGGGACAATCAGAGGCTACAGTATATGATGCCGGGGCAAGTCGCTTGTTTCAAGAACCAACATCCTCAGACTCCAAGACATGCAAATTTATAATATAAAACAGCCAAGGGTTGCAAACCTTCACAATTGAGAAGCTTCACTATGAACTAGGGCTGCGAGCGGCACTGTGCGGCCCGAGCACCTGCGATCTCGGGACCTGATGCGGCCGCGGGGGGGAGTTTACGTGCCACAAGTGTAGAACACACATCCTTATTTCTATTTTTTCTTTACTTGAGTAAAAATCTTTTTGTATCACTACCCATCAAATGCACAACATGGGTTAATAATGACCCGTATTCATTTCCTGTGTTATTTCACGCATGAGTGTTTCTTTGCTATATGTAAATGTATTTTGATCATTTAATATTCTAAGTATTCATTTAATATCTTGTTTTTGATAACCACAAATCATTATTTTTGGTTTTTCCTTTCTTACTTTAAACACAAACGTAAATATTTATCCAGAGTGTTAGTATTGCTGGTCGTAATAATTTCAGACATACAGTTGAAATGGTCATAAAGATGCTGCATGAAGAACAGGATGAGGAAAACGAGGAGGCAATTCTTGGTCTTGATTCTGAGTCGGAAATCTCTGATGCTGAGGACCTGGACTACGTTCTACTGGATCAAGCGTTGTGGGTGTATCTTTGAATCCAGCTCTCCTGAATGAAGAAGGCTCCTTTGATGACATGGAAGACTCATCATGAAAGGAGCCTTCTCCTAAATGGAGAAGGAAGAATAAGTTATAAACGAATATAGCAAAGAAACACCCAGCCGTGCATGAAATAACACATAAATATATAACACTAATAATTTCCAATCACTCCAGAATCCGTACATTTTCACCAGGCCTGATTTGGTGAGTTTTCAGTTTTTTTTTCAAGCCGTCAAAACAGCCGTCAGCTTTGCTTTGATCTCATTGTATCTCTGTCATCTTAACAAGATGGAGATTAAAACTACCTGGATTTTTGAGTTTTCGTCTTTAAGTGAATCTTAAAGAAAGTGAAAAAAAGAATCCCTGGATCCTTTATCCGCAACAAAATGCAATCGGTTCCATTCAAGCCCAAGCGTTTTAGTCGTTTTTTCATAATCTTGCTCAGATATAAACCAAACACGGGTGAACATGTATAACCTACTTGGCAGAGATAATTAAATAGTTTCAGCTCTGAGAATAAATAAATACAAACTCCGAATACTAGAAAACTAATCTCTTTTATTATTTAGCTCAGAAAAAAAAACACTGTCAACAATTAAAAGCTATGAAATGACAAGACATCTGTGGGTTAGTCTTTCAGTAATTATTTGTGGTAGAGGTTTTACTGCTAGGGCAGAAAAAAATGATCTGTGGTCCCTGCAGTAAACAAGTTACTTTCCCTTGTCAACCCACCCAAAGAAATTACACCGAGCCTCCTGATTGGAGGCATGGCCCTGAGGCCGTGCACACACAAAGAACTGTTTACCCATGTTTGGCCCCTCCTTCTTTACAGTACGCAGCACACAGGGTTCCCCGTGGCCCTTACAGGAGGGCGGTGGAGGCGGTCCGTGAAGAACTGACTTCCAAAACAAAGATGATGCTCCCACAGTGGGCTGTGTGGTTGAATGTTTTGTCTTCACCTGTTTGTTACATTTCTCTGCGGTGCCGCTGGTGCACGTCTGTGGGGAATGATTATTCACCATATCTGTATCTTCAGGAACTCTGTCTGTGACTGAGGAAACATTTTCTCTCGCTGTGGACTCTTTTTGTGAGGTTTGTGTTGAGGTGTTATCCAGGCTCAAAGGGGCTTCAGCAGGGGGAACAACATTTGTGAGTTTAGGTTTGAAAAAGGAAAGGAGGCTGCCTTGTGGCTTTGAATTAGTCTTTACTGTCTTTGTCTTTTTCCCTCTTGGGACAACCGAATCTGACGTTAATCCCCGTTTTTTACCAGAGACATTTCCGGCTCCCAGTGGGTTTAAATTCTCCATCTTTTCTCCCTCCTCCTGAGATCCAGGTAAAACATCCCTCTGCTCAGACTGAGCTGACTTTGGATCAACCTTAACGAGGAAGCGTGAGAGTTTCTGCTGCTTGCCAGCGAACTCTGGCAGGTAGCGAGTACAAAGGGGAGGCGGCTTAGAGTTGGGCAAGAGAGGGCAGCTCAGTTGCCCCAACACAGGGCAGTGGTCGGACCCCTCCACCTCTGGCATGATGTCCGCCGTCACAAACTGCTCCTTGGCGAGCTGGCAATCAGCGAATATATAATCAATGCGGGTGCCATAGTTGGTCTGCCGCGCTCCAGTGAGTGTGGACCAGCACGTGAAGGCGTTTGTGCGAGTTGGGTGGAAATAGCGAAACGTATCCACAAATTTCCCTCCGCGGACGGGATCTGTCGGAGTTACCTCAGATTCTTCATCGAGTTCCTCCCCGTTCCTGTCTTCCTCTTGTTTGCCACCGTGCAGGAAACCATTCAGCCATTTCCTGCCAGGATTTTCACCAAAATCCTCCTAAGTAAAGACAAACGCAAAGTACATATACTTTTATTATGATGAATATGCAAACACACATTTACATTTTATTATATTACAGGGATCGTTTGACATTTTGGGAAAGTCTCCACCTATTTCCTGTATTTATTCTGAGCTAATCAGCTGCTGGATATAGTTTGATAATCAATTTACAGTCACAACAGAGTTGATAAACTTGATAAGATACTGAAAGTGTTTCCCTCAAAATGTTGAACTATTTCGAGGTTAAAAAATGAATATTCATTTGACATCATTCTAACTTTTACTTACAATATCGCTGGGATCACAGTGGTCTATCTGCCGGTGAGATGTATTTACATCTCCTAAAACAATCACATGGCTGAAAAAATAAACAGCAGAGAAAAAAATTTAGTTTGTTCCTTAAATTAAAAAAAAAATATGATAAATAGAGATTAATAGAGTAAGTTAATGTAACATTTTCATGATAACTTCATAAAATGCGGTTAACATCCCATTTGTCATTGATCATAAATGATGGTAAGATCGACAGCTTTGTTCAAGCTCAAATGAACAACAGTCCTAAAGCGGTAGAAGCAGGATACACATGCAACTGTTCAGGTCTCAGCACTCACCTGCCATCCTTCAGTACAGCTTCAGCCCGACACTGGAGCAGCTTGTAGAACTGCAGTTTGAACAGTTTTCGCTCCGGCTTTTCAGGATCAGCCCGTGGACAGTACACGTTGATGACGGTAACAGTTTGCACTTTGTCCTGACACCTGGGGGGGGGGGAACAAGGCTTAAAACCGAATGAGCATAGTCAACTATATCTAATATAAGAACTGTGGAAGAGGTACAGCTTGTGACAGAAAACACTATAGAATTTCCCATTTAAAAATTTGCTAAGCTTAAAGTGACCTCTTCAAATGTATTGTTTTTTTTTAACCAAAAGTCTATAACTCCCCAAATATTTATTTAAACATGATAAATGAAAAGGAAGGGAACTAATCTGCAGATACAAGTCTGGAGTTATTTGGCTTTTTTCACCTTTGAAACTAGTAAATACTACAAATAAGATGCGAGAACCCTAAATATAAACACAAGACTGGATTGCATAGGTAGCTGCTGTTATGAAAATGAGAAAACAAACAGAGATAAATAGCCAATACAAACTATTTTAATACAAACAAAGACTCCTCACGGAAACCTCAAAGTACACTGATTCTCTCTTACATGATTCGGTGCCGTGTGATGATGGCTCGTCCTTCATTGTCCAACAGCTGCAGCTCCTCGGTTGAAAACTCAGCGTGGTCACCGTAGCATCCCACTGCCCCTTCGTGGCTGGTGAGCAGACCAGTGAGACCCTCCTCAGCAGCGATGGGAGTGGCACTGTCCTTACAGTAAGTGGCAACGCCTGTGGAATGGGAAGTGAGTTAGTTTGAACGGTGCAGTAATGTTACAGCAGCAACTGTAGAGCAGTGGTTACAGGGGTATTCTACTTGACTAATAAATAAGTGTCCATACATTATAATAATCTTTTAATTTAGAAGACTGTGTTCTTAGTGAATATAGTTGGAAAAATGAAAGCTACAATTTGACCTTCAATGAAAACTCTGATGTTATTTTGATATTTTTTGAATAACGCAGAAACAGGAGGGCCAGCTGGGTCCTGGGATACCCCCTTGACCCAGTGGAGGATGATGGCTGGCTGTCTTCTCTGGTCCCAGTCCCATTCCCTGCAGGACACCATCGCAGTACTGGGCAGCTCCTTCAGCGACAGACTGATCCAGTGTCTGAAGGAGAGGTATCGCTGTTGTTCCTGCCTGCAGCAGCAAGACTGAACAACCAGCTCTGCTCCCAGTAGAACTACACGCACCCATTATGGACTCACTCTTGTTTAACTCTCTTAACTGTGCAATATTCATTCCGTCTGTGCATATACAATGATTCACTGTATATATTCTCACACTGCACATATTCTTGTTTTTACACTGTATATATTATATTTTCCTTACACGTAAGTATTATTATCTTGACACTTACTTATTATTACTTGCTGATGCTTATTTTTGACTCTTGCTGCAGTAATATTGCCAATTTCTCCATTGTGGGACTATTAAAAGATTATTTTACCTTAATTTAAGAGATTAATAAAGTAAGTTAATGGAACATTTGCATGTTGATTTGTCCAAAACAATAGTATTAGTATAACAAGTCTTCTCTTTATTCACTGACGTCTGTGTCAGTTGCCATAACACATTACAACATGTGGGGGCATTTTACCATGACTGAGGGACTCAATGACTTTAAATGACTTGTTATGACTCTTTAATTAACCTGAATATCCGCTGCGTCCTCGACTGTAGCTGAAATACGAGTTGTAGCCGTCCACGATGGCGCTTCTCTCATCCAGCAGGTCTCCTGAGGAGTGGAGTGGAGGGGGGGATCTGTGTTATTACAACTTCCCTCACATGCACATGAGTGTGTGTGTGTGTGTGTGTTACATGGCGGCTGCCTCCGCGCGGGGTTTAAACCACCTACTTGTGACTTTGGTCTCCTGCACACAGATGATATCTGCGTCCAGAGCATCCAGAGCCTGTTTGATTCCGCCCCTGAAAGTCCGGATCCCGTTTATATTCCAGGTGACGATCTTCATCTTGGAAAACTCCCCGCAGCTGTTTGGCTGCGATGTGCGGAAGTGAACCGGAAGTCTGGGGAATGTACGAGCGGAAGTCACATTTTTCACTCGTTTATTCCGGGGTTTTATTTCCTATTTAGTGTTTGTTGATGTAATATATGTTTTTATTAGTTTAATAACTGTTAAATGTATATATGTGAATAAACAGTAGACGCTTTTACCCAGCGAACCACGGAATATAATCACATTTGCTCGTAGCTGCATTTCGCCGCAGCCGAGCTAGAGGGAGCAGGAGCGCCGCCGGGGTTTCGGCGCGCTTTTGACACTCGACCTCCGGGAGAAACGCGAGAAGAACCGGGGGGGTGGGAGGAAAAGGAAGCGGCTGTTCAGCAGACACTCACCCGGACTACCAGCGCCATCAGCAGCCGTCGCTCCCTGACAGCTCCCGGAGGATGTGCGGCGCTAACGTCTGATGGCAGCAGCCGCCCGAGCCGCATCTTTGAAACGCGACCAGACGGTGAGTCGCCGGCTATGTAGCTGTTAGCTAATTAGCTTCTCCTGACAGGATCCGACCGGGGAACATCCCCCCGTGTGCCCGGCCGTGGATGTCTCTTTCCCCGCTAGGCCTGGTTGAATCGAGCTAATTCCGAAGCTAACTCGCTGGTCGTCTACATTATTCAGGGTGACGTCGCTCGGTAGCATCGCGGTGTCGGTGGCCGTGATGCTAAAGCTACGCGTGTTAGCCGGTCGGGCCATGGTGGCGTCTATTTTGAAACCTTATCCCCGTCCTGATGCGCTTCACCTCCGGGGGGGTGTAGCAGCCTGCTTCCCGGGGACAAGGTGAACACATAGCTGGGGTTTTTAAGGTGTGATTCCTCCTTTTTTTTAATTCACCCCCATGACTGAGTTGGCAGCGGGCGAGGAGGAACAGATGCACACCCGGGACTCATCGCTTGGCACCGGGACAACCGGCGGCGGCTGCTGCTGCTTCCATCTTCGGTCAAGAGGAGAGGACGAGGCGGGGGAATGTGGCTCACTCTGCCCCACCTAGTCCGACACGGAGGGTCACATTCATCCGGATTATTTACCAGACACAAACATACCTCGAGTATTCAGCTGCCATTAGGGACCATCTGCCCTTTTTAGTGATGGATGTAACGGTGCTGATGTGGAAAAGAAGCAGCAGCGTCGGTCGTATTGAGCAGCGGCAGCGTGGTCACTGCGGCGAGGCGAGGGAGCATCGGTTATATGCTCGTTATAAGCCACAGTGTTTGTTAATCAGCTGTGAAACAAGCATTCAGATGTTTGAATCAAGTTAAAACAGCAGCTTAATGGTGCAGACAACTCTGTGTTGTGGTAAAAGTATGATCATCAGACTTTATTAAAGGTTACAGTACCATTATGCAGAATAACCCATTCCAGAACAATGTGCATCATATTGTTGGATTACAAATATGTATGTATTCCTGTGTATATTACTTTTAATGTTGCAACACATAAAGGTGGATCTAACTGTAAGTACTTCATATACTGCTGGGTGGTCGGTGAAGCTGTATCTGAATCTCTTTGTTCACAATATCATCATTGTCTTCATATTGATGGATAGAGTGATACATAGATAGAGAGAGAGAGAGAGCGAGAGAGCAATAGATAGAGAGATCGAGAGATAGATACTTACTTTATTGATTCTTTACTGGCTCTGATGCTGCCGCCCCAACAGATGCTATAAAGCTATAAAGTAATCAGTGACTAAATATATCTAATAACTCATAACATCTTAAAAACCAACATGGCTAGCAGGTGTTTACAGGTAACCTATAATTGCTCACTGCATCATTTAGATAATTTGTGGCTTGGATTTGCATTTGGAAGACTCTTAGTACTTTCCCACACAACCAATCCCAGAATTAATCTTGCCCCAGGCAGTTTGCTTAGTTGGTCTCACAATAAGACTTATACAAAACCTCTCTGCCATCCTGGCCATTGTTCTGAGTACTTTACATAACCACCATCTTTGTGTTTTTGTTTTTCTAGTTGGGAGTAATGAGAGCGGACGAGTGAAGGAGGCAAGTGTCCCAGTAGAACATTGGCAGTTAAGTGGGAGGCCGGGCAAGGATGCTGGAGGCAGATGCAGACCCAGCAGGAGCAGAAGGGGAGTTAGACGGGGAGGCCGAGATGGGGAGCGGAGACTTGGAGACGGAGGTGGTGCGGCTGTCTCTGGAGCTCGAGGAGGCCACGGAGGAGAAGCTACAGGCCGCCCGCTACGGCCTGGTGGTGCTGGAGGAAAGTGCTGTTCTCAAGACCAGACACAGGCAACTGGAGGAGGAGCATGAAGCCCTCAGAGGGGAGCTGCAGCAGCTCAAAGAGGTAGGAGCACCCCAGGGCGCCTTGGGGTTATAGTTCTATACCTGGACAACAAATTCAGTTTAGATTGTGAAGATTTCAAGTGATATTTTCTAATAAATTCCAAGTTCATATGTAGTTAATTGTATTTTTATAGAATGCTCATGTTACTGTGTTTCTCCATGTTGAAAGAATACTACAGGATTATAGAACACAACTGTGGTTGCAGTCTTTTTATATTGGTAGAACTGGGCAAATCTGATGAACTGTTGCATTATTGCCAGACACAATGAACAAGAGACAATGGAACATTGTGTCTTTTCATGACATCAAAATGTAAATACTGTCAACATTTAAATGGTTGACATTTTTATGAATATACACTATTTCTGCTCATGCTGCTTATTGTAATTTAAGATCTGACAAGTTCCCTAAAGACACACGTCCTCTAAAGACCAATGTATTTGTATATTATATTTAGAGATGTACTGATACCAGCATGGGAAATGCCTGCGGAAATGCTGTGTCAGGCATCTGTGAGTATGCAAATCTATATACAGATCGGATACCACGTCTTTTAAAGTATATTTGTTTCACCCAGATAAAACCGCAATTTGTTCATCCCGTAAATCCCCTCGTCTTCGTCGCTCCAAAACAGCAGTTGTGCTGTACCGCGGCTGCCAAGTCCTGTTCATAGAGCGGCCGATGAGAAGGGATTTTCGTTAGAGTAGTGTTAGCCAGAGCTGGCTAAAAGGTCAGCAAATCGGCAATATTTCACTCTGGAAAGTTCCACAAGTATAACATCGACGTACTCGGTGTCGGCACAAATGCAAAGTCCAGTTATTGAAATCTGTATCAGGAAGGTATAAATGGTATTTAATGTAATATATCTACCAGTGAGTCATGACATACATTTGATTGCCCATCCCTTCAGTTCCTTTTTTGGTAACTTCATCTGCTGCTACCCTAACAGCTGTTTTACAGTTATGATGTCATATTATACTGTTGCAAAGACTATTGAAGTGAGGAGGTCTTCCTCCACACCATATCTTTTCACGCTTTTAACATGCTGCACTTTCACTGTTTGCCTTAAACTGATTTTGATCCTTAACTGCAAGGTATTAAGGATTGAATTAGGTTAGCACAGGATCGCCAAGACGAAAAGATTAGACCAATATGTCAAATCTCCGATTATCATGTATTACATGCCTCTCACAGATGTATTATGAATTATGGCATATGCCTCTCATTTCCTTAATCTTTTAAACAAACAATGTGCTTCCCTTTTTTAAAATTGCCACTTCCCTTGTTTTAATAATTACCCATTGTGCAGTAAAGCTGACAAACAGATTTTATGGACATGTGTGTATTAAATCTTCGTGCCCTTTGTGCTGTCGTTGTGTATAATGTGAATGTCACAGAAGAGCCTCGAAAGTATTAAATTCCATTTTGCAATTGTTTCTTCTACCTGTTTAAATTAGGAGACCTATAATGTTTAAACCCTGCTTATGGGTAGTTGCACATTTAGAATAACACTAAAATTGGTGCATCAAAATGTTTTATGACTGCATATCAAGCAAAGCTCTTTAGGTCTGACGGGAACTTAGTGGTACAGAATTTCAGCTATTTTGATAATCTGCATAAAGCTAATTTCTTGGCTGTTCACCTAACTAGGCTTTGGCTGGGGTTTAACAAAGCAACTCGTGTGTTGTAAATTATAATCATTATATAACTGAACCGTGATGTTCAGCTGAGCGTGTTTAGTAGCACGTTCATTTCAATTAACACCTTATTTTATAGGGGTTTTTTTCTTTAGTAGTCATTGATGCATAATGTGTCAAGCTTGCTAATTATGGGAAGCTGGGAGGAAATGCATGTTACTACGATGCCAAGAACAATGCACAAAGTACAATGCTTGTGGAAGCTGCTGTTACGGTGTCTTGTTACCGAACCATCACAGCTATTCCCTCGCTGGTTGGATTACAGTTGATGGTTGTCAGGGAAATCCTATTTCCTGTCCTTTGTTAAAGATGTCTTCACTCTTTTGATAAGAGTAGCACATCTGCTTTTGTCTTTAAGCACCACAAATGTTCCAGCATGTGTTACATGCTGTAGTCTGCCAGATTCTACACACTTTGCCCTTTCCTAAGCCCTTTTTTTGTTTTTGTTAAGGCATTTTTAGATTCTGTCAGCAGCCAGAAGCGTGCAGCGGCGGATGGAGAGTGCCGGGAGGAAAATCTTCTGCAGGAGACTGCCACGAAGGAGGCTGCCATGGCAACCCGCATAGAGGAAGTTCAGGCAGAGCTCAAGCAGTCACGCCTTGCTCTGGGCAATGCACATGCAGAGATCGATAGATTGGGGGTAGTCTCCACCCAGTTAAAGAAGGTATGTGTTCTCTGTTCACCCGTATGTTGGTGTTTTACTTTATTCTATCATGTCCCATCACTTCATGACAACTTCGTGAGTGAGCCCCTGCATCACTGGTTGTGGGGTCTCATTCCCACTGTATAATGAACAGTGCATGACATGATTTGGTAAGAATGTGGGTAAAACTGGTGTTTTGCACTTATTTGACATTGGATTGTGTTTCACAGGAGTGCGAGTGTCTGGAGGCCGAGAAGGGCCATCTGAGGGACGAGATGAAGGAATACAAAGTACGTGAGCTACGCCAGTTGCAGGACAATGGCGAGCTTGAAGAAGAAAACACGTCTCTGCAAAAACAGGTTTCTGTGCTGAAAGAAAACCAGGTCAGTTATTAGAGTTGCATTACTAATTAGATTTAAGCACTGCCTGCTGAGTGTAACTGTAAGGAGGGGGTTGAATATTTACAAAAATGTTGCTGTCCAGAACAAATTAATTCAATTAGGAATGTTTTTGAGCTAATATACTTTGTGCCAGTGAAGCACACTCAGTTATTGAGACTCTATCAGGCCATTGTTGAAGTGCACAACAACATTGTCACTGATGGAGTCACGACCTTTCCTGTGACTGCCGTGCATTCCTGCAAACTTTGAATCTCTAATATGTTTGTTGATAAAACGTAATCCCAGAGTTACAAATGTGAGACTGGAACGGCCGTTGTTTAAAGAGGATGCTTTTCCATTTCTCAGTGAATTCCCAGTATGGCTGCTTCCCTTGAGAACCAGTTGCCATGCACAAGAAAAACAGTTCTCGGGCAGTATGCCACAGATAATAAATATTTATAGTTGGAAGCAGCACTGACGAACCACCAGTAATTCCATGAATCACAGATGATTGCAGGACATTGCGATTGCTCAAGGAAATTGTTTTGTGCAATAACGATTTATATCCTGATCGCAGTCTGTCATGAGAAATAGTGATGGGGATCAGATAAGTTTCAGACTACTTTTAATGGGTTATATTATTTTAAACGGGCACCGTCAAGTTATGTCGAATGATGCTCTGGACAAACTGAATGGTTGGTAGCTACTGAGTAAATACATCTCATGCTGGCTCGCCCATTCAGCAGAGCAGCACTGAAGATATTTGGTTATTTTTTGTTGTCTAGGTGTTTTTATTTGTTTTAAAACCTGACTCCATTATAATTCTATCATGTAGGTCTATGTGCAGTTATCGTCAATTTTCTTTTTTATCAAAATGTGGGGAGAGAAATCTTAGAAACGAGATGGGTCAGACATTTAAACAAATTCGAGGTGCTCCTTACACTGAACAGACGTTACATTTATTTAGATCTGGGAATTATAAACAACTCCGTCTGTTGAAAATGCTCCTCAAAAATGTTGTGTACTGCAGGATAAAGGATGTTAGGTATTTGTGTGGTTATATGTTAGTACTATGTGGCGCTGTCTTTGTTTGGTCATTGGTTGGAATCCTGAGGGGGTGAGACGAACGCTGCCAAGAGCAGAAGGACCTTCTGTGTATATTGAAGCTTTGCCAACACAAATTGTCCGTGACGAGATCAAGATACAACAGATGCTTGTTTATATGTGCTCGACCCGTTACATGATTTATATATTTACATAAAATCTCGTCTTGGCATAACAACAGTCTCTGGTGTCAAAAATAATAAAAGGTTTTGTTTTTAGATGAAAAGCCTAAATGACCTTGAGTCCTGTCAGTCATATACTACATGTTGATCTAATTTTAATATATACATTCATTTTTATATAATTACCCCGTATGTAAAATGTGGATATAATTAACAATGAAAATATAATTGGTACTGATCATTAAATGATCACACCAATTATAATTTCCCTTGTTGCCATTTGTCTACCCAAGCCTCTAGGCATGTGGCTGTAACACTGTTGTACACACTGCACTGATATATTTCCATGTTGGAGCTAGAATTTGCATCTATATCTGTTAAAAAAAACAGAAACACTTTCACGTGGTCCTACTTTGTTTTATCACTTTTCAGGTCGAGTTTGAATCAATAAAGCTGGAGCTGACCCAGAAGAACGAGGAGCAGGATGAGTTGCGAGCTCAGCTGGAGGAGGCAGGGAGGCTGAGGGAGATCGCGGAGGTGCAGCTGGATGAGGCTCTGGAAGCCCTGAAGGAGGAGAGGGAGCAGAAGAACAGTCTGCGGCGGGAGCTCTCCTCCCTGACCCTTCACCCCTTCGATGCTGTGGGGAACCTGGAGCTCCACTTGGACCAGCTGGATGACAGCCAGGAGCGGGGCCAGGGGGGGGAGAGGGAGAGGACCAGGACAGCGGCTATAACAATGGTCCTGGCTCTGCTCCCAGTTCTGCTCACCCTCCTCACTTGGGGGGCTCCAAAAGTAACGGCCTCATCCATTGCTGCTCTACTCCGCGCACCAGTGATGTGTTCCTGCGTGCTCCAGCTTCTGGGCTGGTGTCGGACCTACTGAGTGAGCTACACTTCTCAGACAGTCAGAAACTGAAACAGCAACTCCTACAGGTAGGTCACATGACTTGTTAATAATAGGATTGAATTATGTAAATAGTGAAGCTTACATTGGAGAGTGAGGTGAACAAAATAAAATGGTTTTATTCCCTTTTAGTCTGAGTTTCTCATGGCAACCTGCCTGTTATTTTGGGATGCCTTGTTTGCAAGGGGAAGGTTTTAAGTTCATAAACATTCACAAAAATAATACTTAAATAATCAGGTTTAGAGAAGTCAACTTCAAATTCCAGTAAAATGAAAAGTAGTTTTAGTATTCGCTTGTGATAGTTTTGCAATGAACTTCTTCTATTGCGTGTTTACATACATATATTAATATGATTACAATAATTTGTATGCAGTAGTTATAGAATCATTTACCCAAATTTATAAATGCACCAAGAGGCAGTGACGAATAGGCACAAAATGGCTTCTGCATATTGGTAATCTACTATGTATAGAGCCTGTGCACAATGTAGTCATTAACAGGCATCACATTGTTGATTTCATATTTTTGCTTATTTGACAGAATTGTCTTCATGTTTAGATGAAAATAATATATTTTAAATGTCTGCCACATTTTTCAAGTTGCACTGAACAGTGAGTTTCCTACCGGTTAGTTCATTTGACTAAACTGTCACAGATTGTCAAGTTGCTTCCTGCTCTCGACCACATCCGTGATGGGGTAGTGTGTTCGGTGTCTATATACAACACACACCTACTGCCATCTACAGTACTTCACCAAATAGTTAAGTCAACTCCCACCAGATGCAGTTGTGCTTTACAAGTTAAGGGTACTTGGAATAATTAAGGTTGTCTTGAACTGTCAATGCTCCTGTATGAAGGAAATATATATATAATTCATGATGCACTTAAACGGGGGTTGGGTAGCCCTCTGCACCAGATGTTGAGAGTGTGGTGGGGAATGGGGTCAGCCATTAAAAATGCATCGAGTAGAGGTGGTTTGGGGGAGACATTTTGTTACAGACAATGTCCTTTTGTGTAATGAAAAATGATCTGTTCTATTTTGTTGATTTATTTCTTTGGCTAGGAACTGAAATAGATGATTACTCAATTAATTGACCAATGAAATTCATACTCAGGTGTTATATACTGCATGTTCATTCCTCACCTCAAGAGTTTCCGCTTGTGTTCACTCAGGCTGAACGAGAGAAGTCAGGCCTGTCCAGCAAAGTGGAGGAGCTGCAGATGCAGCTGGTGATGTCCCGACAGGCGCTCAGTCAGCAAGTAGACAAGGTGGGCTCCCTCACCCAACAGCTGGAGGCCGTGCACACTAGCCAGCAGAACCACCAGGAGGCAGAAGACAGGGGAGAGGATGACTCAGAGATTGATGAAGGTGGCAATGGTGTCTTTGACTATGAGGTGACACCAAGAGCAAGGAGGTGCTGGAGGCCCGCATGCGTTCAGCCAGCGAAGAGCTTCTGAAGGTGCGAGATGAACTGTCTCAGGCAGGAACTCGTTACAACACTCTAGAGCAGCGATACAAGCACGAGAAGGATCGCTGGCGGGCAGAGGCCCAGGAGCTGGCTGACAAGATCCGTCAATGCATCAAGTCTAGTAAACAGGACCAGGATCGCATCAGTGAGCTGGAGAAGGAGATTGGAGCCACACGGAAAGTGGCGATCGATTCCGAAGGGCATTTAACCGTTGCCCAGGAAGAGCTGCTGGCCTTCTCTGAGGAGCTGTCCAACCTCTATCACCACATCTGTGTCTGCAACAACCTGACACCCAAGCGAGTCACCCTGGACTATTACCGTGATGGTGCCAGGGCGAGTGGTTCAGCAAGTAGTGCAAGAAGAGCACACCAAATGTACTTGCAGCAGAATGCCCAGAAGAAGACTCGGCCCAATGAAATGTTCGTCTCCAAAGCGGCGGCATTGCAGTTCATGGGAGAGGTGGACAGTGCAGGAACCAGTGGAGACTCTCCTAATTGCCCTGGGTCGCCCACCCTGGATTTCAGGGACCCTTCTAACGTTCGCAACTTGGTAGCGGTCATCCGTTGTCAGATCAAACACCTCCGGGTAAGACACTACTGCTTGTCACAGTCTTTTCTTATAGTGCTACTCAACTAGTACTTGAGTGTTTGTGAAAATTACAGATTTTGTATCCTGATAACAGAAAGCCTATTTTCTTCTGGGTGCTTTTCCTCCTGCACAAATTTCTCTCTGAACTTAATGCTCAGCTCAGACTGTTAACTAGCTCAGTAGCTGCCATGTCTGTACAAATCCATTGCCTGCTGTAGGACTTGCTGACACGTGTGTGTGGGTTTGAATGGATCGGATTACCAGGGGTCAAAGTTGTGCCTTCACTGCGGAAAATCCTTTCAGAAAATTCCGTGTTCCATGTTGTGAAGCACATCCTGAAACGCATACAGTAGCCCTAAAAAAAGGGTTTAGATTTAGAAAAATCTGAGACTTGTGTGGTTTCAGCCATTAACTAAATGTTTCCTTTTGCTGAAATTACAATAAAATCTCCTTTTCAATTGAACCAAAAGAATACTCTTTAACTATATTTCCTGAATTCTGTTCCCTCAGGTGGCGGTTGACCTCTGCCGTCAGCGGGGTGCGATGCCTTACTCGGGGCTCAGCATCAGCGGGGAGTCGGAGCGGGATGCTGAGAGCCTCTTGGAGGAGGTTCTCAAACTCAAGTCCCTTCTCAGCACCAAGAGGGAACAGATAGCTACGCTCAGGACGGTGCTCAAGGCTAACAAACAGGTGGTCACAGTAAAGACACTGGCTTGGATAAATTCTGCCCATTTTGTCTGTGTGAATATATTTCTCTAGTTTTCCAAGGACTTATCCCTGAAACACTGTCCTCTAACGTTCCCATTGAAAACAAGCTTTCCCACATCTCTATTTTCGTTGAGAGGCCTTGGTCATTCGGTAAATAGTTTATTGTGAAATGTAGCCTTCCTTCTGATGCCTGCCGAACGAAACTGGCCAGAGTAATCATTATTTTATAATGCGATAGTCTTTCTTCAGCATTATCTATGCATAATATTCACACGAACAGTATGGTTGACCTGTCTCTTCGGTGTCTTGTCTAGACAGTCCCTCGGGCTCACATGGCTCTGCACCTTGAGTACAGGGCGAGTTCACCGCATGACCTGCTTCATTTCCTGAGCTGTCACTCTCCCTTTTTACGCACATGCATACACACAAACACAAACAAGGTAATCTGCTTGGCAGGACTATGCCCCCATACAGCGCAGTTTACTGTCTCAAGTCTGGCTTCTAGGGACTATGTTGGGCCCCCCTGTGTGTCTGGGATGTACTTATGGTCTTAAGAGACTTTACCATAAAGTCACAGGTATGTACAGAGGAAAACTGGGAGGGACAAACTGTCCAACTCACAGTACTGTAGTTGTACTGTTAATTGATCTTCCAAAGTATGTTAAAGATTACTCTTTGACATGTTGTGATCACTGGGAACTGGAAAGCGGTCATAGCTTGTTTTATTACCAAGTTAATCGGCAGGTAACTAAGGTAATTCCAGTGTAGGATGATGTCAGATTAAAATATGGGTATTATGAAAATATTTAGTCTAATCTATACAAATCCTTCCTGATAATGTGCGCTTCACCTTGATGGAGTCATATAATGATGGTGGTATATTATCTTGTGGTATTTCTGTCCATGCAGACTGCAGAGTTGGCCCTGTCCAATCTGAAAACTAAGTATGAGACGAGAAGAGCATGGTGTCCGAGACGATGATGAAGCTGCGGAATGAGCTCAAAGCCCTGAAGGAGGACGCCGCCACCTTCTCTTCCCTCCGAGTCATGTTCGCCAGTCGGTAAGACTTCCTTTTTTATCTCTGTTCTATTCAGCAGTGTTATGAAGGAGAAGGGGACTTGCATTGCTGTTTGCGTGTGGTGTGACACAGGAGCTGTTTGATTGATTTAAGTTTCTTTCAACTGAAATACAGTATGATAATTAGCTCCGGTGTCTGGTCCTTGCCACTCTGCCAGTGTGCTTCATGCTTAGTAATGGTGCTGTCGTTGTGGTGCAGCTTTTGCTGCCACGCATGTAATAAGCTTACCACGCTTATTACGCCTGTGGACAATCCACTGGTTCACATGAAGATTAGGAACCACATGCTTTGCCCTGTGCCGTTGGGGGAGGAGGCAAGGACAGATTTGTCGCAGCAAGCCAGGTCACCTCCGGGACGGAGGAGCCAAATGCTGGTGGGAGATGGGTGGGACATGAGATCGAGTGAGAAGGTGCTTTTGAGGGTTAATACCTCACTCACGGTCACTAATCACTAACCCTCTTCTGAGCAGCAGTTAGCATGTTTGAAGAGAAGATTTTTCAAAGTCTTGAGTGAATTAAATATGGTTTTGTGTTTTGAGTCACGCAGCAGATGTTGGTTTTCCTGTTTGTTATCTGAGCGAGAATCCTGCGTTAGCCTGTGTCGGCCCCATCCAGACAGTTATGAGCTGGAATTTGATTATCCCTAAGACGGATTGGAGAACAGACAGACGTCAAGGACTGCAGCTGCAACAGGCTAAAGACTGAAGCATTTTAAGATCCCCTGCTTTTAATTAAGTTTACTGGTGCCATCATGTGGTTAGCTGCAGTAACTGCATTTCTACAGGATGTAATTACAAGGGAGTATTTTTTTAACTCTTTATCCAGTCAAAGTATGTTCTTATTGTTGTCATCGCCGTTGTTCTAGCTCTTAAATGTATTATTAGTATCAATCCACATAAATTAATTAATTGTTCATACATTTATTTATCAAGTTTGGCACCAGATTCTCAAACGTTTACAAATTTTATAAAATGTCGGAATATCACTTTGTCCTTGACATCTTATAAATGTATTTGTAATATTTTTGAGATACATTAAAAAATCTACTCAGAAAAAGGCTTTTTAGATGAATCAATAATAACAATAATCTTTAGTTGCCATACTAGTGTTTGGTCACGGCTGGTGTTTTAAGTGTGTGCCTACCCCACTTAAAGTAATTTAAGCATGTGTTTTGTGTGGCTTTGTGCTTTAATGTGCTCCCCCTTGCTTGTGCATGTTGCATCTTTACCTTGTGTGTGCATCTCTCAGGTGTGACCAGTATGTCACTCAGCTGGATGAGATGCAGAGGCAGCTGGCAGCGGCTGAGGATGAGAAGAAGACCCTGAATTCTCTCCTGCGCATGGCCATCCAGCAGAAGCTGGCTCTCACTCAGCGTTTGGAGGATCTGGAGGCCCCTCTGTCTCCCCACAGCTTGAACAGCAGCCCTCGCCGCTCCCGAGCCAAAGAACTGGCCACCAAGTCAGGCAGGGCCCCGAGGAGCCCCCGGAGCAGTCCTGCACGGCCGCCACTGAGGAGCAGTCCGCGGGCAAGCCCGGTTCTCGGCAGCAGCGTTCCTACCATGGCCACACACCACCTGCGAGCTCTAACCCGAAGCCTCCACACCAGCCCCGTAAGAACCCCTCTCTCTGTTTGTCCTGACAGTCCTGTCCCAGCAAGCAGCCTGCCACATAGAGGCAAGGCTCTCCCGCGAGACGCCACTTTCATTAGAAGTCGTAGCGTCAATGATTTTTTTAATGCCGAGTCAAAAACTGGCTATTCCCTCACACGTAAACGTTCCACTAGTTCAGTGAACAGTGAAGTAGTGGTCAGAACAAAAGTCAGTGATTCAAGAAAGGTTGCATCAGGCCGCAGGGGTTCAGCCCCAGCTCGCCAGGACACCTTCATCACAAACCGCGTTATTTCTGGCTCTTCCACCAGGCTAATGTCTCCTTTGTATACTTCATCCAGTGATCTAACCCCTTCCAAAGCTGTGTGTGTGTATCCTAACAAATATGAAGCATGGAGTGCAAATAAACAAAAGCCTGATCTAATACCAAACTCGGACACATCTGTGAGAAGAAAGCAACCTCCAGCTCACAGGGCTAATTCTGCACAAGCAGCCGCTGCATGCCGTAACACCGTTCAGTCCGACCTGGCTTCCTCTCAGATGAATGCTAAATCGTCAGGGGCCATGACCCCCACATCTGTCTCTGCTCACAACCCACCTGGTAAGAGCAGGATGACAGGGATCTGTAGAGAGTCCAGACAAAGAGCATCCACTTCCATGTGTAGAACCATAGAGGAATCGCACACTAATGTTAGTAAGGGCTCTGGTAACAAAGCTCAGGCTGCGGCTGGCCGGGCCCGGAGCTCTCACTCTAAATCATCCCGCAGGCGGTGAGAGAAAGGAAACACACAAGATTTATGATCTAAACTAAGCTACTTTATCTATGATTATACCATCAATATTAACTACGTTGTTTCCTTTTTATTATAAAATACCAAATAAGCTTTCACTAATATTTGGAACATTTGCACAAATTTCTCTAAACCAAACTGCCTTTTATTTGCTGATCCTTAATACGTGTATTGATCTGTTGATCCTTATAATTAGCCTCACCTTTTTTACATTCATAATTTTTTTTTGCTTGAACTAAATGTTTTCTTTTGTCTCTGTCCCACCCTGTCTCTGTAGCGCTGAAACACTCCTTCCATTACTCCAACCCCCTCTTCTCCATAAGGACCTGTCTTCATGTTGACTCCCCGGCTCCTTCCTCCTTTCCTGACTCGAGACATCCTGTTCATCCCAGATACGATGCTACATTCCCCACTCTACCCTCCAGAACCATGGATTAAAAAAAAAAAAAAAAAGAGTTAAAAACAAAACTTACAAAAATAAGATCTCTCATCCGGCCCTCCTGGTCTTCTCTGCTCGGAGGGGAGAAACCTGCATGCAGCCCGGAGAAGGATGAAGAGACAAAATGTGCTGCTCATTGCTCTGTGAAGTCATTGACTGTGTCTTGTCCGAAGTTCTAACTTCCATCTGGTCTTGCTCAAGGCTGTGTGTCGTGGTCAACCACTGACCACTATTTATTCCCAGAATGAGACTATTCACAATCAGTATTACTGTCCTCAGCCTTTGATTCAAGGCTATGATCTGTTTTATGTCTTTACACTCTTGCCTTTAGTCTGGCATCCTGGTCAGGTCTGTCTGGCGTCTTCTAGCGTGTGTAAGCCTTAGATCATCTGTGAAAGGTCTCCCAGGTAGTGGTTTTAATAGAGCAGCTTAGCCTTACTAAAATGATTTCTATCCTAACAGTAGAGAGTTTGCCATAGTCTCGAGGTTTCTCCTTTTTGCTGGTGGTACAGTTACATGCCGTTATTTTGAATCCGGCAACATGCCTGGCTCTTTGGCTTCAGCCACCCCCCTTTAACTAGAGGTCAGTAAAGGTCAGTAAACATACGTTTCATTGATTGAAATGGGTCAGCCCTACGCTCACCACCTCAGGTCAAACCGTAATCAGACACTTGATTTGGGAGATCTTTAACGTGCATTTTACTTTGCAAACTATGCAGACTAAGTCGGGACAGTGCCTGTATACTCCTGCTGTTCTTGAGGATCAGGGTAACTTTGAAACTTACCCTCACTTTGAGTTAATAGTGGCTGACCGCAGCCCTTTACAACAGCCATATAGCATCTCTCATTACAATCAGCTTTCTGAATCCATCTGGGAGTGCACAGTGGCCCAAATGCAAGCATCCTATTGGCCGGTAATGTCCTCTTCTCGGGGTGTTGAGCCGTGGGAGTTAAAAAGACCGGTTAAATCCAACCGGTCTGTTGGGCCACGTTCATTTCTCTCGATTGCAAAAGTCACAACAGTTCCCATTCTGCTTCTGCTTTTTGTCACTCCAGCTAAGCAGCGATCGCCGTGTTTTGTGTTTCATCACTTAACATCCCAACGCTCATGTGTGCTACCAAAGTAAGCATGTTTTAAAGAAACACTGTTACCCACAGCAAGCGAAGTTCCTTCTCCTGGGGCTACACCATCCATCGGTTTCACTTAGTAATACTAATCATGTTAGCCGGCTGCTTGTAGAGAACTGAAACAATAATGTCACATAATTATTAAAAAAGCATTAATACAGTACTTTAAATCTAGCAGCCCGATATATTTCACAATAATAAATAATAGAAACTATAATATTTCAAAGCAAGATGAGAAAGCAAATTAAAAAACCTTAACATGGAACCATACGCATAATCATGTACTGCTTATAGTGTAGTTTGCTGGCGGCATTTCATACGTCGACATTGGCACCATGACACCACCTGTCTGGTTGAGTTCAGTTTATTATAATCAAATTGAATTGATTTAGATGTGACCAATCATGACCACGATTAGAAATGGATGTTTAACAAATGAGGAAAAAGTTTGGCATCAATTTTTCAACTTCATCTGTGGTTCAAAGTAAAAGAGGCCACTTCCTGCTGATCTTTTTTTTTTTAATATTATTTTTAGTGCCTTGGTTTTTGAACTTGTCTGATGTTTTTTTTAGACTACATGACATTTTCTTAAAAGAGAAGGTACAATTCCACACTGTAGTTTGAAGTTATGATTTCTCTGCCTCTGAGGAAACTCGGGGAGCAGTTTTAGCACTGAATACAATTATGTCGTTTTTGGTAAAATATTTTCACTTTTTATCTTGCATGCCTTGTATGAAGTCATTAGTGTTGACTAATGAATAATTTGACGTCAGATTTACCTTGAATTAATAGTCGCCACTATTTATTATAGAGACGTACTTCTGTGAGACAAGTTACTGTATACAAATCTGAAAATGAAGCACATCACATGAAACACATATACACAATATCACTATATGGTTTTTGAAAGTGTTATATTAACCAGTTCTTGTACTGAACTGTTCATGAACTTGTGCTAAAAAGTGAAAATGCTTTTACAAAAACGTCGTATTACTTTGAAGGTTGTAAAATGATTCTTTTGATCTATTTAATTCACTCTGTGCACATGGCTGTATAATTTAAGTACCGTTGTTGTATAATATTTTAACTGTATTTATGTGGTCTGCGTTCTGTGTAAATTTGCTCACTCCGCATAACACATCCGGTGGTCCTCAACTTTTTATGTGTATGCAAAGTGGACCTTTCATTGACCTGTTAACCGCTTTCGTCATGAGGAATAAAAACGAGCCAATGCTGTACATGGACTGTGACGTTTTGTGTTGAATAGTGCAACAGAATCCTGCTGTGCTTTCACTTCACCACATGAGGTCATCCAACCAACTACTATTGTTTGTTTGGTAAAGTTTTTTGCTCTTTCTGTGGCATGTGATGGAAAGAGCTCATTCTTAAATGTTAGTGGATTCTTTTCCTTATTGGGAGGAAAATAAGAGAAAATATTCCAGTTGCCACTTCAATAAAGTCTGGAGGAATAAATATCAGTGAGCAGTTTGACTCATAACACAATTTAAATGACTTTACACCTGAGATAAAGCTTAAAAAAAAAGCAGTTTGTTTACAAATAAAGTAAAGTTAAAAAATAAATCTGTTAAAATAGTCGTCGATGACCTTTGAAGAGAAGGTCCTGAATTTATTATGAAACTTGCATAAAATACAAAAACACTTTTTTATACAAAAAATTATAATGATAGTATACCTGAGATATTTGGAGAGGAAGTGGCACATAAGTATAAGCAAAGTGGATTAGTAAGTGATTTCAGTGAAGGTATAAATCAGTTTAATGTTCTTTTTTAGTCTATCAAATTGAGTGATTTAAATACTAATGATACTAAATTCTGCACAATAGGTTTTAGCCTACAGGTGAGCAGTATGACTCATAACAGAATTTAAATGAGAATATAAATAAATAAACCAAAAGAAAACTTTACATAACATATAGATTAAGTTTTAAACAAAGCAATAACCGATGTTAAAATATTCTCCTTTACATATACAATATAAAGACAACACTCAAGTGAAATAAAAAAAATATCCAAATAAGATAAACAACAGATTATTGTTATTTTTAGAAAATGTCCCATGTGGCTGTGAGTCAGCTCCGGGGTTGTGATTGGCTGCGGGGGACTGGAGCCCTTCCCCCCGGTTACAGTTTCCGTGGCGGGGGGCGTGGCTTAGGACGTGTTTTGATCCGCTCAGATAAAAACCCGCAGCTCGGATCAACTCCTGGTTTTCCACGTGGTCACATGGCGCCGGGAGAATGTCTCTGAGACGCGTGAGCAGCGCGTTGTGCCTCTGGAGCCGGGGGAGCAGGAGCCCTGCGGCCGGCGGCTGCTCCTCCGTCAGCAGGCTGTCGGGAGCAGCAGGGGCAGCTGGAGGTGCAGCAGGAGGTGCAGCAGGAGGAGCAGCAGGAGGAGCAGCAGGAGGAGCAGGAGGAGCAGGACGAAGCCCCAGCTCCGACCCGGACAGGCCCGGTGCAGACGTGCCCTCCTCCACGGAGCCTCCCGGGGCCAAGAAGCGACCGAAGGGGCCCGTGGGCGCCCCTGGTGTCGGTGCCCCGAGGAGGCGGTCGTTCACCTCCACCGCAGCTCCGGCGGACAAGAGGTCTTATCTGTGGGGCCGGTACAACGACCTGCGGCGGCTGGTTCACGGTAAGAGCCCCAGCGACCCCCGGGTCTCCCCCCGGGTCTCCCCAGGTCTATCCCCGGGTCTCCCCCTCGCAGCTGCGGGGAATGTGACCACGTCAGCGGGGCTCCATGTTCCCTACATGCACCATGTTTTGCCCTTTGTGTGGACATTTTGTTTCTGCAGGCTGTGATTGTCTGTCTGAGAGTGTGTGTGTGTGTGATGGTGTGTCTGCCTGTCTGTGTGTGTGTGTGTGTGTGTTTGTGTGTTGGCTGCCTGCCTGTCTGTGTGTGTATTGATCAATTTTGGTTCAATACCTTCATTGTTGTTGTTCTTTCCACCCGGGTCAGACAGATGGCTCAGTGCTGCTGTTGCTTTCTTTGTGCCAAACACACTTATGATCTAAGTTGAAATGATGGTTTGTATTTTTTAGTCACTAACAGAAGTGAAGTCCGTGGCTTCATCTGTTCTCCTGAAGCTCCTCTGCTTCATCTAAAATCATCCCTGACCCCAGATAACAAAAACACAGTAACTTATAAATTAAGTATTTTGACACAACAGCTAATTCTGCTGTTATTAACCTGATCAATAAATAGAAATGAAATGCAGCAAAACAAAACATGGAAAATATAAAAGAACTATAATAATAATAATAATACCTTTATTTGTGTAGTACTTTTCAAAACAAGTTTACAAAGTTACAGACTTTGAAAAGTTTTGAAACAGGATCAAAACAAATAGACTGATTAAAATCCGTTTTTTGCAGGGAAGCAAAATAAAGTAATAAAAGACAAAACAACAATAATGATAAGATAAATACACAGAATAGATTAGGATGTGTATTTACAAAATAAATATACAATAATAAAATGATAATACCCATTGTGAAGAAAAATCTCTCTGAAGTATAAGTGCACGAGCAAAATATACAAAAGAAAAATACTTATTATATATCTGATGCCATATCATGCAAACAACATGTTTTAAAGTTTCAGGTAGAGCTCATGTAGCTTCTGTGTTTGCAGTTGGATTGTTAAACTTGTTGAGATGCATCATAATTTATAAACTGATTTTTTTTTTAAACAAAAAAAACACTAAATCTGTGAAGCTTCTAGTAAGTTTAGGATATCTGTGCAATACATGCTGAGGAGAACAGTGGAATATAAAACTACTCTAAGTGCTTGTTTTCTTTAATATTCATATAAAAGCTGTTTCTCTCTCAGTGCCGAGCATGAATCCTCCACCTCATCAGTTTAGTTTTAAAGCTGGTCCTGCACGTTCGACCCACGTCATAGATCTGAGTGACTCAGCCTGGAAAAACCAGAAGCGCTCCCAGCAGCAGAGTGGCTGCAGAGTCGCTACACTCATCTCTGCTGCCACGGCCGCAGCACTCACTGAACTCGATCTTGTCCCCGGGGCAGAAAGGCCGTGTTCCACGTTCTCCTATTGACAGTGATGTTCCCTGTGATCCCGATCCAGCCACAGAATGTGAAGCTGCTTCAGCCCCAGATGGCAAACGGTTTGTTTGTTTTAATCTGGGCCCACGTGTTCGCTGCATGACTTTGTGCTTATCACAACAGCGGCTTGGAGAACTGACTGAGTAGATCATGAAAAGGACCTTGTTTTACTGGAGGTAATCGGCTCCCACTCCCACTGTTGATTTGATACTGTACGCACAATGTGTTCGTTTTGGATCAACACGGCTCGGTAAAGTGTCGGATGAGATCTTAGCAGCGGCACATTACGCAGCCTGCAGTGAGCAGGCCGGCTTCACTGGACTGAAAACATTGTCGCCGGGTTTCATAATAACAGAGAAAGTCACGGATTTAGGAGTCTGTCATGGGAATTTCTGTAAAGTCAAGCACAAATCATACAGTTGTCTTTTGGTAAGTTTAATTCGCACCTGCAGGTGGACTCGGAGTACAAATCACCAGAAGGACATTATACAATGAGCAAAGACTTACAGGAGAATGAACATCTTATACACTACAAGCCCCTCCCTAGGAGGAGCAAAAGGTTTATCAATCAGCTTCTTTGATCTCTGATCAGGGTGTGCAGACACCCTGTCTCGGTAGTGACCGCTTTCATGTTCCATCTGTCCCAGAGATGCCTTATCTCCATTTACAAGACAAAAGACCCCCTTCTGTATATATGTAAGAAATCCCTGCACCCTTCGACTCCAGAGCCTTGAGGGACCCCTGCAGTGAGCATCCTGCCAGGTGTCACACAGCGGGAGAGAAGCCATAAACATCTATTACCTTAAGCGACACTTGTATAGATACGTTAAACCACGGGAACCACATCTGTTCACTCATCCTTCAACATAGATGTCTCTTTCGTCTATTATTATAACACAAATGTTAAAACTGCCAATACAAGTCACACAATGTGGGCGGCCTAATCCTGCTTCCCCTTAAATTAAAATGTCGTGTTCCCCCTGTTTTTCGCTTCGTCATTGTTTCCCTGGAACAGACCTGATCCCCCCCGGTGCGTGCCACCTCCTCAACTCCTCCACCATCTACGCCAACAACGAGGTCAGCCTGGCCGAGGTGGACATCTACGGCTTCGACTACGACTACACACTGGCCCTGTACTCGAACGCTCTCAACACCATGATCTACAACACGGCACGGAGCTTCCTCGTCGAACACTTCAAGGTGTGTGTGGTTGTTGCAGCAGTTGCATCAGATCCATCAGATTGTTTTGACATTCAGATGTACTCGTGTGTTTGACAGTACCCTGAGGGACTCCGCAAGTACGACTACATTCCCAACTTTGCTGCTCGGGGTCTTCACTACGACATCCAGAAGGTAAATTCTTTTACATCACAAATATCCCACTGCAGGAAAAGCAAGTGCTGAAACAGTCATGAGTGAAACATCCTTTTTTTTTTTTTTTTAAATCCTGCACAGGGTCTTCTGATGAAGATCGACGCCTTCCACTACATTCAGCCTGGAACTGTGTATCGGTAAGAGGCTGAGTCAGGGCACAGGAAACCACTGCCAACATCCTTTCATGCGAAAATCATAACCCTAACCATTATTACAAGCAGGATGTGATTGAGAGCAGGATTACGCAAAAACTACCGGAAGGATTATCATGAAACCTGGTATGACGTCGTGGTGTGAGTCAGGGAAAGGAACACATTCAATTTCCATTGATTTTCCCAGAGAATGATTCATGGATCTTGTTGGAAAAAACACAGGCACATTCATGGGCACTGAAATCTGAGTGTGTGCAGCTTGATTGAATTAAAGGAGACTGTTGGGCCTTGGCGGAGCTTCGTGCTTTACTGAGTTAATTGTTTTCAGCCACATTCATATTTATTCAGCCTCTTTTATTTACATCCCGGCTGCCGAATGCGACATCACTGTTTACATCCATGTTTAATGTTCCCAGCGGCCTGAGCCCTGTGCCAGACGAGGAGGTCCTTCAGCTCTATGGAGGAACCTACCACGTCCCGCTGCAGCAGGACAGTGGCTTCTATGGGAAGGTGAGCAGGATGTTGATCTGTTTAAACAGTTATTATATATAGTGTAGAGTAATATCAATACAGCTGTGTCAGACAGTTTGACTGGCTGGGGATGTTGGGTGGAGAGAGCAGATGATGTTTATCAGTTATGTTCGTCTGTTAATTAGCAGGATTATGCAAAAACTTGGTGGAAGGATTTTATTTGGGTCATTGAAGAACTCTATCTACTAAATGTTGTTGCAGATCCAGTTTTTATTCTCACTTTTCTTAAAATAAAAGAAGATTGAGCTTTTTTTTTTAAACATTTCCCTTGATTTCTCAGAATAATTCACGGATCTAGATGGAGAAAAAAAAAACATTTTTAGTGGACTGATATTTGAGTGTGTGAGATCTGGTGCAGAAATCAATAAGAATACGGATCCAGAGAATTGAAATGTGGTTTTATCTGTTTGCAGATAATGACCTTCACCAAGCAGGTTGTGTTTTCATGGTTTGTTTGTTGGGTCGTTTGCTTGATTGGTGTCTGAAAGTTCTACTCAGAACTCGGTGGAAGGAAAATGATTTCATGATCTGCTTTGTTTGCTTTGCTTTAGCCTCTAGGTTTGATTGATTTGAACTAGACTGTTGGGTTTGCACTCTACTTTCCGAAAGTTTCTTCTCTGTGAAACGTTCTGGGTTTTGGCACAGATGAGAAAACCCGTCTCATCACTGTGGGCTCAGCACATCTCATCGTGTCGCTCTCAAACCGGGACGTTAGTCCAGGATTACATCTGTAACCTTCCACAGAGATTTTAAATGCCCTGCTTCATGAGGCTTTACTATTACGTAAGTCCTGATGGCACACTTTGTAATCTCATTTGTTCTCTGGTCAACATGAATCAGCTGGAAGACGGCGTCACAGCCCCTGAAAACATGACCACAGCAAAAAACCTTTTTAGTGCAGATTCATAATTTTTGTACGAGTTCAACCAAGAGAAGCAGAAATCTGAATTAAATCTGACGGTTAATCTTATTTATTCCCTCGTTTCGGAGAATTTTCAGTTCAGAATCAGATGTTTGGAATAAATCGTTTTTGGTTCATCAGGTTTTTTTGGAGTGTTTTCCTGCAGTTTACTTCTCCTTCCTCTAATCCCCCTCGAAGCTGTCACATCCAAAGTTTAATCTCATTTGAAGACTTGGCTTTGTTTTCAGCGCAGCCTCTCAGCGGGCAGAGGTTGAAAGGAAAATGGGTTTGAATGTGATTAAGAAGTTTCAAAGAGCACAGAGTCACAATGAATGCCAATTTTACAAGTTCACAAACGTTCACTGAGGAATTATCATACATTAAAATACGTTTCCTATCACAGGGACCGAAGGTGAAGCAGTTCATGGACATCTTCTCCATCCCTGAGATGACTCTCTTGGCCGTGGCAAACGATTTCTTCATCACCAACAACATAGAATATGATCCAGTTCACCTCTTCAAGGACGTCTCTGTGAGTTCACCCTGTGGCTCTCTCCGTATTTAATGTCTGGCTCGTACTGAGAAACACACAGCGCTGGTTTATTTCAAAGGTTTTCACACACTGGGATTCTTCTTCAGCTGGAGGCTCAGGAATCTGCCGAGCTCAGCGAAAAAATGTTTGAAGCGAACTCTCACGGGTGGAGCAAAGAACAATACACTGCCTTCTCCGATCCTCCTGTGGCTGAGGTTTCCAGTTACCAGGCACCACAGTATATCCACTGCAGCAAAAATATAGAAGATCTCAGTTTTAAAAACAAGAAGGATCTTAGGATTTCAAGCACTTTAACATAAGGAATCATTTATTCCTGGGCAGCGTTAGTAAATACTCCAGTTAGATTTGGCGGTGAACCATGAAAATGTTGAATAACACAGATCTGTTCCCTCCTCAACGCTTCTTCAACCCACAGGAAGCAATCGGCATGGTTCACCTCAAAGGCTACATGTACAAGTGGGTCATGCAAGATCTGGGTGAGTTTCTTATCACTGGGTCGAGTCCGAATTTCGCCACACTCACAATGACATCCCTGTTCTGCTTGGTGCCTCTAAGATTCCCTTCGTCTTCCCCCCCCCCAGATAAGTTCATCCAGCGAGGAGAGGAGACGGACGCCGTTCTGCAACAACTCGTCAGGGACGGAAAGAAACTGTTCCTCATCACCAACAGTCCCTTCAGCTTCGTGTGAGTGGGATTTACCCGCGGTGCCGCGTGTTCCCGAGTCCACCCTGACTTTAATGAGAGTAAACCGTTTCCCTCTGTTCCACCTGTGTTTGTTTCTCTCGGTTAATCAGGGATAAGGGAATGACATACATGGTGGGGAAGAACTGGAGAGACTTCTTCGACGTTGTCATCGTGCAGGCGGACAAACCGCACTTCTTCACCGACTGCATCAAGTGAGTGAAGGAACAGCGGTCGTCTGGTCCAGAAATCTCCTTTAAAACTTAGAGGAGCTCAGATTAAATCAAGCTTAAATATATAATTAGGTAATATAATAAATTCTTCATTAAAGTAATAAAGTAAGTGATGACCGGTTGTGTTTGGGCTGTTTGGTTCACGCTAAGCTAAGTGGCTGCTTGAGTCTACAGATGTGAGATTTGCATTCCTCATCTAACTCTCAGCAAACCTTCCATGAATATCAAACTGTTCCATGAAAGACATTATGTCATTATCCAGAATGTTTCCAACAATGTTCAAACCCAGAGGAATCCCCAATTTTATTCAATTGCTTTTAATTCCCTTGTTTTTTTCCATCCACTCATGATGGGTGATGATTATTCGTTGGCGTTTAGCGTGAATAAAACATCTGTGAACATGATTTGCGCCCGAGTAGCATCAGGTCACTAATGGTGGTAAAGACGACATCTTTTAGTTTTGGAGGTTGCTCTTTCTAACGTCCTTCACACTCGTTGCTCTTCCAGACCTTTCCGACGCCTGGATGATAAAGGAGACCAGCGATGGGACAAGATCACGAGTTTGGAAAAAGGACAGATCTACAAACAGGTCTGTGTTACTCATCTCATGTGTTAATACCTCCCGTTCAAGCTCCCTCCCTGTTTCTCACTCTATAATTCAAGCTTTGTTCTTACTCGTTGTGACCGTGACACACGTTTGTACTTGTTGTCGTTTGACGGAACGGAAGAGAACATCTGGTGGTTTGTGGTTTTTGTGCTGCAGGGAAACTTGTTTGACTTTCTCCGGCTGACGGGGTGGAGAGGATCGAAAGTGCTTTACTTTGGGGACCATCTTTACAGTGACCTGGCTGTAAGTGTCAAGCACTAGCACACTCTCGCTATCATGACATCACTGCAACTATAATTATAAATGTTTAGTAAATAAAATCATAATTTGCCATTATATTTTTTGAAATACAGACGCACACACTGCCAGATGCTTTATATATTTATATTCTTTAAGTGCCCTGTTGTGTGTCTAATGAGCAAGGGAACTTTAGAGTTGCTTCACACAAGAAGAAGAAGTGCGTCAGTAA
This sequence comes from Reinhardtius hippoglossoides, assembly GCA_006182925.3. Classification (NCBI taxonomy): domain Eukaryota; kingdom Metazoa; phylum Chordata; class Actinopteri; order Pleuronectiformes; family Pleuronectidae; genus Reinhardtius; species Reinhardtius hippoglossoides. Next base: position 22,651,464 of record CM031675.1, on the reverse strand, counting down.
AACATGTAACACAATAAAAAGCTGTTAAAATACACTTTAATCTGATTTGAATACATATAAATCTTCTTATGCAATTTGTACAAATAGACAATAAAAGACAATAGAACAGAAAAACAGTCTGTATGCAATAATAAGAATTACTGCCTCAAATTCAATAGAAATATATTAAAAGTGTTGCAGAGAAAGCAAAGAACATAGAGCAGCAGTTTTTTAAAATTCGATTTAAAGATGTGTGGAGCACGGTGACTAAAAGTTCTGACTCCGGGTCCGACTGAGACGACTGAGACGACCAGATTGTTAAGCGATTCATTAACCTGCAGCAACACACTTTTATTTTTATAACTAACTGCAAACACAGACACAATAAAGATGAGTGGATATATAGTTTTTATAAGATAAGTTCCCTCTTATCAAAAGGGAATTCTCACTGAACCTCCCGCCTGTGAACCAAATATACTCGTCAGTGTTGACAGAAGACACTTTGCTATATTTCCTGTTTGCAATATTTTCTCAAGCACATGCAAACTTGTTAAAAAAAGCAGATTAGAAACCAGTTTACTCGTCTGCCTGGGGAAATCCGGGTTTCCGTTCTAGAAATCCGCTCACTGCAGAGAGCTGACTCCTAAGCACATGTAAACAGGCTGATTGTACATGCTGGAGGTCGACCAAAGCAATTTCACACTTTGCTGCAGGACCTGATGCTGCGGCACGGCTGGCGCACGGCCGCCATCGTACCCGAGCTGGAGCAGGAAACCACAGTGGTGAGCACAGACCGCTACGCTCTGAGCCTCACGTGGCTCCAGGCTCTGACCGGCCTGATGGAGCGTCTGCAGGTGAGGATCTCGCGCCACGACTGGTGGCAGCACCACTCGTATACTTCATTTGTACAATTTCAGTACTTTTCCATGTGCAGTCCTGTTTACGTTGTACTTTTATTGCTATTTTCATATTTCTCTTGTCTATATTTCTATTTCTATATTTCCTTATGTTTGTATTGCAGGTGTACGTACATATTATTTTAGTTTGTTCCCCTTTGGTGTTGTAACACATCAAATTTCCTCGTTGTCGGACTAAAATAGGACTATTTTTTATCTTATAAGACAAAAACCAAGTCCAATCCAAATGTGTTCAGGGTAACATCTGTTAACAAACATCTGCTGGTGTGTAAAAGTGTCAAACTGATTATAAACGAAGCACAAAACATGTTTTTACTCTTGTTCAGACCAAACACTACAAATTAGTTGGTTGGTGGTTAAATTGTAGTTTCTCCATCTTTATGTCATCAACCTTGATTTGTTCATCGTGTTGTTTTCTTCATTATCGCAGATTCATCGGGACCTTGAGTCGAAACAGGTTTTTCAGGAATGGCAGAAAGAACGAGAGGAGCTCAGGTGAGTCCTTCGCCTCCCGATGAACTCAGTGACCCTGAATCTATTTGTCACGTACAGTATAAACCTTGATGCACTCGGGTTGGGTCCAGGTCTGCAGTTCTTGTACTTCACTTGAGCACTTGGTATTTCTTACTGAGTACTTTGATACTACACGCTCTACGGTATTTGTCGGACTGCTCTAATTACTTGTTTCTCTGTAGGCTGGGATTTTAGCCTTAAAGCCTATAATGAGTATATAGACATGTTTTACATTTCATTAAACTACCCAACAATATGTAAAATAGTTATAATAAGTCCACACCAACCTGTTAATGGATCAGTAACAATAATTTAAGAATAAATAATATGCAGCCAGAAGCCGTTCTCTCTGCCTTGTTTACTTTCCAATGCCTGAACTTGTAATTTGAACTTTGTCTTATTGTTCTCCGTCTCCAGGATCATGACAAAGAACTTGTTCAACCCTCAGTTCGGCAGCATCTTCCGGACGTGTCACAACCCCACCTACTTCTCCAGGCGCCTGTGTCGTTTCTCCGACATCTACATGGCGTCCGTGAGCTGTCTGCTGAACTACGACCTCGCGTACACCTTCTACCCGCGGCGCACGCCCCTGCAGCACGAGGCTCCTCTGTGGATGGATCAGCTTTGCACCGGCTGCTTGAAGACGCCGTTCCTGGAGGAGATGTCTCAGATTCGATGAGAACCTCCCTCTCCTCAGATACGGACTGATTTCTTATTGTAGGACTGGTGAACTCTTGAGATGAATTTTCATAAAGCAGGGTTTTCCGTTTTTTTACCAAGAAGGTGACGCACAACTTCTTCACTGAAACCCTTTAAACCGAGAAGAACCTTTTTAAGAACCATTTAAATGTCCCATGGGCTAGAGCCACGTCATTACATCACTGTATACACCAACTTCTAAGACTATAGCATCTCTTATTAGTTCATCAACCCCAAAAAATCTACAGACAACACAAGTCTAAACAGGCTGCAGTGCAGTTTTACCCTCCACCCATTCACACACACATTCATACAGTGCATCTGTGTGCACGCATGCATCAGTCACACACTGCCGGCACAGCCAATAGAGGCAATTTGGGGTTCAGTATCTTGCCCAAGGGCGCTTTGTCACGCGGAAAGGGGAGGTCAGGGATCGAACCGCCGTGTTTCTTGTTAGTGGACAAAGCCATAGCTCTGTTTTAGATATATAATGCTTGGTAGAAAAGGGGGGAAACAGTGACCCACTTACAAAGGGAATGCTCTAGGGGGCGCTGTAGATTTACTGATGTCCAGAGAGAATGCAGTTCATGTTACATGTTGAGGCACAAGACTGACAGTCTCTGGTTGTCTAAGTGTTATGGATCTGCTGAGCAATAATTACGCTATCGTCGCACAACTACAACAAATAAAAAAGTAAAAATCTGACGCTGCTTTGTGTTTTTTCTTCATATAATCTACACTGTTTTTTTTATGTAAAATGTTTAAGTGACAGTGAAGCAGGTTGATTCAATAATTGATGAATTATGACAGTCAGTGCATCCGACTGCGGAGACCAACCTTTGATTAATTCAGTTCATGTCGTGAGTTGTGCTTGTTTCCTCCAATTTTTTTAATTGGTCGTTCGGTTGCTAGGCAGCGCAGCATCCATTCATCCCCTCTTCCCTCAGCATCACAGACTCATTCACTTGCAGCCGCCCGCCTGAAGACATCAGCGGAGGTACAGTACTGTGTGCATGCTCCAACCCGGCTCTAACCCGGCTCTAACCCGGCTCTAACCCGGCGCTGCTCAGTCAGATGTTGTTGTAGATGGATGTTAATGTGTGGCAGTGTTGTAAAACAGCTTCGGCTCGATTTTAAAACAAGCGGAGCGGTGAGAATACAGCAGCTCGGTTGAGTTAGGATGTGTTGTCCCGTGCAGGGATCGTTAGTGTAGCGACTGTTTAACACACAGACGTTTGTGTATTTTTCATGCGGGTGATTATTAATTGATAAATTCAGCTTCCTCGCTGTGAATGAAGTCACTGAAATAATGTGTCGTTGTTGTTGTTGTTGTGAGGCAGCCGTCTTTGTTCCAGGCATCTTTATTTCCTCATGTACTCAACTGCAAGATCCCAAAGTTTGGATCCGTGAGAGAACACATGACGGTTCCACTGTCAGGTTAGGATTCATTTGGAGTTATCTAGCAAATGACATATGGTTAATTTTATAATTCATGTGATACCTCACCTTTGTTTTTATCTAAATAAGATAAGATAAACTTAATTGATCATCTGCCGGGGTAATTCCCTTAAGCTGTAATATCCAGAATGAGGTGGACAAGAGGACACGTGAAAGTATAAAACAAATAGATATACAGATGTTACTGTTATTTATATTATTAATATTATTTGTAGAGTTCATGTATTATGCATAATAATGATATAAATAAATAAGACTGGAAAAGGAAAAGTATGACGAATAATGTAAAATATATAAAAAGCCAAGAAAATAGGTCTATAAAAAGTATATGATTCTGTATTACGTAGACTATAATTTGTTATTAGGCCTATAATCAAATCCAATTTCATCACCAGGGATTATTATTAGTCATGTTCATTTTGATCTCATAATGTTTTTTTTCTTATTTTAAAGTCCCGGTATAAGAGTCATGCTGTCATTTCCTCTTATGACATAATAATACAAATAATTATACTAAAGCTCCTGCAGCTTTCCTTCAGTTCAGGGTGGGTTTAGTTTTTCTTCACCTCATTAACACAGTTTGATGTTCAGTGACTCACTGCACGGTGCAGCCGTGTTTACAGCATCACGTGACCTCTGGGGACAGAATGACTTTTTCTGTCCAAATTAAATCAAACGGTCATTGATCCATTTCTGGTTAATAGTCAACTTTTCTTTCAGGGACTTGCAGGAGTGTGTGTGTTTCACTCCTCCACCATGAGTTACACACTACCCCCTCCTTCAGTGTTCAATTCTCTCCGGGTTTGGGATGAAACACAATCTTTGCTGTGTTTTTATATATAACTCTCTCCCTCGCTGTGTCAGAGGATCCTACCGAACTGATCTGGTTCCTTCTGGTTCCATTACTGCGATGTCTCCCTCTGAGGTCACAATGAGAAGGTGTATCAGCTGCTGCAGGATATTTCTCGGAGTTCGATTGTGGTGCTGGATGTGTTTCCCTGAATACCCGTGATCTGTTTCAATCTGTGATACCCATTGCCTGTATGCGGGCGTATTGATTTCTTCTTCACGTGATTTTAAAATGAAACCCATTATGAAACATGTGCTGGGGGATGTGTTTTCGCCCGTTTGAACATGTGTTTGTTTACTTCACGCCTCGTGGGCTCTTTAGTGATGCATCCATGTTTCTGCAACACTGGCTGGTGTTTTCAGTTTATTCCATGGCTCTGTGGTTTCAGTGGTTTCAGTTTGTACACATCTGCTGACCTCTAAAAATGTGTTTAAAAGAAATGCTCCATTTACTATGAAATCTGGATTTAATCCGTTCAGTTAATCCTGTGTTTCTCACAGATTGTATTATTGCTTTTACAGAGGCAGTCCCTAAAATGAAATGATTGCCCCCATTTTAGTTTCTGAATCCAGTCTCATCTTCTCCTTCCATCCTCCACTGCCTCCATCCTGCATCTCTCCAGCTACGCCACTCCTTCCATTTGCAGTTTCCTTTCTTCCTCCCTTCCCTTTATCTTCTCTGTCCCTCACCCCCCCCCCCCCCTACCTCACTCCTTCATTTTCTCACCTCTGAATCTCTCTCCACTCCATGTCCGCGCACCGCCCTGCCTTCATTTCCGAGCTTCCAGTTGAGTGCCCCTGTTTGTTGCGTGCACTCAGAGGTTTGTGTGTTGCATGTGGAAGACACCACACACTGCAGCCTCTTCTATTATTAAGTGTAATGGGACCTCTACTTTTACAGCTGTGCAGTGTTAGGGTCTCTGCTGCAGCTGGGGACACAGGGTTCCTTCATCCGCTGGAAAAAAAACAAGAAACCCCCCACAGAGAAAACACTACATTGTTTATTTTACCGTATTATCATTATGGTTATTGTGAAAAAAAGCCTCAATGTATTTGTTTATTCAAATCTCTATTAGCCGATGCTACTGGAAATCCATGTTTCGACCACAGCCCCAGACCGGAGCGTGAGCAGTGGAGAGAGGCCTGGAGACAGACACTAATTGGCCGAGCCACTGTCCTGGACTGGGGCGAATTCATAGATCATTAATCTGATCTCACATGATGAGAGCAATTAGTCTGTATGACATGAATTAGGTTGCGTAGCCCCAATTGTTATTGTGGTGTTTGTGTTTTCTTTGGGGGTCATATCAAATTAATAACATGTCAGAAGGAGAATGGATTCATCTGAGCGGCCGGGATTATAGATTTCTACAAACCAGATGATCTTTGTGAGAAGCACAGACAGCATCTGTCAAACTGTTTATCTATTGTTCATGTAGCAGGGAATTCAACTCAATATGTAAAATACACTAATGGTGTGAATAGTATAATAAAAGTCATATCAGATGATTTAATGGTAGTATATTGGTATTAAACTGTTTGAGAGCATATTAAACAATTTCAATTTGTGACATTTGATATAAATAAATACAGTCAATAGTGAAATCCTTAGGTCAGAGTAAATTACATGTGTCTAAAGTGGATCTATACACATCTGTCCTTATACTGACTGCTGCTGTTTACCTGCTTTTATTGTGAAGGTTTGCGACTCTCTGCTCTGCATCCAGAAATAACTCACACTGAAGTTTAACTCTGCTAATTTGCCTCTTTGTTTTGGAAGCGACCTTAAAGATGAATGGATTCATTTCCAGGGCTCCTCAGTGTAGTGAGCTTCATGATCCTACACCTCACACATGAACAGGCTCGCTCTGACCGTCCCTGTATCCAGGACACTTATATTCCTGATTCACACACATGTTCCTCCCTCAGTGTCCTTATTCCGCTCAGTCAGTTTCCACACAAGCGCTGCCAGATTTCACATGGATTATTTATACGCTGCTGGTTTGTGTGAGGCCAGTGGCTGCCTCGTATCTTCTTTCATCATTATACACGTAGGATCCCTCTTTGGCCCGGTGTCAGAGACATGCAGCTCTGTGATGCACGCTTCTCTCCCCCCCCCCCCCCGAGATGCAATCTACTCCCCCCCCGCGCTCTGCTGCCCTCTCATGCTAGAGTTTGACGTCTGATATGTTATTGCACCCTGTTGCAAATTACAGCCCTGTCTGTGATGTCTGCAACACAAGCCTGTGCTGCAATTAAGATGTAGTCAGTGGGCAAAGGATGAGAAGCTCGGTGAAGGCGTGTTGTGTCACATAGTGGGGCTGGGGGGGGGGGGGGCTGGGGCTGTGTGGCTGATGGGAACATGGGGAACTGAACAATTCATGTGATTGGACAGCAGGGACATTACAGCAACTAGATTGTACTTATTCTTTTGTTTTTCATCGTGCGTTCGTTTAAAAAAAGTGTTGTTCTCTCTCTCATGTGAAGTTGTAATTACAGATCTGTCCCCTGGTGCTTTTTGCCCCGTTAAAAAAAACAACATTTAAAGCTTGGTGTTGATACTCAAATAGATTTTTTTGGAGGGGGAGGGGGGGGAATTGGATGCATCATTTTCGTCCCTGTTGAATTATTCATCTGCAGCCTGTATTAACGTACATCCTCTGCAGCCAGACCACTGCAAACGGCTTATTGAAGCCAAAGTGTGTCTCTCTCCTCTCTCTCTCTCTCTCTCTCTCTCTCTCTCTCTCTCTCTCTCTCTCTCTCTCTCTCTCTCTCTCTCTCTCTCTCTCTCTCTCTCTCTCTCTTTGATGCACTTTGAATGAGTCACCCACTCGCCGCCTCTGTATCTGCGAGGCTTCTATATTTATTCTTGATTCTCATCACAAGTTGCCTTTGTACCGTTTCCCCCCGTCTGCTCCTTCCAGTACCTGCCGCGGTGCAGAGGCACCGTCATCGGCTGGGTTGGGTTTAACATCCACACACACACTCTTTGATGTCCGCATCATTAACATTCACCGAAGCGTCTCGTGATATCTGTAGAAGCTCGGATTCGAGTTCTCTGCTGTTCAGACTTGTTTTCACTTCTCTGGGGTGTAAAGGAAAAAAAAGAAAAAATCACCTCAACACCGTCTTCTTTCCTGACTGAGGTGAAAAAGAACCATTACTGAGAGGCTGATGTAGACCCAGTCCAATAAGACACAGTAAGTTTTGATTTAAAAAGCCTCAATTTGATGCAGCGTATTATTATTGTGACTGTATTTTATGACGTGAAGCAGTGAAAGCCTGTGGATGAAATCGGTCGACTGTAATATTCAATAGCCAAGTTTTAAAATGCAGGGGTGTCAGTATAGAGCACCGCAGTCAGGAGTACTGTGTTGTGTTGTAGCTCGGGGTCGTGTGACCCGGGGAATGAAACAATATCTGATTATGGATTCAGTCTCTGTCTCTGCTCCCTTGTTTCAAAAAGAGATAAACAATTCAACATTGAAATCCTTACACATAGAAACCTGACTAATAATGTAAATGAATAAATTATTCATTGATGCTGAGACTGGATTCATTTTCACTTCTTTTTTTTACCGAATTTAGAAGCGTATTTGATTTCAACTTTTCATGTGGAGTCAAAGATTCATTTGATGGAAAGTTGCAAAGAAGAGGTGATGTCTGTTTATTCTCTCCCATAAAACACAGAACACAAAACTGACAAACAGAGCGAAAAAATAAATCCATAAACCTAAAAACACAATAACAGAGTACGACAATACAAAGTGAAGCTGTAGACATAGGGAAACAGGACTTACCCAAATATTAACTATCTACAAAGATTTAATGCTTTATGATACTAAATAAAATGAAATAAATTTAAATGCACATTGGATTCTGTGACACTTAACACTGCTGTAAAAAATTGCATTGTTATAATCGTGCAACTGCTAAAACCCAGAAACTCTCTTTGAAATATGTAGAAACATTATTCACGGGTTGTAAGAGTGGATTTCCATAATCACATGTAGCACTTAAAGCGTGCTAAGCTATAGATTTCTACAACTTACTGCTATTTAGCATGTGCTCATCATGCATAACAAATGTCCTTTGAATATTCATGAATCAACATGAGAAGGTTATTCTCGTGTGAGCGTGAAGTCGACGTAAAAGGAAGAACAATATGAGCTGCTTCTCTCTGTAATGACTTCACATCATCTCATCTCCGCACCACTGAGCTGTGTGACACATATGGAGAATAGATACAGGTGGGGGGGGGGACCAGTGGGGCCCCAGTAATGATGCAGGGAGAAATGACTGTGGAGGTAACTTGTAATAACCTGCAGATATGGATTAGCTTGGCGTGACTCACAGATCGCTCTCTGCGGGGGACTGAGCTCCCATTTCCTGACTCGTCGAGGCTCCTGCCCTCCATGACGCCCCCCCCCCCCCCCCGTCTGGGTGACACATGCAGAACTTTGTCTCTATTCGTGGAAACACCTGCTGTCTCCCCTGCACAGGCTCTGACCCCACGCTCTCCATCAGGTCTATATCGAGCCGACAACAAAAGCAGGCGCCCACACTTGCAATCATTGATTTTGGTTTAATTGAGTCCATCTAAGGCATGAGTGCACAAGACGTTTTAGTGGAATTAAGTGTCTTTTTGAAGATTTCCCTCAGTCGAATGTCTGAACAGAAATAAAAGCACAGCGAGACGGCCTCCCTTTGCAAACCCGGTGTGGCCGAGATCTTTCAGTGTGGAGTTTGCACGTTCTCCTTGTCTCTGCCTGGGTTTTCTCCAGGTACTCCAACTTCCACATGTTTCAGCCTTGGAGATTGTTGGTGTGAGAGTGAGTGTGAATGGTTGTTAGTCTCTGTTTGTCGATCTTGCGATGTGCTGGCGACCTGGTGCACCTCTCTCTCACCCAATCTCAGCTGGAATCAGCTCCAGCCTCCTGCAAAGGATAAGCAGTACAGATAATGGATGGATGAAGGGAGTGACAAGTTATGTTCAGTTACATTAAAGTCCCCATATTTAGATTAATTCCAGGTTCAAAATTTAATCTGGGATCTATAAGAATAGATTTATATGCTGTACCACTTTACGTTTAAAAATAAATCCTGGAATACAAACAAGGACTTTCAGGTTTTCCAGGAGCAGTTCTTTCTGTGAGTAGCACAAAAAGCCACATGACAAACTACAGGAAATTAAAAAAACAAAACAAGAAAGCAAAGCATTTGTTCCAAATTTTAAAACCAAAGACATTATGCAAAGTACAAGCTCCAAGAAATGCTACTGCAGGTGAAATTGCAGTTCTGATATATAAACTTATTGAGTAACTGTTATTGAATATTGAAATATTTGCATCAGAAGTTTAATGTGAACAATAATAACACCACTAGTTCAACCTGCTGCACATTGTGAGTTGTATTATTCTTTACATACGGTTACGCTGCCGCTCTCTCTCCCCGTTTCAATCTTACTGTCTTAACAATAAAGTGAATAAAACAAATAAATAAAATATCTTATATAAAAAAAAGACCAAAGAAACTCCCCTTTAATAATTTTAATGAAAAACAAAAGGTTTAGAAAAATAACTTCCTTCCTTCCTTGCTTCTCGTAAATGTAAATGTTGATCAGCTCATGTTTAAGTTCACAGGAAGGAAGATTTGTTCTGTAAAGTTTGCACCTTAAGCATCACAGTGTCCAGTGGAGGGCGCTGTCCCCCTGCATTCTCCTGAGTCCTCACATGGCAGTAACAAGTGCACCCTCATAGACTTCACTCTTACACACACAACATGAAAATGTCCGCCTCCTCAGCCGGCGCTCTTATTGACCTTTTCAGTGCGAACGTTGCTTGAATCCACAAACAGCTCAAATTGAATTTGTCAATACCGCTGCGGTGGTTAGTGGAAATAAAAGCCATCAAATGTACCACTTCCACCGCGAGATGAAAGCAAAGAGATTAAAACCTGCCCTTTAGCTTTTTGGCATTTCTCCACCCGCCGGGGGGGATTCGAAGTTGAGAGGTGTCAGGCTGAGTTTGTCTGTGGCGTGGCGAGTCGTCTATTGATCACCTGGCAGGAAGACAAAGTCCTTCTCAGTCGCAGAGAACCATCCGTCACCCGGCTGCCCGGGACGCAGCGGACGGATAGCACCGCGCCGAGGATCCATCATATGTGAAAAAGATCTCTCACTGCAGCAGAGATCGATGGGCGACACGTCCCTGAAGCTGTTAGCCATGATCCGATCATACTCGTCAGGATTAATTGATCTCAGGGCCGATAATTTAAAGAAGCCCCTCCATTGTTGCTTTATCGGTGACGCCTCAGAAAATCCAAGATGATGCAGGATGAGCTCATGCCTCCACCGAGGTCCCCTTTTGAAACCACGGTTTAATTCACTAGATTGATTTGGATCTGCACCAAATTGCACATACTCATAAATTTGAAAGCCCTAAACATGCCTGTTTTGGTTTTTTTAGAAAGTGAAAACAAAATTCCCTGATCCACCTGCTAGATTGCTGAAAACACAACATTATAGACTCTCATGTCTCTTGCAGATAGAAGCTGATGAATGTCTGATCCAATGAAAAGAACGGACACAATGTGCGTAGCTGTTATTTACACTCTCACTCCAGCAAAGTGGAGAATTAAGTATGACTCTAAATGATTCGATTTGAGGACGTTGCAACAACAAATCTCCTTTTCTGCTGCGCCCAACATAATATCCTGTCCCTCCGGTGAGAGGCTATGAAAGGCAGTGTGTGTGTAAGTGTGTGTGTGAGTGTGTGTGAGTGTGTGTGTGTGTTTGAGGCTGTGTGCAGCGGCTCCCAGGGGCCCAGGGGGCATGTGACCTCATTGGGAGGAGGACAGTTCCTTTGGCCCACTCCTCCCAGTCAGACAGTCAACAACTCGTACTGTAACTTCTCTTTGGGTTTCAGTCTGTGTGTGTTTTGGTTTCTGCTACAGAGAACGCCACCATGTCTGCGTCTAAAAGTCCAGCAGAGGATGTGAAAACTGTAAATTCAGCACAAACTCAAGAACGAGTGGAGAGAATGTGCAATTGCAGCTTCGCAAAGCAAATATGATATTAAAGGTCCCTTCAGTTCCCTTGAAGTAACAACAAAGTGAAGGAACAGACGTCGCTCTGTTCCCTGTGATTCAACTAGAACCAGCGAAGGGCTGGTGCCTGGTGATTCCTGTCGCTCCGTCGGCTGCTGGAGTTTTTAAAAAGTCTGATGAAAATGAAATGCTGAGATAAGCCTCAGCTTATTTACCTCCCCCACCCCCCACCCCACCCCCCTGCCTCAAAGCACAATTGCCCTTTGAATATTCACCACCTTCAAATATTTGTTTGGTACCCCTTCCTGCGCAAACTTCCCCCCCCTTCCAGATGTATGTGAACCCCTTATTCAGTGGAGCACATGGAAAATATTTACAATGTATACAGCGGCCATAAGCAGAGTGTTCATGACGATACCGAATAAATATTGTGGAGGATTAACCTCGTTCTTTAAGGGGCTGTTCACTCGCTCCATTTTTTCGACTTCCTCTCTCCGTACAAAAACATCCACTGCTTGGCTCTTCGCCCCGAATTACATAACTAATAAATCTATTTAATGTATTTGGTAACATTTAATGTGTGTCTTAAAAATGTGTGGTTTACTTCAGCTTAACAGAAAATACACTGACAAAACTGGATTCCAATTGGTAACACACAAATGAGTTAAGTTTTTTCAAAATAAAGTTATCGATTGCGTTAATATAACTTGGTGATTTTAATTTGAACAAACTTAATTCATTAGTCTGTTCCCATTTTTTTTAAGTTGAAACTTTCTTAACATTTTTCGCTATAACTTTATGAATAAAACTGTGTTGAAACAAAACCCCGTCGCTAATGAGCTGCTTTCAGAAATGCACTGAACTCTTTAATGTCCTGAGGAGTCGCTGCGAGCGAGTGGGCGCGTTGATGATGTTTCCAACACCCGACGGACGCAAAACTGAAATAAGCAAACAGAATACCAAATTCTCAAAATGAAAAACAGGAGCCGTACACGCAGACGATTCAAACGAAGATTTCAACTTGGAAAGACGAAGAAAAAGTACAGCCGCTGGCAGAGCATTGTTTACTTCTGAAAATGGCTATAGCAAGAAACTGAAGTTGTCTTTAAGTTGATAATTTACACACAGGATTTAGGTCAATCAATCAATCAATCAAATTTTATTTGTGTAGCCCATATTCACAAATCACAATTTGTCTCAGAGGGCTTTAACAAGGTGTGACATCCTCTGCCCTTAACCCTCAACAAGAGTCAGGAAAAACTAAAAAAAAAACCTTTTAACAGGGTAAAAAGAAGGTAGAAACCTCAGAGAGCCACATGTGAGGGATCCCTCTCCCAGGACGGACAGAAGTGCAATAGATGTCAAGTGTAAACATGACCAAGATAAAGGTTTTAGCAGCATTGATAAGGGTAAACAGGTGAATTGGTGGATTAATGTCATTAACGGTCGAGTATCTGAGGAGAAATACTCCTCTCTGTATCAGCAGTCCTGCTGCAATCATAGTCTAGATAATATCTAGATCTGGATGAAAAAAAAAAGAAGAAGCGACGGAAAAGGAATATAACATTTCTGCTTCCCCCCCCCGAACAAGATCATATTCTGCACATGCTGCAGAAAAAAAACATACGAGTTGCCACTAATGACGCCTGGGTCTGGATAATATTCTGCTATTGTCAGGTTGTAATCTTATGTTTTAGTTTCCCTCTCCTGGAAAGTTCTTTTTTGCGTTTGCCTGAAATTTGCTTAAAAAATAAACTTGCATTAAAACAATTTTGGTGTTAGAAATCAATAAGGCAGGAAAGTTTTCATCCTAACTGTCCTGTGATGATTCCTGAACCCAGAGACACTTCATTTACAGGAGAAAATACCAATGAGAGTAAACACAGAGAATAAATCTGAATTTTCCTATTGTTTTCCGTTTGAATGAAGCTTTTGTTGCCGCAGCGAGTTTCTTCTTCGGCCAGAACCTCACGTAGCTTCGTGGCAAAGTTGATTTACGATGTTTGTCCCGGCTACAAACACATCAAACTCCCTCCTGCTTATCGAAAAAATTCAATTTTCTTTTCAACAGAACTGAAATGATAAATTGTGCCACACCCTCTTAACAAAGGCCTTCACACACGTTGAAGTCTGCTTCGCTTCAGATGGAACGACGCTGATTTATTCTTTCGGGGGGGCAAATTTCCTGCCTCGTGAAAGCAGAGCTGAGGATGAATGAATGATTTCACCTCAGTCGTGAAACCACACACCCACTCGGCCTCCACTTCCTTTTCCACAGCATTGAAAGGAAAACAAAATATTGAGTTAATGGGGCTGTAATCATTCACAGATTCAGGTTCCATTATGGAACAATGACGATTTGACATTTTAAGATTACGATCCTAATCATGCCGTTGTTATCCTCTAGCTGTATGTGAAACAGGAGGTGTGGACAAGACACGTTTACGTTGAGGACACAGAAGTGTTTTCGTCTTCGTCTGAGCTCGTGTTTTCTTTACGTTGCTGTGTCAGTGGTTTCTGTGGGTCTGACGACGTGGATATCGAGGAGGGATCTCCGTTTCTTTTGTCCCCGTCGAGAGTCTTCCTGCCCGTTCACTTCCTCTAAGACAAAAGAGGAGCCAGGGTTCCTCGGAGGAGCGGGCGCCGTCCCCGAGGTGATATGATTAAAGGCCTCTTGTCTGGACTGGACCCATTCAAATGCCTCGCACACACACACCACAGCTGCTTTACTTAATTGAATTGTCAGGAAGGCAGACAGGACTGAAGGTGGAACCACGACTGATACAACGAATCAATGGAGTGCTGCTTAAATTAAATCTGGCAGCGGCTTTGCCAAGGAGCTGAAGAGTTGGCTGCTGAGATTAAGACAGCGGTTTCTGATTTCAGCCGATTCAAGTGAGTTGATTCCTGATGGACAGATACTGTATCAGGGGCGTAACCTTGGGTTGAACGGTGGATGGGTGAGGGTCAAACGGAAAATGATTATTTCTTACTCATGAATAATTGCTTGATAAACCTTAGAAATATTCATATAATGTGTTATAAAAAATAAAACCAACTAGCCAGTAGCCCAAATAGCTAAAGTGTTCAGGCTCCAGATAATTTTAATTTAGAAAGCTGACCACTATCTTGTTTTATGGTATGGTACGGTATGGTATGGTATGGTACGGTACATTATAGTATGGTATGGTATGGTATGGTATTATTTGGTCTGGTATCTAACGGTATATTGTGGTTTATAAGCCACATTCGTAGCATGTTCGTTGGTTTTGCGGCAGCAGACATACTTCCACAGTAACAGGGCTAACATGCATAATGTTGACTATGTTCACCATGGACACATGAGATGAACAAAAATTCTGATGTGATGATGATAAAGTCACTCATGGTGGCGCCAGACGTAAAATCAGAGTTACGATCGTAGCTTTACGCTGTCTTCCATCCGTCCATCGGCCTTATCGTGAACACGATATCTCAAGAATGCGTTGAAGGAATTTCTTTCGTTGCTGCAAACATTCCGTTTGACTCAAGGATGAACTGATTAGAATTCGGAGGTTAAAAGGTCAAGGTTACGGCCTAGCAACGTTTTTTAGCCTCTTGAATGTGATTGAATATTCAAAAATTTTGACGAGCTGTCACTTGAAATCAAACATCAGCTGATCAGATTTCCGTGGTCACGGGGTCAAAGGTCACGGTGACCTCACAAGGGTAGTAGACTGAAACTGTGATGGTTGGTGGAGGGATTCCAGTTCAGTCAGGACAAAGTCAGACAGACGTTTCCATCCCCAGAGACTGGGCACCATCAAGGCCCCGAAACAAATCAACTAAAATGTCCATCTGATCGATAATCAATAGTCTCTATCAGGCAGAGATGTGTCCGGTCTGATACGTTCCCACACGGCCAAGAGACAAACTGTGGTCCATTACCATCAAAGTCAGCCAAGTCCTGCGGTGCTGTTTTTAGGAGATTGCCGTCTCCAAGGGGAGCGGTGATGTAATTGTTGAGGGATGATGTAATTGTCTATCAGCATGATTGTGCCTGTTTGCTTGGGCCCATTAATTAAGTGCCTGTCTGCTCGGTTAGCGCGAGCCCCCTCGCAGTTAATGTGATGAAGACATCGTCGGCCCGTGGGGGAAATTATGGTCCTGGCTCGGAAAAGGTCTCATTTATCCAGGAGAGATGAAATGTTATAAAGTCGAACCCCGTTCCAATCTAATAACGTGGAAGACGTCGTCCTGACAAGAATTTCATCTTCATCTTCAACATAGTGCAAATGCTTTGGAATGTGTCTCAGTGGAGCTGGACCACAATACGTCTCATTCAGTAATCCACGGAGGCATTAACGCCAACAAGCTGCTAAAGGAGCTGAAGGAGAGATTCAGACATTTACTCCGTTTAATCAATGCAGTCAACAGCAAGGAAAAAACCTTATTGTGCCACATTCATCTTCCTTTTGTTTCTCGTGTGCACGCCGGAGCTGACGGGCTGAAGAATTACCAGCGACAGATAAGCAACTTGCTCGGAGGAGGTCGACACCTCCAGTATGCAGGAGTGGAGCCGCTCACCCGGGGCAAGGACATTCGTGAGGAATGACGCCGTGCGATGACTGCAGCTTGTTTGACCAGCTGCCTCCCAGTGACACAGGGAGGGAGAACTCGTGTTGCAAGACTCGGCGCCAAAGATAATTCTCTCTGTGTTTTTGCCTTCAGCCATTTAAGATAAAATAATCTAAACGATCAACAATTTGCTGGTGTGACTCAGGTTAAAAATTTGGAAATGAAAGAAAACACACACACACACACACGTTCCCTGTGAACTTGGTGCATGACAGCGAGGATCCAGCCTGTATATGTGAGACCACCACCACACGCCTGGTTCCCTGGCATGGTCAGCAGCCCCCCCCCCCCCTCTCTCTCCCTTTTCCTCCCTCATCCTCTCGCCGTCCCCCCCCCCCTCTGTTTGTGAAGGAGGCGTGTGAGTCAGGAAGAGGCAGGCTGGGGGAGTGGAGCTCACACAGCAGGCAGAGCATACAAACACACACATTGACACACACTCTCTCTCACACACACACACATGCTCAGTCAGCGTTAAGTGACACAAGCGCTGGCTCCATTCAGCACTGAGTTGACTGACTCACTCATATCCATTAGCCGGAATGCCGCAGAGAAAGAGGAGTTTCACTTTTGGAGCCTATGGGGGGTAAGAAATGAAATTCCTCCTAATTCTGTCAAAACTGAGCATCTCTTTAGCTCATATTCCTAAGGTGGTGATGTGTGTGTGTGTGTCTGAGTGTGTGTCTGTGTGTCTGTGTGTGTGTCTCCGTCTCCCCGTTTGATGACTGTGCAGATTCTGCGCCTGTATTTCTGCCTGCATGTCTGCAGTTCTATTTATCAGAGCAGCTTTTGTATCACATGTGCCTGTTGACATTTTCTGTGGCTTTCCATTATAAATCGGACCTTCATCATACTGCAGTTGCTGTTTGTTGATGAATCATCATGAGTGACACTTGTCAAAGTCAATGCCCAGTGTGTTTGTTGACATTTCGGATGTATAGACCAAGTTATATTATGGGCGAGTGACAGAGATAATGGTCTGCAGGGAAACTGTGCACATACTATAAATGCCTGCAGTCATTTCTACACTATTTGCTCGCGTTTACTCTATTTATATGTTTTGCATTCATGTGCATTCTGCCAGCCATCAACGTCCTTTGCTGCCGAGTTCACCGCTGTAACAATCTGTGTTTTCTCCGTGTGACCCACTTCAGACTTCACAGATCTGAGCAGCAGACGAACGGTCTGCGGAGCCTTGAGAGGTGACTAGGTGCCGTCACGCAGCCACACACCTGGCTGCCTCCTCTCGAGGTTGTGTTGTGTTGTGCGGCCGAACGACAAAGCCTGGAAACGCACTGCACACGCATGCACTTGATGTAGTGAGGCTGGGCTGTGGAGCGGCCACAGTATTAATTGAAGTGGATGTTGGTTGTTGGCCAAGTGGTGATGAACATTAACGACAGGAGGTGCATTAAGAAGTGAGAGGACGTTGGTAATGCATCATATTATCGACCCATAGTTTCTCCTAGTAATAATTTACAAGGACGTTTTCTCTCTTTTTGGTACAAATGATAAGTATTTGACTGACGCACTTTATTAGTCCTGCAGTCAGAATCAGAATCAGAATCAGAATTCTTTTTATTGCCAAGTATGTTTACACATACAGGAAATTGCCTTGGTGTGGCTGGTGCATAAGAACAACAATCAGACATAAAACAACAATATATACAGTAAGACAATAAGAACAATAAGTTATGGATAAGAACAATAAGTTATGGTCTGTCGGTGTCCTGTGAGTTGGAACCCTCTGAACGACCTCGTGTTCAGCTGGTGCCAGTGGGATCAGCTGGTTGTCTGTTCACTTCCCCTCTCAGCTCTGCAGACGTCTTCGAGCATCTTGGTCTGTGAGACCAGATAAACCGCAGTTGTCTTGTTTGGTTTTGTTAGGATTATAACTACAGGTGAAAGCCGCTCAAATTTAAATTGTTTATCTTACTTATTAATTAATTCCTGGATCTTGATGGAAGAAATCTGGCGTATAGAAGCGACTGATATCTTTGAGTTTGTGGAATAAGGTGCAGCTCGATTGAATGTAAGAGGACTATTGGGCCTTGGCGGAGATATGCTCTCTACTTTGTGTCATTCTAGTGTTTTCCGACATTTGCTTGCAGGATTACTCAAAAACGACTTCGTCAATCTCCTTGAAAGTTTGTGGAGGGATGGAGGAAGAATCCATTAATTATGGAGGGATGCAGGATTTTTGCCCACTTTCTTTAACATGGTGAGATAGGAAGTTAGCTATGGCGGAGGTATGCCTGGTACTTGCCTGTGTAGGTCAACTGAATTCTATATATTCTATATATTCACAATGTGGAATCATTTAACCATAAAGCATACAATTCAAGATATATAATGTTCTAGTAAAATATGAGTATTAATATTTTTTATTGGGGTTTTAGGGTTTTCTTTCAAATAATGGTCCCTGTAATAAGAACCAGATATAGTTGCGGTTTCTCTCATCGTAGGGAATGAGTCAAGGGAACGTTATGATCAGTTCTAATGAAGCTGCATCGTCCTCAGCAGGTGACGAGCAGGTGACGAGCCCGGGGGAAGCAGATCGTTTTATTTGTTTTTAATGAATCAAACAAGCTGCTTTTCTGTTTTGTGTTCAGCGGTGGCCTTGAACGCCGTCGCACTTGGCATTTCGATAGGTCAGACTGATTGCTCGCATCAGCGGGTGATCTGTAAAACACTCTGCCCCCTGCATCCCATCGCTGTTCACTGGCGGAGAGGAGGGCCCCTCTGTTATCTGCAGATTGGTCTTTGCTGGACTCAGCACGCTTTATAATTTTGGACATCGAACATTAATGAGGCTCCCACTTAATCAGAGCTCTCGTGTCTTTTCACTTTGGGAAGGTTACGACCGTGATGTTGTAACACGGATCTCTCATTTCCTTTTATCGTCCTCCAAGTTTTCCTCCGGAGGAAACAGGCTGAACATGCCTGTTGTCACATGAGACAGACCGTAGCTAGTATACAGTGCGTTGCTGTTTGCCTGTAGCTCATTAACCATTAAATCTTGAAATAAAACACAGAGCTATGGCTTGTGTGCCGCATGCTTCTGCAGGAACCTCAGTGTCGAGGCCTCCGGGCAACACGAACAATGCTTGTGTATGTGGTCGCGATGTATAGGAAGAAGAATTCATGTTAGTGCTGCTCGGAGTGGAAAAACCCACACTGTTGTTGTTTGGGTCTCTGGTCAGCTGATTTGAAGAGTAGACAAGGAAAAGGTGTGTTTCCCAGTGTTTATGGCGACTTCATCATAATAAGCATATTAATCTAAAACTCTCCGGTGTCTTTGTGTAGTTTGTGCTTCTGCAAAAAGGCAGATTGACAGATTTATTTATGAAAAGCTGCTGTTTCACACCTCGCTGTTGTTTGAAAAAAAGAAACGAAGGCTTTGGTGTCTATTTGATTTGTGATGATCTCTTGTCCGAGGCTTATTGTATTGATTATTGTTGGGCACAGACAACAGGAGGACAACGCGGAGACGGCTCCTTTTGTCTGAGAAAAGCAAACGTTTGCATGACAAAAAGATGATTAGAGCGCGAGGCAGATACTTGAGAACAGGACGCCATTCAAGTACCTTCCAAGGGCAGTGGCAAAACAAACAGGAGATGTAGGGCAAGCAGAGGGCTCTCCAGTCCCTCCTCAGTCAGTTCACCTTGCATATTTACTCTGACATTCACATTCATATTCACAATGGAAAAGCCATCCACCAAGAAGAATAGGCAGGGATCGGATCAGCTGCAGTTAATTATCTAATGTCCGAGGGCTCGGGATCGTTAACTTAATTTTGCTCCGATAAAAGAATAAAAACATAAGGGATTCTATTTCCTTAAAATCGTGCACATCATCGTCTCTGAGCCTCGTGTATGTGTCCAGCACGGCCCGGCCCGGTCCGAGCAGGCGTGTTGCCTCGGTCACGTCGGACGGTTTCATTGCAACTTCATGCTTCACAACATGGAAACTCAAAAAGTGAGGAAGAGATGTTTCATATGTTAATACAAACCTGTGCAGAGAGAGAGAGAGAGCTCCCACAGTTCATATTTAATACCTGTGGCTGCATGTTTTTTTTTTTTTTGTGGTCCGTTCTTTCTCATGAAACCATTTTCCAAAACATCTTTATCTTGACCAGGTTTTCGTCAAACAAGCGACTCACAGTGAGTCACTGATCTAACGCTGACAACAATTCACACTGCGAGATAACCGGGGTGTTGCCACGGAGACGCCGAGGGTGGAGACGATTATTAATATCTCTACCATTGTAATACTTTCATTGCATTACAATACAGAACACGATTATAACTCTCAGCGTAGTCTGTGTAGAAAGATGGAATATCTGGGATATGAACGCCGCCATTTTGCGCATTTGGAGCCAGAGTCTGATTACACGCTGATACACATGCTCGACCAATCACAAGTCAGCGTCAACAACCACCAGGGGGGGAGGGGGCTGGGAGGCTTTTGCCGCGGCCCTGGAAATGACGTCACACCCGAATAACCCGAGTTGCACAGGAACAACGTTTACATTCGCAAAAAAAATGGTCATAATAACACATTATGCGTAAAACGTAAGTAAGTGGACAGTATATGTGTAGGAGAAGTAAACAGTAAACACAACAGCGTTCACTACTGTCGATATCTGGAGGGGTGGTCTTGGATTTCAAAGTCGGGGGAGGGGAGGTTCCAGTTGCACCTTCTGACTCAGGGGTCGGATATTCCGAGCTCCGATGGTTTTAATGGGACGCAGCGTTTGGCTTCACTTTCAGGCTCGTCCATCTTCGTAAACAGTTATATAACAATACCAATAATCATGACATGACTCATCACATTTCTTATTTACTTGATGTACGTGTGTGTGTGTGTGTGTGTTGTGTGTGTGGTGTGCGCGTGTGTTCACTGTATCTCACTGTACCGCAGCTAAATGAGTACATTGAGCCGCTCTGCACTCATTTCTCCGTCAATAGGCTCATTCAGTCCCTCGCTCGCCGGGTCCAGATACAGGACCCGGTCTGGGATCTGGTCACGTTCTGTTTCTTTGACAATGTGACTTACTGCCTTCCCTGAACGTTATTTATAGCGATTGTTCGGCGTGGCTCAAGGCCTCGTCTGTCTCCCTGTGGATCTATTTCCTGACACCACCCGGGCCGTTCTGAATGTCTAACTGCAGATGTGGTTGTTTTGAATGTTGTGAGAATAAAACCGAACACACTCACATACTGTATCTGTCCGAGCGTCCACCTTCGCCGTCCCCCCACTCTGATTTGATGGATTGCCTTGAAATGTTGCCGAGACACTCAATCCTACAGTGACCGGTGATCCCCTGACTTTTCCTCCAGCGCCACAGGCTGGGTTGACATTTGTGTGCTATTAGTGAAATATCTTGACAACTACCGGATGGATTGCTGTGACATTTTGTTCACATATTTATGTCCGTCGCCCGGATGAACTTTAATTAGTCTGCTGGTCCCTGAACTTTGGGCTTTTAATGCTTACGGAAAAATATAGTGGTTGTTTACCCGCTTATGTATATCACATTTCTAATCACATTCCTTTATTGCCTCTGCTCAGGTGATTGTTTTCGTCTGGTGTGTCTCTGTGTTGTGTGTTTGTTAGTAGGGTTATTTAAAAAAGGGAGAGGAGATAAAGCATTTTTCAACATTTTCCTTGATTTCTCTGAGAATAATTCATGGATCCTGATGGAAAAAAAAGCATCCATGTAGGGGACTGGTATTTATGAGTGTGTGATATTTGGTGCTTGGAGGCTGTTGAGGCCTCGGTGGAGTTATACACTCTTCTATGAATCGGCCACAGGTCGGTGGCTCTTCTCTGTGTCTGTTGGAGAGTATCGAGCCGAAACTGCACACAAACAACCAAGTCAGCAGGTTCTCAACTCTTGCTGAGTGAGTAACACTGAACCTGACTCAACCAGAATTTACTGTAGCTGCAGGAATAACAAGAGGAATCATTTCTGAGTTCTTTTATTACTATTATCTTCACGACATTAGTTAATGCACATTTAAAATGTATGTTTTATGATGTACGGCCTTATTCCTGCGTGTGACTCCTCTTTTTTCCTGATGAATTTGAATGTCAGAAGGTTATTTCCCAGTGTTAAAGTTCTTTAATGCTTTTAAATAAAACACACAACAAACCCTTTAACACAGTGAAAGGCTGCATTGATCTTTCAAACACAGTCCGCAGCATTTTCAAGATGATTTGGTCCGGGGGGGGGGGGGGGGGGGGGGGGGGGTGCTGGCCTCCGTCCGGATTATCTTGAGTTTACAGTTGTCCTTATATTTCAGATATAGAATTATCACTGAACATGTTTCTGCTGCCGATTGGAGGCTGAACAGCCAACCTGTTTGCTTTAAGCTGGATTTCCAGGCTGACTTCTGCCTGGTGACCTACTTGCCACGAGCGTCGCTGCCGACTGGATGTAAACCACAGACCTCAGCCGATTTCTGAAGTGGAGAAAAAGTTTGCAGCTGGGATGGAGGAATTACGAGCTGCACTTCAAGTCAGATTACGGCGAATGAACTAGTTGTCATGATGTGTCCGCGGCTGCTGACACGGCGACGGCCTGTAGGGTTTGTGGGGACCCGCCTTGAGCCGTCTCATCCCTCCCTTGTTGCCATAGTAACCAGCTTGTGCTTGACACCTAGCTGAGAGCGTAGATGAAGAATGAAAAACAATTTGCCAGTGTCTGGCCACCACCCACCGCTGTGAGTCGTCTCCATGCTCCTAAATGCACTGGTTCGTGTTAAACACTGTTTTCACTGGGCAAAGAGTCACGGCCCACAAATGCATTAGTGAATTCGTTAGAGTCTTCTTTCTACTTCATGAACAGAGTCACCGGAGAATTCTTTGTCTCACTGAGAAATGTTCACGACTCGTTCTTGTCCCACGTTCTGAATCTCACCTGCACGGTCCAGGTTTACTTTACTTCATTATTGAAAAGTCTTCCTTACGTTGGGGGATGAGTTTGATTTCCTTCTAACGGGAGAAGTAGTCAAATATTTGACTGATTGCTGAGCGTGCAATGGATTTATTTACGTCCTTTGATCGACTTAGAGTAATAACATTGTAAGGATTAGTAGACGTATAAATTAGGTTCGTAGTTGACTCAGGAATTTGTACAAAGTAAAGTAAACGATAGAAATGAAGGCGAGCAGCAGCTTTCCGTGTTTCTTCTGTTTGTCTTTTTCTTTTCTCTTATCTGAAAACAACATTTGTCTGACCCTTCTTTAGCTTGTAGCAGAATGTTAATGCAATATATATTATATATGAGTGTGTGGACACATGTTTTTTGCAGCTTGACGCAAGAAAATTGAATTAATTTTCCAGTATTAAATGTTTAACAGTTCTATCTGTTATCTGTGACAGTGTGTTGATAGGAGCTCTCTCCGCTCTGGGGGTATCACGTTCTGTTTTGCATTGTTGCAGATTTCCAGTTGTATCCCACTTTTTATTCAGTAATCTCGACACACCCCAGTTGATTTCATTTCACGGGAATCCCATGAAACCTGAGAATGGCGCGAGCGGCACAGGATGAGGTTTAGAAAATGTTTTTCTCAGTGATGCAGTTCGTGTGAAAACAGCTTTTCCCCTCTCACTCGCACTCAGCTTCACGAGCGCAGGGACGAGCGCTCGGACAGACTCACGATAGAGATGATGATTTATCTGCACGTACATGTCGGGCTCGGTGAAATCAACCCTGGTGGTATAGATTTGAGTTATACCGTCAGCACCAAATCTGTCTCAGTATCAGGCGACGACCCACTGCAACAACACGAGTCGGATGATTTGTGACCCCACATTATAATCCCCCCCCCCGGGGCCTGTTTCCTCTCACTAACACCGTTTTCTCAGAAGGAGGAAGTCGTAGAGGCTTTCATTTATCTTTTGAGATCCTCTCTGCACAAAAGAAGAAGTAGAACCATTTGGGTCCTCATGTTACCTCTTTGGGAATTCCCTGCGTCATTGACATTTAGAGACTTGTGTTAATGCACATGCATGAATGAACACACCGGCTGCCACTGCTGCCTGACTCATGGCTTTTGTTTTTGGATGCAGACAATCTGGCACTGCTGGATTGTTATTCTGTTTTCATGCGTGTGTGTGTGTGTGGGCCCATCATTGTGGTCCAGACTGAAATATCTCAACTGACATTGATATTGACTTTCATGGTCCCCAGAGGATGATTGGTTAAGGTGATTCCCCCCCTGACGACCACAAGTTTGGCCTTTTTGACTTGTAGCAAGATATCAGGTTGTTATCTGGTCCCATGATGGATTCTGACGTTCATGAATGAACAAGTATGTGAATGTAACTCTCTGTGCAACACAATGGTTCCTGTGCAATCCATTCACTGCACATGTTCTCACACTGCACATCGTTCTCTGTGTTTTAAACTGTATTCTGCACTGCTTTCATATTTTTAATTTTTTTTAATTTTCCTTACACCTCAGTATTATTATCCTAATATTGCAAATTTCCCCATTGTGGGACTAATAAAGGATTATTTTATCTTATCTTATCTTGTCTCTAAGCACACGCTCCGCTGTAGTTTGTGGTTAGTGCTATTTACCTTTGAGGAGTTTTGTTTTCACGGGCGTTTGTTTGTCTGTTATTTAGCAGGATTACGCAAAAACTACTCGACTGATTACAAGAAAACTTCTCAAAGTACCAGGGAAAGATGGGTAACAGATCTGAGCTCTGGTGGAGGTACAGTCCGTAAATCAGAGGAGACAGAATAAACACCAAGGAGAAAAAATACAATTAGAATCAACCTAAAAGCTTCAGGGTCAATACCTTGGTCACAGAGGTTATGGTGGAAGGAGGAGGAGACACGAGCCGAGAGAGAACTACTTCGATTCTGGTGCAGATTTGGACAAAAGGGGCATTTCCAGGATTTTTTTCAAATCAATTTCTTCAACATTGTGACCTTTTTTTCTTTACATCTATGAGTTTATATATAAAAATCCAGATCTATTGTATTGAAATGTGGTTTCATAAGGGGACTGCGGTGCCTTGGCCTATGTGCGCTCGTCTATCATTCTAGTTTTTATTATGTATCTCGGTTCTGCTTTCTGAGGGGAGGCAACAAATCCTGAGAGACATACTAAACATTCCCTTTGCTCCATGTCGCCACCACCAGCTGGGAGGCCTGCAGCCATGACTCCCTCACTGGACGGCAGTTGTCAGTGTCGTATATCAACTTTGTTGCCATAAATCGGACGTAAACTGCTGCATCTGTAGAGACGTTACATGGTTTTATTGTTGTGCTGTTTTCTGATTATCAAGTTGAATTGGTTCTTGTGGTTTGTCAGGTTGTTTAAAGAAAGATCCTGCCTGCACCAGATATCCTGGTTCTGGTCAGTGGAGCTTAGCTGTAGAAGTTTGTCTTGACTCTCACCTGCCAGAGGCCGATATTTCCTCTGCACACACAGTGCCATCTATTGGGAGAAACCCGACCCTGCATTCTGAACCGATGGGCTCCCGACGCTGCATCATCTGGTTGTTGTTTCCACTGATTACTGCTCAGATCTGTTTATCCAGCGTGACCTGAGGACACATGCTCGTTTACACTGGGCTGTCAGTGAGTAATCAGCCTCATTGCGCTGATTCAAACCAGGACGAGGTTCATTTTGTCTCAGGAGACACCAGGCGAGTAATCATCGCTGGAAATGCTACTTCAACAGATGGCAGGAGTTATTTCAGGGTAACCCGGCCCACTGAGTCACCAGCCTCTCAGTTCAGTGGGCTGCTTGTGAGTGGGAAGGACACTCCACTGTCCCTGTGCACTGTCCACACTTAAATGAGTCTGAGCAAGCTTTCATGCCGGCAGACACGAGACACGGAAACTGTTAGTAAGTGGAGGATTCAGTCATGGGCCACCTGGTGCTGATGCACTCTCACATCTTTCCTGCTGATTATTGTGTTTTTTGTGTGTTTTAGTTTGAGCTATTTATGACACATTAACCCCAAATATAGACAATGTCAAAAGTTGGCCCTTTTTAATCTGTCCGTCAACTTGTGCTTTTATTTTTCCAGGGTGGACAAGACCTTCTCCAAGGCCAGAAGCTTATGGTGAGTTGCTCCGTTTTCTTTTTTGTCATTTACGTTTCAAATTTTGACGAAACAGCACTTTTGAGAATAACGGGGAGAAAAGAAAAGAGTTTTTCATTCGAAACTCTCGATGCCACAGACTCAGACCGGCCTGGTCGACCGTATGCGTGTGGATCAGTCCCCAGGGTGGACTGTAAGTAAGATGAATGGAGCGTTAAAAGGTAGAGCAGATGGGCAGCGGTGGGGAAACAGATACCTGGTCCATCTTCCATCTCTGCAGTGCTGGCAGGATTGAGTGGTGTGTGTGTGTGAGTGTGTGTGTGTGTGTGTGTGTCAGGCAGGGAGCTGAGCATGCACACACTCCTGCCACTGCGGATAAACGACTCCATTTCTGGAAGCGTTAGGTGTGGTGGCACGAACGTCTGGCCCTCAACCGCCTCCGTCTGACTGCAGGAGGTGAAACGCTGCGTCGCCGCAGTATCATCCCTCCTCAGCGACAGATGCACGAGGATCTCTCTCACCTGCTATAGGCCTGCGTCTCTCAGCAGTGACGGCTTGTTCTCAGAGACTGCAGTGTGGCTGTTGGGCTAAAAACTGCTCCTGCACTCTAGAGGAGAAGAGGAGGGACACAGCCCGCAAAGTGAGGATGAAGAGGAGCATCTGAAAGAGGATTTTAAAGAGCCCAGGAGATAAAAAGAAAATTGAGGCTGTGCAGAGAAGGAAGAAGGATAAGGTGGAAGTCAGGGGATGAGGTGATGTGACCGGAAGAGAAAGAGGAGACCAGTGAAGTGGGATGTCTGCAAAATGAAACCCGAGCAGAGGTTCTCTTTGTGGAAAGCAAAGTGACAGATTGTGACAGATTGTCCACAAACAGCTGATGTTGCAGAGCAATGTTGCAGCAATAAATCTTGGAGAGACAAGATTTCGAAGTCAAAATCGTCCTGCAGGTGCCGTATGTTGGAGAGGAAGTTTAATTTGAAATCAGGGACAGTGGGCTAAAATCTCCGATAGCGAAACTTTGACAGATCAAATCCTGCAACATGCCGTGCTCGCCTTTTCGAATCGGAAGGCCAAGGAAATTCTGGTGAGTCTCTCTTTAATCTGCCGTAAGAAAGTTTTGATGACACAGAATAATATAGCGTGCCTGCCTCATGCCAATATTCAAGAAATGATCAATTCAAAACCATCGAAAATATGAAGGATTATCAGTTGCACTTTGTATCACAGTTTGCTAATAAGACGCAACAAGTTGTAGTTTTTATGAAATTACAATAAAATGTCATTAATTCGATTGGAAACCAACACAGTTCTACCTTCAACTACGTCTTAAGAGCGCCCTGTGAGGTTCAGTGTGAGCAGATTATCCATATCATGGCATTAATCCCACCGCGTTGATGCTTCGTCACATACGTTCTCTTCACACCCGGCGGACGATGACTCCCGACCTGTTGCAGGTGTGTAATGTGATCCCGTTGTTCGGTGTTGACCCCCTGCGCTCATGGCGCTGATTAAATGTTGAATGGTGATCTTCCATCTGGTCATCTCGGGTCACACACAACAAACAGATGATCCTCCTGGTCCTCTCTCTCTCTCTCTCCCTCTCTCTCTCTCTCTCTCTCTCTCTCTCTCTCTCTCTCTCTCCTCTCTCTTCTCTCTCTCTCTCTCCTCTCAGGGAGGCCTGTAATTGGTTGTAATCCTGTCTTGCTAAGCTCCCATGATGGGAGGAAATAGGAGAGTGGTGCTGGTGTGGATAATGGATATACTGAGATGTTGTATAAGGGCCCCGCTCTCTCTCTCTCTCTCTCCTCTCTCTCTCTCTCTCCTCTCTCTCTCTCTCTCCCTCTCTCCCTCTCTCCCTCTCTCTAACATACATCCAGACACAAAGTGCACTCTGCCTGTGTCTGTCCCTGGAGCATGATGGATTATTGTTGGATTATTGAAGCAGGCTGTCCATTGTGTAACTTCCTGTCCATTCTTTAAAACAACTTGGCCACTGATCCCTCTGTTTTCTCCTCACGCCTCAGCTCGCTCGCTCTTCATGCAGCACGGGTCTGCAGTCCTGCACCTCCCTCGGGTGTTTGTCTTTTTCCAGGTTAGACGTCAAAGAACCTGACGTCAGTTTGTGTTTTCAAATGCAGGATAAAGGAGCAGGGAACGTTTTCCTCGAACCCATCGCACTTATTTAGTTGATATATATATATATACACGTCTTTATTAGAGGGTGATTGTGTAGGTGGTAGTTATCAAATCATCTGCCCTCTAGTGGCAAAAAGATGGATCATTCAGTTGCAGTCAACAATAGATTATCACTTATAATGAAATAATATCACTACTACTATTATTACTACTACTACTACTACTACTACTACTACTACTACTACTACTACTACTACTTATAATAATAATAATACAATTATTATCATTATTATAGATTTATAATAACAGATAGATTTATAATAACATATGACATATCATTTAATATATATTTCATATTATACTCTTGGTTTACTTATTTTTTTATCTTATTTTTATATGGTTATATTTATATTTTATTATATATTTGCCTCTTTGTCATATTTGTATATTTCCTTTGTAAATCGTAAAACAGGCACAATTTGAGGATAATGTTGTTGCTGTTGCACAATGACATTCAAGTTTTTGCATCGTGCATCTTGATATAGTAATATGTATTTTATTATATATATATTTATTATTATATAACAGTAAATAAATACTATAATAATAATAAGTCCTCAAGTTGGATACTTGTCAAATTCAGAATCTCACGGGACCTAATTATGCCTGTTTTCTTTTTTTAGCCTGATCAAATATCTGCCTTTGTGCTCTGCAGGCACTGGCATCCCAAAAAACAGGTTATCTTAAAGCTGCTGTTGCTATTTATAACAAAACTGTGTGATGCAATCCCACGATCTATTTTTAATATCGCTGTCTAAATTCAAGGCCCGTTTCATCCTTTGTGTCCGAACCCAAAATCACTTAGCAGGGGGTCACTGTAAACACTTGTCTGTTTGTGTCCACTGATTTCCCATGAGGCGTCACTCAGCATCACCCTCCGTCTCCTTCCTCCTGCACATCCGCTCGCCACTGCTCCGCGAAGCCCGACCCGGTGTCAGTCTGCCTGTGCACGCTCATCTGTGTATGTCAAGCCGAGTTGTCTGCAAAAGCGGACGTAGTGGAAGAGCAAACTGTCAAGGCCGATCAGGCTACACTTCTCTCTGCGAGTCTCCTGCCGTCGGACTAAATATAGCACCAAAGTGACAAGCTTGCCCCTGGTTCTACTCGTCTGAATAATCCAAATCCTAACATGTCATCCATCATGGAGCACAGGCACAAGATGTCTTTAAAAACAAACAACGTACAGCTCAGATGACAGCAGGCTGCGAAGGGTGAGACGGGCGCCGGGGAACTTTGACAGGACGCTTTCCATTTGACTTTATCTGATTCTCTGAGCTGCTCTTTAGAAAAGTTGTTCCCGCCAGCTTTTCTAAAGTTCACCTCGTCGCCCTGAGACAGTCTGTCGAGGCCGCAGCATCTTCTGGTTTGAACAACAGGGGCTGAGGTCTTCGTTGCTCTAGTGTTTGTGAATGGGTAAGTCCCTGAGCAGATGTCTGGGGACGTCCATTGTGCAGCCTGTTTATTGGCCCTTTTCATGCTGTGGATGCTGCAGTAAGCCGGAGTGAGGAGGAGGCTGCGTCCAGGAGCTTTTATAGCGAGCTGCCTCCTGCTATCTCTGTCCCGCGGGATAAGAAATTCTCGCCTGATAAGATTCTTGAGTCATTCTGCTGTTTGTTCTGGTCTTGATTGACAGGAGGAACGTTTCACTTCACAGATAGAAGGGTATAAATATCACTGAACACCCTCACAGCGCTAATATCAAACGACAGAATGACCCCTGCTTGCTGAAAAGACACATCTGCATCCCTGTGATTTCCCCCGGGGGCCGTGTTACCAAGGAAAACTGGACAGGGATATTGTGAGAGATAAGACAAGCTGAAAAATCTGGAACGCTTGGTTGGACAAACATGCGTTATTCAAAAACACCTGCTGCACCGCGGCTGTTAATGCATACTGAATATGACCCGCAGTCGGGGGGGGGGGGGGGGGGGGGGGTGTGAGCTCAAGACAACCAACCCAGGAGTCTCCTCATGCATCAGATCCCGCGGAGACTTTATTATTTAGAATTCCCAGCATGTGGCATTTGACTGTTCGGCCATTGTGTCAAAAGTGTTTTTCCTTTTCTCGGCTTGAATGCAGCAGCGTAGCGGAAAATTGTTCCCCCCCCCCCCCCGCCTCAAAGTAAAAACAGTTGGTGTGTTTGAGTGTCGTGATAAGGAATACAAAATATGATTTCCTTATCTACCTGTTTGTTTAAAAGGACTTTTAGAGGTGCAGTTCCCTTGGGAACAAACTGCCTTTCAGACTTATCTGCTTTCTGAATTTTTGTCCAGTATTTGCTTTTGCCTGATTATGGCAGCAGTAACTTTTATGGCTGAAGGACAAAAGGCCCTGATGGTTTTTCATGTTCCGGGGGCAGATCGGACAGAGAGCTTGTTTTTAATGTCACTTCCCCCGGTTCACAGATTCAACCACATAGAGGTGACTCGTTATAACTGATTCACATCATATAAATAAACTGTACACAGATGAGCCTCCACCTAAATAACACATTTCAGATCTTTTGGTCTGGACAGATTTGCTCTGAGGCTCAAAGTGCAGCCACATACAATCTAACTCCCATTTGTTAGAATGCATCAGGTCAGTCTGAGGGGGGGGGGGGGGGGGAGAGACAAGGCAGCGGCAGGTTCTATTTATGTGACAATTCACAGCACATGTGTTCCTTCTATCTCTGGCTGTTGGAGAACTGATGGCGGCCGAGGCAGCAGCTGCGGCCACTTCATGATACATTTGGAAAACATCGAACCAGGGGAGCGGCTCCAAACGTTTGAGCACTCCGGTGTTATCGTGTAATAAATGATGACACGGGGGGGGGGGGGGGATCACCGAGCAGTGAGAGCTGAGGTCTCCGCGTGACTGCAGAAGTTAATTTCCTCACGTTACATACAGCGCACAGCATGAATAAATCATATCTGGGTCTGTTCACAGTGCTTAGACATTAATTGAGGTCAAACGACTGAATTGTCTGTCGTGTCACTTTGAGGTTGAGCTTTAGTGAAATGTTTGGTGAAACTATTCAGTTGACAGTTTTTAACTTCTGGTACAAATAGTCGTGGTGCACCGCTGGTCCTGAAACGTCTCGACATAGAGCCTGAAGCCACGAAGACGAATATATTCATCCCTTTACTTTTACCAAATCTTAATTTGTATCGTACATTCATTTGTGGCTGCAAAATGTTTAACACTCCTATCAGCCTGAAATGGAGCAGATGGTGTTGCTGTATTAAAATAGAGGAGTTATTATATTTTTACATTACAAGTTTCAAAGGCTGATATGACGAGTACAAAAAACGTCTGTTTACACTGAGTCACTGAGTCACCAGGATACAAGGATATAATCTACTGGGCGAGAAAAGATCAGATTAACACCATCATGCTCATATCCCCCCCCCCATGTAGCCCCATTATTACCCAGTTCAAAACAAGGCATTCCAAAAAACAAATATGCTTCGCGATCATGTAACCGAGTCACAATCACAGTCACAGTGGGGTTGAGGTGCACTGCAGAGAGATCGTGGTGGGGGATGTGAAGTTCCTTCCAAAGTTAGGAAGCAGTTGACTCTCCTACTTTGTCTTGCAAACACACCGCGGGCCTGATTACACTCAGCCAATTTGCTTAGGAGTGACTGGTGTCAGGTTTAACAGCAGAGGAACCTTCAGACCTGCGTCAACCAACGACGGCAGACGTGTTTTTCCTCTAAGAACATTTATCTATTATATCAATAAATGATCTATCCATCATTTATTTAGAATAAAAAAAGAGACAATTTTCTTTTTTTTTGGGTGTACGCTCTATTTGTGCATCACTGTTCTATATATGCTGTTTGTTGCACAGTGTATATATTTCTCAAAATTATAAAAATATGTTTCACGTGCACTTATTAAAGAAATCACAAATTCACTGCTGCTGCGGCCCCCCCCCCCCCCAGGTTATACATGAATAACCATTCATTCATATTTCAGAGCAGCAGCCATCTTGCCTGCTGGAGACCCCTGACATGTCGGAGGTGTATAATGTGTCTCTGATTGCAGATCTGAGCCTTTATTAAGTGGCCTGTGGGATCACTGGCTCACACACACACACACACACACACACACACACACACACACACACACACACACACACACACACACACACACACACACACACACACACACACACACACACACACACACACTACTTGCATGCCTTGCTGCTCTGCATAACAACACGAGTTTGAAGCAGCAGGAACTTTCCCTTTAATTTGTATAAATTCAGATACGTATATGGAGGAAACTTGATGGTGATGAACACACAGTTGCCGACTCCTGATTCGTTTTACTCTACTTCTCAGGATCCTTAGCTCGCTTTCGCGTCAGCCACTATTTGAGCTTGTGTCTCGAGGGATATGGTATCATTATTTAACATGTCTTGGCCGGGAAAGTGAGAGAGGGAGAGGGAAGTGGGAGACGGGGAGATTTCTGGACAGCAGCAGCAGTTCTCAGGGGGACGTGGTGTGGGGGCAGGGCAGGGCAGGGCAGGGGAGGGGAGGAACCACAGGACATTTCACCAGGCTAATGGGATGGGAATCCCTATGGGGCTTCTCAGAAGGGATTTAGTGAGGCATTCTGCAGAAGACATTAGAGCCGGGAGGACACTATCAATTCAAAGCCAACTATCGTCCTCCGCACAGCAGGAGATCAGCTCCCTCCGTGGTGAAGGATTTAGTCCTGCCCTGCTATTATTCATTATTATTTCATCAGCACATGCACAGGAGGGCCGGGGTCTCAGGGAGGCTGCCGGGTGTCATCGCAGATGCATGTGGCCGCGATAGGAACCAGCTGCAAGGATCCGTGTGAAAACGACCACTCTGGGCTAATCAGATTTCAAACAGGACGTTCAGCCCAAATCTGCCCGCTCTTATCTGATAATGTGTTTTCATCTATTGACAAAGCAGGCGACATTTTCATGTCTTTTTTAATCCCTGACCTCCTGGTCCATCGGATCATCCCAACAACACTGGACCCCACGTAAACAGTGAGCGGTCTTTTGTCGGGGTTCAAAAGAAAAATATGGACTTGTTGTTGTTGTTGTTGTTTTGTTCAGTGACGTTATATCGTTTTTTCTACCGGTGACCTCTGGACACGAGAAGATTATTTGGTTTTGTTTCATCACAATACACAGCTCTTAATGTGGCAAGGGATGAGGACTGTGCTGTAATCCCCTCGTTATCTCCTCAGTTGGGACACATACAGAAGAGTAAACACACACACACACACACACACACACACACACACACACACACACACACACACACACACACACACACACACACACACACACACACACACACACACACTGCTTTACTCTGAAGGTGCTTCAGTGAGTAGCTGTCTAAGGAGACGAGGGATGAGTCGACACTCTCACTGCATCAGAGCATTATTTAGCCGGGATTTAGCAGAAAAAAAGTCATCAGCGGTGACACAAGTCACGGGTCTGCTGGGAAACTGCCGACAGTAGCTTAGTGCAGCAAACGCACACATGTTCACTGGGGACTGAATCAGACTCATTGCAGTGATTAAAAACCTTTTCCACACTTTCCCGTCCTGCACAACGAGCAGAGGCCGCGACGTCTGTGCCCCTTCGGGAGCTCAGTGTTCACGATGATCACCCACGTTCAAGTCAGATCACCGTGAACATGAATGTGTATGAGAGGGGTTTATTTTATTTATTTTTTCTCACAAGTGGCTGATGTGGTTGCCACAGCAACAGCCCTAGCTGGCTTGTAAGGCAGTGTAAGGCAACCCCCCCCCCCCCCCCCCCCCCTCTCTCTCTGGGCTGTAGATTTCA
Source organism: Reinhardtius hippoglossoides (assembly GCA_006182925.3). Taxonomy (NCBI): domain Eukaryota; kingdom Metazoa; phylum Chordata; class Actinopteri; order Pleuronectiformes; family Pleuronectidae; genus Reinhardtius; species Reinhardtius hippoglossoides. Next base: position 22,617,288 of record CM031675.1, on the reverse strand, counting down.
CTTGCCCCCTGAATGAATGATGGGGGAGGGTCTCCTGCTTTGAAGGCGATGATGAAGTTGGGGGGGGGGGTTTGTTGCGTGGATTAGAGTTTGGGATTTTGTCAAGCGCCAGATCATGTGTATGTGTATATATGTGTGTGTGTGTGTGTGTGTGTGTGTGTGTGTGTGTGTGAGAGAGCTTGAGAACAGACAAAGAGGGTGGGGATGGAGGAAGTAACAGCCAAAGAGTGCATGTGTGAGAGAGAGAGAGAGAGAGAGAGAGAGAGAGAGAGAGAGAGAGAGAGAGAGAGAGAGAGAGAGAGAGAGAGAGAGAGAGAGAGAGAGAGAGAGAGAGAGAGATGAGAAGGAGAGAGAGTCAGAGAAGAGAGAGAGAGAGAGAGAGAGAGAGAGAGAGAGAGAGAGAGATGCTGAGTGGGAGGAGAATCAGCGGCAGAGAGGATGCTCACTCAGGGTGCGGACACTCCAAAGAGCTGAGAGCTGGGGCCAGCAGGTGAGCGACTGATGGGAGGCAGCAAGTGAGCTGGAGCTGCAGAGAGAGAGGGAGAGGAGAGAGAGAGAGAGAGAGAGAGAGAGAGAGAGAGGGAAGAGTACACGCAGAGAGACAGAGAGGAGGAGAGGATACAACAGAGGGAAGGAGGGAGGGAAGGAGGAGAGGAGAGGACAGTGAGATGCTTTGCTTTGAGGAGAAGCATAGACAGTGAGTCATCTGCCCGAGTGCTGGTCACTGTCCGGACTTCCCAGGGAGCGCCCAGCCGTGCTGCTGTGAGTAAGTTTGCCGCTCCGCTCAGGACGACGTGCTGTGACTTCTCTTCACGCCGATGATTTCTGTGGTGGTGCGTCGTCCACCAGCTGGGGTGTGCGTTATGTAATTTGTTGTGGTTGTTGGGATGAAGCGGTGGCTCAGTGCTGCAAACTGATCTGGAGGAGGGTGAACCTACACACAGAGGAGGCAGGTGTGTGTGTGTGTGTGTGTGTGTGTGTGTGTGTGTGTGTGTGTGTGTGTGTGTGTGTGTGTGTGTGTGTGTGTGTGTGTGTGTGTGTGTGCAGTAAGAAGTGTGTGTGGTGCTGGACCACATGCTTGGGAGGATGCAGGAGTTTGTTATGGTCTGAAATGGACATTCTTGTGTTCTTATTCTTTGCCAGAGTTACATACGGATGTGTGTATATTGCAGATTATTATTTGTTATGTGTTTTGTACAGTATTAACATGTGTAAGAGCGTGGACACACACATGCATGAAGTGTTTCCTCTTCTTTTTAGTGTAGTACAATATCGTTCAAACACAAATGGAAGCCTTTCCCACCCATGTATTAATAAAGGTGTGCGTGTGTGTTTGTGTGTATGTATGTGTGTGAGTGTGTGTGGATATGGATCTTGTTACCAATTCATGCTAAGTATTATTTATGTTTTTTCTAAAGCAAAACAGAGTAGGACACATGCATGAATATTATCTGACGATCTAAAACCTATAAGTAATGGAAGCATTTCCCTTCACATGAATAAATAGGTGTGTGTGTGTGTGTGTGTGTGTGTGTGTGTGTGTGTGTGTGTGTGTGTGTGTGTGTGTGTGTGTGTGTGTGTGTGTGTGTGAACATATGGCTAATCACCAATTCATGCTTATTATTATTTACGATGTATTTTTACACTATTGCGAGTTAGAAGCATTTCCCTTTACATGAATAAATAGGTGTGTGTGTGTGTGTGCGTGTGTGTGTGCGCCCTGCAACCATCTATTGTGCATTACTTCTAATTAAGAGTTCAGGGCAGCTGACTCCTCATCGTATCCTGTTCTCCCATGGGAGAGGTGCTGCTGCTGCTGGGGCTGCTGGGGCTACTGGGGCTACTGGGGCTACTGGGGCTACTGGGGCTGCTTGGGATGCTGGGGCTGCTGGGGCTACTGGGGCTACTGGGGCTACTGGGGCTGCTTGGGATGCTGGGGCTGCTGGGGCTACTGGGGCTACTGGGGCTACTGGGGCTGCTTGGGATGCTGCTGCTGCTGCTTCAGGGGATGCTTGGGCTGCTGGGGCTGCTGGGGCTGCTGCTGGGGCTGCTGCTGCTGCTGCTGCTGGGGCTGCTGCTGCTGCTGCTGCTGGGGCTGCTGCTGCTGGGGCTGCTGCTGCTGCTGGGGCTGCTGCTGCTGCTGGGGCTGCTGCTGCTGGGGCTGCTGGGGCTGCTGCTGCTGTTGTAGGGGCTGCTGATGCTGCTGCTGTTGTAGGGGCTGCTGGGGCTGCTGGGGCTGCTGGGGCTGCTGCTGTTGTAGGGGCTGCTGGGGCTGCTGCTGCTGGGGCTGCTGGGGCTGCTGCTGCTGTTGTAGGGGCTGCTGATGCTGCTGCTGTTGTAGGGGCTGCTGGGGCTGCTGGGGCTGCTGGGGCTGCTGCTGTTGTAGGGGCTGCTGGGGCTGCTGGGGATGCTTCTGCTGCTGCTGCTGCTTCTGGGGCTGCTGGGGCTGCTGGGGCTGCTGCTGCTGGGGCACCTCACCTCACCTCGCCCAGTGAGAAAAAGGCTTCAGAAACTGTTCCCGGTTTCACTTTGATGACGCAGGACTTCTCTATGACTGAAGATCCACTTGTTGTGTAATAGCAGCACGTTAATGATTCATGCTCTATTTTCCTCAGACGCACTTGATTCACTGAGTAACAGAGTGAATGTGAAAACAGTTTCCTCTCACACAGTTTCTCCTGAGCGGCTGCTTTGTTGTCTTTTTCCTCAGCATCCGACCAACGGAGCTGCAAACGTTCACTCATATGAGTAAATGCTGTGTCACTGTCGACAGCCACTGTATTTTTTCTTTACAGTTATTGAACGCACTGGATAATATTTGTCTACATTTGGAGTTTGCTGCTGTTTGGTTTGCGGAGCACACACCACAGTGTACACACAGTGATATGAATCCTATTTCACTGTAGCTGCCCTAACCTTCTTTGACCAGTGCACACAGCACCGTGTACATGCTGCAGGACCAGTCCAGGTCCACTTTCATACAGATCAATCACTTTTTGAAATGAATTAATAAAACCAATTGAAAGCCTGCAGTGCAAACCGGCCTGCTGTAGTGTCAATAGGGCACCGCATTCAGCTGAGGGAATCGATCCGTGATCCTCTGGGGATGAAGCCATCCTAGGTTGAGATATTGAGTTTAGAGCAAAGGATGCGTGACAGCGGTGTAGCTCAGTTTTTTGCGTTGGTGTTACTCTGTGGAGTTAGAGAGATGCTGTGTTTGAGTAAATGGGAAAAATATATGTGTTGCGTCCCTATAGATCCCTGAAGTCTTTGTGAATAGCAGTTGATGGTGGTAATCGTTTCTTTAGTAAACGCCGTAAACTTAACTTGTATAACCTCTATCAGTAGAACACTGCATATTAGCCAAAACAGATGATTCCCTATGAGAAAATGAAACATAACTACAGTTCTTATCTTATCTCTCTGTGATCTGAACTGTAGCTTTGTTCTTCTTTTTAAACTGTTATAAATTAAAAGCCTTATTTTCTTAAAATGGAAGATTTGACCACCGGCCCTTTACAAGTGAATTCTGTTCCCTGAATGAGACCAACAACATTTGATCTCCCTCGATCTCAAACTGACATTTCCTCTTGCATCTGTCTCGTTGCAGGAAACAAGATGGGAATGACCCGCGGATTTCTGCAACACTAGAGCCCCAGCTGTTCCAGCCCACACTCCCATACACCACCTCGCCATTCCCCAAGGTAGGAGGGGAACAAACAACGCTGGGGGGGGTTGACTTTACAACTTGACCCCTGACCTTATCTGCTGTACCTCTGTGTGACCTTTTCTTCTGTGGTCTTTGTGAGGTGTCTCTGCTCATCTCGTCTCTCCACCTGCTCTCGCTCTGTGCTCTGCACGCTGCGGCACTGTCGTTTTTTTTTATTCTCGTCTTCTTTTAACGTTTACAGTTAAGGGTGCTCGGAGCTCTGCTGATTGTTTTCCTGATTCAATTAAGAGGAATCTATTTTTAAAGGGGGAAATTGTCGGCTTTTATGTCGACAGTTCCTCCGTCCTAAACCTCACCGCCCCCACGATTATCGAGGATGTGTCATGGAATTAGAAAATCTGTTTCCATCAGTGGATGTGCGGGGTTCAATTGTTCAAGCTGTTTTCGTGCCATCCAAAAATAATGAGTCAGTAAAAAATAATAATCAGCCATTTCACAGGCTGTTAATAAGGATAAGCTCAATTTTGCCGATTTAGTCTCTTGCAAAGTGGATTTTTTTGGGAGTTTGCAATTAATTTAATTTTTTTAATTTACTTTATATGGTTCATTGCATCACGATGTCATTTGTTCGCCAAAGAAATTATGATTTTTGAGATTCAGAGTATTTATGAATCGGCTTAGCTCGCTCTGTTATCTGTCACTTCAGCGGAAATCATATGAGAAAAGACTCAATTGCTTTCATTTAAGACTCGGAATGTAAATGACAGGAAGTGGAGATGATTAAGGAGGAAATAATCTCAATAAATGTATTTAGGCCGCCACATCAAATCCATCTTGCGGTCTGAATCGCCACGTCTATCCTCGGCATGCCTCATCTTTATAAATGAGCGACCGGCCTGAAAAACCTCCCAGGGATATTTTAAGAACTTTAGAGACGGGGGAGGAAGAAGAAGCTGAGCTCTGTGGTGATTAAGAGTGGATACAATCTCCATGTTGGATTGGTTTCAAAAGGTCCCTCCCCACATTTTGGACGGGGGGCTTAGACTTCTCGCAATCGGACCTGATCTGAGTCGAGCAGGGGGAGAGGGAAGAGAAAGGGATTAGGTGGAGAGTTTGGAGAATGGGCTGTTTAACAGTTGCTCCTGATCCAAGCAGCCACCAGTAAAGACGCCACTGAAATCACGGCTCACAGTATGTTTCTGCACATCCTGGAGGGAGAAGCAGCAGAAAAGTACATTACAAATATATTATATATGGATTTGTAATTACGTTGCCCGTTGTAAACCTGCCTGTGTGGAATGAGCTGTTTGCTTTAACCTGTGGTGATGCTGGTTGCAGCTTTACTTTCTGAAACTATAAAAGTACCCAAGGAAAGACTCAAAGATTCAAAGGTTCTGTGAAGCTCGACTCAAATCAAAGCAAACTGGAGAATCTGTTGTCGTGATCGCGCTGGTCGCCCGTTTATTCAAAGTTTATTATTACTGTTGCGTCAAATCGCATCAAATTAAGCACCAGACTTCCTTGGGCCCTTCAACAATACACATGCCGAGTGTGAAGTGGAAAAGGTGAACAGTTCCCGAGATATGCGAGCCACATACAGACCAAGATTTCTGGAATGAGTTGATCGATGTGTGAGCTGCAGTCAAAACGAGATCTAAAAATTCTACCTGCCTCTGCAAAAGTCCAATATACTTGGGTTCCAGGAAGGGAAAGGTTTGATATTGGATATTGAACGACAACATGCTAATGTGATGTTCAATAGTCTAATAAGGGCTTAATGGAGCAAGACTCAGAGGAGTGTATCACTTTAACCAGAGCCCTTTGAAAACCAGGTCAATCTGCAATTAACCCTGCACCACTTACTGTCACTGCCCCAAACAACGCCTCTAAACTCCCATATCGATAATGTCTATATATTCAATATTGTTTCTGAGAGAAGCAACACAAACCGTTTTTTTCCAAATGTGTGTTTTTCAAGACAAGACAGATGCTCGTATATATCTTGATAGCACACATAAATCAACAGCGTCAGTATTCACAGACAAACACATAAACCTTTGATATTTACGGCCCGGTGCTCGTGCGCAGTGTTTCCTCGCTGTAGTCGTGCACGGCTGCTAATGCAGACACGGCTCCATCAAACCATAAACGCCAGCAGATGAGTTACAGCCTGCTCTTCCCAGAAGCTGCACCAGTCAGGGGAAATTGTTATGGCCCTCCATAAATTCAAGATGTAAGTGAAATCCTTAAATGAGCTGGGGCCAGATCCTGCACTCAGAACCAGACCAATACCGCACACATCCAAGAACAAGAACAAACTGAGCCCCTGGATTCCTCCGATCCTCCTCATTCTCATGGAGTTGGTCGGAGGTCTTAATGAGCTCGGTGAGGATGCACACAGTTGCAGCTGGAGCTTGTGTCTTTAATTTGGATCTTGTCGTAATGAGGATCCCATTAGGTCCCCTAATGAAAGGTCTCAGCTCCGACACCTACACCGTGTGCTGACGTGGCTCCGTGCGGATTCCCACACCTCCTCCACGACGGCCAGCTCTCGAAAATGTTTTTTCTGGTCGTCTCTATGTGGCCACTGCAGTTTGCGTACTTTAAAAAATCCCTCTTCATTCCTCTATCTCCTTATTTGTGCTCCCAGCTGTCTTTTTTTAAAATATGGAGTCATATCCTGTACGTGGGACTGCCCACACAGCTCCGATATGTGATTAGGGTGCTGTTGAAGGATTTGTCTGTTAGTAGAATCCGACTCCACCTCTGGGCTACCTGACAGCCTAAGTCAAGATTAGGGTTAATGATAAAGACAAATATGGATGATCTTTGGTTTGGATCTCCTCCAACAAAACGTTCGAGAGAGCGCGAGTCACGAAGACGGATGAGCAGAAGACACAAGGGGATTATTTATCCAAACTTAAAGTGATAGCAGCTGCCTTGGCAATGCAGCCTGTGACATCCGATACGCTGGCTGATAATGGTTTGTGTGTTTAGAGCGCACACTGGGAGAGCCTGTGGATCTTGTCTCCAACTTTGTCTGATCCACTTTTCCAGTTAGCTGGGATGCAGCCTTGCGTCAGGTGTCGCAGAGGGACACAGTCGACTTTCTACCTTTTAACCGAGAGGCAGCTGTCAGCGGGGGGGAGTTGAGTCCAGACCCGTTTGGTGGTTGAAGTCGACACAGCTTGTTTTGATGCTGCAGGATGCCAGCGTAGGGACAGTGAACGATGGCTCACAGCGAATTCAGCGCTCCACTGATGACAAAGGTACACTGGAAGAAACCCAAACACGTAAGCAGCTTTATTTTTTAAATGCTGGACAGAAAAGCTTCACTTAACAGGAAAATTAACTTAAGAGTTTGGCAGCATTTTGATCACTTGGACAAAGTGCTTTTTTTAGTGAAATGAATGCTGCTGGTGCAAAAACCTGCAAGGTCAAACATACTGGTTCTTTACGAGCTGAGGAAATACGTGTTATTTGAGTGGGGAAACATTTCTTGTTTCTAATATCAGGTGTTTGCCTGGAGTGCAAAGAAACGTATAACATTTCAAGATTTGGTCAGACACTCTGGGCCTTCTGGGCACGGACACACAGTGTTATGTCTAATGTGCGTATTGTTTTAAGACCAAAGATAATACGAGGCTCAACAACAGCTCATTTTGTTGTAATCTCTGGTTAATGTTGTTGAAGCCGGGGCTGTTTACCTTCAGGGATTGTGGCAGACGGCTGTTTGCACATGGCGGAGGACTTTACTCACACAATTGCTCTGTACACAAAGTGAGGACAGAATTACAGTATTTCAGGCTCCACTGGCTGACCCCCCTTCAGACTCATGCACCTGTGGACTCCTGTCATTCATAGACTTCTGCAGTACTTACAGTCACAGTCATGGCAAAAGCACGCGTCCACGTTTTGCACGAGGACATTCAGAGGACACAGCAGCTGTGGTTTGGGCTCCGAGAGAATTAGGTGAGTGTTTAACATGGAAACGCAGGTCGGTCCCACTTGACTTGAGGAGCAGCAAGGGAGAGGCAAGAGATGATATCTGATACAATATTGAATCAGATAAGTCTGACCTTGGGAACAGTTGACAGAAGAGGTGTGCTTCACCCACTTACAGACATTTACTGGAAAGCGCTGAGAAATAGGTCAACACTTGAAACGATCAATCATAACTCTCCAGGAGGCCGACAGCTCTGAAAACACAGTTACCGCTGTTTTTATCAACTTGATAAACAAAAATGGACATTTCAGAAGCAGACTACAGAAAATATCACATACCTTCTGTTCTGGATGTCAGACCGTACCAGCTGTTCATGTGATTTAAATGTGTGATTATTGCTGACTGTACCTTTTTTACAGAGCTTTACCCCCATTACCCAAAAGTTTTATAGGTTTGTTCATAAAACGTCTTACATGTAATAGCGGTAGTTGATCTCTGTGTAAGTGTAATTTCAACATAATGTACATTTCTCTGCACATTATTGCAAAAAAAAAGCTTTTATCTTAGTTTGGTGTAATAATGTTTACTTTGCTTGCTTTGTTATCAAAAACTCAAGCGTCTTTGTGTCAAAGGGAAACGATAACACTTCAATATTTTCCTCAATATTGAATTTGATAATGTCAAATGAAAATACAACATCCATTATGTTAAGGGTCATGGGGGGGGGCTGGAGCTGATCCCGACACTGAGGCAAGAGGCGGAGGGTCAACCTGGACTGTACAATAAACAACCACTCACTCTCTCATTCACAAATACAGTCAATTTTAGATTCCCCAGTTAACCGAACCCCAATCTTCATGTCTTCATGTCCGGAGAAATCCCACAGAACCAGCGTATGAAGGAGAAATATTATGATCTTGCAGAAAACATCATAGCTGTTTATTATGTGTATCCATACAGCAGTGTGGTGTGTTGGGCTCTGATCAATGAGAACGTAAAGCCCGTGTCGACCAACACAAAGTGTGTTTTCCTGTCAATGCATGTATCGTGATGATGCTCCGGACACTAAGTGCTCTGTCAGAGATCAAACTGGGAAACAAATGAGCCGTCGCACCAACAAACTCAACTCAAAACCATTTCATCTCACTCTCCTCTCCCCAGAGCCCAGATTTATTTGAAATGATTGAAAAGATGCAGGTAAGACGACGACCATCGCTGATCTCTGTCCTTCGCCTCCGGTCTTTAAACTCTACTCACCAAGCAACTAACCAGTCGACGTGTCTCCAACTAATTCTGCAGCACTTTGACCCTCTGCTCGCCCCCGACACTCATCTCTCTGCACGCGAGAAGGATACTGAGTGTGGTGGTTTTAGAGGAGAGTGTTTAAACGTGCGTCTCTCACTGTTAACATTCAGGTTGTAACAGCTCTCTGTATAAACTCACAATCTCCCCTCCTGGTTTCTCCGGGCTTTGGAAGGATGTTTGTTTTAATTATGTGCTCCTAATAAACGTCAGAACTCCTAATTGCTTTTTCCGTGTGTGTGTCAGCAATTAACGCATCAGCACAGCCCGGCCGTTGTTTACAGAAATAATTAATTCACTTACACTCATTACAGCTTTCAGCGGCCTCAGTGTCTGTCACCTGTTTATTTTGGCATCACTGGGAAAGGAGAAGAGCTAGAGTGGCACACAGCTACAAGAAACTTCACCTTCATCAGTTCTTTTAAATTCCCTGGGATTCGCACCAAAATTTACTGGGTTCTTTCCCCCGCCCCCTCGTACCGCATCCTTCCACCGAGTGTTGTGGGAATCCGTTCAGTTGTCTTTGTGTAATCTTGTTTCCAAACTAACCAACAAACCCTCTCGACGCACACACAGACAGGAGTGGAAAGTAACCGTTTACAGGCAGGGGTCGATATCTGTCCTCAGGATAGGATGTGACACATGCAGGACGGTGTTGTTCCCACAGTCGGACATATGTCACGTATGATGTGTCGTCTTCCTTGACTCCATCACTATGGCCTCTGTTTACGCAGCGCTGCTTCCCATTGTATCGCCGCACCTCCTCCTCTGCATCACTTACCCTCTCTCACACCTCGGTCCAGCGGTGGGTTTTATTGCGCGGGTGTCAGGTAGCTCTGCATCTTTATAATCCCCGGGTTTTTTTTATTCCCACACATCCTCTGTGAGCTAACAGATTTTCCAGTCACTCCCAAGCGCCTGCTCTTTATTATCCCTTAATGGTCCGTCAGTGGCCCTGCTGCCTGTGTGTGTGTGTGTGTGTAATGTATCTCTGCCCTTATCTTTCCATCTGTCCCTCTACGACTCTGCCTGCTGCACAACTCGTAGGAAAACTGTGTCATTTTATAACGAGGTTGATCATTTTCTGCCAGTCCGCTCAGAACATGATTACTGCACTGGTTTCTGTGTCTTGAATTCACGGCCTCCCCTCCGAGCGTGACCCCTCTGTCTCACTCTCCCTCTCTCGCAGGGCAACAGGATGGATGAGCAGAGGTGCAGCTTCCCTCCCCCGCTCAAGGTACGCCTCTCCACGCCGACGCCGAGCGCACTCACGCCGTGCGGGTGTTGTGTCACGGCTGCTCCTTCGCCGTATCTCGCTCTACCAGACAGGCCGACGACTTGAGGGCAGCATTATTCATAACGCAGTGAGATGCTCTCAAGTCAGCTAGTCAGAGTTAGTGAGGATTCAAAATCACATAGTCAGGACGGATGATGTTAGTGCAGGGTTTAAAACTATTAATTGACTATTAATGGTTAATATGGATTTACTGTATGTTTTTATGGACAATAATGCATCAATAACTAGCTGCTAAACTGACTTTCATTGCATAACAGTTAATTTATTCTGGAACTCTGTCCTTGGGGATTATAGAGTTGGACCATGTGGTTGTTTTCAGTCTTTGATGTGGAACAAACAAACAAATCTGTTTTATTTCTTGATATTTTTCCAGACTGAGGAGGACTACATTCCGTATCCAGTGTCCATGAGGTATAGAAACACTTTTCATCATCAGATCAATCGCTTTCACTCCCGCTGTCCTCACATTACCTTTCACTAACACATCGTTCTATGGGCCGCTCACTGTTTTTTGCATTTCGGGCGCAGGTGTTGGGCAGAAGAAGCCCCTTTCCCCTCATCCTCCTGCCTCAGTTTGGGGGATTTTGGATCGAGGGGAACAACCATGAGCTGAGTGACCGCGTGGACACGGCGCAGGCGCAGCCGCTGTCCCCGAGCACCCGCACCAAGCTGGAGTGTAACACGAAGGCCATGCTCTTCCGGAAGCACTTCCTGGGCAAGGTTAGAGACTTTGTGCACCACGGAGAAAGAGAGTTTGGCCTTAATGTAGATTAAATACTTAAGAGCAAACAATTAACTGTTCCATAAGCTTCCTCTTTATAGATCTTCATCCATCTTCATCCATAGCTTCGCTTGTACCTTTTCGCATTTTCAACATGCCCTAGTTTTTTCCATGTACATTTTTAACGCTTGCAATAAATGCTCGCGATACAATTATTATGTTTATTTGTTTTTAAATTCACGTCTCTCGTTTTTGTAAGGTGCTTGCTAAGTGATTTCACTGCTGTTACACACTGAATGGATATTCCCAGTACAACAACTCCCTTTCCTCCTCAAATGAGCCTAATTACTGTCATAGAATATTTGACAATCAATTTCACTTCTTGCTCATTACAGTAATGAAACGAATAAGCAATAAGCTAATCCCAGCAGAGAAAACCTCCGACAGGAACCTGCCTCCCTGTTTGGCACCTCATACACTGCCGCTAATGAAGATACATTAGGCTTTGCCACCTGTTCTCTCTCTCTCACACACACACACACCACACACACACACACACACACACACACACACACACACACACACACACACACACACACACACACACACACACACATGAACACACACATGAACACGTTTAAACCGCCTGTAGTAGAGGAGCAGAAGAAAAGGAGCAGAGATTGGAAACGTGTAATGACCAGAGCGCCTGCACATGTGTCCCGTGTCTGCTTATGACAGATACTAATGTGCCGTGTGCCGTGCCCTGTGCCCTCAGGAACACTATGATTACTACTCAGTGGACGGTGCCCTCGGACATCTGGTGTTCTCCCTGAAGTACGATGTGATCGGTGACCAGGAGCACCTCCGGCTCATGCTCAGGTAACGCTCACTCCGCAGCCAGTGCCCCGTTCTCATAGCCTCCCTGTTTGGGCTGCTTGCTGGTCTGTGGTGATGCTGGTTGCAGCTTTTCTCGCTGACACTGTGAAAGTAACCTGCAGTAATTGAGCCGTGGCTGCAGAACCCTGAAACTGCACAATTCACACATTCACACACACACACACACACACGTTCATACTGCGCATCTATAGGCAGCACTTTGTCTATTGCCAACTACAGCATGCTTAATGGGGATCAAACTGTCGACCCTCTGGTTAGAGGACGACCCGCTCTAACCCCTGAGCCACAGCCACCCAAACGGTTCTTGTGAGCCTCATAGAGAAGGACAGAGATTTCGTAGATGATTGAGTTGCTGTACGATGTTAAAAAATGAAAATCTAAATCTCTACACCTGAAATTTGCACATCTGCAGCTGAAGTAATAAACGTTCAGGCTTTCACGCCCATTGAGAAATAGATGCAGTCCTAAAATCGACTGGACAAACACTTTCTCCCGGCACGGGGGTGCAATCGTAAGAGTCATAAAGAGGGAGAGTGTCAACAGCAGAGTAACAGATGGACTAAGTAGGCCAGCGAGTGGGTGGAGAGGGCGGGGAAGTTTGATGGTGGTCCACATCTCTCTCCCTCTCCGATAAAATTCGTAGAAATGTTCGCTTCACATTATATGGATTTCACTCTGATGGCTCTTTGACTCCACCAGGACCAAACTGAAAACCTACCACGATGTGATCCCCATTTCCTGTCTGACCGAGTTTCCCAACGTGGTGCAAATGGCCAAGGTGAGGACAGGCCCAGGTTTTTTCATTACGTGGAGAATTGTCTGATGTGACTGTGTCGAAGCACAACCTGACCTGTTTTCTGTTTTTGAATCCTAGCTCGTCTGTGAAGAGGTCAACGTGGATCGCTTTTTTCCAGTTCTTTATCCAAAAGTAAGATCTGGTTTGATTTGTGTGATTTCCAGCCCCACAAACACAATTCAAGGAAACCAAAAAAGGGAATTCCACATTAAAAACATCATAAATATTGTCTGTTTCTCTGTCATTTTCTCATTGTATCTATATTTATTCACAGGCTTCACGACTAATCGTCACCTTTGATGAACATGTGATAAACAACAATTTCAAATTTGGTGTCGTCTATCAGAAGTTCGGACAGGTAAGCTTCGACGCCAACGGGAACTATGTGTTGTTTTTAGATGGTTCTGCAGAAGCTCGTGAATCCTTCATAATCATTGTGTTCAGCCCAGGAACGATCAGCATGTACTATACGTTGTAATTACTGCTTTCTCCTGATTACTCTCAGTCATCCTCAATCCTAATTATGGCTTTTAGAGGAGGCCAGTCTCCGTGGTGGTCTTCAGCACTCCTCTCTCATTCTCTCGTTTTCTGCAGCAATCACGGCCCTCTTGTTTACAATGTGTGGGGCAGAAGAGCTGTTGAATGCTTCGCTGAGGGCACTTTACCCTCAAGTAGAGACGTCCGCGTGTAGAGATCTGCACCGGCGATGCCTTAAAGCCTGCAGAAGTTTAATTACATTGTTAAATACGTTGTGGATGAGCCAAGGGGGCCATCTCCTGAAGGCCGCGAGGGGCCCTCTGCTCATCCCGCAGGAGGTTTTCTACTCAGGAGGGGGGGGGGCGCCGAGCAGAGAGAGAGAGAGACGTGGGGACGGGAATAAAACAGGAATACTTGATAAGCAACAGCTTGTTCTCGGGCATTGTCTGTCTGCGTGTTCCGAGGCGGGCTTTTGTTGTCCCTATCGCTACTCCACATTATGACAATAGATAATCAACTCTCCATCACAGATGATCATCAGTGCACGAGCCTTCCTGAAGCCTATCTCTAAAGCTCCTGTTATCTGCTGCTGTTATCGATCGAGCCACCTCTGTCGTCTCGGATGCAAATGTGGTATTTGAACAAGAGTGTCGAGCACACAAGGGACACACTTTACCAACCGGCTGCCTGTTATTAACCCTAATGATCTGTTGCATTATGAACACACCTTATATAAAATTCTCGCTGTGCCATCGCTGCAGGTGAATCATGCAAATCGTTGCTCTTTCAGACAGTTTTCATTCTCAATCATCGTCCTGAAGGCAGATATAAGTGGCTCTGAAACTGGAACGTACTGTACAAACCATGTGTGTTTTTTTAAACTTGTAGCTGCTAATATGATTTGCTTCTCTTAGCCTTGATGTTTATGAGGCTTTCTCCCTGGTTACAGACTTCAGAGGAAGAGCTGTTTGGCAACAGTGACGAGAGTCCGGCCTTCGTCGAGTTCCTGGCGTTTTTAGGAGAAAAAATCGAGCTGCACAACTTCAAAGGGTGAGGAGCTCGCTGTGCTTCGGAGGCAGTTCATATTTCATATCATATTTATATCATTCAATAACAACTTCAGTTCACATTATATGAGGATGGATACAGCAGTGGTGCTCATGCCACTGCAGTGAGGATGGGGGAACGTCCTGTTTATACTTGTGTCTTTGCGCTCGCAGCTTCCGTGGAGGGTTGGACGTGACTCATGGGCAGACTGGTGCAGAATCTGTCTACTGCAACTACCGCAGCAAGGAGGTCATGTTCCATGTGTCCACGAAGCTGCCTTACACAGAGGGGGACACCCAGCAGGTACTGTGACACAAACCAGACCAACACACCTTGCATGATTCACAGCGAGCAGTCAGACTGGTTCCCTCTGGGTATTATAGCTCCGTACTTTGCATGCACCTCCCCAGCCGCAGCGCACATTTGCAAAAAGAAAAAAGAAAAAACCTCCAGTAGCCAACATTAATCACTTTAAATGTTATGCCTTATCCTCCCTTGTGGTGATTTAAAGCTGAGCTGCAGCACTGCACTGCTCAGGCAGCTGGAGACTCCTCCTCCTCCTCCTCCTCCTCCTCCTCCTCCTCCTCCTCTGTCTCACCAATTCACGCAAACACTGATTGATTAGCTCAGGATCTCCATTTGCTCTCCTGCGTTGCACAAACACAGATGAGGCAATGTCTATATTGGGACTTTGATCACTGGCTCTGTTGAGGCCATCGATCTGTCATTAGAGGAAACAGCACCCCCTGGTGGTTCTTCACAAATTCACATGCTTCCAGCTGGTGGCAGGGTGAGGGAAGTATGAGCAGTGATATTTATAATTTGTGTCGTCTGTTCACATTATAAAAAGCAATTTTTCAGTTCATCTTCCCTCTTAAACACAAATAAACTCACCATCTTTTCTCACGCTGACACAAAAGCTGCTTTCAGACACACACCGAACTCGTGATATATATCACTGTTTTGTAGAGAAGCATATGCGCAGTCATTACTCTTTCAAACCGCTTTGTTTCCGTTGTGTTGCAGTTACAGAGAAAGAGGCACATAGGGAACGATATCGTGGCCATCGTGTTCCAAGAGGAGAACACTCCGTTCGTACCGGACATGATCGCCTCCAACTTCCTCCATGGCTACGTCGTGGTCCAAGTGGTCAACCCGTGTTCCGACAATGTTCTCTACAAGGTGGCCTGTTCTCCCATCTTCCGCTACTTTACTTTTCTTCGCGATATAAATGATGATGCCGCTTCATCCCCTCTCTCTGTATTCCTCAGGTGTCAGTGACAGCACGGGATGACGTACCTTTCTTTGGTCCGGCCCTCCCAAACCCTGCTGTCTTTAAAAAAGTAAGAGAAAGAACATCTTGTACACCTGAATCACTGCATCCTCTCGACAGTGCACTTTAAAAAAAATCTTTTTTGTTGTCACCCTGATGTTTGGTCTCTCCAATCTTCTCCTCCTAGGGCCCTGAATTCCATGAATTCCTTTTTACTAAACTCATCAATGCAGAATATGCCTGTTACAAAGCTGAGAAATTTGCCAAATTAGAGGTGAGTTAGCGTTAATGTCTTTTAAGAACTCAGTAATGTTGCATATCTGTCCAGAGCCATGAGAAGCATCCTTTGATTCCCCTTTGTTTCATGTCCCTCTCTGTGGAAGGAGCGAACGCGGTCGGCCTTGTTAGAGACGCTGTACGAGGAGCTCCATGTGAACAGCCAGGCCATGATGGGACTCGGAGGAGAGGACGACAAACTAGAAAACGGGAGTGGAGGAGGGGGGGGATTCTTCGAGTCCTTCAAGGTAACTGGAGACGCGGCAGCAGAGGCCGGGGGCTTCAATGTCTGCTTCAATGGAAAAAGGCTTGAGAAGCTAAAATGTGTAGAACATAGTCCTCAGCATAGATTTAAAAGCTTTATTTACCCCAGCACTAAGACAGGAGCAATGTTTTGTTTAGTAGACTTTCTTTGTAGACTCAGGAATTTCAGGTCAATCTCAGTCTTGTTCAATATTTTAGATTTTTTTCTTTCGGGCCAAGCGTTACATGAGAAGATTGATTTGACTGTCTGTCCATTAAATATTAAGCTGCAGCCACTTTGCTTAGTGCAGCATCCATCCATCCATTCTTTAATGCATCTGGAGAGGGGGTGCGTTAGGCAGCAGGTACAGATATCCTTCTTCCCCGTTTCCATACTCCTCCTGGGGCCATCCAGGCCAGATGAGATATATTACATCTCCAGCATGATCTTGGTTTCCATGGTGTCTCCGTCATGCTTTTTACAAGTCCACAAAACCTGACCCCCACCTCCTCAAGTGTTCCACGCCCAGGTCGGAATCCGCTTCCTCTCCAGCTCCCTGGCACGAGCTTTGCTTCCCCCAACAATTGGAGCACGTCCTCTAGCCCTAAAAACCTTAAAATTACAAATCAGATTCACCCATTCACACCCAATCTTCTCATCTAACTCTCAGCAAGAAAGCTAAAAAATATATTTCCCAAGAAATGTCAAACCTGCACAGATAGTAAAACGTAAAAAACTGGCATCTTTAGTAATTAAAGTGATCATGTTTTGTACCAGGTGTTTCTTCTGTGGATGTAACTGCTAGTCTTTCAGGATTGTTCTTGTCTCTACGCTGCAGGCTCCAAGAGATTTACCTCCTCAACATCTGTTAATCTGAATGTAGAGACGCTCTGCTGCTCTGTCCTGCTCTGTCCTACACACCTCTATTGGCTTTCCATGTTTTCTAGCTCGTTGGTGCTCCTGTGCATGCTCCTCTGTTCAGTCACTGGGTATTTGTTCATATAATTCTGTCCTCACATCAAAGAGAGCTGTTTTCTTTCTCCTTCCGATGCCTCTAACTCTCCACTGTGCTGCACGCCTGCAAAGAGGTGAACTGGGCTTTTAAACTTCTCCTGGCTGTGTTTAAACTCGGTGTGGTCAGACGTCTGCGAGCCACTTGGCCCTTCTGCCTCCCCTCTCTTCTCTTACCACCTAAACATTATGACTCATCTGATTCCCCCCCCCCCCCGGGCTCTAAAGCTTAGCAGTGTTCTCTGTCGCTTCCTTGTCTGTCAGGATTAGCATCAGGTCAGTGCTCTCTGCCTGCAGTGGTCAGTGTTCAGGGACAACCCCCGGGGCTCGTCTGGGTCTGTACCTCCGTACAGAACATGCAGAGGGGTCACAGGGGTCAGCGCCATCTGAATGTATCTCCTCCTCCCCGTCTCTCTCTGTAGCGGGTGATCCGCAGCAGGAGCCACTCTATGGACGCCATGGGTCTTACTCTCAAGAAGCCTCCCACATTCTCCACTAGCCTGAGCGGCAGCTTAACCCACAACCCCGCAGAGAGCCCCAAATTCCCAGGGATAGTAAGTACAGTCCCACTCCTGCAGGTCTGGAGTGAGGCGAGTCTCGCTTCCTCTACTTCCCCCGCAGCGACTCTACCAGAGTTCACCCCCCCCCTCTTCCCTCACTTGCCTGCTGCACTAACGTCTCACAGAAAAAGGTCGCACACTCGGTCCAGTGGAGCGATTACGCTCGGGCCTTAAACTTGATTCTCTGCAACGGTTCCACGTTGTCTGCTACCAGGAAGTCGAGTGGCACTAGTAGAAGTGGCACAAGGTGAATTTCTAACCTGGGTTAAAGCTGCATCTAATATTTACTGTTTGTACTTGTGTTCTCATTATTTAATTCCCCACGCATCTGCATTTTTAAAGTGTGCTCTTGACTTCTAATGAATGTAGGTTGAGTGTGCGTCAATGTGTGGGCGCGTGTGTGTGTGTGTATTTGCATTTCTATCTTTGTGAGGACTATTCTGAGCATACGGAGTGAGGACATATTGGGAAAGTGACAACATCGTCGAAGTGTGTGTGTGTGTGTGTGTGTGTGTGTGTGTGTGTGTGTGTGTGTGTGTGTGTGGTGTGTGTGTGTGGTGTGTGTGTGTGTGTGTGGTGTGTGTGTGTGTGTGTGTGTGGTAAACATGTGTAGTGTGCATGCCAGCCCACTGTGTGATCATACCGTTTTTTAAATCAGTATTATGAATAAATGAATATTTCTCTCATCGGGGAAGACCAACATTTTTATTCAATTTGTTCAGAAAACATTCTCACCCATATTTACAGTTAGAAGGTTTTCACTCAACAGCATCTGGCACCTTATGGATATTCTCTGATATGTATTGATATACTTAAATCACAATTAAAAAACCATTTCTCTCTTTTAGGCACCGAACAGGATTTTCAGTCTATTTCCTTCCAAAATAACGAATCATTTCTATTAACCCGGCAGCTTTAATAATGAAAACAAGTGTCGCCTGCTTCTGCTCATAACCCTGCTGTCTTGATGTGAAACCTGATGAATAACGTGTTGTATGTGCTCCGCTGTTGTTTTTGTCTCTTCTTCATCCTCCCTCTGTCTAACGGGCGTATGACTCACATGCTATAACCGGCTCATCGTCTCTCTCCCGTTCAGCTGCTTGTGTTTTTACCTATGGAGCCAGAATATCTCCCTCCTCTGTGTTCTACAATTAACGTGTGCTTTGTACTTGGTTTTTTGAACGTGACATGACTTAACTGCATAAAATCGCATATGTATTTGTATCTCACGTTTTCTCTCCCTCCCCCTCCCCCCCCTTTTGTTGTCTTCATCTCTCTCTCTCTCTCTCTCTCTCTCTCTCTCTCTCTCTCTCTCTCTCTCTCTCTCTCTCTCTCTCTCTCTCTCTCTCTCTCTCTCTCTCTCTCTCCCTCTCTCCTCTCCCCGGTGTGGCTCAGTCGTTGCTTGTCCCAGGCAAAAGTCCCAGTAAATACGGACGTCGAGGCAGTGCCATAGGGATAGGAACAGTA
Organism: Reinhardtius hippoglossoides; assembly: GCA_006182925.3. Classification (NCBI taxonomy): domain Eukaryota; kingdom Metazoa; phylum Chordata; class Actinopteri; order Pleuronectiformes; family Pleuronectidae; genus Reinhardtius; species Reinhardtius hippoglossoides. The sequence goes on along the minus strand of CM031675.1, from coordinate 22,598,304 downwards.
GAAGAGGTTCATATCTAACTTCTCTCTCTCTCTCTCTCTCTCGTCCTATTTGCTTCTTATTTTTTGTCTGCATCACGGTCAAACACTTTTTCTCCACATGTTTCGATCACGCTGGTCAACATGATATGGATTTTGTGCTGCAGATAGGATGTGTTACATGCACATCTGTGATAAAAGAAAAGCAGATACAGATATTAGTCTCCACATTTTCAATTTTGGGTGATTTAAATACACTGTGTAGAAAACATCTGCAGTAAATCATTAAGAGCACAAAGTCATTTCTGAAGGCTTCACCCTTGACTCAATTCTGTTTTTTTGTTTTGTTTCTGTACTTAGTGCAGTATTTGCCCACCTTCTATTGTCTTATCTGCCTATACTCTTCCTTTTAATCCAGTATGCTTAGTTCTACATTTGCTCAAAAATACATACAGATACATTATGGAGAAAAAAAGACCCCTCCATCTTGTTCTTTGAAGCCTCGTCATATAAAAGGCTTTTTTTCAAGTTCTTATTTTCAGAGCTTTAAAGAGCGAGATTGAATGAACAAAGCAGTCACTGAGAAAGCATATTTAGTGGTAGGCCCCGGAGCCTTTAAATCCATCTTTCATCTCCCACTTTACTCTGGCTGGAAGACTGGCACCGGGGCTTGACATTAAGCTGCTAAGTGCATATTTTAACATTTCTTTTCATCATGGTAACAACTGGAAGGCTGCAGCGTTAGTGCTCAGCCCCATATGTCAGACTGACATGTGAAGTAAAGAAATACTTATTATTGCATTTTGAAGGGGTTCTGTCAAAGTAACAATTAGTGTCACTCAGTAATAGGAGGAATAGATTGATAAACTCCTGAGATTAGTTCAATGCTGCTCTGAGATATTGAATGAATTAGAAGTATTTTATCTTTGACTCTGACAGCCTCTCTTCTCTCCTCGGCAGTCGTTGATAATCCCGGGGAAAAGCCCGACCAGGAAGAAATCGGGTCATTTTAGCTCCAGGAGAAGCAGCGCCATCGGTATTGAAAACATCCAAGAGGTCCAGGAGAAGAGGTGAGAGAAGTCACCTGCACATTCCTGCTGTGTTCCTAATTTCTCCCTCTGATATCCTGTATAATTGAAGCCTTGGAACTGAGTTCATATTTTTATCGTCTTTTAATTTTGCACATTTATCGATTTTGTCCTTGTTTTCTAAACTTATTTATACGTCTTTGGTTTCAGTAGGGAAAACTCCCCAAATACCCAGAAGACCCCCGACAGTGGCCACGTCTCTCAAGACCCCAAATCGGACAATTCATCCAATCAGAGCTCCCCCGAAGCGCTCACGACCGCCAAGAACAGGTGTGTACGATAGAAAGGTTACGGCCACATCACGTTGGATGCATCGACCATGTGTTTGTGTAACGGCTGGATTATCCTCCACTGCAGCAGCATGTTGAATGACGATGTCTTATGAGATAGAATCAGGTCGGGCTGATCTGGAGAGCTGTTAACCCAGGGTGTAGTTCTTGTCTCGGTGACAGGGCCCCATCCATCCCTGAGGGTCACGACCTCTCCCGCTCCTCCTCCAACGCTAGTAGCTTTGCCAGTGTGGTGGAGGAGAACGAGGCCACGGAGGACTACGACACAGGCCTGGTGAGCGGTCGATACGTGTCCCCTGTGAGACAACACAGTCATTTGTCTTTTGAGCTGTTTGTCTTCATTCTACACGTGTGTCTCGCTCTCCGCTCCACAGGAGAGTGTGTCGTCTGCGGGGACGCCGCACAAGCGAGACTCCTTCTCCTACACCAATTGGCTGGAGGACAGCATGAGCAGCACCAGCGCCAACAGTCGTGCGAGCTCCCCAGGTGAGAGAGACGGAGAGGCAGGTCCGGCAAGTTGTCACAAACCATGAGGTCACAGGATACTAGTCAGGCTGTAGAGGAATAAAATAGAGTAAGTAGAGATCGTAGTAGCAGAAGTAGTAGAAGTGAAAATGTCTCGGTGCACTACAGAAAAATCAAATACTGACATGTCATTTTATCAGTATTACTGGATTCCTACCAACATTATTCAGAATCGTAGCTGTTTCAAAATTCATGACTGGTATGAGGGAAATGAACAGAGAATATGTGAGAGGCCAAGCGAGAGGGGGGGTCGTGCTGATACTGATATTAGGGAGTAAAGACGTTCTGATACCGATTTATCAAGGTCAATACAGAAACGTAATTGAGGCTTATATTTTACAGTTTTACAATAAATAAAAAGAAAACACAAACATATAGAACTACAGTTTAGGAAATAAACATAAATTCACATCTTTTCTGCTTTGTTTGTTTTGTAAAGTGAAAGTTCTTATATCAGCGCATGTCAGCGCAAATGTCAGCGCATGTTAGAAATGCCGATAGCGATAAGGCTCATATCGGTCAATTCTATTGGTCAACTGACAAACAAGACATGCTTCACTTTATTTCTGTAAGAATACAAACACAGCGAGGTGCAGACCAGTCTGAGCTTCAATCCAAGGTTAAAATGTTAAAAAGGTTTAAACAGTTTAAAAAACCAACATCACACAACTCTCCTCCAGCTCACCAGATGTGTTTAAATGTCTCAACTTTATCAGGATGGTGTGTGAGGCGGTTTCCTGCGTCCGTCCTTATATACGGTCATTTGACCCATAGACTACAATCCATACAAATCATCACTTTTTACAAAGATACGGTTAGAAAAAGAACAACTGAAAATGTTTGTTGTGTTCATTAAAGCATAGTGGTTGAGTTACTGGAGCAGAGTTGGACAACACCCAGTTTTGACTTGTCCTCCAGGGCCTGGTAAACCTGATCGAGGGAAGGGGACAGAGATCCGAATCAAACTGGAGCGACCGCACGATCATCAGTCCTCATCGGTTAGTCTCTACCCATCCTGCAGTGAACAGAACCATAACTTCCTTCACCTCCAAATCCTCTTTGATGCTCTGCTAGTTTCTAGTTATACTCTTTGATTGAACTGACCAGTTCGGGTTTTACACTCCCAGTATAGGAGCTGCACAGACGCTGTGTTACTGTATCTCTGCTTCACTGCCCTGTGGTGCTGTAATGCTTTACGTGTGCTGATGTGCAGCTCTGCTCCGTTGGTGTTTTATCGCTGTTTGTGCATCTCTGTGTGCAGAACTGTTAGCTCCGCACATCCGGTTGTGTCCTGGATCTCCATCTTCAGGTTAGACCTTCCTCAAATACCCTTCTCAGGGGTCAAACAAGGGACAAATGGACCAGAGACTTGATAGACAGTTAAATGATACCAAACCAAATGCTGCTTGTAGGGTTAAACTGTAAAATGCAGGTGATTTAAGTGTCGTAATCACAAGACTTATCAAGATGACTGAATATATCACATTCTCTAGGAGTTTTAATTCTCATGAACATGTGTTTTTCTCTTCTTCCCAAAGCCCTCCCATAAGTCACAGCCCCTCGGGGAGATGAGACAGGTGCAGGCGTTCGCCATGAGCAGAGATGAGAAGGAGGAAGATGAGGAAGAGGAGACGTAGGAGAGGACGCAGGTGGATTCTGGCCTTGCCCTCTTCTCAGTGAGTGACAGGGCGCAGAAATCCAGAAACCTGGAGGAGGACACTGGGAGAGGGCGACGCACAAAGAGGGGCCAGCTTTTGCACAGTGTTGTTTCCTTCCACTCTTTTCTTTGCCTGTTCACACAACTGTTGCCTGGTTGTATTTTTATTTATTTTTTTACCTGTTTTTATTTTCAAATGTTATTGTTTTATTTATAAAAGATATGACTTGGGTTTAGTTTGTCTTGTTAAAGCCTCAATGTGCTGGCTATACAGGGTAAAGACAGGGCCACTGATCTCTGTGTTGACATGATGGAAAGGACTTCTTCTGCAACAGAGACGATCTCTGCAAACGCTCCGGCTCAGTAAAGACCTCTAATATATAAACAATACCAAATATTCAGCATCAAAGATGAGTGTTTTATAACAAAATATCCCATGTGATGTAGAATCTTTCTGATGGATGCTGTTAAATGTGAGTATTTTCTAGATAAAATCCACATAGATCGTTGGAGCAAAGTAATTATTCTCTTTCCTCTCCTGCCCCAAACTCCAAGTTTAAACTTAACACCACGAGTCACAGTAAAGAAAGAAATGTATCATGAATTAAATGAAATGGCCTTAAAACTTCAACATGCAATGTCTGTGTCCCTCCAATTTATTTTTACCTCCCTTCTCTGACTCACGTTCTGCAGCCATAATGGGACGGCGGTATTAGATTAACGTGAAAACAAATATGTTCAGAATCATTTTTAAACACACTGGTTTCTCTAGATAAATAATGATGGTGCAATGCACCAGTGCTGTGTGTGTAGTCTGCTAATATATGGAAGTATCCATCAATGACTGATTAAACTGCTTTGTCCGTCGTGTTTGCTGCTGTGGAGACGAGTCGCTACATTTTGTTCTATCTTTCTCCTCTAATATGTTTTTATTTATTGATTTGGTTCCTATTGAAGTGGCATTGATGGCGTACATCTGTTCTTCTGTACCTCTATGGTGACTACACGCAGCATCCTGACATATAATTTATTCTGTATGTGTTGCTCTGGAGTAAAATATAATGTTGTCATCTGTAAAGTTCTGTGTATTTCAGGGGTCAGATCTGTTTCAGCGCGATACATTTTCAATGCAATTCAAACGAAATGGTGAATATTTATTTGCTTGAGAGAAAAATAACTCAGAGTACAACTACTGATTTTGTAAATATTTAGTTGGAGTACATAGTGTATAATGTATAGATCATTGATTTCAGATGGGATTGACCAACACCTCCAAATAACTGCCAAGTTAACAATTTATTGTTGTGGGTTTTTTTTCTCATACACCTAAATTTGAATATTCTTTTGAGAAGATTTTGTAGAATAAAATTATTTTAAAAGCTTTTCAGACTGTCTCTGTAAAAGGGAAAAATCTCACGGTATGTCCTGCTGATCATTTAAAGTTGCCTTGTCACCACAAACCTGTGGTGTAAGTATAGATAGTGAAGAGGCAGCAGGATTTACAATGAAATGAATGTTGTGGTGTTGTTTTATTGTAAATAAATGCCTAAACAACTTTAACAGCCTGCAAACGCATTCCTTTTTCCAGAGCTTATTTTTGTCAGTATCCCTTGTTTATGTTTTTTTTCCCACACAGATGCAGTATTTTGAATCCCACATAGAGAAAATCCCTGCTGTGAAATGCCTACACACTGTAGCTGTTCCCTTTCCCGCCAACTTAACGAGGGCGAGGAGCGAAAGCCCCATGAATAAATGATTTGATGTGGCTCCCACAAGTATGTAAAACTAGAGCAATCTAAAAGTAGAGGCTTCCCTGGTTATGCAACTGGGCCAAATTGAAAAAGAAACATATTCAGTTTTAATGAGTCAAGAGAAAAATAAAACCGAATCCTTGCTTTTCAAATGCATCTGCTCCCAAAACACCGAAACACACTTTTACAATTTGATAAGAAAAACACAAGACATGACATATTCTTGTTTCTGCTCTTTCCTGAAGGCTAATAAACTGAAACAATAAGACTATATGAAAGTAATTTAGATTCAAACAATTCCAGGCACTTTTATTTGCTTGCATTTTTAAAGTATTTATGTTCAGGCTCTCCCAGAGGTCCTCTGCATTATTTATTCTATTCGTATTTCACCGATGAGCCGTCTTCAGGCAAACTGAGGACACACATCTTGGCTGAATCAAACCGATGGTCCGTTACATGGACATGTTCAAAGTTAATGGTTAATTTGCAGACCTACCATTACTACTTAGATGGTTACTGCCCTCCAGTGGAGTCAGTAAAGCCCTCAGCTTGTCTGCTGTATGTTGCTAAGCATAGATCCACACACAGACTGTACTTGTCACTTATGAAAAGTAACTGATGAACACAGGTTTCATTTATTTCATTTTATAGGTGTAGCAAAACAATAAGTATAAGCTAAATAAATTGCAGCAAAACTACATTATAATTATAAGAAGAAGAAGAATGATACAAATTATAAGAACAAGAATAAGAATGATAATGATAAGGCTAATGATATTAAGAATAAGAATAAATTAGAATATTATTATTGTTAGTATTATTGTTGTTGTTGTTGTTATGATATTAATAATTACAATAGTTATTATTATTATTATTATTATTATCATTAGTATAATTATTATGTAGCTTTTCTGCAATTTATTTTATTATAATATTATCATTTTATTGATGCTGTTGTTATAATAATTATATAAATACTACTACTACTAATAATAATAATAACTAGGGCTACGTTGTAGCACTACGGGCCCGAGCACACGCACGTTGAAGCCTGTTGCGGTCGGTGGAGAGAGCGATCAATGACCAAGCGCACGTCTCCGCGTTGCATGCGTTTTGCGCACTGCGGCAAGGACATACGCTTCACTTCCTGCGTCCGTCACACGATGTCGATCCTTGCCTGCTAATTGCTCATTACGGTCCACGCTATCAATAGCACATCACACTGTGAACATTTTATGTAAATCGAATGATAGTTGTAAAACAAAACTTACTTCCTGTTGCCAGTAGGTGGCGCCATCTTTATTATTACCTACAGACTAATATATCTTTTCAAGTAGGGGCTCTGATGTAGCGTGAGCAATTTTGTGTCAATTGGACAATGTTACAACAACTTAATTTTCACACTGATCAGTAGGTGGCGCTATGACCCTGAACTAACATTAATATATGGAGCTGTGCAGGTCAGGATTGTGATCATAGGTCAGTAGTTCGGAGCCAGTTGGATACTGCAGGGTGGATTTACAAAGTACTTCCTGTTTCAAGGCGAATCAGTAGGTGGCGCTATGACACTGAAGAACTATTGACACATGGACCTGTTCAGGCTTGGACTCTAATCATGTGACAGAATTTTGGTAGTGATAGGACAATGCACACTGGAGTTATGACAACATCGTGTCCTTTGGCGAAGGATGAACCTTCGCCGCACCTCAATGTTTACACGGTTTGAGGAAATGTCAGAATTCTGACCATGGTCCAATGACTTGTCTCAGCTCTTTTGAGCTGTTTTTGTAAAGCAGCCAGGAGCAGTTCATCAAAGTATAAAACATTCCTGTAGCCACCAGGTGGTGCTGTGATTTTAAGTCATGCTTTCTGTGTAGATGTCATCAGGCCGGGACTCTTGTCTTACAAGTCTAGTTTGGACTCGATTGGACCAAATATGTTCGAGATACAGAACCTCGTGTTTTGATGGCGTGTAATCAAACTTTGAGGCCACGCCACGGTCACACCGTGTGACGAAAAATCGATCTTTGAGTTAGTTTTTATCTCCGTCTTGTTGTGATGACCTGTCCCATTGCCCCTGCCTTCCCTGTGTCTGTATTTAAGCCTCTGTGCTTTCCTTTGTCCTGGTCGGATCGTTGTTGTATGTCAGTTGTGTTCTCTGGTCTGTCGTCTGTTAGTTGTGATCTCCTGTCCTGGTATCCTGTCCTGATCTCCGGTGTATTTCGTATCCTGTGTCTCCTGAGCCTCTGCACCTCTGCATCCCCTGTGTAAGCTTCCTGTGTTTTCTCCCGTATGCTTTAGTTGTTTTTCTGTTAAAGACTTTGTTTTCATTAAATTACACTCTTTAAGTTTAAACTCTGCATCTGGGTCCATCTGCCTCACAAACTCTGACAATAATGTTAAATGCCTACAAATGTCCAGCCAATCAGAATTGGCCGGACATTTGTAGGCATTTTACTATAACATGCTCAACTTCTTACCAAACTTTGCAGAAAATTAGAAAGTGGTGAAAATGTACGTATTCTGGAGTAATTTTACGTTACTTTTGTTTGTCCAAGTTTTTACCCCTCTATTTTGAATGTAATAGTTTTAATAGATTAAAGTAGCTTTACCTTATGCTGCCACCAGATGTCAGTCATAAACACCTTGACTCCATAAATAACTATGTTTCTCAACCATTGGGTTCAGACCCTCCAGAGGGTCACATGGTCAATCTGAGGGTCTGTGATATGAGACATATTTTCTGTGTTTGCAAATGAAGTATGAGGAGATGGTGTTAATTGGTAAATTTCCAGATATCTGATGTGTTACATTTAGGACCAATATACTGTTTGTGTTTAGTGAAATGCAGTGTTGCATTGTATTGTAGTGTTTGCTGCTCTTTGTTGCTGCATATTGAAAAGCCAACTCACAGTGTGTGCTTGTCACCTGGAGTCAGAGCTTTCACTGTGGGCTCAAGTGTTTGTGGTAAGATTGATTAAAGAAATGCTTTATTAGACAAAGTAGTCAACATAAAACAATCATTAATTTGCAGCATTTCATTTTGCAATGAATGGGGCGTTCAGGATGAAGGGATGGTTGAGGGAGAGGAAGGATGAGAGACAAGATTAGGACTAGCTCCGGCGTTTAAAGCGAAAACAGGCGAATATCTTCCAACTCAGTCTCCCTTCCCCCTTCTCCTCCTTCTCCTTCTTCTTTCTCTCCAGTTGCTCTTTCTTTTCCTGCTTATTCTTCTCTTTCTTCTCCTTCTTCTGCCTCTTCTTCAGTTCTTTCTTCTCCTTCTCTCTCTCCAGTTGCTCTTTCTTTTCCTGCTTCTTCTTCTCTTTCTTCTCCTTTTTCTCATTTATGACCTTCACCTTGTCCGAGTCGGTCTCAAAGGTGAGTTCCTGAAAAGACAGAGACAACATAAGTGTCAACACTTTCTTCCTCAAAGTCTAAACATGAAACAAAGTTACAATCCATATAATTCAAATCTAAAATGATCTGATTTAACGTACCTGAAGCTCAATGTTCTTCAGTATCAGGGGTTTGACTTGCTTCTGCTCAGGAGACAACTTCTCCTCTGTGCAGCATATATTGTTTAAAGGATCCTCGTCGTTCTCCTGCAGACCTGCAAATTTCACTGCAGCCAGAGCAGCGTTTTCTGCAGCCAGAGCAGCGTTTTCTGCAGCCTGCTTCTTCAGAGCTGTATTTTCTTTAGCCAGAGCGGAGTTTTCAGCAGTCAGCTGCTTCTCTAGATCCCTTTTCACTGCAGCCAGAGCAGCGTTTTCTGCAGCCACAGCAGTGTTTTGTGCAGCCACAGCAGCGTTTTGTGCAGCCTGCTTCTTCAGAGCTGTATTTTCTTTAGACAGAGCTGAGTTTTCAGCAGTCAGCTGCCTCTCTAGATCCCTTTTCACTGCAGCCAGAGCAGCGTTTTCTGCAGCCACAGCAGTGTTTTGTGCAGCCACAGCAGCGTTTTGTGCAGCCTGCTTCTTCAGAGCTGTATTTTCTTTAGACAGAGCTGAGTTTTCAGCAGTCAGCTGCCTCTCTATATCACTTTTCACTGCAGCCAGAGCAGCGTTTTCTGCAGCCAGAGCAGTGTTTTCTGCAGCCTGCTTCTTCAGAGCTGTATTTTCATTAGCCAGAGCTGAGTTTTTAGCAGTCAGCTGCCCCTCTAGATCCTTTTTCACTGCAGCCAGAGCAGCATTTTCTGCAGCCAGAGCAGTGTTTTGGGCAGCCTGCTTCTTCAGAGCTGTATTTTCATTAGCCAGAGCGGAGTTTTTAGCAGTCAGCTGCCTCTCTAGATCATTTTTCACTGCAGCCACAGCAGTGTTTTGGGCAGCCTGCTTCTTCAGAGCTGTATTTTCATTAGCCAGAGCTGAGTTTTTAGCAGTCAGCTGCCCCTCTAGATCCTTTTTCACTGCAGCCAGAGCAGCGTTTTCTGCAGCCAGAGCAGTGTTTTGGGCAGCCTGCTTCTTCAGAGCTGTATTTTCATTAGCCAGAGCGGAGTTTTCAGCAGTCAGCTGCCTCTCTAGATCACTATTCAGTGCATCTTTTTCAGCGATGATGTGCTTCATCTTCTTGTAAAGGAAAGCTCCATCGCCTTGATCTGGCTACACTTGTCGCTCAGCTCCCTTTTCACCCTCTCGATCTCAAACTGATCGTTTCTAGGACGAGAACTCAATTTGCATATGTACTTCTCTTTGTCCTTCAACACCAGCTTCAACTCCTTGAGCTCGTCCTCCAACTCTGTCCGAATGGCCCTTCCAGTGTCAAAGGCCTGCCCCTGTTTGGCGGAATCAATCTGATCCTGCATGGCCTGTTTCTCCATCTTCCACCTAGCATCCCTGCTGGACATCTGGATCTTCAGTGCCGCATTTTGCTGAGCTAGCTCCATTCCATCAGACTCCATTTGCTTAATCTCTCCATGGAGGAACTCAATTGTTTTGGCGGGAGATGCCACATGATGTCCAACGGACTGAAAGACACAAACATACATATAACAGGTAAATATACAGTCCCATCATAAGTTTGGATACACAGAAAAAGACAAGAGGTCTTTCATCTTCATCTCTAATGATCCACACTGCTGAATGTAACTTTAACAGTTACATCACATTCAGACGATTTCTCATCCATCCGTTCATTATCTCTCTTAAAACATTGATCATCACATGGAATTGTTACGAGTTGATTTAAATGCTGTTTCTGCATTTCTCTTAAGTACAGTATCTCAACACTAAAGTGAAAGTGAATGATCCTAAACAGAAGCTGCATAATATCCACAAAGACTCATTTCATGGAAAGTATTGTAACACACAGACTGAATGTCAGGTGACTGATGTGATGGTTTTATTGAAAATTCACAGACAAAACATGAAATAATGAAATGAAATGTAAGGTGGTCTGAATATGTGTAACACTAAAAGTGTCTCCTGATTAGAAAATCTTACCTGGTGTTTTAAGTTGTGTCCCTTCTTCATCTTGGCTGAACACAGGTACAGGGTAAGTGTTGTCGAGAAAATGATCCGTTGTCTTCTAACAGTCTCGATCTTTCTTGGAGCTGTTGTATTCTCCCTGTCTTGGACTGGTAGCAGTGTTTGAATATGAAGGGTCAGTTCTCCTCCAGAGGTCAATAAATATTGAATGCATTAAATATCAAAGGAACAAGACAGGCCCTCTTGCCTGTGTTCAATAGGAACTCCCACTGTCTCCCGCTGTTCGGTGCTCGGGCCCTAACTAGAACATAGGCATGAGGGTTTCAATCAAAGGAACAGTGTGTCACCTGTGTTGTGCAATAGTAGGTAGACTGGATGTTGGCTAATTTTCAATAATCATAAAATATGATTATTAAAGTAATACAAATTATTTAATTAATTAACAAATGATAAAGTTATCAATTACGAATACTGAGATCAGTAATGGAAACAATAAAATTATCAATTAAGAAAGATAAAAGTTGTAATTATATATTATATATATATATATATATATAGGGCCTCCCACCGTTCGGTGCTCGGGCCCTAATAATAATAACTTTATTTGTATAGCACTTATCTAAACAAGGTTACGAAGTGCATTTTGCCCTGCACAAAAGTCCAGGGCAAAATGAAAAATCGATTGTGATAAAAGATATTCTGTTCAATCCAATTTAAGAGAGCCACATCATAACATAACAAGGTCAAGACCTTAAGTTTATAGAGACAACACAACAGTTCCCACAAACACAGAAACACCAGAAGTGACACAATACGCTCCCCGCAGTACGTCAGTGACACGCCTGCAACGTCCACTCTAGTGGGCGGGGCCAGGGCCAAATGAATGAGATTCAATTAAAAGCTTTAATAACAACACATCACCTGGACGAGGCTGATAATTGAATTGTGTGTGTGTCAGAGTATTGATAGCGGACTGGGACGTTGATCATGGTTTCGGGACCCAGAGGATATTCCAGGAAGACCCCAGGTAAACTGTTCATCTTCTATTGCTCAAAGATGAACTGGTTGGTTTTCATCCTGCGTGACTGACACTGAACTGGGTGGTGGAGACAAACTGGTTTCATTTTCCTTCATCTTTGGTTATTTTCATTATCTGCTCTGGTGTTTAGAGAAGCGACACTGACAAACTTACAAATGAACTAGACCAAATAGAAAAGGACTCAATTACTTTCAGTTATTTAACTGCCCCTGTAATGTCATTCAGAGGCGGATGAATGATGCTGATTACTACAGTGCACACACACAACTGCTAGAACCTGTAGCCCGAGAGGTAACACACATACACACACACACACACATGTCTCATTCATATATTAATATAATGGCAATAATCATTTGTGTGTCAGTTTCAACTGAGCTGGTTTGGTCTCTTGGATTAAAAACTGTTCTCGGAGATCCACAGGTTTGTTCTTGATCTGTGATTATTGTATTACTGTGTTTACACTGATCTAACTCTGTGTGTGTGTGTCTGTGTGTGTGTGTGTGGGGGGGGGGGGGGATACTTTGACTAGAAGTTTGATGGGTTTTGCTGAAGGTCGACTCATTCTCGCTCTCGAGGTAAAAATATGATGCATAACTCAATGATGCATAACTCAGTCACACACGAGCACACACAATCTTCTCCAATTGCTCAGCTTGCGGAACCTTTCTCTTCCCTGAGAAACAGGAAACGCAGTAAATAAGAGTCGCACCGGCCGGAAGTGGGCTCCTGAAGTCACATTGAAGAGGAGGATCTCGGTCACACTTCTAACCGGTAACTAAACACACTTTAGATACAATAACATTTATACTTCATTCACGTTGCCGCGTTGTTTATATCAGAAACGTGCGTACGTTTATTTTTTGTAGCGGTAATATCGCGACTTTCACGTCCAGACCGCAGCTACAGTGCTAGTTAGCATTAGCAACAACCCAAGGAATTAGCTCTCTGTGACTTTGGAGGAAACTACAACTTTTCTTGAATGTTTGTGTTCAGACGTCCTCCGTGTGACGTGTGTGCTTCTAATGGTTGTTAACGTGTTTAGTTAAATCTGTAGCAGCCGGTCCGCAGCTAACACCTGCTAACATCTCACCGAGGGAGTTAGCTCACAGTGTGGATGCAGCTGACAGTCGTGTTTATTGTTTTTATTCTGAATTAAATCATGTGAGAGTTTCCCGAACAACAACTTCGTGTTTTAGCTGGAAACGAAATCATTTGGATTTTCTCTCTGTTAATAACCAATCTGTTTATTCACTTATTAACATTGGCACTGATTCTTAATTGATTGATTGTAAGGTTGTTGCAGTTTCCCACACATACCAGGTTTATGTAAGTGTTATTCTAAGGAGCTCATAGTAGAGCCACTGCACCATTTCTTAACTTGGCAGGAGATGGATGAATGGATTCATCTTTTAACTCGTAAACTCAAAAACTCCTAACCCTAACTGTCTGATGATAGAAATATAGAACTTAACATTCAATATTACAAGTACACGGTCCAAGTTCTCTCTGGCCCGTAGAGCTACTATTAATATATTTGTTATTTGACTAACTTGCAGTACTTTGCTCACGTCCACAGGACCAGTGACCAGTCCATTCATTCCTGATGACTTTACTTGGATGATCATCAACAATGTTTACTTCGAAGGTCGTCCCCTGTCTAAGTCTATTACGTAGAGCAACTGGTAAGTGTGAACATCCGTCCCTCTGTCTACTTCCACTTCATTTCCTCAGGAAGTAATAACACTCAAGATTACATCATTTCCTTTTACCCAGGTGCACTTCACACCCATGGAGACCTTCTGAACCGATGTGTCCAGCCGGTCTTCCCTGCTCTCTTCCTCCCACTGAGACAGAATCTCAGTAACTACTCGACAGCAGCAGACAACACACCACCTCCCCGATGGACACAGCTCGAGCCAGAACTGGACGAGGCCCTCGTGCCACGTAAACTTTCAGTAAGTCCTCTGGAGAGCTGGCTCTCCCTGCGCTACTCCTTCCCTCCGCTGCTGGAGTCCGCTCAGCCGCTGGAGGACACAGAGCCGCTGGAGGAGAAGGTGCTGCCCCCCATCTCTGTCCCTGTTTTGGAGGATGACACGGGCTCGGCGACGCCCCTCAGTTGTAAGAATGTTCTGAAGATCAGGCGGCGGATGATGAATCGGCATAAATACAGGAAGCTGCAGAAACGGATTAAGTTCTTGAAAAGGAGAGTGATGGAAAGCAGGGGGAGGAAGAAACAGGTGAGTTAGTTCTCTGGAATTATTAAGGCCAGTAATGGTAATATTTTGAGGAGAAGTCTTGAAGTCTTCTGCATGAAAACACAATTTTCCATAACCAGCAGAACACGGGTTTGCCTCTTTAACATGGCCGACTGTGTCTCCGTCCTGTACAGAAACGATTTGAGGAGGATCTGAGGAGGATCTGGACGCGAGCCGGACTGAAGAAGGCTCCAGAGGGATATAGTGCACCGAAGATCTTCGTCAAACAGCACGGAAACAGAAGGTCGTGACAAACACCCACGCTGGTTCGAGACCGAGTCGTATCCCTCACGCCGGCCGTCTCTGTACGACACTTAACACAAAGCAGTGTGTTACACCTGTGTTTCACTGGTGTACAATGCTGTGTACAGTCATTTTTGACAAAGTGTACGTGATCTAATAAAGAGCTTTTACGGTCCAATGCATGGTGTGTGTGATATTTTCTGTTGGCAGGTTCAGAGTGTTTATAAGCAGTTTACAGTTCACTGTTCTTACTGTGGGTGGCAGTATTGTGCAAAGTCTGAAATATCTGTCAGGTTTTGTAGCACAACTGAAATGATGACGTGAATTCTGGTCAGCAACTGGAATATTTCCATCTACGTTTGGTTATTTGTCTATTATAAGCTCTGTATTACTTGTGCCCATCTAGTTTCTATATTAAATTACTTTGTTCAATAAAATCTCTTCTTAGGCCTTGGATTACAATGTAGGATGGAGTGTTAGGGCCACATTGACGGGGAAAAAATTGCACATTTCGAGAATAAAGGCATCTTTTTATGAGAATAAAGTTGTAATAGAAAGGGGACAGTGCCTGTGCTGTTCGCCTGGAACATCTTCTCCCTGCCTCCAGCCAAATGTGTGGGAGACAACACAACGACCAGAGGAGGAATCAGAGGAAGAGATTTGTTGTGGAATTGTTGCGTCAGTGTCAAGGATTACGAAGCAAAACCAGAGCCATCAGCTTTGGATGCAGCGTGTGAGAAAACAGGCCCAACAGCTGGTGATAGAGGAGCTTCAGAAGAGGCTGCTGGATGTTTCACTGAAGCTGTGTTTGGTTTTCAGCATCCGATAACATCAGATTCCAGTTACGTTATTAGGGCCCGAGCACCGACGGTGGGAGGCCCTATTGAAATTGTAAGGATTATTCTTACTATTCTATGCCAAATGAATTGGCCCCCCAACAGAAGCAACACATTTAAGCCAGTGTACTGCCACTCGACTGCAGGTTAACATCAACAATGGGTTATGCATTTAATTAATGGTAATATTTGTATTTTGATGAAAGCAGCTTGTAGATTCATCAGAACCCTAGAGAACAGTAACTGTCCGATTCAATCTGAATAAACACACATGGAGACATTTATGATGAACATACAATTAGTATAGTTACTACTAAAACTTAGGTGAAAGTTTTTGTACACGTTATTGGGCGCCGCTGGTGTATGGATGTCTCCTGAGAAATGTAGAGCCACGATGCCAAGTGGGTTTGGCAAGTGCTCTGACACGCAAGTGCTTATTGACTGTGCAGAGATGAGAGGTCCGATCCCCTCATCTTTACTCTTACACAGGGAGATGCTTTCACGTTATAAATCCCACACTACCTGAAAGGAAATGGTGGGAGTTACACCACATGGCTCTGTCCCTTTTGTTTCCTCCTTGTTTTCTGGCTCTGTTCCTCTTCTGGATAAAGGCCGTGGCTGTTATGGCGGACAAGGGATTCAGAATCGATGACCTCATGCCCTGCAAAGTTTACAGACCAACTTTTCAAAGTAAAAAGTCCCAGCTGTCTCGTGACAAAGTGCTGGTCACTCAGGACATTGCACGGCAGAGGATTCATCTAAGAGAACAAACTATTTCACACTATTATTCCTCTGACAATTGCCGGCAGCATCAACCAGCTTTTTGCTGCAGCCTGCCTCGTAGCAAACTATCCGAACAAGCCACTAGTCCGGGCCAAAGAAGTGACTACGTGTTGACCTCACTGAGCCAGCCTCTCTTCATCCTGCCTCACAACCAAATAAATAAATATGCTTGTCTCAAAACTGCTCAGCAGATCACTAGCACGTTGCCTATAGAACTGCCCACAGTCCTGGAAAACCTGGAAAAGTAATGGTTTTAAGACCTTGAAAAGTCAGATAATCCTTTTGTTGTGTATAATAAAGTTAATTGTTACGGGAAGGTTGGTGGGTAACCTTCCACATCATGTCATATAACGACAAATTTGACAGTTGCTGACATAAGGTACAAATTCTGTACTCGCACATATGTCTCTCTCATGCTGGCAATGAGAAATGTTTGAATACTAGTGGCAAACATTTAAATCTCTGAAACATAATCTTTGGTTGGAAACTAAACAAGACTACAACCGACAAGCTCTGCAAAAAATGTATTAGTTAAAATATGTATGAGTGAATGCCGCTGGTCTCCCCTTTTCAATATTTGCACTTTATTCTGGAAATGTCCAAACTGTCTTCACTGTGTCCCTAATACTCCATCATAATAACCCCCCTATTGTGAGTATTTAAAGAAACCAGCTATCATAAACTCATAGTTCCTGATTCTTTTGTTTGGTAGTTGTCTACTTTTATGAGACCTCTCAATCCTCAGTGAGCGTCTTCACATCTGAATGCTTGTTTGTGGTGACTGTAGTTGTTGCAGCTTATTTTTCTGTCACTTCACGTGAGGAGTGCTGCACCAGAGGTTTAGGATTTCAGTGTCTCCGGGGGCGGAGCGTGCGCGAGGGCTCCAGACTCTGCAGGATTTACAACAAAACACAGCTGAGCCGCTGCTCTGTGAACTTGAAGCTTTCCTCCGTCTCATCTGTTGATGCTCGCAGCTCATCTGACGGGCCTCCACCTCCACCGCGAAGAAGATGCAGCTCGATATCACTCTTCTTCAGAGTAAGTGCCTTCACTCGTCTTTCTTTTATCAAGAGAGAAACCGAGAAGAAAACAACTCTGGAGAAACTTTCTTTGTGCCATAATTGGATCCAGGTTAGAATCACCCGCCGGGAACAAAAGCCTGAAGCTGTTCAGGTCCCAGCTGCGTAAAGCTTTAATATATATAAAGTTATTCTTTTGAATTCGATTTCCTGTGGCAGGCTGCTTCTTCAAAATGTACTTGTAATGAAAGCAAAAAAATATACTTTTCTGGAGGTGAATACACATGACAAAAGTTTAGTAGCTGCACAGTTAGTAATTATTACAACAGGACTATTGTTCTCTTTGTATATTATTATTGTTTGTATCTGTTAATTGGTTTTTTCTTAAACTTGTTTTTGTGATGTGATGGAAAGCTGCTCCTCCTCTGTTTATTTTTTATACGTGCTATGAGGTCGTCTATTTATATGCTTCACTTTTTACGTGTTCATTATTTAACTTTATTCACAATCAGCCTATTGTTTTGTTATTGGGGAAAAAACCAAGTGAAGTGGATCCTTGCATGCAGCCTGTTGATGGCATATTGTGCATGTGGGACTTTTTTTTTTTTATGGCTTGAGCCCAATGTGTTTCTGGTTAACTGCGGTCTGGGAAGAGGAGTCAGCACAATCCTGCAACCAGTCATTATATGTGTCAGTAATGAGTGTTTCACCGCGAGTGGGCCGCTTTGAGTCCGGACACCGTGGAGCAGGAGGAGGAGGAGGGGGGGGTTTACCGCCTGGAACCATGTTTACGTCTTCATTAACAGCCTCTTACAACGTGGCAGGGAACAGGTTGTAAAAGTTGCTTTGAAGAAAACAAAGTTACGAGCATTATTCTACAGTATATTCATTCTTGGTGGGAAAATTATAAACTCATAATAATTGACAATCTCGCCATGTTTGGATCCCACTTTGTTCAGTAGACAGGATTTTGTATGGATACAAGTTTCCTAACCAAATATCTCGTAATTAAATTGTCTTTACAGTTATAAAGTTTGGACATATTCAGATAAATTTACTTAGTTTCTTAATTTGCTTAGTTTCTTTCCTTGCTTGTA
The DNA here is from genome assembly GCA_006182925.3 of Reinhardtius hippoglossoides. Taxonomy (NCBI): domain Eukaryota; kingdom Metazoa; phylum Chordata; class Actinopteri; order Pleuronectiformes; family Pleuronectidae; genus Reinhardtius; species Reinhardtius hippoglossoides. The sequence continues at coordinate 22,580,325 of CM031675.1, read as the reverse complement.
AAGCACTTTGAATCGCACCCTGTCCATAAAAGGTGCAAACAATAATTTTGTTATCATTATTATCTCAGGTCTAATCAAGCTTATTTATGAAGATTAGTTGAATCTAGAATTGGCTAAAGTGTTGTAATTTATTAAAATTATTGTTTTTGCACAATAAGACGTGCACAAGAAGATTTAATACATATACACAGCACTATTTTGATTTGTAAAAATTGTTTGGAATTGTCTCTAATCTTTGCTTTATTGTGAAATTTTAGATAATGTTATCTCACTTGGCCTCAAACTGTTATTTTAATGCAATAATTGGACATGTCGAAAGAGAAAATCAGTCTTTGGTGAAACTGAAACTCAAATGTGAAGTAAATAAAGTAAACAATACTTTGTCGCCATCTAAATCGTTCTAGTATTTTATTGTAGGGTATCAGGTTTTTATTGTACGTAAAAATCTTAACACGATAATTATATATGTCAGATGAATGTAATAGAATGAAAAGTTCAATACTTTCCCATAGAATGTGGGGGAGTATAATAATATAGTAGAATAAAATGGGAATAGTTATTAAAAGTACAAGTATATGAAAACTTCACTGCAACTTCCTTTTTGCAGCCACGTTCTTCAGTCCAGGCCTCTCAATGCATCATTGTACATTTAGCTGAGTCTGCAACTGGGCCGACACACAGCGATGAGTAAACTCTACTCACCTTCAACATCCATGAATCACTGGGTTCACTCAGAGTAAATTCATGCTTTGTGCTTGACTCGCTCGTGTAAACCTGTTTTACTTTATCTCAGCGATGATTCTCCGTGTGGTCATCGGGGCGCAAACGACAACAGTGATTTTGCAGCTCATTTGTTAAATGTCTGTTATTAAGGCTGGTGATTCAGTAGCACATTGTTAAGTCTTTAGTGTGAGTCATCAGCCTGCGTGTGTGTGTGTGTGTGTGTGTGTGTGTGTGTGTGTGTGTGTGTGTGTGTGTGTGTGTGTGTGTGTGTGTGTCTGCAGCAGAGATGAGAGAAAATTATAGGGTCGGGGGCAACTTTGTTTTACCTTCTGCAGGAAAGTTTATACCCGTCAATAGAAAAACCAAAGTTTTCCAGCTTGAGGTCTCATGTCTGATGCCAGTGTGTCTGTGTGTGTCTGTGTGTGTGTGTGTGTGTGTGTGTGTGTCTGTGTGTGTGTGTGCGTGTGTGTGTGTGTGTGTGTGTGTGTGTGTGTGTGTGTGTGTGTGTGTGTGTGTCTGCCGAAATCATTTCTCTCATCTTTGAATATTATTATATTCTGGTGCATTCTTATGAAATTACTGCTGGTACAAATCACTGCGTTATTATTTGCATGTGGCGAAAAAGGAAACCTCTCTGCACATGTCTGTGTGTTCACGTGAAGTGGACGGACCCATGTGCGGCCACGATGAGGGAAACATCTGGATGTACGGTCCCTCAACCTGTGTCAAATAAGTTCTGTGCAGCTTGAAGCTTTAAAAAAACAACAGCTCTTTGTTGTTTGCAGCATTTTATTGTGGTAGTTGGTCCATTTGGAGCAGATTTGACTGCTTCACGTCGAGTAGATTCATCTCTAACAACGTAATCATGTGTTTTCAATATGTCAAGCTGTGAAACACATGTAGTCACGTTAAAAGTCAAATATGTTCATGTGCTGAGGTAACTCATAAACTACTCGCGTCAGTGAATGTTCTTTTCTACATTTCACTTGAGTTTTATATCACGTAATTAACCCCTTTGAGTGCTAATCAAACTTCGTATGATCATTCAATGCAAATAACTCAATAGGATGGACTCTCTTTCACTTAAAATCAATTCATTGACCAATGTACAGAGTTCTAGGCTTTGTTGAGTCCACATCACATCAGATTTACTGACGCTGGCTCCTCATCTGTTTTAAAGAGTGACTTCAAGATCTCATCCACTACTTTCAAGGCTTTTCAAGGCCTCGTGTCGCACTCTATTTTGACCTCTTACCTCTTACACGGAACCACATGAGCCCGTGGATGGTTAAACATCCTCCACATCATCACCCATCACAGGCGTTGGTCTCTTAACCGTCCCGGAGGCTTGGCTTCGAACCAGAGGGTGCCGCGCAGTTCAAGTCGAGGCCTCGGAGATCTGGAACGAGCTGCCAGAGGGTATCGAGTTCGCAGAGTCAGCAGCATATTTTAAAACTTGAGACTTTATCTGCATTGCATTTTAAGTTTAGTTTTTGGTTTTTGGTTTGGTTCTTAAGAAATCTCTTTGCTAACCATATGAAATTACTTTAAGGTTATGTTGATGCTCTGAGTGAAACACTATATAACTTGGGTTTTGAAAAGAATTGATTAATCTTGTCTTTATAAGATTTGAGATTTATTACATATGTGATGTGTTTAATATACTGAACATATTTCCCTGCACTGAAGGCCCCGCGGCTCTAGCCTATGTAGTTCTCTGTACCTGTCACCGGGGCAGTAAACATACACAGGTGCTTGGTCATGTTTGTAGACGTTTGACACCCAGGTACAGTGTGAGTGAAGTGAGCTGAATAGCAGCTCGGTTCTTCATCCCCTCAGGATCACGGCCCTGCAGCGAGCCAGCAGCAGCAGCAGCAGCCTGCATGAATAGAGGCTCTGTGTGCTTTGGCTGAATGCGTCTCCACCGGCCCTTCGGTAAACAATCTACCAAACAGCACTGTGGGAAAAGTGCATTAGAAATAGCAAAATGCTCGGTAGGAACATTTCCTATCTGTAGACTAAGAAAACAAACAGGAAGAATGAGTTTCCACAGAATGTTTTTGGCACCAGTTGTATGTTTGTCTGGTCTTGTTGTCATTTGTGGCCTTTTATTTTAAACCATGTTCCTGTTTCTTCTGATTTCCTGTGATAATGTAAACAGTCCTCTGACTGAACCCACGTCTTCTCCAACTCTGAAATCCTGCACCGCCTCTTCAGCCTTGTGCAAATTTAAACTCTCAGCCACTTGAGCCACTTTTGCTGGTTTTGATTATAAATATTCCTCGAGACGTCATCTGTGAGACTCATATCATTGAAAAACACGAGTAATACAGCCACAGCATGCAGTGTGAACTAAGAGCTGCCGGATGCAACTCTAACCATTGATGTTTTTGGTCTGTTTCAGTTGTTGCTGTGCTCTTCCTGCCTGGAGGTGAGACTTTTTAACCATCTTCATAAAAGCTGAATGTTTAGCAACGCACATGTTTCATGATCCTCTGACCACATGTGGTTTATTTATTGGTTTCAGCATGGACTCAGAGCAGCACGAGTCTCGGTGCGGTGGTGGAAACTAAGAACATCACCTTCCCTGCGGGGTCGAAGGCCGTGCTGCCCTGCCACAGCCCCCGCATGGTGTGGACCCAGGACCGACTGAAGGACCGCCAGAGGGTGGTGCACTGGGACATGGTCCGCAGCGTCCCGGAGTATTCTGTGGAGAGAATCCTGGACATGTCCCCCGGAGGCCACCAAAGGGTCTACAACGGTTTCAACAAAGGACGCGTTTCCATCCCAGACTCCGCCTTCAACGACGGCAACTTTTCCCTCGTCATCAACAGTGAGGCTCCTTTGTTTTCCAGAAGCACCGTGAACGTTCCGCTCGTTCTTTTACAATTTCATCTAATGACCGTTTGGATGTTTTTCTCTTTCAGGTGTGGTCACGACCGACCGAGGAGTTTACACTTGTAATCTGCACCATCACTACTGCCAGATTCACCAATCCATTCAAATCCAGGTCAATGTCACTAAGTCAGGTGAGGCCAGACTGATGTTATTCCGTTTGTCATCATGTATCAAATACCATCTATTTCAATTTAACACTCCTCTGTTTCCAGTTCGCAAAGAGAAACGTTACTGGGATGGAGAGAGGACTGTATTCGTGGTCTTATTGGGCAAGTCGGTGGTTTTGCCTTGTGTGAACCGGCGCCCCCTGTGGAGAGAGGGTCTCCAGGAGGACCAGCAGCAGGTGGCTCACTGGGACTTCCAGCCCCCGGGAGTGCGTCCTGACAGGGCCAACCGCCTGGTGGACCTCTACGCCTCTGGGGAGCGCCGGGATTATGGCCCACTCTTTGCCCAGAGCAAGATGAACGTGGAGGAGGACGCCTTCACGTTGGGCGACTTCTCCTTGTCCATCTCTGACTTGAAGCCTGTTGACAGAGGCCTGTACTCCTGCCACCTGCACCACCACTACTGCGGCCTTTACGAGAGACGCATTTTCAGGCTCACCGTGGCACCTCCACCTCCACCTCCGCCTCCACCTCCTCCGCCCGCCTCCACCACAGCGCCCAGAATCTTCCAGAATGATGTGCCTGTGCCAAGTAAGCCACTAACAATCAAAAACAAACCAGAGACACCACCAGAACTTTGTTTTTCCAGACGCTAGTAATGGTAAATGTTTTCCCCCCATATGGTTTCTTGGTGAACCTTGGTCCTGTTGTTATATTTATAGGCATAGTTGGTCAGTTGAGTCAGTGGCTCTTCTTGGCAGTTTCTACTACTCCCTGTTTTTGTGTTTGAGTTGCAGAGGGAGGGAGGAGGTAGAAGGAATGTAGAAGATAGGAAAGAAAGACATTTGCAGCTCTTTCTTGAGAACTCGTCGACAGTAAATTGCTGTAAATTGGCTGCAGCGGAAGTGGGCTAATTTTCCATGGCAAATTTTTGTCGTTTATGACCGTTTCATTTACAGCTGGAGCCATTTTAACCGCGACGAGCAGATGAGTGGGCTCCGGCATAATTCAGGGTGTGGATGTGTTTTCTTCCTCTGTTTGACCCAATTTCCAGAAAGTCCCGACCACGTGTTCAGACTGGTTACAGTGCATCACCAGTTTTGTTTATCCGTCTTTTCCCTCGGTTTCTGCTCCGTCTCTCCCCTGGTGTGTATCGGCCTCTGGTCGAGGCATGTTTACCAGCAGTCAGAAGAAGTCTGATACATCTGTTCAACATCTGGACCAGCTGTGGCATGAAAGAGCATGCAAGTGAGGGGAGGGGGATGAAGGTATGTGTTGGACTATAGATCCTCCTCCTACCCTTTAAAGAAATGACAGCCCGTTTAATAACTCTGTGAAGTATGTAGGGAAGAAGTGAACACGTGGATCGATGGCGTCCTGCCTGCGTCCTCCGAGTAAACCTCAGCCAAGGAATTTGCTTTTTCTTCACACGCCACTGATCTCTACCCAGGCACCATCAAACCATGTGAAATTACACACATCAAGAGACCGTTTCCATGTTAACGCAAGAATGCATCATTAAGGGGGGGGGGGGGGGGGGGGGGGCATTTTATGAGCTGTCAGCAATTCGACAGAAATCTTCATCTTTGAAAATGAAGACGCTCTCCTGAAGTTCATTGACTTGCAAATGAGCATGTCCTGCAGGAAGAGGAGGGGGGGGGGGGGGGAGAAGACGGTGTAACCTCTGCGCAGCGTATGTGAAGTAGCCCGTTAACACAGATCTGTCAGGAAAATGGAAATGAGCCACTGCTGGGACATGTCTGCAGCTCTGGATGTAACATTTGAGCTCCAGAGACGATGACCTTGGACGTGCCTCTGCAGTTTCGTGCATATTTGGTAGATTAAGCCATGACAGCTGATAATTACCAACCAAGCTCCCACTGAGGAGGTGTGTGATTGAGTCAGAATGACCATTTCATTTTATTTATATCATTTTTTTCATTATTGGCTGGTTTTGAAAGCATAGTCAAGGACGCTCTCCTCATTAGTCTCTCAGTAGTGTTTGATTGTAGTGGTGTCCAACTTAACTGCTTCACGAGAGACCATAGAGTAAAGCTATATATTAAACATAAATATATTTAAGAAGAAAAAAAGAAATGGATATTTTACATGATCTTATTTTTCTGTGATCTGGCTTCTGGGATTCTGCTGCTTTTAAATCTCCAGAGACATTGAAAGACGATAACAACAGCAACTCTGAATGCGAAAAATAGTTTCTGCACACTGCTTATAGTGGACAGTGGCATCTTTACAATCCTCCAGGCCTGAGGGGCCGATAGTTGAACAGCCAGCAGTAACCACACAGTGACAGTAAATACATCATTAAATTCAAAAACATCCAATGAGTCATTTAAAAGCCCGATTACATCAGATTGCAACAGAAACTCACCAGAGTTGGAGGCTGGAATCATTTAGGATTGTCAGGTCTTCTTTAAAGTCTCGACCTCGTGCTGGGCATGAGGGTCATTTATGGTCGTGCCAGCCGTTTATAATTCCCTGCAGCCGATTCAAGTGACCAGCAGATGAAAGAGAAACTATTAGAAGAGTAAAACATTTTCATAAAAGTGCTATAGACATTAAAACTCTGAAGCTCACGTTAAAAGTACGTGCTCTGAGGAGCTTTGTTGTAAACGGCACCAACGTCAATGACAGTTCTGAGATATTTATCCTGTTTCACCAGCTCAGCAGCCTGATCATTAAGCAGCACACACTGAAAATGGTTATGTTGAATTCAATTAATGTTATTACGTTGAGTAGCTGGACAAAATGTAAAAACATTTTTTTTAAATTAATAAAATGTATAAAAATATATATAAAATATTTTAAGTTTAGTTTAATGTTTTTGAAGTTGATAGTACTTTTTTCAGTAGTTTAAAATCAATTAAAATATATGTTGGGTTCAATAACACATTCAAAACAGTTAAATATAAAACATGCAACATTTAAAAGGGGTCAGAATAAATGTTCTCAGGTCAGGAGAGATTCTTCCTAAAACCCCCGGATGTATTTTCTGCACTTGTCATTGTTAATGTTTATCGTCATCTATCACAAAGTGCACACAAACAAACTGGTTGACAGTAAGAGTGGGACTTCCCTTCCCTGTCCCGACTGTTGAGCTCTGCTGACTGTCGGTGTCGCAGATTTATTTCCCTTGCTTGCAGAAACCAGACTCGTGTGTTGGTTGAGGACGGAAAAAGGCTTAAATGGAAAACTAATACAGACCCACAGACAAACCACATTACAGAATGTGTCCCTCCCTCCTCACACTTCTCCCTCCTCTTTTCTGGTCAGCTTGTTTTTCTTCCTGAGAAGAGGAAAAAAAAACAGCTGCATGACATCAGGTCTGGAAGCCATTATACCGCCGAACAGCATTTTGACATTTTACTCCGGCTCTGCCTCCTTCTGTGTCTGGCTTTTGGGCTCTAATGAGAAAAGAAGAAGCCTCGGGGGGAATAAAAATCTTTACGCCAAGAAATGCATTTGAACTTGCCCTTAACTTAAATCACTCTAATAATCAAATACAGAATAAGAGCATCAATCTAATACAAGACATCCTACTGTTATTTGATTTGAGTGAACCTTGCTTGTTTTTTACTATGTGGGATATTACGTATTGATCGGTGTCGTATGTGGTATAGGGACCGATGAGGTGGAGGGTCCACGTGTGGTGAACGTCATCCTCCCTGACCACCGAGGTTACTTCGTGCAGCATTTGGGATATTTCCTGGCGACGTTCTTGCTGCTGGCGTTCGTCGTTGTCGCCGTCATTGTGCTGACGCGGCGACGCAAAAAGAGAGGTATTGTGAATGTGTGTGTATTCGTGTGTGTGTGTGCGTGTGTTGAAGTATTTTTTCCGAGTTCTTGGCTTGTATCTGACACCTTCTCTGTTCTTTGTAATTATAAAAGGCGCTTTCATTAGAGTAGAGTATCACGTTTTATGGACACAATGTGTTTGTGATTGTGTGTTTTATTTTGTATTTAAGGGCTGGACTATGAGCTGCGTAGATCTGAGCGGTAAGACACAACTATATCCTAAATTCTATTCCACATATCCTTTAATTTATATCCTTTTTAAGCACAACATTCATTCTGTGCAGGGGGAGCGTGATCGTTGGAGGTGATATTTCGTTAGAGTGCACAGAGCTGAGGCCCTGCACCCAGGAATCACTGAATTCAGGTACAGTGACCCTCACCCACAAAGATGCAATAAACACACATAACCCACCTCATTACTTCCTCATAACTTTGTCTGCCACAACCCACAGACTACAAAAACAACCTATTGAAAGAGAGAGATATGACCAAAGAGTGCAACAAGGGTGAGCCCACGTTCCACACTTAAATACACAATTACATCTGTAGAGCTACGGTGTAATTTAATATAGGAAACGTGTTTTATTGACATGACGTCCCTCTCTCCCACTCTGCCGTTCAGAACTCGATGGGAAGCTGTGGAAGTGAGAGGGATATTTCTGAGCTGCTGCTGCTGGCAGGTCCAGGGCAAAGACCGGAAGAGTAAAGGATCATGGAGAAAAGAGAAAAGAGGAGGGAACCCAAGAGAGGACAGGAGGAATGCTCCCTCTGCTGTAACTCTGGCACACTAAGCTTTTCCACTAAGAGGCAACATCATTGTTTATGTGTAATTTTTTAAGATGCAAGTTGTATTTTCACCAGCTGTTGTACTAACAAGGTTAAACACTTATTTGATCCTTACACTTTGCATTCATTGGTTGATTTATCTTGAATATTAGACATTTTCTATCATCATTGTTTGTATTAAAGTGCATGCTGTTTATTAGTGTATATTTTAAATGTACTGTGCACGCTCACAGAGCTGCAAGCTCACAGCTCCTCTTAATTGTTAAATATTCCTCTTTTATTTTACACACATTCTACTGTACTTTAATTTGTAAACGGTTTATTCAAAGGTTTATTTACTGTATCTCTGGAGACAGAGTTTGGAAACGAGTTGAACACATCTCTATCTACAGATGGTAAGAAGTTTTCCACATGTCATGTTACTGTGTTTTCCCTCTTAAACTCTGCTATGACGACAAAGTGACTACATTTAACCTTTTCTCTCCATGTTGTGTATTTTAAAAGTACAGAACGTGAGACTTAAATTCTTCTTGTAAGCATTTCCCCCCCAAAAAAGGACATGAAGTTTCTTTGAATACATCTAAATTATCAGGGGTCAAATTATTAAATAATAGGACCATGGACTAAAGGCTCAGTCTAAACTCGAAACTCAGGACAAAGAAGAATGTTTTTACCATGTATTTGGTTTCCAGCGGGCTGTGCAGTAGGCTACTTGTTTGCATCGGGCATGTACAATGTATCCTGGTTTATAAAACACTGAATTTTCACGATTAAAACTGCTGGTTAATGATACAGGTTGATACGAAGCTTCACGGCTCTGTGAGCTTCACTGCAGGAAGAAGAAGAAGAAGAAGAAGAAGTGTGTCTACTATCTCAGTAATAATCACAAAGTACCAACCCCCCCTTTTAAAAATCTCTCTCTGCCTCTTGCTCTCTGTCTAATCACTTGCACACAATCTATTGTTGGTTTCTTCTAATAAAACACTTCTATAAAATATTCACTACAGTGGTCACAGGCTCGTGAATTACTATTTGTTCCAGTTGTTAAGGCGGAGCCCCACAGCCACCATGTTGGGTGTTTGGATAAATAGGAAACTATGATACTAACGTAAAATAGAAAAATATTGTTTTAAAAGGAGAAAGAGCTGAGATATTAAAACGCTAGAGTAATGAGTGAGGCAGAGAAACAGTGAAAACACTTGAGTCTAATATGTCTTCTTCATATGTTTTGTTAATGCATTCAACATTATAACTAGGCTGCACATTAGCAGATCACATGTGATCAGTCCCATTTCAGTTATGATGAGGCAATTAATCACATGATGGATAATCCTCGAATTAGTATTATTCACATTGGTAATAATAGACAAAATAATACGTAAGCCTTTTTAGAGCAGAAACCACATTAGTTAATATAATCATCAGCTTAGTTTCTGCTTTAGACTGGTTTTCAACAAACCTCTCAATGCTGCTGCATATTAGTATAATAATATGTGTGTGTGTGTCTATACTGTATATTAGCTGTATATAAAACTAATAATATGAGAACAAATTTACTGAATTATAGTCTTTGGCTGTAAATTTTGTTTGTTTCATCTTAACTGGACCTATTGTTGTTTTCTTTACCCTAAAATGGTTCCTTTATATTTAAATACTTTATATTTACATCAGGGGGGGGGGTCCTGTCTACGGAGGCCGCCATGTTTTTTACAGTAGCCCAGACTGGACAAACTAAACACCTTTTGAGTTTTCATGACAACTGAAGGTTTCCACAGGTTCTCCTTCCTGTTTGGAAGAGGAGGGTGAGGTGAGGGGTGTTCAGCTGCAACATGCCACCTCACCACTAGATGTCACTAAATTCTACACACTGAACCTTTAAGAAACACACGTTACATAAGCTACACGACGTTAATCGGCAGAATAGCTGATGAAATAATGAATTAGATGTGAATTGAATGGAGCTTCCAGATGTTGGACACATGTCTTCCTCCGCGATGCACGTTGGACTCCAAACAGCTGCACCTGCTCCTCTCTTGCTCCAGATGTTGACCGAACACCAGTGTGTGTGGGTCCCTGTGTGGAGCGTGTTGTTGTGGTGGCGGCTCCTCGCGGGCCCGCGCACAGCCCGGACTCTCCACTAGATGACAGCACTCTCTCGCCCAATGGTGGGGAAAAAAATAAAAAATATCAAGAGCGATATTCCCAGCGCAAGGATGTGGACTGTCCCTTCCTGTTTTAGTGCCGACACAGCCACCGTAGCGACGCACGGCGCAGCAGCAGCACCACGGGCTCTCCCCTCGTTATGTCCGGATCCTGTTCGCCAGAGACGCGGAGCTTCATTTTCCACCGCGGGCTCCGAGGCTTTGTGTGTTAGGCGGCGAGCGGCCGTGTTGTTCCTCCGCTGACGCACAGCGGGCCCGTCCACTGCGCCTCCGCCTCGGTCCTTCCCCGCGTCAATGACCGTCCTCCCCTCACGCTCATGGCGGAAACTAAGATCATTTATCACATAGACGAGGAGGAGACTCCGTATCTGGTCAAGCTGTCCGTGTCTCCGGAGAAAGTCACCTTAGCGGATTTTAAAAATGTCCTCAACAACAGACCCGTCAACAGCTACAAATTCTTCTTCAAATCCATGGACCAGGATTTTGGGTAAAGCGGCCGCTCATTGTGTTATTATTATGATTATTATTATTATGATTATTACCATTATTATTTTGATTATAACCCTGTTATTATTCTGTCATATGGTGTTATAGCAGTGCATGTTTAAACAGCTGGCTACAGGCCGTGTCACGGGCAACAACATGAGACGATGCAAGGCTGCAACATCTGTACATGTGTGCAAACTACAGTGCCATGTCTGCGTCCATGCTCCTGGCACCTGCTCATTATTACAGGCACACACTCACAGACACACACACACACACACACCTCTCTCACACACAGACACACACACACAACACACACACTGTTTGAAGTGATACCGGATCTGTCCAGAGCCCTAATGACGCAGCCCCGCATGCATTACGCAGAGCCAGACCCCTGCTCCGCACAGACACCGTGTTAACCCGTAATCATGTCAATACATATTAATAAACGTCAGGAGCGATGCTGACAAAAGAATCCACATGTTCAAGTTCTCAGGTTTCATATTGTTTTGTTTTGGTTCCCTCTCCTCCTGCGCCTGATTATCGAAGCATGGGATTTTCCCTATGAAATAACAATTTAACTTAAATATTTTCATTTAATTTGGCTTTTAAAAAAAATTGCCTGGGGGGAGTTTCATTTCTTCTTCGGGCACCCTTACGAACTCTCACATAATGGACTGCAGGTGAGTCCCAGGAGAGTACAGCAACCACAAGTCAGTGATTGGGACCATTAGAGGTGCAATTATATCAGCAGTGTTTGTATTTTCAGTAATTTGCCCCAGAGGTGGAGAAGTAAACGTCAGGAGATCAGATGTCGAGCTGAACCACATCTTCATGACCTTGGATTTGCACGTTTTTTTCCCGCACGATTAGCTGCGACTGAAGTTTTCAAAAAGACTGATTTCAAGTAAAGGATGCGGGAGAGACCGGCAGCGAGGACAAAGAATATACAATATTGTAATCAGTGGTAGTCAGGAGGGGGAGAACTGGAACGAATTATTTAAACCTAAGGGCATAATTTTACTACTGATTATGTTGTAGCATCAGTTATGGAACCAGAGAAGAAATTTAATGACGCACAACTTGTCGTATCATTTATAGATGATGCAAGAAAACAAAAAATGGTGAATTCTACCCCAGAAATTCACATTAGGAATAATCAACATTATAAATAATAGACATAATTCCTCACTTTTTCCCCTCTTCTTTTCTTTTGTTCCTTCCTTGTCCAATCGTTTTAACATCCCATCCTGATTTTCAGGTCAACAAAGCTCTCTTGGCTCCCTCGGTCAGTGAGATCCACTTGTATCAGGCCTCTGCTGGGAATGGCGTATTTGTGTCAGTGCCTTGTTTCTCATTCCAGTCTGAACAGTCATGCATGGGCCCACACACATTAGTAACTCGCTCTGCAATCGCAAAACACGATTGGAGGAAATGCAGGGGGGCAGGCAGTGCCTATAGAGCCGAGCGTCACACGTTTCCACTGCAGCCTGACCTTGTGAGGGAAGCCGGTTCTTCCTGGTGGCAGGCTGGGCTCGGTGCGCCGCTTTGTCCCCAGCCCCGGCTTCCTGCCTCTCGTTCACTGCAGGCCGGGCTGCTCGCGGGGCCTCAGGTGATCGACAGGCAGATTATGGAAACAAACAGGGCATGTTTGCTCTCACCACATAAGAACGCGTTCCATGTTGCTGAACACACGGCTACAGGAGGCCGGCCGGCTCCTGCATGGGCATCAACAAAGCATGTTGAGTTCAGCTGTGAATTGGACATCGTCAAAGGACTGTTCTTTCCACACGGGCTGTTATGCACAGTTTATAAAGGCGTCTTCATGAGCATTTGGGCCTTTGAGTTAAGGTTGAATATTCCGGCTCTGCAGGCGCCGTATGGCACTGGCACAGTATGGAAGCAAACTCAGTCAAAGGCACGGAGCATAGCTTTGTGGTAGCCATGCTGGCCGTACTGCACACACACAGACAGAATGGCTGCTGGAGAATTAGCTGGGGGGGAATAAAACTGTCGAGCAGAGAGGGAAAACATCAAATCCCTTGCAGTTATAGACAGTGTTTGAAATGTAAATGAGCAGTCGGTGCAAGGTCCTCTGTAGTAGACCCCCTGCTGTGCTGGAAAAAAACAGCCATTTTCTTACGAGATTGCTGAACCACATTTGTGCCGGCCATATCGGCCCTTTTAGCAATGGCCTCATGAAGCTGGTAAACGGCTTGCCCCCGAAACGCCTCAGCCGACTGCAGCGAACGTGCCATTTCAGCTCCTTTTGGAATCTGTGTAACCAGGGGCTGTGGCTTCTCCGGCAAATTAAAACGGCGAACGTTTCTTTATGTACATCTCACACCTCGGCTGTTTTTTGTCTCATTTCTTCTAGTCATATTCCTTCATTCATCCATATTCATAAGACAGGAAGTTAATGGAGGCTGGGTTGTTTTGAAGGCACCATCTTTCTTTTTTATTATCCGGAGACTTCAAGGTGATGATTTGGCGTTTTTATTTTGTCACTGCCACTGGTGGTGAGTGGGTTTGAGACCTCAGTATAATGCAAGTCACAGAGGCACGGTGGAGCCGAGGAAGCAGCCAAGCTGAAGCTCTGAAAGAAACAGTCTTGTTTGTGCCTCAGAAAATAGGGGGCTGGTATAAGGGGATTTTCCCTCCGCTGAGGAAGTGATGCTGTAGTCGGGGGGGGGGGGGGGGGGACACAAACAAATCTGCAGCTTCTTATTTATAACACCTAGTATTTGCCGTTTGAAGATTTCGACATTTGAAGGTTCTACTGCACTCAGGCGTCATAGCATTAAGAAAAAAGCTCTCACTGTTATAGTGACACTATAATATCCCTCTATTAGCGTCTTATTGTGACGTTATAAATGGAAAAACAACGAGAACATCTGTTGTTGTGGTTCTGAGTAAACCTCGTGGTTTCAGTAATAAATGTACCACCATGTTTACTGAGTCAGACACTCTGTCACAAAATCTATTCACAATCTTATTCGACTGCAAATATTTTGCTTCCCTGTTTATAGTATCATTAGCATCAGCCCCAGCAGTGTCCTTGGACTGTTGGCCGGTGTTGGCGAACGCTCTTCTCATGCGTCTGGTTTCTAGTTTAGGCTGCAGCTACCCAGCCCTCCTCCGTCTCTCACAGCATAAACAAACAGGTCTAATCTTCCCCAGCTACACAAATATCCCCGGCAGTGGAATATTCAGTGGTAGATCTCGTGTCATTATGCTGTGAAATCTGTTAAGACCTATTAAAGCTGTCAGCTCGGAGAAGTCAAATCTGACCAGGGCTCCAGAGTGCGGCCGAACGAAACTCTGTGGGGTGCAAATTCAGAATCGGAATGATGATTCATGATCTGACATCATCGACTGTGATACAAGTGATTGTCTGTGTGAAGAGCGACAGACAGGAGCAGACACACACACACTCAAAATCCGAGCTGGAATACAGACCTAATACATTACAAACCTAAAAGCTCACTGTACAAAGAAATATCCTGAACCGAATCGACTTTAAATCCAATTGGGTATCGAATTGAATCGAGACCTTGTGAATCGGAATCAAATCGAAGTGGGAAATCAGTGGCCCAGCCCTACTTCAGAAATGGGAGCTGTCAAGAAAAGGTATATTATTGTGGTGCCAAAAGGTGGAGTGAAAAAATGCTGGTGCACCTAAATTATCTATTAGTCATTCATCAGGCTCACCAGTCTGGAGCCCTGCAGACACATGCTGCTCTAGACATGGTGTGTGTCTGTGTGTGTCTGTGGATGTTAAGAGTTCAGAAGTGGAACTGACACGGACGCTCCTGATATCAGATGGAAGCTGAAAAGAATGCAGGTCAAGGGTACTTCACGGCACATCGAAGACGTCATCTGTTATAACTGGTATTGTCCTCCAGGTCCTTTAGTTTCCAGCCCTCTCGACAGATGGATAAACGTTTAACAGATTTATTTTGCACGCTGGTACATTCAGACGTTGTAAAACACGTCTGTGAACCGTGTGAGTGGAACTGGTTGTCCTTGTCAGGCACAAGGAAGAGGGAGCGTTGCTGAAATTTCGTTCGCGCGGGCCACTCCCACATCCTCGCAAGTCACCTTACAGCTGGTCATGCTTGAAAGAGAGGATGCAAACACTTCCTACCTAACAAGCAGCCAGCAGAGTCCTGCCTCTGCCTCCCTCCCTCTTCCTCCCCGAGGTGGAACAGGCCACAGCCGCAGACTTCTGTGGTCGTCAGTTCCAGCCAGAGTGCTGCGTTATCTCTGTCCACCACTCCCTGCAACACCGCTCCCACAGCAGCGGCAGCGCACCAAAACAACACACAACACAGCTTGGCTAATCATGTCAGTCGCGAGGGAAGTTCTGGCAAACAAGAGGTGGAAAGAGAAAGCTGTAAAGTCGCCGTCAGAGACGCCCTTTGCATGAAATCTTCTTACGTGTCCTGCTCTCCTAGAGTCGTGCTTTTACCTTTTCATGTACCGTGTTCAAAGCCGAGAAGCTAATATGAGATGTCCACATGTTTCAGAAATGCTTGGATATATAATTTCTGGGGGGAAATCGTAACGACGCACAGGGATTAAGTTGGAAACTGGTGAATATATCAGGTTGTTTTAGGCCCCGTGTCTGTGTGTAAGGTTCTCATGTGTTCATGTGCTACCAGAGCGTCACACTCGAGCCCAGCAGGTGATCTGAACTGTGTCCCAGCAGGTCAAAGGGTAACTGTGAGGTATTTTTGTAGAGAATTTACAGCCGAGCTGAGGCTGACACACCAGATCACGCTATTAATACACTACTGAGCCGTGACACCCTGTTGTCTGTCTGTCTATCTATCTATCTATCTATCTATCTATCTATCTATCTATCTATCTATCTATCTATCTATCTATCTATCTATCTATCTATCTATCTATCTATCTATCTATCTATCTATCTATCTATCTATCTATCTATCTATCTCTCTCTCTCTCTCTCTCTCTCTCTCTCTCTCTCTCTCTCTCTCTCTCTCTCTCTCTCTCTCTCTCTCTCTCTCTTTCTCTCTCTCTATCTATCTATCATATACAGTGGATCATTGTGAAACCCCTCTGCTGTCAGAATCAATCATTACAGTTTTATGGTCTCGTCCTTGCCAGGTTGAGCAGCCAGCTCTTATCTCATTATTGTGTTTAGTGTAACTGCAAAGACGTTCATAAATCAGAGATACCGACTTCGCTGCTGCTCATTGAGTTTAATGTGAGAGCCATGTGGAGAAGTCGTGAATACCTCTCAGTGTTTGTCAGCGATGCAGGAAAGTGAAGTGTCTCCAGGCTGTGCTGTGTGTTTGTGTCGTTCAGCTGACTCCGTGTCCTTCTCCCGGTCAGTTGAAACTAACCGTATCTGTCTGCCTGTTCCCCAGGGTGGTCAAAGAAGAGATTTCCGATGACAACGCCAAGCTGCCCTGCTTCAACGGGAGAGTAGTGTCCTGGGTAAGTGAGATTGATGGTGCGCCCCCGCTCTCCCAGCAGCCTCAGCTCCGGACCGAAGAAATGTGCAGCACTCGTGGATCATGTAAATGTAGCTGTGTAACGCCTCCGCAGCTTTTTAGACACTCTTCACCTTCAGCTCCCTGTTCAGCGCAGATCTAAAGGTGTTTCATCTCAACTGTAAAATTAGCCACAGTTACGAAATACAATCGCCGTTTGCTGAGTTCGACAATAAAACAAGAAATCGTTCCATCTAGTGTCTCCTGACTGAGAGAGGTTACTCTTATCAACTGTTTGTATTTAAAGATAAAGAGATTCCCTGAAGGGACGATTAAGTATAACGAATCAATCTGTCACGTAAGAGGAGAATTTACATCTTAATCATAAATCTATCGCACTGAACAGAAGCTTTGGTGTTACTGTAAATATTGATGGGAGATTAAGAGCAAAGTATAATCTAATTTAACTGGCCGTTCATTTAAATGAGCAGTATGTAGAATTTAAGGGGAATTTACTGACGGACTATAATATTCAATATTTACATCCATCTCCCATGGAGCCCACTACGTTGCTCTGCGTTTGTAGCCCAGAACAGACACATCTCACACTGGCTCTAATTGAAAGCCTTTTTTGCGTTTCTTTACTTTTAACTGCTTACTTTCCTCCTCAGGGAGGTCGTAGGTCAGACTCAGCCACATGGTGGTGGCTTCAAGGTGGTGAGGGACCATCTTCCTCAGATTCACTAAGCATTGTAGTTACTATGTAATAACAGGGCTCATCATTTAAACTTCCACATTTAGCAGGAATATTCTTTTAAAACCACACCGGTGATTTCCCATTATATAAAAGGCAGAAATATGTCGTAAGATATGTAATATTCTATGTGAAGTTTGGCTGCAAATATGAGCTTTTCACTGAAAAGTGTTTTTACTTGATATTAGATCCAGTTACAGGTTATTTTCTTCCCTTTTTATGTTTAAAATGAATAAGAAATGTAGTTAATGTCATAGGTGCCTTATTTTTTTTCAATTGTGTGAGATTTTATTAGAATACTTACAATTAAACGATGGAAAAGGACAAATTGTCTGTCACCCCTGCTCCAACCTTCATGTACCTGTACCACACAATGTAAAACATGGGAGACACCTACCCAAACCCCATATTACTGCGCATGGAAAAAAATCCTAAATCTTTAAATGTGTGGAGGTATTGATGACAGAAGTATTTTTTTATATACAAATCTGTTCTCTTCTGATTTTGAATTACATTTTAACATTTTATTTGGATCTATATTGTATGTGAAGCACTTTAAGCTGCATTTATTGTATTCAGGGTGCTATACAAATACAGTTTCTTCTTCTTCTTCTTCATCTTATTATTATTATTATAGCAATTTTCTATAAATCAGGTGAACCAAGGACCAAAGTGAAATGTACTCATTGTTGATGTGTTTCAGACAGAAAACCAGACTCTGAAGAAACTGCAGAAATACTTCCAGAAAAAGAGTCAGGAACAGAGTTCACTGAAGAGCCTGATGACACCTGTGACTCCCGGAGCTCACATTAGAATAATCACATCCATACAGTTGTTAGTCTCCTCGGCCGCCTGCTTCAACGTTCATTATTCTGGTTCAGATGAAAGCAGAGTAGCCGGATCTATGGGTCATTGTGCATCATCCTTTGTACTGACACTCAACTGGGTAAAAGCAGTGAGGTCTTTTAAGTTTCTGCGTCGCTCGCTGCGTTTCTCAAGTTGTTTACGCGTCGCCACCAGTCATCTCCAGGCCGCTTTTCAGCATCTCATTTCACCGCTGCTCCTCGTGTGTCTGTCTCCGTGGGGGCAGCATCACCGTGTTCATCGCAGAGTGTGTTGGGGTTGCTTTTTATCCCCCCCCCCTCCTCCGCTCTATGGGGGCCTATATCATCCAACAAAGTATTTATTATTATTGTTTGTGTTTCTCTACCGAGCCGAAACCGTGATGAACCTTTCCATGTCTCCCTCAGTTGGTTCTGGCAGAGAGTGCTCATTCTGATGGAGGGTCTCAGTGCACGGAGAGCCACCCGGAGCTGCCCCCTCCTCTTGAGAGAACAGGAGGCATCGGAGACTCCCGCCCCCCCTCCTTCCAGTGAGTAGGCCGATAAGTGCTCGTCATACATGCACAATTACACACGCATGCATGTAGGCAGATGTATTCAAGCACACCATTTATTTTTCACAGCAAACAAAATATGTGCTAATCGGAATGAGGATTGCTTATGAGAGCTCATCATCGTGGGACTCATATGGGAGGTGTTGGGGGCCCCGTGTGTTAATATGACATATGCTACAGCTTGAGAGCGTAAACATGCATGAACGGCTCTCCCCCTTGTGTGTGTGCTCCCTTCCCTACACACGACATTAGTAGGTTCATCTATGTTAACGTGAGCCGCCACTGCCGCTGAATCTTGAAATAGCCATTGCGGCATAAACATCTTCAGGCAAATACTGGCACTCAGTGAGGCCCTTTGTATCCAGTCACTCAGAGCACTCATCCATACTCGGCTAATGAAGGCGTATGTGGTTGAAAAAGACAGTGGTGCCTGAAAGCAGAGAAATCGAGCTGCTCCTGACAGCCTGAGTCCGGTTACCTGAGCCCGGACTTTAAAACTTCAGCCTGGCAGATTACAGAATATCACTGCACCAGCTCAGGAGACGTCCCGGGCTAAATATAACTGGACGGACTGGGGGCAGTGGGGGCGAGAGTTGTTGCCATCGCATCGCCAGAGCAATACGGCTGCGGCTCTATATTGAGAACAAGCAATCTGTCATGTCTGTGTGTATCTCTTTATCCGCTGTTTGACATCTCAGCTCGCTTTTGCCCTCTATGGGCTGATCCCTGCTGCTGGGCCTGTCAGCCCTCCTGATGGTTTTATTGTTCCCGGCCCCTGGCTCTCACCACGATTACCGCCACCTTGTGGAGTGAAACGAAAGTGCGCCAGCCCCCTTTACCCCCACGTCATTTTCCCTCCCGCCGCCCCCTCCCTCCCTCACTCTCCCTCACTCTCCCTTTCTGTTTCTCTCTTTGAGTCCGACGGACAGAGGCCTTTCTCTCAGACGGCGTGCTGAATTCCCCACAGCGAACGCCCTCTCTCCCCCCTGAAATGAATCCAGTCTCCCACCTTTTACCGCTCTCTGTAAATAGCTAGAATATTATTACCACTTCATTTTCCCTTTGTGCTTTATTCATGCATTTCATGTGTTTGTCGGCGTGAATGGCTCTATTTGATGAGCACACAGAATAGGTGTCGCTGCGAATGGACACAAGTGATGTGCTGCTGCCTGGTAATCCGGATTAACGTACATTAAAAAGCGCCCATCTCCATTTCCCAAGAGGGAGGGAGGGGGGGGTTGGCTATTGGCAGCAATGAGGAGTGGGGTGGGTGGGTGTGTGTGTGGGGAGGGGGTTGAAAGGAGGTGGCATTTGTTCACAGCTGCAGCCCAGCGCCTTGGATAATCTCCCCCCCCCCCCCCCCGGATCAGCAGGCCTGCCGCCCGGCTGCTCGGCTGCCGCTGACAGCCTGATTGTCACCGACACATCAGTCATCACGCTGCCTCCCGAATAGAAACGCAATCCAAACTGTGCATCTTTGGTGATATTTGCAAACATGCGGTGATCTGTGCTGGTGAGGTCCTGCCCAGGTGCTCCCATTAGCACTCTGCAGCCGGAGCGTGTAAGCACGGCTCATTGAGCACTTCATCCCGCTGAGGGAACACGGCAGACGCAGCATCCTGTCCACTGTTGTGTTTTTAATTTGCCTTGATCCCTCGCATATCGGCATTGAGGTGTGTCAGGGAAACAAATGCAGCCCTTGTGTTTTATTTCTATTTATGAATACAGCACGTGTCCGTATACTTTACGGGCTCTTCCACTTGAGCGTGAGTGGGCATGAATGCAAGTTTTATTATTTATGCAGGTGTAAAGTACATGTTGCACACATGTCTAAGTGTGTGTGACAGACTGACAGGGTTGAGGAGAGTTCTCACCGGCTTCAGGTTTCCTCGGTGCCTGGTGGCTGTGTACGTCCCTTAACCCCGGTGCCTGAGGCCACGGCGTCTCCAGCCCTCTGACAGAATAACAATCTGCCCTCCAGCCCCTCCAGAGCCCCTCAGACTCCTCCCAGACCCCAAGTACACAGGCCTCTTACCGCTCGGTCCACACCTGATCTACCACTTCTCGCTTTTTTAAAATGCAATCTGTCATCTTCCCCTGTCTGTCTCTCTCCCAATCACGCTCCAGGCACCATCTGGGCTTTCAATAGGTCTCATTAATGCAAGTATTGTGCAGAATGGCTCCCTCTCAGGGTATCTGGTCATTAATGACACTTAGTGAAAAACACATCACATACCGCAGAACAATGAAAGTGCTGTTTTGGCCAGAGGGACTGAGTCATAGTCATAATATAAGTTCCATATTCCCCTAAGGTTGAATGGCAAGCAAACCGATATTATAACAGACAGAAGTGTATTGTGGCTGGGGGATTGTGTTCACTAGTTTTAATTCATCTGAAAGATTTTCTGTGAGGGAGGCAGAGAGTGTGTGTTTTGTGCATCATTATGAATCTGAGGGAAGTATTTCTGATGTGTGTGTGTGTGTGTGTGTGTGTGTGTGTGTGTGTGTGTGTGTGTGTGTGTGTGTGTTGCAGTGCCAACGCGGTCAGCAGTCGAGACGGCCTGGACACCGAGACGGGCACCGAGTCGCTGCTGAGCCACCGCAGGGAGCGCGAGAGGGAGCGCGCGCGGAGGAGAGCGCGAGAGACTGAGCGTGAGTATTATCAGCGTGGAGCAGACGGATCCTTAAAATGCAATTATCCTGTCGTCCCAACTTATTACATTTCGGTGCCTCTTACTCAAACTCAACTTTTTCTACTCTGCACATGTCACTCACCTGCACCTCCACAAAAAAAAAATTGAGCGGATATCCAAACTCTCGAGAGTAAGAAGAAGGAAGAGGTGAATCAGTTCGACTGTTCGTCAAAGATTCTGGAATCCACTTTCCTGCCCAATGATTGTCAAGCTGTGTCCTGGTGGCTCGGGTTTATGGCCTGAGGCTGTTCCACGTGGTCGTCACACTCCCAACTTGTCCAATGATGAAACCCTGTCAGAAGACACTGTTGAGATACAAATCCTGCCATCCACAATCTACCTGGACATGGAATTGTTGGGATTTCTGATTTCAAAAGCCCTAAGAACCGTTATCAGGTGCAAACACATCTTTCCTTTATTGTTTTGGTATTTTTACTGAAGCAATTTCTTTGGCGGGAGGAGGAGCGCTTTCTCCCTGATCCCTCAGAGGACGTGCTTGAACTGCTCTGTCGGCTTTACCGGCTCTATTTTTTTAATATGACAGCCTCAACAGGCAACATCCCATATCTGCTCTGTCCACAACAGAGAACAGTGTAGGCTGCAGACCACTTCTTTCTCTCCCTGTTCTTGCCAAATAGAGATTTTTGGCAATTTTTTGTTGGATTCATGGCAGGAAGTAATAAAGACGCAGCTTCTGATGCAGTCGGCTGTTGTTGTTTGTTTGCTCCCTGCAAAGCCAGTTGTCTCCCTCCGTCTCCGTCTCTGCCTCCCCTCATCCTCTCTTCACAGCAAGTGTATGCTCTTTGTACCCTGCGCTCCAGGCTCATTAAGCAAATACTCATTAATTTATGAGGTGCAAATGGTGTCACATAGTATCAGCATCAGGTTGTGGTTATAGGACTGTCTCGCAACCTGGGAACTTTATTCTATCGACTGATTTCATCGTGATCTCACTGTTGGGCAACTTGGGACAGTGTGTTTGTTTTTGACTCGGCTCAAAACTATGTGTTGTTGACGGTGACAGCGTCAGAGCCACAGCTGCCGACTGCCAGCTGCACATCTGTTGTTGTGCTGGTGATACGGGAATACATCGATTCTAATGAACGTTATGACTGTCCGCCGACCTGCTGCGCAGATAATGGAGAATAGAGAATTACTTTAGGTTCACTTCCTGTCTACCTCTCACACACACACACACAGGTTTGCACACCTATTCTTATTAGGACTTCCATTCATTGTGGACAGCCTAACCAAAACCTTAATCTTAACCTTAACCTTAACCCCGACTTAAACTTAAACACAATTCACTTCGTGCCTCTAACCCGAACCAGGAGCTAGGAAATGTATCTTTACCTCATTATAGCACAAGGACATTACATTGATTCACATAGATTTCCTGAAAACTTACTATAACTTAACCATAGTTACATAGTTACATAGTTACATAGTTACATAGTTACTACAATGTAATGATTTATGTTACGGATTTAAATTTGTGTCCCCATAAGGAAGACAAGTCCCCATAATGTGACAGTGTAGGTTAAACAGATTTAGGTCCCCACAACATGAGTAATACCTGGACCACAGACACACACACACACACACACACACACACACACACACACACACACACACACACACACACACAGACACACAAGTGCAGTGTCTCTTTCCTCACCTCACGTCTCCTCGCCCTTCCACGGGACCGAACAAAGTGGAATTTAATTCTGCTCAGTGGTTTCCGTCACAGTCACATGGCCTGAATGTAGAGACATATGAAGCCGTAGTCGGCGCCGGACCCCGCCTCTTCACCTCACTGCCTGCAGCATCAGCAGCAGCAGGAATTCCCCTGTCACCTTATACACATGCTTCAAGTGATCCTGTCTCTGTGTGAATGCTCGCTGCTTTTAACGGCGATCAGGTAAAGTGCTCTGCCCCCCCTGGTAAACACAAACCCTTGTTGTTTTTTCTGTCTGCGCCGAAGCGTTTGAGTGTGAATGGATGAATAATGTAGCAGTTGAGAATTTTAGGAGGGATGAACAGGTGTAAGACCCCCGAGGGCAGCATGACGGCGTTATGGGATATGATCCGTAAGACAAGACTCTGATGTGCGGTTATTGCACCGTAGCAGAGAACATCTAATACCTCAAAAAAAAAAGAGAACAACCGCATGAAGCATTATGCTGCTCGGTGCTGCTGGGATTTGGAGGTTGAAGTCAAAGCATACATGGCTAAGCCGGAGCACTTACGCTTGTGTTAAAGTATTATCACGAAGCACAAACACAGCTGGTGAACTTCAGCTGTCCTGCGTTTTAAAGTGTCTTAAAATCCCGTCTCTCGTGCTCCTGACGCCGCTCAAAAGTAGTTGAGCTTTTAACAACCCTGATGGTGTGTTTTCACCTGAGGCGGAGACGAGGGAGGACGGCCCATCATCTCAAATCCCACATTATCTCCCTCTGTGGAGGGGGAAACCATCAACTGATTGGTCAGGAGCAGATTAGCAGTCATTCTATAGCTGCGTGCGATGGGAGGGAGGGAGGGGAGGGATGGGGGGGGGGGGGTAGATGGGGTGAGGATACTTTCTCCCGACTCTCAGCTCAGTTTGTGCGTGCGTCGGATGAGAGCTCGCCGTTTCTCTGTGGTGAGAGGGATTTGTTGTGTTATGTCCGTTGATGGAATCTGACATTATTTGGTACTGGAGGTTTTATTAATTTATTCCAAGGTGTTTTTTTTTGTAAGTTACAACTATTATTACTTGTTGTGAGCGTTTATGTTTATGTTGTTCTGTTGTTATTGTTACCCACCAGTATCGAAATTATCACTTAAATTGTTCCTTTGGCTTTTATCTATTGAGTTCTTTATCTGTTCATTTATTCCATTTCAAACGTCACAACTTTGGAAAAGACTTTATATTCACTCGTCAATGATAATCTTTTATGTTGATCACCTGTTTGTGTCACCGCCTGTGTTGTAGATGAGCTGCGAGCAGCCGGCCGGTGGGCAGCGAGCGTGTGGTGCACAGGCTGGGTTCTAGAGAACGACTCGCACAGACGGAGCCGAGCACAAAGACACAGCTTTCAGCCTGTGAACCTGCACCCTTGTGGTTTTCCTTTGTTTTGCTTTCTCTGGTGTGGCAGTCATCTGAGCGCGGGAGGAAATATGTTTGAGTGAATCCTCTCAGTGGATGTCATGTCCCTCTGCTGATTGAGTGCGTATGTGCAGTGGCTCAGCTTTCATAAGAGCACCTCCCGGGCGGAGCCAGCGATGGGAACTGCCACATTGCTGGAATGTTTTGCTTGCTCTCGGCGAAAGCGCTGGCTGCCACGCCCTCTTGGCCTTATGAGATCTTTCCGCCCAATCCGCTGTTACCCTGAGACGTCCCCACCTCAGTGGCAATGTACGTATGGAGGTGGACAGGGTGGTCGTACCTGGGACTTTTCTTTCTGTAAGGAAGTGAATTAATGCAGAGCTGTGTACAGTAAGACACTCGACTGAAAATACATCCCAAATATCTGTATTTCTACCTTTTCAAAGAACTGAACCTGTGACATTCTTTCCACTCTCAGTCCGCTGTAAACTCTGATTTCTGATTTTCATTGATTGAAAAACCTCACATAGACGTCCTCCCCCTCGGTTTGATCTAACCCCTCGATGAACAACATGACCTCCCGTCTGACTCACCCCTCTCTCTCTCTCTCTCTCTCTCTCTCTCTCTCTCTCTCTCTCTCTCTCTCTCTCTCTCTCTCTCTCTCTCTCTCTCTCTCTCTCTCTCTCTCTCTCTCTCTCTCCCTCTCCAGTCCCTCGCATCAACGGTCACTCTAAATCAGAGCGCACTGCCAGAGACTCGGCCATGGGTTACGACAGCGCCTCAGTAATGAGCAGTGAGCTGGAGTCCAGCTCCTTTGTTGACAGTGAGGAGGATGAGGATGCGAGCAGGTAACACACCACCTCCTCGTCTACACCCAGACCCTTGTATCTGTAGATTTTGTTTGTTTCTGAATATCTGTTGTTATTTTCAGTTTATAAAAAAATAGAAACACCCAAATATATTATTTCTGCAGTAGATATGATTTCTTTGAGTGTTTTCCCTTGAAACTCAGTAATTTCAGTGTTGTACAGTAATTTGGGGGATGTTTACTTGACTTATCATTTATTTTGCATTAGTTTATTTTGGATTCATCACTAATTCATGATACTTCTTTAAATCACTATTTAGAGTCTACTTTTTGTAAAATGTAAATGCTCATTAATTCTGCATTGTGTATTCTGTAAAGTAATTCTTTATATCAGCAAATTCAGATACCGAACCAGGCCAGAATTCCGTGGGGGGTCTCATTCAGTTAAATATTAATTAGCAGCACAGTATATGAAAAAAAAAAATTGCAAATGGACTAATAACACGAATCAGCTCTATGTCAAATATCCAAATAAATATTTAATTGGATCATAGTAAATAGTCTCCTAACATATTGTCCTGCACACTTTGTATTTTGTCTACCTGTGGATATACATTTATGTTTATGTTTGCTTTTTTAAATGATTTATGTTTAACATTATCAGATCATTTTACTTATACCAGGTCATATTCTAATTAAATTATTCTTGTTTTACACACCTCGGCCATTTTGCTTTTTCCGTCTTATTTTAACATCCTATCTTTGTCTCCTTCTTTCTTTTTCCTTTCCTCTCTCCTTCTGCGTTTCAGGCTCAGTAGCTCCACAGAACAAAGTTCTTCTTCGCACCTGATGCGCAGACACAAGCGCCGCCGACGGAGGCACAAAGTGGCCAAAATAGACCGGGTGAGCACGTTGCATCCGCCGCAGCTGAAATTGAAATTGACGTTTTTGAGTTTGAACCAGATGAGAGAGCTGATTGTTATTGACTATTTGTTGCTCTACATATTCTCATGTCCTCCTCCTGCTTTTTCCAGTCCTCGTCCTTCAGCAGTATCACCGACTCTACGATGAGCCTCAACATCATCACCGTCACACTGAACATGGGTAGAACTGATATGTCCACCACTATAATGCTGATATCACAACTTTACACCAATAATTTCATATATATATATATATATATATATTACACATGGCTAGAATAATCCTGTGCTTTCTCCCTGACAGAGAAGTACAACTTTTTGGGTATCAGTATTGTTGGTCAGAGTAATGACCGGGGAGATGGCGGCATCTACATCGGCTCCATCATGAAGGGAGGAGCTGTGGCTGCTGACGGGAGAATAGAACCTGGAGACATGCTCCTCCAGGTACATGAGCCGATGATTCCAGTTTAACAAATTAACATTCAACAAGAATTTTGTGATATGTGATGTAGTTTTGTGGTAAATATCAGTGCTGGGTGTGATGACAACACGTCTGCTGCTGCTGATTCACAGTGTGAAAGCTGAACGTAGGTTTTGTGGCCCTTTTAAAATCCACTTCCTGCCATTTGCTTCTCTTTTGATCTCAGTGGCTCCACCTACTGTCGAACACACAACCGGCTGATCACACTTGCTGCCGCACCAGCATTCATAATATAGGTTTTTATTTTGACGTTGAAAGTATCTTAAGATTTGCAGGCATCTGAGCGCGGCAGAGATTAATGTGTGTGAGCTCATTGAGTTGTGTAGCAGAGGTTAAACACAACGATTTAGTCACGAAAAAAACACAATGTACAGTTAATGAGTGGAATCTGACACGTGGAGTTGATCATGTACGTTTGTCTCGTGTCTGGCAGGTGAATGACGTGAACTTTGAGAACATGAGCAATGACGACGCCGTCAGGATTCTCAGAGAGATCGTTTCCAAAACCGGGTAAGAACATTTCAAAACCTGTTCAGGTCACTTCCTGAGCGTTTGGGATCGTTTAGCTCTCAGCTGCAGATCAGATTCACAGAGCAACCCCACTGTACGTTGGGTGTAATCTTACACTGGATCAGAGAGGCTGCTGTTCTGGTATTCGAGGATTTAAAGAATTAAAAGGAAAGCCTGCTGAGAGAAGGTCATGACTCTAAAATATGAGCACATCCCTAAAAGTGTATCTATTGTTGCTAAAACAGATGTGACCTCGGCCAGAGGAGGTTTGTTTTCGTCTGTTTTGTTTGTTTTTTCAAAAACTAGTTAACCAATTTCCATGACATTTTATACAGGGGTGACCCAAGAAAGAACCCTTAAAATTTTAGTGTGGATCCAACATTTATTTTTCTCTTTCTCTAACATGGTGAGATAGAGGGGGTTTTCCAACACTTCCCTTGATTTCTCAGAGAATAATTCATGGAAAACCGGCACGTTAAGGGGCCTGATATTTATGTGTGTGTGTGCACATCCAAATAAACATCTAGTGAATCTAAATGTGGTTTCATAAGGGGCCTGTTGTGCCTTGGCGGATGAGTGAACTCTGCTGACTCGCATACTTCACTTTGTTTTTTAGATTTGCTGATTGCTGATTAGATTTTCCGCACCCTCTTCGTGACCTCTTATAAAACTTTGTGATCAGCTGTTTTCCTGCCTCGCTCTCTCGCTGGTTAAATGAGTTGAGAGCAAGCTTTCAAAGGGCACACACTAATACTCTATAGCATAAATAAGCAGATCATCTCGGGGAGTCAGTTTGCGTTGACTTGTTGTGAGTGCTGTCCTCAGGAAACTGACCTGATCTCTGTGCTCATGCATGAAATGGAGCTACTGATAAAAATCAGTTTCCAACGTGATAGTTGAAAACGCCCTTGTCTCGTGACGTTAAAGAAAAGGGAAACACAAATTCCATTTCATTCAAATGGATTTCCACATTTTATCTGGATCTGCTCCAAAATGTAACGAGTTCTTCTTTGGGTCACGCCGCACACGTCCACATAATTTCAAGGAAATAGGCTCAGTAGTGTACTGACAGTGCACATTTCTGTCTGTTGCATTATTTGGCTTTTAATAAACTTTGCCTTTTGGTTTTTAAATGGCTTAATAGGGTTCATATTCACAAGAGGAGGAAACGTGTTAGGCTGAGTCAGTAGCTTCCTTTAAATCAAAGCTTAAAACTTATTTTTTATCGTACTGCTTTCCCTGTTTTGACCTAAATCTAGTTGTTATTATAGTAATGAGTGGTCATGCTTGAATTACTGTCACGTTTAGTGTTTTTATTCTTTTACTTTTACTGTTTTTATTTGTGAAATACTATATTGTTCTCTGCATTATTTATACTAATTTACTATATTCTCTCTCCAGTCCTATTAGTCTTACCGTTGCCAAATGCTGGGACCCGTCTCCACGAAGCTACTTCACGATCCCTCGTGGTAAGACCTGTGCAGTCATGTGGAGATAGATCTTAATTCTTCTTAGCAAATACATGAACCAGATCAAATATATTTCATTACATTTGGAGCAGAGGAACTGATGCCATGTCATTTTGCAGCTGAACCAGTGAGACCCATTGACCCTGCAGCCTGGATTTCACACACGACTGCCCTGACGGGACCTTACCCGCACTACGGTAAAAACAACCAACCACACACATCCTTTCTGGAGTGATTATGATAACCTTGCAACATTTTGAATTTCGCAAAACTCCTCTCCCTGTGACAGAGTTTGACGACTTGCCTTTATCTGCAAGTAAAACGGACATGGCAACTATCGTCAAGGTGATGCAGTTGCCGGACTCCGGCCTAGAGATTCGAGACAGGATGTGGTTGAAGATCACAATCGCCAACGCTGTCATCGGTAAGTACAGCTTGATTGTGTGGAAACAACACAGAAAGAATGTGGAGCTTTTTTAATAATTTATTGTAAGTACGACTCATACAGGTCTGTGTGGTTTCCTTACTGCTCTGAACCCTGGGGCTGTCGTTTGACCATAGTGCCCAGTAACCCTTCAAAACGTACACCCATGGAAGAATAAAGAAACTCACAAGTTTATTGGTAATTGCTAAAGGAATACAAATGTGGGATTTAAGACAGAAATTCAGAAAATTATAAAATCTGTAATCACAAACTAGATTTGTATTATTCCTAAGCACAGAAGCATCAGCTTAAATCTCATTTCCAATCTTTCTTTTTAACTATACAAGTCTGAGTATTAAGTCTGAGAACTGAAAAGTCTCTTGCATAGTTTCAGCATTAACTCCACTAACTTTGTTCAAAGTTGTTGTTACATTGTGCAGCTCGTCTCACTGTAGCCGGTGCGGTCACTGTGGATATTGTGTATATCACCAGTATTTTCTAGCATCTGTTCTACACATCAGAGCAGGAGCCTACATGTCTGTGTGTGTGTGTGTGTGTGTGTGTGTGTGTGTGTGTGTGTGTGTGTGTGTGTGTGTGTGTGTGTGTGTGTGTGTGTGTGTGTCGTGTGTGTGTGTGTCAGGTGCTGACGTGGTAGACTGGCTTTACTCCAGAGTAGAGGGATTCAAGGACCGGCGGGATGCGAGGAAGTACGCGAGCAGCCTCCTGAAACACGGCTACCTGAGACACACCGTCAACAAGATCACTTTCTCCGAACAGTGCTACTACACCTTCGGGGACCTCTGCCAAAGTACGGCCACTTCTCTCAGTGTGTCAATAATGCATCTCGATCTAATGAGTATAAGGATTGCACTAAATCTTTCCCTCTCCAATAAGACATGGCGTCGCTCAACTTAAATGAGGGATCCAGCGGCGGAGGCTCCGAGCAGGACACCCTGGCTCCGCTCCCCCCCACCAGCAACCCCTGGCCCCTGGGCGGGCAGCCATTCCCCTACCCCCCTTTTCCCTCCGCGCCCCCCAGCTTCCCGCCAGGATACTCCGACCCGTGCCACAGTTTCCACAGTGGGAGCGCAGGGAGCCACAACAGCGAGGGTGAGCAATGAGGAGGAGGAGGAGTGGAGAGACGCGCCTATGTTGAGCTTTTCCATCAGCTTTTTAATTGATTAATGTGATAATTTGACTCAACATGCAACATGACATCGTTCCTCAGTATTCCTGACATATGACGTCAGTATTATGACACACGTCTGACTCCAATGCTAACGCTATCTGAATAGAAGCTGAGAAGTTCACACTAAACTGCATTTTTCTTCATGAAATATGTGTAATTTCTAAAACACGTCCTGTGTTGTCAAGGTCAATCATGAGCATCTTGAGTCATGCAGCGGACAGCTCTGCAGTACTGGGTGTGTACTCCAAAAACAAAATAAATCCAATCAGTCGCCAGCTTGAAATGATCAGCGCCAAATCCATCCGTCTCCAGTTTCAGTTTCTCGAGTGATCTTTTGTCTTCATCTTGAGCGTGATGGTGCTTTGTGTGGCTGCTGCATGGTTGTTGACACCTGCGTTGAGGGAGAGCGGAGAACCAGGATGGGGGGGGGTGGTTCATACGTTAGCGGGTGTCACTATATGTTTGAAACCGGGCGGTGCAGACAGATCATGGTGAGTTTCATGTGACCATCCATCAGTCTAATCTCCATTGTTTTCGAGTGATTCCTCCACTTCATCTTCACGTCTTACTTTCAGCTGGTTGTCTTTCTTTCTGTTGGTTTATCTGCCACCTTTGCAAGAACAAGAATAGTCATTAGATACATTTTTTTTTATGAATTCCAGTTGCAGTTTTATTTTTAGTTTGGCATCGGCTCATTGGTAACGATGCGGCTGCCTGCTTGTTTGAATGTGTGCATGTTTGCATTTTTGAGGGGATGTTTTAAAAAAAAAGTTGGATGACAAGAACAGGACCAATGACAGTGAGGGGGGGGGGGGGGGGGGGGGGGGGGGGTAATATAGGTGATGAGCCCATGGGCCAGATGCAGACGGGTCACATTAGGTAGTGTGGGCAGGGGCCGGGCTGGGAGGTGTGTGTAATTCTGTTGTTCCCTCTGTTTCTGCTGGGCAACGTTAGACTGAAGGAGGAGGTAGTCCCAGGACACTGGGGGAACTGGTAAGCCTGCTAACCCCCTCCCCTCCTCTGCTGCTCTCTTATTCTCTCTCTCTCTCTCTCTCTCTCTGTTTAGCCATTGATTATTTTTCCATCCCTCTTTTCTCCACCTATTTTACTGTAGTTCTATGGTATTTTTTTTTTATTTCCCTCCGCCCATCCCATGCGTCTACCTTCGTCCGTTTGTCTCCTGTGTGTGACTCTCCCGACAGTCCATTCTCCCTCTCTGCACCTCGGGGGGGGCATGCATTCATACTGTGCTGGGAGGTGCATGACGCAGGATGATCACTCCAAGGCTTGTGCTATCATTCCCACAGACAGGGGGCGATCATGCACCACTCTACCCAGTACTGTTGGGCTCAGTGCGGAAGTGGGAGATCGAGGAATGTTTGATTTTGCTATAACGTGGTACACCTCCATCAGTTTCCCACGAGCAGCACTGAGACATGACACAAACCTATATATTTAAAACAAAAGTGACAATGTGTAGTTGTGTTATTCTGCAGTGCGCACACAGTGCTGTGTAGCAGTGTCTTTCTGGTGCGGGTGTATCATGTTTTTATTTCTAATCTGTGAATGTTTGGGTGTTTTCTACGACAGAGGAAAGTCCGTGGGATTAGCTGCTGCAGGTGGATTTTGGGGGAAGAAACCTTTGAGATAATTCTGTTTGCCTTGACTGTTGACTCTTGATAGACTGCATAAGAAAATAATTAGTCACACCTTAAACAAAATGTGCACCAAATAACATTTATACATATATATATATATATATATTACAACAAAGACGCTGCCTGTTTGTGTCTGCAGCCGTTCATGAAGGCTTCAATAAGCTTTTACAATATATTTTGTTTAACGTGTGACCTTCTGCCTCCTGATTGATCAGTAAGAAAATCCAGCTGTTTCTGAAGCAGCTGCAGGTGATGTAGCTGTGTCTCAATTCAGGGGCTGCATCCTTCGGGGGACGCAGTCTACCCGACCCACGTGGACCATCCCCTGGTCTACAGAGGACTTCTGTGATTGCTCATTGCTAATGCCTAGCAACAGAGATGCAGTTGGACACACCAGAAAGTGTGGACCATTAGTTTTTAATTAGGTCGAGTTGAAGCGTGATACTCATGGACGTCTCGTTGCTTGCCAGCGAAATTACCTCGTATGAAAAAGAGTTTGTCCCAAAAGTGCAATGAATCCTGGGATAAGTGGGGCAAGGAAGGATCAACCTTTGTTTGTTGGGGATGAAAAACGCAGTTGTCAGCCACATTCGAAGGAGCCTTCGAAATTAAACAGCTTAGTCGCGCCGCTGAGACGAAATCGGTCTTCAAATGCAGCCTCCGAAGGATGCGGCGCCTGAATTGAGACCCAGCTTGTGTATTTGTAGTTGAGTGTGTTTGTATTTCAGAAGGACAAGCTAAAGTGTTCTGTTTCCACCTCTCAACAGGAAGCCGAAGCAGTGGATCCAACCCCAGTGCAGGCAAAGGTAGACGCTCCTCCCCACAGGAGAAGGCTCAGAGGTCAACATGCGGCGAGTCAGAGCCCGGCATCCGTGGAGGGAGGCGCGTAGACAGGTCCGCCAGCCAAATGAGCCATCACAGCCACGCCGTCTCCAGCCACAGTCACGCCCGATCAAGTCTCAGCCACAGTCAGTCCCACAGGAGCCACCATCACTCACAGAACAGCCACCCCTCCTTCACCTACAGCCACGCCCCGTTCACCAAGCCCGCGCCAGGCTCCTGTGCCCACAGCGAGCGAAGCCACGCCTCCTCCTACGGCCCCCCCGGCTTGCCTCCTCCTTATTGTCTGGCCCGTCTGGCCCCCAAGACGTCGGTCAGCAGCAGCACGCCCCCCGGAGCACCCCCCGGGAGAGAGTTAGCATCCGTTCCTCCTGAGCTCACCGCTAGTCGCCAGTCCTTCCAGCATGCTATGGGCAATCCCTGTGAGTTCTTTGTTGACATCATGTGACAGGACAGTGCCTTGAGAACTCATCGAGCACAAAACAATTCTCCACGAACCCGCCTGTCCCCTCCTCCCTTTCTTTTCTGTCTCTAAGTTCCAATGTAGACGCTGACTGGGCCTCCACCTTAACCCCCTGCTATCTGTCTTTCCCTCTGATGTCCACACAGAGGACTGCAGGCAGCACAGCAGGAGGGGAGTCCTCTCACACTTACAAACACTCTTTTGTATTGACGTGACGTGTACAGTTTGTGAAACGTGAATGGTATTCAATGTGGTGATTCTTTAAAGCTGCCGTGC
Organism: Reinhardtius hippoglossoides; assembly: GCA_006182925.3. NCBI lineage: Eukaryota > Metazoa > Chordata > Actinopteri > Pleuronectiformes > Pleuronectidae > Reinhardtius > Reinhardtius hippoglossoides. The sequence continues at coordinate 22,546,919 of CM031675.1, read as the reverse complement.
AGACACGCTCTCGGGAGTGTGCACGCTACGTAGGATCATTTCTGTTCTGCGAGACCTTTAAGATGTCCGGGGCCTGGATCTCAATCCCCAGGACCCAGACCGACACCTTCAACCCGCACTTAGGAACTTTTTAATTTTTTGGGGGCCTTGGACTCGGACTGGATCTCCTGACTCAAATCTGTGCATAGCTGAAACGTTTTTTACTCTTTTCACTAAACCTTTTTTCGGCCCCATTTCCTTTAAGGTGTGGCACTGCCACCGGTTTATTTAAGTTCTTACCTGCCAAGACTAACCTTGAGTTGACAAACGGTGGATTTCTTCAACAAGGGAGGCCCCGCAGCCAGTTTAACTTGGCTGCATCTTGCATGACTGTCTCAACTGCTTTAAAGAAAAGACGTTTTTATGAATACATTTTGTTTTTAAAGTATTACCATTGTTGTGGAGGGGGAGGCGTTACCTCTTGCCAAACGTTCTAAAGGAAGAATCCGTACACTGGATAAATTTTGTGATGTTATTTATGTGCCCATGTTGCGTTGATGGTGTCATACTTTGTCTACTTCGACTGACTGACAGACAATCAGACATCGCCCTTTGTGAACCAGTGGCCAGTTCCCACTGTCCTAGCTGTTCTCTGTCGAATGTATCGTTATTCCTGTCGGTGATGAAACCCTGACGCTCCGGACGGTTCGGTTCAAACACTTCTACGTGAGCGAGTCAACAAACGTACAGGATTGCAAACAGTGGACACCCACCGCAGCAGCGAGAGCAAACTCCACAGGGTTCGAGTGAGATAGAACCAGTTTGTGTTCAAGCATCATCGTCGTGACTCTTTCGAGTGTGAGCTTCGGAAAAAAAAAAAGTTACAAGCCAAAGCCTCACGTTGTGTATGATGGACATTTGGAAGCTGTTTATGATGTAAACTCCTCATGATTGTCATCAGACACTTCTCATTTGACTTTAAGGGGAGTCCTGGCCTCCAGACGCTCATATCCTTGTAAAACAATGGCAAACCCCTGTTGTATCTACCTAAAACATAGTAAATAAGAAGGAAAAAACACACACACACACACACACACACCGTTGCTCTTTCTATTGTTGTGAGGACACTCATTTGACATAATGCCTCCCCTGGGTCTGTACACTAACCATAACCATCACACACATATGCCTAACTCCTCCCCCTGCCGTTAACTTAATTCTAACCTAAACCGTAAAACCAAACTCGGCCCAAATGTCCCAAAATGTCCCCACGACGATGGTTTCGAGACAGTTTTTGTCCGCACAACCGTAGGAAGACATGTCCACACACACACACACACACACACACTAGCACTTTTCCATTTTTTTCTCTCCCTCCCTTTAGTATGAAACACTGTTTGCAATCAAAGCTTTCTCTTTAATTTTGTTTCTTTACAAAAAGAAGAATAAATTGTACATAGAAATTTATTATATATATGAATAAAAGTATATATGTTCAAAATTTTGACGCATTTTTAGTGATAATCACCTGGATATTAACTGAAATCTGAAAACATACACTTTTCTCTTTTTAGGTTGGGCCACTAGATGGAGACATCAAATCTCTCATTCATTTGTATGTTCTTGTTTTGAGTGTTTTTATAAAAGTATAAACTGTGTTTTGGAAATCACCTTGGTCAGTAAATTCCAAATTCAATTAGGCTTTAGTATATTAAATGTATGACACATCCAAGTAGGTGTTTATGAGCAGTCACTGAGTAGAAGGTCATGTTGTTGAACTTTCAGGCGACTCTAAAAATGTCAGATGCACTGTAAAACGTATGTATTATATCCCCAGAGCAACAAATGTGTCATCGACTCGCAGTGGCTTTCACACAGTTAACACCCCTGAGTGGAACTTCCGAGCACCTCCTGCTGCGTGTACTTTCCCCGTGGGCCGCCGTTACTCTCATCGGGCCTGACTGTATGTCAGTACCCACACAGACCCCGGTCTGCTTGACCCACCAACCACAGTCGCTCGCGTCAATCATCGTTCGAGTCCCTGAAAGTGACGCCCACTCCCCCCACACGAGAGGACGCATTGTTGGAGGTTAGTCAGGAAGGAAGTGACGTCAGAGCCTGACAAGGCACTTGAGACACACTTCTGCAGAGGCAGATTAAAAAGTGTAATGCCGAAGAAGCAGCCCCCAGAAGCCGGCGCCCTCAAGTCTCAGAAACCGAAGTCTGCCACTGTTGTAGTTTGACTCTCATTGAGAGCTGATGTCAACCTACATGCAAATACACACACACTCATTTACCAGCAGAATAATTATCATCTCCTTACCGAACATCTCAGAAGTATTTCCAGAGTCTTTATGTTAATCAAGCTATTGGGGTTTACGTTGCTTCAGAATCTTCAGAGGGAGGAAGAAGGGGAAGTGTGGGAAGTGTTTCTTGGTGGAGGCCGTGTGGGCAAATAAGGTGCTGACTTTTGATGTCACTGTCACTTGAGACGTGCGTATGCTCTTAGAGTAGGTCGATCCATGGTTCAGCATTTCTCTTGAACCGGCTGGACGTGAACCTATGACCATCAGTCACAGGAGATCACACCAGCTCACCGAGGTTACATAGAGCGAGGGCAGACATTCAGGGTGAGGAGTGGGAATGAAAAGTCTAAATCGTGGATACCGACCTTGTTAAGCTCTAGGAAGCATACAGCTGTGTTGTTATGTTCCTGATCTTAGTCCTGACTTGATGCCAGGGCATCAGTATCCTCAAAGTCATCGTGATATAAGGTCATCGTTACTCATCAACATAGCGGGGAACTCCAGTTCCTTTTTCATAATAAATAAGCCATAAATGTGTCACGGGGAATAGTTACACTTTGCGCCATTTCGCTGAAGCTACTTAAATGTTTAATAACCTTAATAACTAGAAAATTCCAAATGATTATCATGTTCACTTTTATTTTCCTTATGCCAGACTTCTCGTGTTTCCTTTAAACGGATTGAAAAGGTTTATCACAGACAATACAACAGGTGTCGGGCGGAAACTTTGTAACTTTTCGAAAGCTCATTACATGAGTGACTCGGGTGACTCATCAGGATACGTAGTATTTGTGACCGGAAGGGTGAACAATGACATTTTAATGTGCTTTGTGGTTTCTATTGTTGGTGGTTATGGTTCTGATATAACGATAGTAGAGTCCACAGATGCAGGAAAGTCCCTTGCCACACGTTTAAGCTTTGTTCACTAAGCCAAGTGATTCAAACTTAATTACATCAAATTAAACTGCGGTGAAATTTAAATATAAGTAAAAGTACCGTTACTTCATTTAACCTCTGGTAACCTCGGGTACAGAAAAACTGGATTCAGTTACATATGGCGTCTGTAAATCCACCATTGAAAAGTGGTGATTATCTTCTCTTAAAGGATGAACGTGAAGGAAATATTAGATAATATGATAAGTAAAAGTATAAAAATTAAAAAGCATTTTCTCTGGGTTGGTGGCACTTTTCCAAAAGTAGTTTAGTTCAGTGCTTAATCAACAATTAGCATTAGTGAAATATGTAATTATTGATAAAGTAGTATATATATATATATATATATATATATATATATATATATATAAAGTATATTTTAAATAGTAGTGGAACTGCAACAATACTTATTTTGATTTACACAATTGTGGAATATTATGTTTGCCAGACACACCTTTGTGTTCAACAGTGGTCTAGAAGGTTTAATCACTGTTACTACTCCTAAATCTGGACAAGTTGGAACAAGTGTAGCATAATCCATTTGTATAAGAATATACAAATAGATCTCTCAGTCAGCCTACCGCTAACTACCCCCCCCCCCCCCCCTCTCTCTTCTTTCTCTTTCTTTCGCTCGCTCCTCTCTCTCTCAGACCCGCCCCCTGGAGAATAAGTATGAATAGAACGCACAGGGTTCGTCATGTATCTGAATGAGCAGGCCACAGCACAGAGAGAATTTCTTTACGGGACATCACAGCCCAAAATATTTAGCTTGAGAATATTGTTAGGAAACTTGATGTATGTTTAGATTAAAAGTGCAGATTTAAAGGAACAGAAAAACTAGGAGCCATAAATAAATAAGAAGAAGAAGAAGAAGAAGATACCTGGGGAAGTTCTTGGATTGAACTACCTCACACTCTCCCTGAAGCGTGAGCAGCATCCTTGACTGAAGACATGACGGCTGACATCAGAATGGCTGCGATCCTGCGGGTGATGGGTTTCTCTCTGCTCATGCAGGGGTGTCTGAGCAGTGTTGGGAACACCAACACAGGCTGCATGAGATGGACCCCAAATGGAGAGAATTCTTGCTGTGATGCCTGTCGTCCAGGTAGGTCATCGAGGTCTCGAGTTTTAAGACCCCACTGATGTGGACCTAATGTGTTCATAGAGTTTTCTGAGATAGCTGCTGTTTTATTGTTGCGTTTAGAAGGTTTAAAAACAGGATAAGAACAACAAGAGAAAGTTCCTCTCTGTTCCCTTTCTTCAGAAAACCAGCTCTTATGAAATAATGTTCACAATATTGTCCTGTTTCATTATTGTATTTTATTTTCATTACTCCATGTGTCTTGCATCTTACAAGTCGCGTGTGAGTGTGTACTAAGAATATTCCAGTTCCTCTGTGGTGGTTTCCTGTCACCAATTTGAGTTTCTGTGGTTTTTCAGCTAATACCACAACAAAGAGAGAAGACAAGGATGATGCAACTGATTGATAATAATCAGGAGCAGAGCTTTTTACAGTTTCGTTTAAGTGACATTATGTTTTTTTTGGTTATTGAAGCTTTCCCGTGCCTGTATCTCATCATTCATTACCTCGTGTTACCGGACCTGTTAGATCATGGAAGGATCTAATCCAACTGAATACATAATGTGACGTGTGTGTGTTTGCAGGAAACCACCTGGTCAAACGCTGTGGTCCGACCCTAGGAGATCTCTGCACCCCTTGCGAGTCCGGCACATTCCAAGCGAACCCTGGACTAAAATACATGTGCAACACGTGTACACAATGTGCAGGTATGTAGGTGTCACAAACACATTTTGTTTACAACTTTACAATCTCAGAATCCAGTATAAAAACGATTTTTTTGTCCACGTCTCTGTGTGTTCAGGGGCTCAGGTCTACATGAAAGTGTGCACCCCCACAAGCGACGCAAAGTGCACCTGTAAACCAGGACTTATCTGTGGTGACGGCAGCTGTTCCTTCTGTATCAAGAAGTGTGACAAAGGTGAAGAACCCACAAAGGAACGTAAGTAAAAACTACAGTTATTATCATATATATATATATATATATCATCATATATTGAATCTGGGATGGACGTGTGAGGTGGATTGTTTGAATGTAGGTCTGGATGGATCCCGATTGTCTCGTTCAGTGTGTGATTCTCGTGTGATGTGAACGAGACGTGTGTCTTGGACACTGCCGGGACTAGAAGATATGTTTTTTATTATTACGTTTTCAGGTTGTCCATCTGTCCGTCTCATTCTGACTCATTGAGTCTCATTGACTTAAGGATGACCCGATTAGATTTCCGTGGTCAAGGTCACCGTGACCTCACAAACACACTTTCTTTGCCTTCGCCTTGAGGGAATATTTTCACATTTGGCACAAATATCAACTTGCACTCAAGGATTAACTGATTAGAATTTGGTGGATAAAGATAAAGGTCACATCTGGGAAAAACAATTATGCATACAGAAACTGCACTGGTTGGCGGAGGCATTCAACTGCAGAGCGATGTTCTCAGTTTGAACTTCTTCCTGCTCCTTTTCGAGGGTGGATTGCCTTATTATTTCTATATTTGAACGTGTTCAAAATAAATGAATAAATGAATAAATGAATGGCGGCTGTCTCTACAGGTTCCTGCAGACCGTGTCCGTCTGGAACCTTCAACGACCAGGGCCATCAGATGTGTAAACCCTGGACAACCAAGTGAGAAATGCTTTGCTCTTCTGCTGTTGATTTACTGACAAACTGAATTCACCAAATTCACCGGTATCTTTCTATGTTTTTCCACAAGGTGTCCAAATCCTGATCAATATATTGAGGCCCAGGGAACTATGACTTCTGACATCAAGTGTGTCACCGTGTCAGTGAGTCCATTGCACAATCCCAGCCACCCAGGTGAGGCCTGACTCTGTTCTCCTCATGCAATCATTTTGAATCTGTTTTTTTTTTAACTTGGAGATCAGCTGTAATGTCTTGCTGTTCTGTGTCAGGTACCACAGAGCAGACATGGCCGCTGGTCTTATCTGTGGTGATCAGTTTAACTCTGACCAGCTTCATCATCATCATCATCGTCATTGTGACGATGAAACATGTCCAGAAAAGAAAGAAGACACAAAAGATAGTCACAAACACAGTGATAATCCGAACCCCCACAGGTAAACACTATATTTAATGATCGACCACAACGAGATTATTGTGTTTGTGCTGCCTGAGTTATTGTGATTATACAGGATGTTTTTGTTTTCGTTTCTTTAGATCATCCACTGCCATTAAGAGCAGTCGAGTGCAGTTTTCACGAGGCCGAGCAGGAGGAAGGCGGCAGCTCAGAGTCGCTGGACACCAAGGAATCTTCAGACCAGCTCCTCCCGTGAGAAGAAGGGACCAGGCAAGAAGGACACACTCTGTGAATCCCCATCAAGACCAAGATGGGATCCTTCTCTTTGATACTGCAGCGTACCGAGGTGAACAACCCGGCTATCTTTAAAAACTTCAGTGTTACCTAATCAGAGATCAAGTCCAAAGATTTGCTTAATAAATAAACCGGGAAACAATTTTCGACAGGAAATATACGCATGGGAGGAAGGGGAATTCTGAGAAGTCCGTCTATTCATCATGTACACTGTGTTTTCCCCGTGTCAGTCAAGCTTGAAAGTTGCTGATATAGTCATGGGAAGTTTTTAATGTTTAAAATTCGACATCAGATAAAAGGTGTCACAAAACTTGTTGGAGCAAAGAACCTAAGCAACTTTTTTTCTTTCTTTTTAAACTACTTTCAAACAAAGTGGTTGGACTGTGTGAAATGATTCGGAGTTTAAATTGTATTAAGTTAAGTTGTATTACTGTGGTATTTAAGCGGGCAGAGTATGAACGTACAGTGCAGGTGGGAGTTCTGAGGCCGATGCCCACGCATTCCAAAACAGACGTGTGACTTCAGTGCTCAGCCTACAGTTACTGTACCTGCGGTTCACTGCTGATTTTCTACATGTGCATGTCCGTTACTTCGCAGCAGCAGCAGGACGACGCTGTTGATCAAGATTGTATGGGAGAGGTAGTTTGTTAGCTGCTGTCTGTTTTTGTTTATTTACTAAAATGGATGGGGGCTTTATTTTGTGATAAACTGTGAAAATGATAAGAATGGCAGTGAGCATTTCTCCGCCAAGGGGCCAAAGGAATTTTGATATTTATGTGGATCTACAACAGATTCCACACACTCATACATATCAGTCCCTTAAAAATGCCTTATTCTATCCAGATTTAAAAAACGCCAACTCTCAGTGTTAAAGACGGTGAAAAAGTATTCCTGCTCCCTCCTTCCGATTGGTCAATGCGTTCTTTCCGGACCTGTAAAGCCTCCTTCTGCCAAGTTTCATAGAAATCTGTCTTACAGTTTCTGTGCATTCCTTATCTGGAGGTAATAACCGTCACATTGAAGGAACAAGGAACTACAGAAAGTCCGTCTAAAGGGAGTTTCAGCTTTTGTGAATAACTCGCGTTAAGGTTAAAGTACCGGGGAGTCCACAGTGGGAAATGCAAATCAACACACAGCTCTTCATTCATGAGTCATTTGTTTAAAGCCCAGCTGTTCAGTGAACACGCTGGGACACGTCTCTAGTCCAACTTTGCACTCTGGATGTCCCGAGTGATGTCACGGGCTGCCCACAAAAGCTTGAGATTCCCTTTAAGTGCGTCATCCTCGTGATGACATACATTTAACAAACTTAATTAGTCACTCATTGAATCAGATTGAGTTTCAGTTGTCATGTTGAAACCTCCCACCCCACCCCACCAGCACCAAACCAGTCTGTAACTTTGATCCCAGTGGGCAAAGAGATGAAGACAAGTGGAATACTTTGTGAGCCATAGCATGTGTCTTGGATGGAAAGGTTGTGCAACACGCTGTCTGGGCTTGTGATGAACATCTGATCACAATGAGTCACAGGCCAAAGGCACGGCGCTCACAGGTGAACATCACCAGTCAGACAGCAAAAGAACGATGCACTTTATTTCACCCTTACCTGGAATTAATGTTACGCACTTCTTTGAATTTATCTTTCTGCCTCATCACGTGTTTTTTATATTACTTGTTTTTCTATTACATGCATTTTCATGATTATTTATTAACACTGGATTACACTGTGCTACATTATACGTTTATGACATTGTACTTTTTTTTTAAAACAGCCAATAGAAATATTTTTTTATTTGTTGTTATACAGTTGCATTCATAGTGGTCCACTACACAAAGTGGTACATTTCATTTGTAAAGAATAAAAAAAACTGGTGTTCTAAATGTGGGAATAAAATGAACATAATACAAACAAACCATCTACATTGTGTGTTATTTGTGTAAAAATCGAATCCTTCTCGTGTCCCGCAGGTCTGGACTGATCAAAAATCCTCCTAAGAAAATATACAAACCATGCTTTTGGATACTGTACCGATTAATCTAAGCCTAAAGTACCACATACAAGTTTTTTGGGGAGTTTTCAAATGCCTCTCTTTACCTCGGGGGATGGAGCTGGCTCAGATGTCATCACGTGACCCGGTGGAAGTGTAAAAATCCCCGTCACACGATAACAAGCGGTCGGATATCGGCCCTCTCTTGAAAATCTCCAAAATAGCTGATAACCTTTGAGCTTAGATTACTTTGCTGAATACATAATGGCCCAAAGATCCGAGCATCCGTTCTCACAAGTCGGGTTATATTTACATTTGGATATTACAATGCACCGTGACATAAAGTGATGACAGTTGTAATATGTGTTTCCGTGTTTAAATAATGATTAAATAAGTTCATTTGATTGTCGTAGTGCTTCTGCAGACGCGGCAGGAGTCTGGTCAAACTGCTCTGAAAGAAAGTTGGCAGTCGCTCACCCGAAACCCCCCCCACTCAGGTTATCAGACTAACTTCTTGTTTTCTAACTCTTGGCTTCTCCTCTACAGTCAGACAAGACTAAACTGATGGGGAGGAAGTTACCTCTCATTCGACCTTGGTTATTTCCACTTGGTGTCTTTCTTGTGAAAAATGAATCATGTACATTTAGCAGAAAACGCTGCTGCTCTTTAAACACATATAGACAAAGACGACCTTTTGGATGCTGACAACACATTTCGCAAATAAAAGGATACAAATATAAAAATGTTATACTGTTTAAATTAAACACTCAACACTGACGAATTCAAACAATACTTCAATAGCCTCGGTTTTCCCTTTGAGTCCAAAGTGTTGTCACTATTCACTCAATCTAGGGCTTTTCTTAAATGTCACTTCTTTGATCCACTGGTCTAAAGTGCTAATGGGAGTGGCCAGTAAACTCTTTAACCTCGAAGTAATAGGATCGTGAGAACTGATATTTAGTGCTACGAGATATATTTTCAATCCATCAATCCGACACTGTGCCGGACATCATGCTGCTTGCAGTTTTCCTTCTTCTCTTTTGGTTTCGAGTGCGTCGATTTTTCGGGTTGCCGCTTTGTGGGCGGGATGAACGCCGGCTCCACGAGGAAGTCGTTTAAGCCAGAATGCGGCACAGGAAGTGACTGACACGCCGGACCTGTCAGGAGGAAAAGGGATGTGAGTATCCAGCTGTTGATTGAACATTATCATGTCAAGTGACTCTGATCCTGTTAAGTACCAGTTTGTTCCACTTGGATGCGCTCTGTGTTTTGCCTCCGGGCCTGGAAGGTCGGGTCCAGCTCCTCTGCGATGTTTCTGATGTGCTGGGCTGGTCTGTGGACGCAGCAGTAACACGTTGGCACACAGTATCGGTTTTATATAAACCAGTGCAGTGACTGGGCTGATTGTTTGGTCCGGGGGTGCAGATTCGACACTGCTCTTCCCTGGGCCTTTAACAACACACATGCCAAATCTGATAAAATGAACGATTCTGGAGATATGTGTGCCACATGTAGACTGTGTATTTATGAAGGAACAATTACAGTAAAGTGGAGCTGGGACTGGGCGGCTGGTTCTCCGGGCAGCAGTCCTCCGTGGGGGAAGGAAGTCCCTCTGAGTCCAGTCTCTCTCGCTGGACCTGCGATAGAGCACACAGGAGTCTTGACTCATTTCATCGGCGTCTTTTGAAAATGAAAACACAACTTCTGACAGAGGTTACGGCAGCACAAGGGCACACACGTCAAATATCGTAAGTAAAGTGGATCTTTCAAAAGACGTGCATGACACTAGGATGTCAAACATGTACCTGTCTCTCTCTTGCGGTTCGTCTATCATGGTGACCGATCATCGCTCTGTGCTCACGCCACGACGCCGGCCCTTCGAGCTCGCGCGATCGACGCTTTGACTTGACTTCCTGCTTCTGCATAAAACGTGCGATTTCCTACAACACAGCAAAGCGTCATTCCACAGGTGCATGTTAAACACGAGATACATGGATGTAGAAGACGTGTCGGATCACAATCGCACCTCGTCCTGCGCCACTTGTGCTACTCTGAAGTCTCCCTGTGGGTACGGACCTCGTGGAGGCGGTTGGGAGTTCTGTGAGAAAACAAGACGATTAATGTCAGAAAAACAGATTGAAACATCTATACTTCCTCCTTCGCTCGTAAATCACAGTGAGTAATGACAAACCCTCGGATCACTTACCCTCCTCAACAGCTTGTCCTCCTCTTCCTGCAGCTTGCGGGCGAGTTCTTCATCTCGCAGGACCTGCTGCAATTCACCAAGGTTCAGGCTCGTCTCACTCGGGTCTGGTTGCAGTGATCACCTGAGGGCCAGGTTTCACAACGTCAGGAATAAAATATGCAAATCCCAAACCACAGAGCGATGACAAAGAGCGTAGAAATAACTTTAAAACAGATCAGTGGTGAATCATCCCAGTAAAGTGAAGCAGAGGCTTAAACACACAAAGACTGACATTTGAATCACACTGACGCAGCGTGTAAAGGCATGTTACTCAACTGGAAAGAGATTCCTTAGTATTTATCCACTCACTACATCAAGACTGATGATGAAGATGAAGGTGAAGATGAAAGCACACACTGAAGATTATCTCAGGGCTAGAGGAAAATCATAGATATGCACAAGGCAAACGTCCCACTTCAGGAAGAGACCCCAAATCACCACTAGAGACACATTTTGTCCAGATTAGACGACGATTGAGGGGAAACGAGAGGAACACAGAAAGGAAGCTTCCCTTCTGCAGATCCGAGTCGGCTGCAGTGTTACCTGCTGCCTCGTGCCTTGACCTATCCATGGTGGAGGCCCCGGTGCTGCTGAGGCTTAGGCTACGCTGTGGGGCTCGTCGGGGGGGCCACTCCGCCCTCCCTTCCACCTCCCGCACCTCCTCCGAGCTTAACCTTCGTTCTGTGGTCTTGTGCCAAGGCCGGCGTTCACTCGTTGTCCTCTTGACCCTGGAATCATTTGCATTCCTCCCCCTGGCGTCGTCATTAGTGTTTCTGTGCTCGCTCCACCTTCTACTGCCTCGACTTTCCCCGCTCGCAAGATTGGACTCTCTGCTGCTAATCTCATAAACCTCTCCACCCCGCTCCCCATTATCACAGTGCCCGTCTGGGTCTTCTCTGTGATCTCTCCCACTGTTCTCTCGGTGTGACGATAGCCTCCTCTTCCTGATATCTCCATGGAAACTGTGCCTGGTGGTGGCCGCTCTCTGGAAGACTCTCTGATGTGGCTGGGAGCTGCAGCAGGAGACCTCGCTCCCGTGAAGCACCTGGCTGTCTCGGCTTTGAGGCCCTATTTGCAGTGGCGCCCCGTTGGCACCGACCGTCACAGGCACACCCCTCTCCCTGAGGACCTGGCCAAGCATCTCCCAGACTTGTCCGCTGTCATCCGGCTGCCTGTTAGACTTTCTGGTGTCGTCCTGAAAGTGGACACGTTTGTCTGGGTTGTCCCTTTGGCTCCAGGTCCTCGCTAAGTCTCTGTTGCTGTGTCTACTCCTGTCAGGTAACCTGACGGATTCACTGCGGCTGCATCGCTTTTCTCTAACCTCGACCGACCCGGAGTCTTTATCCTGATCCTTGCTCCTGTGCCATCGCTCATAATCCTCTCTGTGGCTCCTTTCCTGCTGCCGATTCCCGTGCCTCTTCTTCTCTCTGTCATAACATTCATTGTCATAATAATCCTCATCCCCTTCCCCGCTCTCCTGGTTCCAGCCTCTGAACTCATCTGTGAAGCTGCTGCGCGAGTTAAGACTTCTGTAGTTTCTCTCTTGTGGATAACGTGAAGCGGCCCGGCGTTGAGGCGGGGCTGTGTTTAGTCTTTTATTGGGTCTCTGGGACCAATCAGAGAGCTGTGCAGAGAAAACTGTGTCCGAGTCCTCTGAGTCCTCACTCAACTCTTCCCTGATCGGCCTAATGGAATCTGTGCGTCCTTGATTTGACCCTGAAGTTGTGCTTTCCCGAGCTACTGGTCCCCTGGGGGAGGCAGCCCCAGTCCCAGTTAGGTCTGAATGGTTGTGAGAGGTAGAATACTGCCACCTCGTGGTGGGAGATGAGCACTGCTTCCCTCCTTGGCTGCTGAGTGTGTGCTGGTGTGAGGCCGGCGGAGCAGAGTCACCGGCGCTGTCTTTAGTAAAGCCAAAACATGCAAACACAAAAGCAGGGAGGGTGGGTGAGGATGTCGGGGGGGAGCCATTAGACAAGTGCAGTTAATGACGTGGTAACATTTAGCATTAAAAACAGTGTATAATATATATAAATGTTTAAAACACAACTGAGGCATTCCAATAAATGGATAGAATAACAGCTACATTGTCATGATTAATGGAAATTTTTACAGACAACATGTTATATGCATGCAACACATCGTGGAGATGACAATATCGTGCTATAGCTACTTAGGGGATGTTTTTGTTCATGCTGTATATATCTGTGAATATTATATCTGCAAATACAACAGTAGTAAAAAGTAGCAGTAGATTAAAGCTTTGTTAGGGGAAGGTGAGCCAGTAAAAACAAATAATCCACTCATACAACACATTTTGATTCAGATACAGAGACTCTGTCTCCGATACTGCTGAAAACACCAGGTCGGGCAAAGACGAGAACGTAATCTATGTATTGATCAAACTCCAGGTCTTTAAAGTACATTAGTTTCACCCAGATAAAACTGCATTTTTCTCTTTTTATTGAAATAACGTCTTCGCTGCTCCAAATCAGTAGTTGCGCTGCGCTGCCGCAGGTTTCAGACCAGCGAAGAGGAAGTGCTTTCCAGATGTGCAGCCAGAGCTGTAAAATGTCAGTTAGGCTGGAAAGTCCCACGAGCAAAACAAACACGTGCACCGTGTGCAGCACTTCAGTTTCGAACAATGTAAAATGATTAATTGTTGTGTTTTCTTACATTCATTTATTCGTGTGTCTTTGTTTTCAGCTAGGACGACCAAACTAGATCATAAATTCATTATCTGTATGCATTTGTTTTTCAAAGGGTTTAAACCTGAGCCAGACAGCAGCGATAGCAATCATCACTGCAAACAGCTGTTTAAATATGTAATACAAGTTTTATTAACTAAACTGGTATGAGCTTGGTAATCGGTATTGGCCAAAATGCAAATTCCAGGTATCAGGAAGGGAAAAATGGAATCGGAACATCTGTAATTTTTATATGAAACAAAATAAATAAATAAATAAATATATATATCTTAATATTGTTAATAAATGTATATCATGTTGGGTTGCCACATTAACACGAAGGCAATAAAACATGTGGACACTTGAATCGTACCTTCGCTGTGGCCCTCCTGCCCTCTGCTCCTCGCCCGGATCCTCTGCTCCTCCTCTTCCTGCATTCGCTTTGCTATTTCCTGTGGAGACATGGAAGAGCTGATTGCTTCCGTAGGGAGTAAATCACAACGAGTGACCACATAGGAAATCGTGTTGAACTGAGATCACAGCGAGATGGAGCTGTTCTGTCAAAGAGGCAAATAAACAGAGATATATGACCGATCATTCAAGAGCATGAGGAAAATGGCCAACTACATTTAAATTAGACTGTAGATTCACAGCCACACAATCCTGATATTCATCATGATATCATGTTGACGTTTTTACAAAAGTCTGTTCACAGTGAAGAGCTCAGCCATTAGTTAACCCTGAATTAGACACGTTTAGCAGTTTCCAACCAGCAGATGGCAGCACGACACACTGAGTGAAACCGAAAGCCACTGAACAGGAGCCAGTGACTCATTAAAGTGGAACAGGCTTTAGGAAACTTCTAAACATTTGATCCACCGTGGTTTCGCTTTTCTGTTCTCTTCATCCCACGTGGTGAAGAAGAGAGAGAGACGCTCTTAGAGACGACGGCTTTGATTCATTTCTTCTGCCTCTTCGATTTGATTGGAATAACAACACACGTTCCAGCCCTGACTCAGGACCAGCAACATGCCAACAGAGGCAGGTCACCAGGACTGTTTCTCCTGAGGTAACACCTTGTCACTGAGGAATGCCTGCTCCCACCAGAGCTGTGATATGCCCCCCCACCACGTCTCTGTGCCACTTTCCTAAGAAAGGCCAGGACTAATAATGTTCCCTACAAATCAGCAAATTCTCCCGGTGCATCACGTGAAATCTCTCTCCGAACACGGCGTTTGCAACATAAATCAACACTAAAAGCTAACGCAGCTCCTTTTGCTTCGCAATCAGGGCATGTACGTCGGCCACTTTGCCGGCATCAGCGGATAATTAGCAGCTTGCCATGGCAGGTTAGGCGCGGAGTGCCACGGGGATCTGGCATTTAAAACTGCACAGCCTCACGCCTTCTGTTCCGTAATTAAAGACACGATCTACAGGGAGGCAAATATTTAATCAACACCTCTGATCAGCCAGTCATTAAGAAGGTAAGTTAATGGGAGCGTTAATAGTTCATCATTTGCTCCTAACATCAACACTCGTAAAAAAAGGAAATGATGAGAACCACACAGGAAGCGGTATATTCACGAGCCGTGTGATGCATTAAGTGGCACGACTCTTAACGCAGCAGGTAAATGAGGCTTCATCTTCAAACTGAGTGTCGACGCCTCGTGTCGGTTTCAAACCCAAACCACTTTAATGGTGATGAATGAACCGCGCAGCCTCTCGGACCTCACGTCCTCCAAACAAGGAGCTTTTATGAGCCCGTCCATGGCAGCCTCCTCGACAGAGGAAACTGCAGGGTGAAGGAAAATATTATGCTGGAGCAGCCGTGTGACGCACTGGGCCAGCTGGGGAGTTACAGAGCTCAGCTCTTCAGTTCGACTGGTGGGCAGTCAGAGGGTGTTTTGCTTTTTTTTTTTTTGGTGAAGCAACTGAAGTGAGGGAAATGCACATGTGAGCTGTAAAAAATGTACAGGGACTTAAAAATAAAGTTTTGGAAGGGTTGGGCTTCTGTGTGAACAACAGGGGAGAAGAGATTGATGGGAACCATCTGGTTTCCCTGTTGTGAGGAACTGGTTTTGTACACATTAACAAAAAACTCAAAACAAACCGCAATATAGGATAAGTTCTATATGGAAAACATACTCGTCATTATATCACTTTGAGCTATATGCTATAATCATCATGCTAACATTCACACACTGATAACATGCTGCTGTTGAGCAGGTGTAAAGCGTTTCCTCTATGTTAGTTTAGTACGAGTTCATCAATTCATCTGCATTAGTTGGTCACTGTCGGGAGGGATTTCCTGTTTTCAGTGTCTTTCATGTTCAGATGCAAATGAGTGTTGATGGGTGTGATCTTTTTGTGGGCCGGTGATCCGTCACGGGGACAGAACCTGTTGTGGGTCATCAAGAGGCAGCGATATTAAAATAAGGCCGTTCCACAGCCAGTTAGAAAGTCCCTGTAGGAGCTTTAAATCAAACTCATTTATCAAGTCTCCTGATTAAACACTGCACTTAGAGTTTAACACCACGCGTCTCCTGCTGAAAGTGCATCGTTAGGGTTTTACACGTGTTGATTGTGCACATCCGGCTCCACGCGGGTGCGTTCCGTGTGAGGTCGCCCATGCGGCTGATGGTCCATGACGACAAACCGCCACAGAAACCACTTCAGCCATCACCCGGGTTTGGGAAGCTGACAGGCTGCGTCTCTGTTTAACAGCTGACTTTGCTCATAGAGTTACATCAGAGGCTCAGAGCAGCAACACGCCGTTCACCACGGACTCCGTTCTTCATCGGGGAGAGCGAAGTGAAGCATATGATCCCCCCCCCCCCACTTGCTGGTAACAGGCTGATGATTAAAATATGCACAATTATGTCCTGAGTGCATTTGTACCATCGTGTCATTAATCTACCTTCGCACGCTGCCATTTCAGCTTTGCGCACCGCGTAACAAACTTTCTACAGACGTCAGATAATCCATTACACACATTCCTGTTGCATGAATCAACACAGTAATGAGTCTAAAACTAGGTTTTGGGGATTAAACCAATTTTGTTGCCACAGAAATAGTAACTGGAAACTAAATACATCAATGCCACTTGCTTCTTCTGGTACTGGGAGGAACTGATCAACTAAAACCGTCAATGACGTGACAGTAAACTAACATGGGTGTGTATCAGATCCTTAAGAGTCACTTTGGTGTCAGCCCTGTTTGTATTTCCTGACAGCATTCTGCTAAACTTGGATTTGCTCACGCAGTGTCCTGCTCGGCTCCGGTTACTGACGGCAACGCGACACCCGCGGGGGAGGATTTGTTCCCCTTCCAGGAGCAAATCCCTCGAAATATTTCTCCTTACAAACTTTTGTCTGAGTCGTCTTATTACTTGGGACAAAAGAGTTAGAGCTGTACATTTAGAAATGATAAAATGAGCGACTGGTAGGAGAACGCGGATTTTTTACATCCCTGGAACATAGAACCAAAAACAGGATTGAAATAAAAGCTATTAACTTCTTTCTCTCTCTTTATTACCTCCGCTAAATGTCTGCGATTGTTTATTAGTTAGTTTGCAGGATTACACAGAAACTACTCAACCGACTTCCATGAAACTTTGTGAGATAGAGCATTTTTCAATATTAACCTCTCACAGAATAATCCTGGATCTTGTTGGACATGTTTAGGGGACTGATATTTATGAGTGTGTGCAATCTGGTGCAGATCCACATAAAAAAAATCCAGATCGAGTGAATTTAAATGTGCTTTCATGAGGGCGACTGTTTGGCCTTTGCGGAGTTTATTGATCGTATCATACGACGTCTTGCTTGATGGCTCACCATGAATTTCCCCTCGTAGTCTAAAAATATGCCTGGATAATGTTCTGTGTGTTAAATGTGGCTACGCTCGGAGCCAATAGCAGATAGTATGCAGGGGTATGGGGGGGGGGGGGGTGATAGCCGACCAGCCTCTTTTCTATCCATAAAAAGATTTGTATTGTTGTGCAACGGAAAAGATGATGCATTAAATGTTGGTTTTGAAGTATTCCGGTACAGACTGATCAGCAACTTGTAAGATGTGAGTCCAAAGAGGAGGATCCAGGATACTTCATCAAATATCTTCACGCATCATTGAAACCTCGTTTTTGTGAGTCTGCTTTCAGTTTGCCAAGTGTGAGCTAACAGGACCATGTGTGTACTGAGAGACACACAGAGCTTCATGCACACACTGATGGCAAAAATTAAAAAAGATTTATAGGACTTAGTGCAGATCCAGATGCAACACATATGTCTGACACGTGTGTTCACGGAAGGAAGGCTGTGAATCCGAGTTCCTCTGACAATGTAAATGTTGACACAATAAGTTGCATGTATGATTATCAGTCTCATCATGAGCCAGACTGGAGTTTTTCCGGAGTTTGCCTTTCACATAAGAAGCAGCAGCAGGAGATTCTTCAGTCAGACAACAGGGATATCTCGGAGCGCTCGGACGAGGGCTGGTGCAACGTGCAGGAGGACGGAACATGTAAATTCTGCTGCAGGGATCAAGTGATTCTGTTTACACCACCTCAGCACTGGGGTTGACCCTTTATCACCAAGAGGCTCTAGAACCTCGTTTTCTTGCCAAGTTCACATATTCGTCAGCGTTTTTTAAACTTATATTGCATCTTTCTTTTCTAGTTGTGTTTCTAGTTGTGTTCTCACATGGGCTCATTCGGACATTATCAGGAGTTATTACTAAGGGGTGACACGGCCCCTCTGGGTGATTTCTATAGTACCTGTGTATGTCTGAAAGCAGCTATGGTGTCTGGACTCACCTCATCATCCTGTTCCCTTCTGTGGGCCTCCTCAGCACAGCGCTGGAGCTCCTCCTGAATGACACGGGCGTACTCCAAGTCCTGCTCCTCTCTACGGGTCGGAAGGAAAAGCCTTGTTATTGTTCTTAATTACTGATTCAACTCCTAACACACGATTACACGAATGCTTATAGCAGAACTGAAGCCTTTACTCATTGCAATTAAGAACATCAAGACTCTGTAAACATGCTGTCAACTCTCTACAGGACACTAAAGCCCAGTAGATATGTATCATCAGTGGTGTATGAGTAGCAGCAGCTTCATGGTGTGACAGTGTGAGGAGTTACAGGAGGAGGGACCCACAGTTCTCTGGAGGCCTGTCTGAGGTCGGCGCTCTGCCGGGCTCGCTGATCGTCCTCCTCGCCCTGCAGCCTCTTGGCCACGCGGATGTCATTCTGCACGAGCTGGTTCTTCTGGATGTTGGTGGTGTAGTACTGCTCGACTAATGGGGGCAGAGACATGTGTGGCAATTAAGGAGCGATCAGGATTATAGGAATGAATAATTATTATATGATTTTTGAATCTATTGATTATTATGATATTATTAATGCTGTGTTGATTATTTAAAACATTGTCTGTGGAATGTCAGACCAGAGAACTTTTAAAGTATCCAAAAAGCAGAGAGGGATCCCTCACATGTGGCTAATTCTGAGGTTTCTATGTTTTATGGTTTCTATAGTTTTTCCTTGCTGTTGAGACTGTGAATATGGGCTGTACAAATAAAATTTGATTGATTGATATTGTAAATCTGATATTTGTAAAGATGCTGAGGTATAAATCTAACTCTTGCACTGGATAACTAAAGATGAAGCCCCACAGCACAGAAGGTGGAGACTCAGTGATACAGACGTTTCCTCCACAGAGACACATGGCAGCTCTACATTGTACTTACTCTCCTGCTCCTGCAGGTTGTGTGCCATCGCTCCATCCTCCAGAACGGCAAAACACTGGCACACTGAAACCACAGGACACAGAAGCAGCAGCTCAGTAACCAAGTCAGAAACGAGTGGAAGGAGGATACAAGCGTTTAATAAAGTGAGCAGAACAGAAAATGAACGGCTCTTTAAAGCTCCGTATAGAACCAGAGCTGCTTCTTTAGATGGTCTGAAAACAGAAACGCTTTGTAGAGCAGCACTGTCTGAAAGGAAACAGTAAGATGAGTCCTGTGTGTGTTGATGACTGTTTATACAACACACACAAAGACAGGGAGCTTTAAAACAAACCAGCTGCCGCTCTGGTATGAATCCACTATATACTGGCATCAAAATACTTCTCAAAGCTCATTACCTCTAACCAGCACAAACTGGTTTCTTATTCAAAACCACTGATTT
Source organism: Reinhardtius hippoglossoides (assembly GCA_006182925.3). NCBI lineage: Eukaryota > Metazoa > Chordata > Actinopteri > Pleuronectiformes > Pleuronectidae > Reinhardtius > Reinhardtius hippoglossoides. Next base: position 22,527,190 of record CM031675.1, on the reverse strand, counting down.
GTCAACCCAGGTCCTTCTGGTGCAGATTTACTCACAAACAGTTATTTATCCTCTGGGTGTGTTTCACGTTATTTGAAGACGGCTAATGTCCAAAACACAATATTCATCATTCTGACCACATCAACTATAAACTGATTTCCAAGCTTCCACTTTTTAATTTAAGTTCAGTCAGGTTTCCGACAGCAACTCAGTAAGAGTTGTCAATTATATCTTGATGAAGACGGATGCTGTTGCTGTTGTTGTTTTTGTCTTTAACAAAATGCACCAGCGTTCCAGAGCAACACACAAGTGGCCACAATACTAACCGTCTTCCCAAAGTTGCTGAATTCAGTAGCTGCAACAAGTCGACTCGATTCTAACAAAAACAATCATTTGATTTAAGTAAATATATACACGTCAGTATGTAAATACAAGCCTTGTTGAAAAGCTATTTGAAGGATGACGCAGGTATTTCACCCTGGTGCTCGCTCACTACCAAATGAACATGCAAAGTTTAGGAACCACCGCCTGCGAACATTTACACTGGGAAGTGCAGTTGGCACAAATGTATGCAGAGTAAATCCAGAGGCTTTGACAGAGATCTCTCCGTACAGCAGATCTGTCTGCTTCTCCATATCCAGACATTCTGTCTTCCCTCTCCCGTGATCCCACAGTCTGGCCAGCTGCTGCATATGGTCATAAAACAGATGGGTTTCATGTCATTAACCCTCTCTGAGCCTTGTCCTCGTTTGTCAGAAAGCTGACAAAGACATAAACACAAGGAAACGATTATGGAATTAACCCAAAGTAAGAATTCCCCAGAAGTGTGAAGTCAAACAAAGAGATTCCGGATAAAACTCCGGGGCAGAATGTGGTGAACACACAGTTTACGTTCGTCTCTACGGTGGTTGTAATAGCTGCAGCGTGTGTGGACTGTTTCTCTCATCACTAAACAAGCCGAGTGTTCACAGTCGGCTTTGAGGAGCCACTGCAGCCTCAGCCGACGTGTGTGTGTTTTACAGGATGTCAAACAAACTGAAAAGTTAGTGGAGAGAAAACAAACAAAGACGGACAGCAGCACCGCGGCCCAGCTGCTGTTCTCCACTTCCCCGGATTCCAGACACAACCTCTTCTCTCTCTCTCTCTCTCTCACACCATTCTCCACCAGGGAGCCCGGGGCGGCTGTCTTCCACAGTGTTGCTGTCAGACACCGAGAGAAGGAGAGGAGACGGCGTTTGAGACGAGGTTTAACTCGGTGCAGCGGGAAAAGCCTCCGTGTCTGAGCCCAATTAAAAACACCTGTCCGACTAAGCCCCGCTCTGAGCCGAGTCACATCTGTGGACACGAGCGCCGTGTTTACGTTCACGTGCTAAATGCTCGGGATACTCGGGTTTCCAGTTTTACGAGCTGACACACATAAACGACAAATGTTATTTATAATAGCCCGTTAAAGTTCTTACACTAGCTGGAGAAAACTCGGACGCGTTTCATACTGCTGGGACATCTTGAGCTACTTCAAATGCTTTAGACATGAATAAAGGTTAATCCTATATATTACTGGGAATCAATTACATCCAACACTACTGTTCTCCCCTAAATGTACCACAGATATAAATAGGAAGGATGAAAAGTAAAAACACGATCATGAGCTTAGTAAAGGTAGAATTAAAGCTGTTGCAATAGATCGTACAGATGTACCTAATAAACCTAACTTTTATTTGACATTAAGTTATTGAAACTGCATATAAACAATAGAGCCCGACAGATTCATCAGTTGGTCAATTTAAGCCTTTCTCAGTCATATTAGTATCTGTGTTTATGTTTGCTGACATGTGCCGATATGAGAACTTGTGCTTATTTTCTCAGTTCAAGTTCTATACATTTGGTTGTTTTTGAGATTTGTAATAAAGTTTAAGGTTAAACTGCAAAAATATCAAGTCTCAATTATATTTCTTTGGGTTTGGTAAAAGCCAATCCAAACACAGTAAATCCCAAATAGGACTTTGGAGGTGAAGCCGTAAAAAGCAGATATGATCCGCTGTCTGAACACCTGCTGTCACTGTGAAGGAGGAACCACAGCTACGATATTCATTCTCAGTTTGTTTTGTTCAGTTTTTACAACAAGCCCACAGACAAAGAATCCTTGAGATCAGGAGACGAGCAAAGACGCTGGAAGTTCACTTACTAGCGGGAGGAGCACTGGGAGGAGCACTGGGAGGAGTACTGGGAGGTGTCATGGACGGTGAGGAGGAGTGGGACGCCTCGAGGTTCATTATCAGAGGGAAAGCATCGACCTCGGAGTCGACAGAACAGTTGTGACTATATGAAAACACGCGAAACACGTTTGCTTCTGTGATAAGTCATAAAGGAACTGAGCGTTTCTTGATCCCTATCTCGTCTCTTTTTGACTTCACTGGTGAACCTGACACGAGCCACGAGAGCCGGCTCTAAACAAAGCAACGTTAACTTTACAGAATCGACTCTGAGTTGATGCAACCAGTCAAACTGGGGATGTCTCGTCTTTGTCCTGGTCTGTAAACACGTCCGAGAACAACGTGACATAACGTGTCTCTCAGACTCACTTCTCCAAATCCTCAATACCGCGAAAAAAAAAAAAGAGGTTCCTGCTGAGAATAGGTCAGCGGGTTTGTTTCGGTTTACTGGGTTCAACAGTCAAAGTTCACGGAAATCACCTCGAGGCCATTGAAAGGTTCCATTTACACCAGGAATGACCCCATAAGTCCCCACGCCGGAGTCAACCCAGACCAAGACAGACATGCTTTACAACTTACACCTGTCGTGGAGCTTAAGAGACTATCCGCTAAAAGGATCTCCAACCTGCCGGCATGCGTCCGGTCCGTCAGCGAGGAGGATTAAGTCAAATCGTTCTGTTTTAAGCCTAAAGGACGAATTCACGGCTCAAAACACGAAACCACTCTAAAGTCTGTTTGAGAGAAGTGAAAAATGGTCTCCTCTGTTTGAAGGAGAGAGAGAGAGAGTGTGTGTGTCTGTGTGTGTGTCTGTGTGTGTCTGTGGGTGTGTCTGCATTGTGGGTTAACTCGTTTTTCCAAACTCCTTTAAACTATAGTCACGTTACATTTCTTGGGGAGGGACAAGGAGTCTGTGCTATTCTGACTGCTGAACAGGTTTTAAAGAGGGTGTGAGTCCAGACTGGGTGTTGTTTCACAGTCGTACAGGTTTTAAAGAGGGTGTGAGTCCAGACTGGGTGTTGTTTCACAGTCGAACAGGAACTCGGACTTTAAGCTGCTTAATAAAGGGCCCCGAAAAAGATCCCGTGTCTCTTTCCTAAGAGGATAGTGAATCAAAGATCCGGGCATTTGAACACGCTAAAGTTCACTGGGGGGGGGGGGGGGGTAAGACTTTCTATGAAAGAGTGAAAAGCAACAAGTAGATCAAATCTCTGAACATTAGCAGCCACCCACTCCCAGTATGTAAAGCACAGTGTTCTCCAGCAGAGCGTGCGGACCGGCTCTGGAAAGACGGGGATATTACAAAGCAGGAAACCGTGACCTGAGTGACCTCGGAGACTAAACTGCAAAAACAAAGTGGATTTAAATGCCTCTGCTCCCTCGTTGTTGTTGTTTAAAATCTAAATGTGACTATTATTCTTCTTTCAGGTGATGCAACTTGGAAAAAAACTCCCACCAACATCACACAACTGACTTCCAATCAGCTAAAAAATTTAATTACGCAGCGTGAGGGAGCAGCCGATCAGACGGCGACAGAGATGTCTCTTCTTCTTCACATCCACTCGGAGAGCAGCGGTGGCAAGTGCCTCCCGAACAAAGAAACTGGCGAAAGGAGAAAACGACAAGGGGTCTATTTTCAGCCAAAACTCCCCACCGACCGCCCACGCGCTCTTTCTCCCTCTCTCCTCCTCCTCTCTGCTTTTTTGTTTTGCACAATATTTCAACCGTAAAGTTTCTGTCCATCCTCTGTGCCGCACTGGAAACTAGGTGGACTGGGCCGGGCCGCTCGTGAACTGGACTGTGTTGCCAAGGAGAACAAAGCGAGGTGAGGGGCAATGGGACTCTGTGTCAGTTGGTGAGAGTGAGATTGGGAACGAGGGAAAGGGAGGGGAGGGAGGGGAGGTGGGGGATCGGGGGAATTCCTCTGGGAGCTGCATTCCCTCGGAACATCAGGCTATATCAGGAGCAACCAGAGGAGGGACCAAACAGGAACTGATAAGAGGGGGCAGTGAAAACAAAGAAAGTCGACTTGGCCCGGGGGGGGGGGGGGGGGGGGGGGACGCTGGGATGAGGAGGAAAGTGAAGGAGGAGGAGGAGGAGAACTGCAGCTCTGAGGGAAATGGAATCATAAACACAGACAACTGCCCATTACGGAAACAACCCCAGCCCCCCCGACGAGAGGCACGACGAACACACACTTTGACAAATGTGACACATGAAAGTACAGCGAGTGAAAACATGACCCGACGTCTGATTTACAGACAGCGATTCTCTCAATGAGGCGGTTTCCCAGCTGGTGTCACCGTCTTTGTGTGTGCACAGCGTCCTGCTCAATAAAGCATGGAAATGCAAAGCTGCACACTGCGGCCCTTTGTGTGTGGAAACAAGAGCGGAGCGCTGAATTATCTCCCCTGATAAAAGACACGGAGACCTATTTCCATCCTGTTCATTAGCGGCTACATGCTGAAGCCTGAGTCCGCAGCCGACACATTCCTACCTGCGCGTGTTTTCATGGACATACGAGCAAATCAAACTGATTTAAAGCTGTAGTTTAACAACAATAAGACGATGCTGTAGCTGCATGTGTGGATGTTTTTACCACCTGCAGGGTTTTGCAGCTGGTTTTTTGCTCCTCCCGCTAAAAAAAACCGATCTCTAGCAAGTATTTACATTGCAAGTCAGAATGTTTCTAACTTGACTTGACGTTGCGCTGCAAGTTTCCATCTGGAGTTGTTGCACTTTGTTCTCCCAGGGATCATAAACATCCGTCTCCTTCCGTGCTCTTATCTGCACCTTGTACACCGGACCTGTCTGCGATGAGAAACATCACCGTGCAGCTGGATGAGCTGCAGCCCGACCGATACGGATTTATTTGGGGCCGATGCCAGTATTAGGAGTCAAAAATAAATACTTTACTCATAAATATACTTTCATCGTTTAAATGGCAACAGTTACAGTTTAATCACACTTTTCATATCGGCTGATCTGAGCGCTGCTATCGGCCGATTTCATGGCAAAGTGATTCTATCAGTCGAGCCTGAGACAGAAGCTGAGTCGCTGCATTTAGTCAAAACACGAGCTGTAACAAGCCGCTTCTTATCAGAGCGGAACACTGAAGAATAGAAGTCAAGCACAAACACACAAGGTCAAGAGTACAACGGCCATCTGGTGCCAATGTCAGTTGTTCATGACACAAAAGAAGAGCTGGGAAGTTGTCATATTGGCTCTGGAGTGTGCGACTGACATCTCTGTCTTTAGTATCGTCTGTGCTGAAACACTGACTCCCCACTGGCTCCATGTCTGTGGTTCAGTGGACTGAACATGACCTCTGACCTTCCCGTGCAGGGACTAAACAAAACGCCACAACATTTTTGTTCCCCCAGAACAGAGCGTGAGCGGTGGCACACACATTTCACACAACCTGTGGGATGCATGGTTAAACTCTCCAGATTCAGGAGCTGGGCCCACGCTCTTACCTTCTTGGACACGTGGGAGGTTGGACTGGTCGATCTCCAGCTCTGCCATCGCTGTTCCCAGTGCTGTCCCAGTGCTGTCCCAGTGCTGTCACTGTCTCATGGTGAAGCTGAGACACAAGAGCCTGAGAAGAGAGAGGAAGTTAGGGAAGTTAACATGAAGCAAAATGAAGAAGGAGCAAAACCACCGAGCAACACAAAGAGACATGAAGTGAGAAGAGCAGGGAGACAAAACAATAACAACTTGTGGGTTTTACTGTCACTAATCTTAATGATTCGCTCATGTGAGAAACCTACGGAATCCCACAAGTTAATGTGTCTCGGATCCTAATGAAAGGAGATAAGATCTGAGGAAGTTTGAACTTTTATGTAACTTTGATTAGTCATATCTCCTTGAACATGGCTCACAGAGAAGTGGTTCTCATATCGTGTTTAACATAAGGTTGAACTGCAGAAAAAAACCTACATTTTAAGTGAGCTCATAACTCTCTCCACCGCTCCTCTCAGCCCAGACGCCCCCCCACACCGAGTCTGCTCTGCCAGAGGTCGCTAAGTGTTTGTTGGGTTCCTCTGGAATTTAGTAAAGTCTCCACCTCATTACGCAAAGTGCACAGAGAGAATGTTGTGATTTGGCACAACACAAATAAAACTGCAGAAAGTTTGGTCTGTGGTTTTAGAGTCATTACTGAGATATCGATCATATTTTATACGAATAAAGTTATTATTATGAATATTTCATAACATTATTATCAATCTCTTATAAATGTTGTCTTTATAACATCTTGGGACACATCATGCAGCTCTATTACTGATCATGAGTTATTTAAATAGTTATTGAAACAAATAAATAACACCTTTGGGTACAAACAATATAAAAGTTGTTCATATGCTAAACAAACATATTAGAGAAATAAAACATAAAGGTTCGATTCCCTCATGAAAGTGATAGAAAGTCTCTACTTGCAGAACCAGTGACAGCACAACAACAAGCTGCATTAACACATAAACTATAAATACATTAAAACACTTAGAACCTACCTGTTCCAGCTGCCCACGCACTGCACTGTGGTGTTATATGCACCCACGCACACACACACACACACCACACAGACACACAACAGACTATTCAACAGGCGTCCGTCTGTGTTGTCTTCCTCAGTCTCACTTTCCCTCTTCCTCCTCTTCCTCCTCTCCTCCTCTTCTTCCTCTTTCTCTCGAGTCGGATCCTCCTGTAACAAACGACTCTTCCTCTCGTCTGAACTTTGGGTTCGAGTCGCTGCTGAGAAACACAAAGATCTGCAGGCGGACGGAAGCCGGGACGGACAAAGTTCATCCGCCTGTCGCTGCCTCCTCACGGCTCCTGTTCCGCAGCTGCTGCCTTCAGGGTCCCCCGGGAATCTCACAACCGTCCCGCTGGACTTTCATCGTAGAAACACACCCTGAATACAGTTTATACAGTTTATACAGTTTGTACAGTTTCCATTTGCTCCCTTGGAAAGGACATAGTAATATATATAACAATAATATAATAATATTAAACTTTATGTTTTTAAATTGTTTAAGTTTTTGTTCTTTAATATATCATGTTTAATTTTGAGTTTGTATAATTATACTCCTCTTATCATCAATTGGTTATTTCTTTATATCGGATGATTAAAGTTGATATATTTGACTGTATGTTTGGGAACAAATAAAGTATTTAAAAAGATTGCAATATGTGTTAAGTAATTTTTCTTAAACCATCATTGAATGAATCACAGGGTCCAAGATCCTCAGGTAAAAAAGATGATATCCATCCACAGGCTGTAAACAAAAAGCACACTTGTGATTTAAACTCTGATAATGTAAGCGACAGGTTTAATCCACTACGTGTGTTCATTGAGTTGGGAATTTGTCCAACAGTTACTGAACGCAGCATTTTACCAGTCAGAAGTTCCAGTTGCTCAGATGATGATGAATTTTTCAAACTTATAATCTGTATAACATTCATAAGAACTGAATAAATCAAGAGGGGAGAGATTATTAAAACCGCTTCAATATGTGAACTGATGAAACTCATGAAAAGTGACTTTCTCTCAGAAAGGTCAGTGGTGATGTCAGTGACTGTCTGTTGTTGTTGAGCTGCAGATGTTGATGGTTTGTTCTGAAGACCAGAACAAGATGAAGGAGGAACAATGACAATTTGTTACTGGATCATTTTTGCACTTGTTACTTTGGTTGTAAACGTAATGTTGCCCCCTGCTGGCTGGAAACGACGAGGGACTGATTACAGTTGTTGGGTTTAATGAGTAACTTTGGGTTTTATGGCTGTGACGAGCTTTAGAGAATCTATAAGTCTGATGTTTTAAGTGATAAACTCTGAAATCAGAGCAAATAAGTTAGTTAGTAGAATCATGACTGGTGTGTATTGCATATCAGGCTGATCCACATAGCAACTGTTGATTTCATAAATGGAAAAGTCACATTGCTATTGCACATAGTATGTAAGATGGAAATTATTGTCCCATTATAATATAGTTGTATATTGTGATGAGGATAGAAAATCTCTGTGAGTCAGTGCGGCTTCGACATTTGTAGAAAGTCAAATATCATCCGAACTTTTGACTTTTGTGCAAAGTTCCCTTTTGTCTGTCCCTGTGTTTTCTTGCTGAAGGGACAGAAGCAGCAAAATGAATTTTTACTTAAGTGTTATCGCTTTGGATGATTTAATTAAACTGCTTAAACTTAATTGATTAAACGTGTTTAATTAATGTTTTGAAAGTTTGCACTTACTTAAGTACATTTAACAGATAAAATGATCTATTCTAGTTTCTAGACGGCTGCAGTTCTGTTTTCATGTGGAGGTTTTCTCTTGTGAAACACAAACAGAACACAAAGTATTCTATGTTTTAAACCTCCCACCAGCTGAGATCCAGTCAGACCAGCAACACTTCGGTCTGAGACAATGGAATCTAAACAGGACAGTTTCTCACATTAATGTTGTTATTTAAGTTTATTTTACTGCCTGTTCACATTTAACATTTAACACTTTAGAAGCAGAACTTCATTATAATCAACGTCTTTCCAGTGATATATTGCTCCAAAACATCAGGTGAAGATTTACTTCAAGGAAATGTAGTAGTTTGTATTTATTACCTTAAGGAAAGGATTTAAAAATATGTTAAAATGTTTTTAGGAATGATGAATGGGCCCCCCTGTCCTCGTGTTGCCCCCCCCCGTCCTCGTGGACCTTCTTGGTGATGAGTCCTTGAAATCGAGGTGGCAGACGACTGCACAGAGGCCATTTTTATCTATTTTATCAGACTGTGCAGACTTAAACATTTAAATAACCCAAAACAGAAACACAACTAAAGTTCTAACGTCAAACTTTCTGCATGACAACCCAAAGAGATCAACAGAAGACGCAACAAGACCTTTAACTCGTCTCCTTGTACCTCAGGCCTCAGAGGAATCAATCATCTCTCCCGGGGCAGCGTGAGGCTTAAACACGGAAGAGACAACATTTATTTTAGAGGCTGAATAACCTGGGATCTGCAGCGGGGTCCTTGCCTATTAATAAAGACCATGAATCTTAATGGCTTTTCATGATATACGGCATCAGCTAATGGAGAGTCTGGCCTTCTGACCGGAAAATTAAATGTCACCGTCGTTACATCGGAGATCATTAACATACAAGCCCCGAAACCCTGACGTCACACGTGTCATAAATATACAAATTACATACAGAGGAGCAAAGTGGGGCTTTGTGAGTCTCCGTCTCCACCTGTCACCCTTTCTCCCGGCAGACAGGAGAGTTTTACTGCACGACAACAAGGAAGTGAAAGCACAAATATAACATCTCCCCAGAACAAGGCCTCTGAATAATGTGCATGAATCAACCTGACTCAGTGACCCGTTGGAAAATCCTCCGCCGCCTCAAAATGTCAGACGCCTTACGGACCACGAGGCCTTGAACGGTTTAGCATTTCCGCGGCACCTCAGCGCGAGTAATTACGTGGTTTTATGAGTTCTCCCTGCTCTGTATGCAGCTCCCATCCAGGAGATCTTTCTTTGAGTCGAGTCGATTCAAATGGCCCCAGAGTTTAATGAACTGGTGGCGTGAAAAAAACATTAGTCATTTGGCGGCGGTTTCTCCACCTGCTCCCCCGAGGGACGCCGCGGAGAGTGACACCAGAAACACCGGCGTTTACAAAGTCAGTGAAAAGAGTCAATCAAGCTGAGGAGCTGGTAAAACATGGCCGTGCCCTTGAAGCATGGGCCACGGCACTTGTGTTTTTATTGATCCTATAATTCACCTGTGACTGCCGGCTGATTTATGACTGGTAGATAGACAGGATGAGACTGTGGATGCTGCTGATGGCTGTGGTGGGAAGAGGAGGGGGGGGGGGGGGGATGAGGCTACAGCTCAAAGTATATAACCCGGTTGGAACGAGCAGAGCATGCACAGCAAGTCTTTTTTTCCTGCCTGACGACCTCCAGAAGAGTCAGAGCGACTTCCAACCGCAGTGTAACCATGAAGTGTAACCATCTCCTGTCCTGGGCCTTCCTGCTCGCCGCCTCCGGCCCGACGCTGGGCCACCCCATCACAGAATCGGCTGAGATGCCCTATCCAGGACCTGGTAAGAGGAACACCTCCGTTACACCTGTTGTTTACTAATTTGATACTTGACTTTTTAGTCATGAAACTTGGACAATTCATGTATCCTGAGTCTCAGCTCACGCACTTGGACCATCAGTGCTGGATTTCTCTGCCTCAAAATTACAAATTTCAGTTCCCTGCTCAAATAATCAAACAGTTATTAGTTATTCTTGTAGAATCTATCATGACAGAAGTGCTCAAGCATTGGATGCATACCTTGTGTCTCCTGTTCCGTCGTCCTCAGCATCATTAGAGGACCGAGGAGTCGCCTCCCTGGATGATCTCTCTCTCTCCGAGCAGAGCTACCCCCCTCAGGACGGAGCTGGTCTCAGATACGCCACCATCATATCTGGGGAGATCAACAGAGACGGTAAGAAAACACATGAAATATCAGTGTTCACACATGCAAACACTTAATCCAGGAATAATCTGCATCCACTCCAGCATCAGAAGTGGGTAGTTTACACTCTTTAAGTCTTTACCAGTTTTCCTACCTCTGCTCCTAATGCCGCTCGTGCACATCCAGCCCATAATGTTGTGCTTCACCTTCTCTCAGGTGTGAGAACAACAGGCCTGTTTCCCAGAGGGATGAAAAGAGAGGTGGGTTTTCTACAAACGTCCCCAATGTCAAGATACAAGACAAATAAGTTGCGGGTAAAATGTTTATCTCGTCTCTTTCAGGTTCTACTGGAGAAGCAAAGTCTCCTGAATCCCTTCAGCCACGTGTTCGGGATCCGGAAGCAGTTCAGGAAGAGAGCGGGGAACGAGTGCTTCTGGAAATACTGTGTGTAAAACTGATTCACTTAACTTAACGCTACACACGAGAAACAGGGCTCATTCAAACACGTGCAGACAAAATCCACATCATGCTTGTCTGTGCACATTTGCCTGGGACATGTATTCACACACACACACATAAGTAGGAATGATTGGGACATGTTGCTTGAGGAGTTCAGGATGATTTATTCATTTGACTTTAATGTTTGTTTGAAATTACATTTGTGTATAAAGTCTCTGAGTGATGTGAGAGGTTAACGCCGAATAGAAATAAAAAGCTATATTGTACAAATCTGCTTTTTTTGGGTCTTTTTCTTGAAATGCACTTTCAAAGTAAAAGGAGGAAACAAAAAGACGTTCCAAGCTTGGTTCTCCAGTTTTCTTCATTTTTTTTATTATTTTACAGCAGAAAGAATATAAAGCATTCAGAAAACATCTTCCATATTTTAAGGGCAATTCAAAAACGTTTTGCATGGCTTCAGCAGCTGAAATCTTTTTTTTTGTTCCTTTTTTTTTTTTTTTTTTTTACATATCCATCGAGTCAGTGACGCTTGTACATGCACAATTACAAAAATAAAACTTACAAACAGGAGAAGGGAAGAAAAGGGAGGTAAACGCAAAGACACATTGAGGGAGAACCGAGAGGAGATGAAAGTTTTTAAGGGGGGGTGGGGGGGTGGTGGAGAAAAATTGGGTCACATAACAGGGAAAGACAGAGAGAAAGACAGCTATAGAGGAGAGGAAAATAGATCTAACACTAGTTCACATGCAAAGTGTCGAGGACCCGGAACTTTCTATCAAAGCAGGGTCTTGTTTTTTTTCTTCTTGGTTTTGGAATTGATGAAAAACGTGCAGTTCAGTAAAGGGTGCCATATAATTGCTGTCCATAAACTACTGAATGCTTGTCTTGCAATACTGGCATTTGCATAAGAGTAAGTCGACTACATGTGTCCAATCATCTGAAACTTCACTCGGCCTATAGGTCTCCACAAAATAGTTCTTTATTGCTCTGTGTCCCCACGAGGGGGACGTGTCGTAAAACGGTTTCTGTTTGTGTTGTCCTGATGTGCCTGCCTTTCACCGGTGTGGGTGCGTTGGGGAGGGAGGGGGGAGAAGAGGAGGAAAGGCAGATTCTCAGTTTCACAGAACACCTTGAAGTCGGCGATATACTAATGCAGAGAGCCAGCTATCAGCGAACCTGTCATCCCATTCATAAATGGCAGTAAAACAAGATTTGCAGGTGAACTTTTTTTTTTGTATAATTTCGCTCTTAATCTCAAACACCCTCTACACTTTGTCACGCAGATGAATTACAGGCCTAAAGAACGGGCCGGAGTTATACGAGGATTCGACAGGAGAACGTCAAATCATTTATCTTAATGAGCTATATATAACCGGGCTCTTTTATCCAGGGCTCCACCGGTGTCTGTAACGTTTCAGCGATACCGAGAGGAAATGGATTAAACTTCATATTCACTCATTTTAAAGACGTCGGTATCGCAGTGGAGGACCCGTCCTGTCCTAGATTCCTCACCAGAAAAGCGTCGCTGAGACATTTTGGTTTCATTTCTCAGCTTCTTCTGCTGCGAGTCACGTGTCGCGCTCTGTTTCCTCCTCCCCATTTTGGCACCCTGAGTAAAATACGTAAGGGAGGTGAACCAGCCCCTCGGGCCTTCATCGCCCAGTGTCCTATACAGCGAATCTGACACCTGGACGTGACTGCGTGTGTGTGTGTCCGTCACGTGTGGCGTCTTGTGCATGTGTATGTGTGTGTGTGTGTGTGTGTGACGTGTCGATGCTGTAACAACGGCCTCCAACCCCTTGTCCGTTTGTTCCTGTTTGAAGTTGGGAGCACACTGATCAAATCGAAATGAATCGAAAAAACCCAAAGGGAAAAAGCTCTAAAAAAAACAGCCCTGTCCTCATGCTCGGCCATGAAAACGCCAGTGGCGACTGGGTGTGGATGGTCGGCTTGTGCCCTCCACTCACGCGCCCTCTGTCTTTCGGAGTTCTGTGACACGTCAAACCAACGCCCATTGTTTTACAGAACAGCAATTCTTTTAACGAGTCTATCTGACTATCGATTCTAGGAAAATAAGCATGCTTTAGGTGCAGTTCTGTCACCCTGTTAACTATTTTACCCATGCAAGCATAATAAATCCTTCTCCGCTTTGCCACCACATTGCACCGGCTATGCATTCGATGCCACACACACTTGGGGATGAGTGCAAAGGCAACAGACCCCAGTAGTGGCGTTTTCTAAGTGTGATTTGAACGAGCTGTTCCCAGTACAAAACAGAAAAGAAGAAGAAGAAGAAGAAACGTAGCATGTAGACAAGCTGGAGTGCTGCACTGATACTGGTGTGAACGGGGGGGGGGGGGGGGGTTTCGTATTTGTGGTGAGTGTGAGGTGACGGTGCGTGTTCATGTAGAAGATACAGCACTGAATGCGGGGGGGGGGGGGGCATGTTCTCTGGGATTCCTCACGACCTCGGGTCCGTCGTACGCGTCCGGACGTTAGCTCGGTGTTGTCGGGATATGATTAGGCACTTTCTACATTAACACTCAGGAAATAAAGTTCACAAGTCAGATGAGTGGAAACACAGGCAAACAATTTAGAAACAAGCGTTGAGCCTAATAATCGTTTAGTTTAACAAACATGACAACACGTGGGGAGAGAAGACTCATGTTTTTCAGTGGCACTTGGCTGAATTATCACACGTGGTGGTAACTTGGATACAGAAAAACACTTTCTGGTAGTTCTGCTGGGGGGATATATTATTTAAGGATTATAGGCAGCAACCGACAGGCACCTCTCGACCAGCAGCTAGCGTGTGTGCGTCTCCCTACACAGGTTCCATCAGAACTGCTACACACAAGACACATCGCAGGTCTCACAATTATAAATGGCACCGGTACATCACAGCCATCACTGACCCTGCATCGAGGTGAACGGCGACTCCCAACGCTGCTTTAGCACCTGTGACTGCTCAGCTTGCAAATCCAGTCATGCACAGTTCGCTACACATGGCTTTTTTTTCAACTTGGTTCATTTTGGAATAACAAGGTCACATTTCAATCCCGGCAGCCTTGATCAAGGAGTTTCTTTTCATTAGAACATTTATTAGTCAAATCTGGTCCCCGGGTTAGTACGACCGGGGATGAACCGGAGCTTTGAAAGAGGGGGAGTTCAATCTTTCTGTCCGTGACAGAGAGTAATAACGTGGATTGGCTTGATAGGGACGCCGTGGGCAAGGCTGCCTTTTTACAATCTTCAAGATCAGACAAGATATCTCAGAAACGCGTCACATTCCATTTGCAATGACAACAAAAAAAATAAAATCTCAAACGCATCTATGGTAAATTCAGTGATGGCAAATGCTTCAGTAGTCTGTGGGGACGGGGGGGGGGGGGGGGGGGGGGGGGGACATGAGAGGTTTAAACTGCTTTCTGCTGAAACACGACGACTCCCTCTGCAAACTGTGCACCTCAGTGATCTATTGATCCTCTGCCAGTTGGGATCTTATGGTCTTTAGTGCTAGTGTGTATGTCACTGTATGATTATCTGTTCTGCAAAAAATTTAAACTTAATTCTCTTCTTAAGCTATTATAGCATTCACATACCTTGGCACCATTGGCAAAATCTTCTTGGTAGCCCAAAACAAAAGGAAAGAAACAAATAAATAAAACGTAACCGTACTTTAAAGATAATTTTGCAGACTTCTCCTAACTCTAAATACAGTTTTTTTACTTTTTCATATTGCATTAATATCATGCTTTAGCAAAATGTTCTTCTCAAGAACGATCAAAATAAAATAAAATACTCTAATAGTGAAATAGTTTTAACTTTACAGAGCATAGCCACTACTGCTTTTGTTGTTTTTTCCCCTTTTGACTCTGTTCATACTTTTCATGCACATAGCTCATTTTTATCCCAGGTATTTACACTATATACAAACAATACAACCATACTTCTTAGGCATTCAAACAAAACTATACAAATATTCTGTTTTTGTCTCGTACCTGTTTTTGACCCATTTTTAATGAATAAAATAATATATCTCTAAAATACAATCCCTTTTGGGTAAATGTTTTTTCCTACGTACTTTCAGCCTTCTTTATATACAGAAATCGCTCAATTGTCAAAAATATGGATTTGTCAAACCCCTATTTTGGGACAAGCTTAGGGACCCCTCAAAGAATCTCTAAGACGTCAAGGCAATGTATGTGATCTTCCCCTCAAAAGCCTTCACAGGCTCTGAAGTTCGTTTAAAAAGAACAGTAATAACCTGCATGACCAGAACCGTTACAACACAAAATAGGCAAGTTCTTCTCTCTCGTTAGGTGTGAGAGGAGCAATCTATCGAACAAAATGGACAAATACAGGGATAGCTTCATTACCGAGATGTCAGAACTCATGGAGGAGAAGATGGATGTGTGCGCCACTAGAGTGGGAACCAAAAGGAAAATCATAGGATAGGCTGAAAGACTAGACCATAAGCACACAAGCAAAGACTTTTTCTCGCCAAGAATTCATGCATTTTTTTTCTTGGTAGGATTCAACAACATAGAGTCTGAAGATACAGATCATCAATACATTAGACGTGATGGAACGAATACATCGGACAGTATGGAGCAAATTCAAGTAATAAAGTGACGATATATACCATAAAGCATAGGGTTTTCTTTAAGAAATGGCAAAACAGAAATATTTTATACCCCATCTGCATCCGCATGGTCAAACCCCGGACTACATTCGTTTGTAGCTCCACCCGTGTGGGCAGACTGGTGGGGCAGAGCACAGTGGGACAGGAGGAAGTGTGGAGCTAAATTGAATATCACCATCTACAGCAGTGGTAGAAATGAGCGCGTGGGTCACCAATACATCTGGTTGAAAAAAATCCGTTCCTCGAATGATTGGTCACCTAAAAAAATATGAAATACGATTAGAGCCCAGAGTGTTTTCCTGCGTGTTCGCCCCAAAACCTCTGGGATCTTCTGCAGCAGCCGTGATTCACGTCCCTTCAGGTCCTCGCGCGGGACAGACCTCCTCGGACGTGTCCCTCCATCGTCCAAAACCTCTTCACGTCCAAATAAAGACAAAGCAATCCACGAAAAAAGTGCAAAAAATGCCATGAAGCAAATGTTCTGCAAGCCCCCCCCCCCCCTCCCACCCCGACCCTTAGAGTTTATAATCCCGTAGAAGTTGCCACTCTCTGACCAAAATCAAGTCAGTGGAGAGAAAAGATATGTGAAAAAATGCCGTTGTACATGTAATAGTAGTCGAACCAGTAACACTGCAGAAGTAGTAATAATTGCAGTGCTTGCATTGATGTTTTTTTTTTTTTTAATTCCCATTTCTCTTGTAAAATGTCTTGGGTACAAATGAAAAAAGAAAACGGAGGAGTCAGGAGAGTGATGTCACATCGCGAGGGGGCTCGTCTGAGGGGTCTCATGTTCCCTGGCCCTTTTCAATTCTTTCACCCTGGAACACAGACAGAGGAGACAGGTGTCAGCAGGAATATGACGGCCACAACTCGAGTAACAAGCTCCTCAAACACACACAGACACACACACACACACACAAACACAGTATCACACGGCTCAGCCACAACTATCAGAACAATATCAAGTCAGCCCAGAACAACAGGAACTACGGCTGCTCTGTGAAAGGAAGCGTTGGTCAGGATGGAGCTGGACAAAAGGGATTATTATTTATAGCACAATTACAAAATCATTACTATATTAACTTATTACATTAATGATAAATTACACTTAAGTGACAGAATAGGACAGGAAATCTTTTCATGAAATGAGTTTAATTATAAAATGTTCCCAAAGAAATCCGGCATTGATATTATAGCTATTTTAATTCTACAATATTCTACATTAATATCACTCATTTCATCTTTTGCACAAAATGCTGCACATGACACTCACGTAACTGACTTTGATTATGACATGAAGATACACTGCAATATAGAATTTTGAAGTGTAGTTAGTACTTGTGACTCTTCCTGAGGTTTATACGTAAACGTTTTTTTTGGGGGGGGGGTTCCCTCACTTCTGTCGAGGGTTAATAAGCTAGTGAGGTAAAACCGATTCGTGAATATGAGCTGTATAAATTAGATTTGAGTGATTAGTTCACGGCGGAGCAGAGGATGAGTGAAAAGTGGTTCTGTTGAGTGCACGACACTCTTTACCCTTAAAAAATGGATTTTAACACATCATCCACCGTCACGTTATGGATTTCGTTCTGTTCCGGCAGTTCTTAGAAGAAGGTAAATACTGAAACATTTATGTATTGAAGAGAGGCAGACGAGCTGGATGCACGTTTAGATGCAGCCTGTGTGTGTGTGTGTGTGTGTGTGTGTGTGTGTGTGTGTGTGTGTGTGTGTGTGTGTGTGTGTGTGTGTGTGTGTGTGTGTGCGCTGCATCCTCTCATGCAGAACTGGTGAACTCCCTGGAGGAATGAATCCATTAGAGCTTTGTGATGTAGTCCTGGGGGGGCGGGGGGTGTAAAGGAACCTATTGTTTGTTTTTCCACTGTGACCTATATGCTATCACAGCTTCCTAACCTACTGTAATATCACACTATAGCAGACACGCCTGAATTAGAGTTGGCATTTACACAATTCTCTAAAGACACCGGGTCCCAATTCAGGACAGTAAACAACGGAGGTAAACATGTCGCAGGAATGTCAACAGCAAGGAGGCTGAAGGTTTGTGAGAATCAAATGTTAAATCTTCTATAACGTGGTGTTGGTGTAGCTTCATTCAGCAGAGATCTTATTGTGCTGTACTTCTAATTCGCTTCGTTTGGATGAACCAAAGGGCAAATTGCATTCAACAGTTGGACATGGCTTTAAGCATATGGAAGACAGCGAGGGGGGGGGGGGGGGACAGGTTCCCCTCCCAGGCTGTTGAGTGGCTAGAAACAGGACACAAGGCCAGTCAGACAGACAGACATCCAGTTGAGAAACAGCAGGCCCATAGCATGCCTGAAGGAAGAGGAGCAAGGCCCAGAGGTGTCACCACTCGACATGCAGCAGAATCAAAAACATGATCGAGGAAAAAGCCTCCCGCTCTCTTAAACTGGCTATCATCTGCATAACCACACAAAACCAAAAGTCAAACGAAAAAAAAACATAAAAGGAAGAAACCGTCGTGAAACAGAAAGTCATTTCCAAGGAGAAAAAGACAGAGATAAAAGAGAGTCAGAGAGAAGTGCCTGTTAAGTGTTGCAGTGACATCGTCATTCATAAGCATTTTGTTAGTTCGAGATCGGTTCTGCTCTAAATCTGAGCGTCTCAGTCCACCTGTGGCTCCGGTCGGCAGCCCTTCATGCAAGCAGGCATCAAGCAACAGTGATGGAGAAGGAGGCAGATTGGGTGGAGGGTGGGAGGAGAGAGAGAGGAGAGAGAGAGAGGGAGAGAAAGAGAGGGAAGGAAGGACAGAATGCAAAGGTCGAGACAGGAGGAAATAATTGTATTATTAGAGAGTGAGAGTGAAAAACAGAGCCAGGAGGGAGATAAGAGGGAGAGAGAGGGAGGAGAGAGAGAGAGAGAGAGAAAGAGAGAAGAAGAGAGAGAGAGAGAGAAAGAGAGAGAGAGAGAGAAAGAGAGAAAGAGAGAGAGAGAAAGAGAGAGAGGCACGAACTGAGTTGCTGAGGCTGCACTCACCCGCTTGAACAGTCTATGGTCCATCAAGGGGCTTGGCATAAACAGCAAAACAATACCAGAGAGCTATTAGCACACAGTAGGCACTGTGAGGGAGGGGGCAAGGACAGGTGGGGGGGCCAAATACAGTGAGAGGGGGGGGAGGGAGGTGGAGCTAAGGTGTTGGAAGACATTTCTAACCACCCAATTTAGAAAAGTAAATAAAAAAAACACATGACACCGAGTAAAGAGGAAAGTTATGAAGTTTCTACTGTGTCTTAGCTCAGTGGGACATTAACCCTTTAGACCATGAGCCAACCACTGAGGTTCTGCTTTGTCTATGTTACATCCTGTGCATGTGTATGTGAGTGTGTCAGTGTGTGTGTCAGTGTCGGGCTCTACCTGTGGCGACAGCGACGGAGGAACCTCATGATCTTCCTGGCAGCCTGATCCTGCCTCTTTGTGAGCAGACTACCTCTATAAAAACACCACAGAGCCACATATTCATGTTAATATGATGTTAACAGTTCAGCTGCAACTGAATATAGCAATTTGCACAGTTATTAATAACCAGAAACTGATTGTTCATCATCTTGAGAGTCTTTACCGAGCACTCGCACGTAGGCTTCAACCGAAACGCTGCTCGTTCACTTTGAACAACTGCATTGTGCTTCTGAGAAAAGCTCAACTATCACAACTCAATTGAATCATATTAATGGTTAGGTTTTTTATTTCAAAGAGGTTTAAAATAAAAATAGAATTATTAATACAAGCAAGTGAGAAAATGGCTCATAAATTATGTCCAAAAAGGAGTAAGAAGTTCTCTTATCGAGTTCTCTTTTTTTCCATATTTCATCCGAACACTTCGGTAAATGCCACAATCATCATAAACATTAATAAACATAATGTAAAATACAGACATCTCACGTTAAAATGAGTCTGTAGAGGAGGCGGAGTCAACTGCTGAACCTGGTCAGTGCTCATCTGGTTGTGGAGTTTATTTCCTTCTATGAGCATTTCCTGGTCACCATTAAAACTGAGCAGGAAACTGTGACTGCTTATTGTCGTTATGATGATTTTGCCATCGCCGAGCATCAGGTTCATCGCTGTGTTCAAGCACGCGTTACGTGTGAGTGCTCAGTCAGGGTTCCCTCTTCAAAAGTATCGACTTAAGTCCGACTTCTCCTTCATCAATTCCTATAATCTAACTACTGCAGTTCATTTTGTAATAGGCAGCAATAGAGTGGTTCCTTCATTAACATACTGTTTCTAGCAGGATGCTTATATGTACCTCAGTTTGTGTTGCACCAGGGCAGCAGCTGCCCCGCGGTGGTGGGGCTTCAGCCTCCCAAACTCCTTGTAGCTGCGGTAGTATTGCTGAATGAGCACAGCCGCCCTCCTGCTCTGCTGGAACTTCTTCTGTTCATGGTAGCTGCGAAATTTACTCTGGATAAGGATGGCGGCCTGCGTCATCTTCTTATAAAGTGCATACTGTTGACGAGAACAAAACAAACGTGACGTGCTTTTGCTGAGTGTGTGAACGCTGCAGAGGTGCTACGGGATCCCGCTGCAGTAGAGGATCACAAGTCTGAAGTTTGGCAATGAATTCAGCTGCTGGTAGTGAAAAGCAATTTACCTTCAAGGCTATCCATGTTAGCTTGCAAACAGAAAAGGGAAAGATTGTGAATGATGCACTAATATTCACCAAAGCTCTGTATTGAGAGTTCAGTCATTGATTCCTCTTACATTTGTGGTCCCTACCTGTTTGTACTTCTTGTAACAACGTTGAATAACAGCAGCAGCTACTTCCTGTTGCTCTCGGAGCGGCCGTCCCTGTTGGAGAATAGAGTGGAATAGGTCAGAGGTCACAGTAGAACCTGCATTTCGCCACAAAGGAAAATAAGTTGCCATGTCAAGTCTCGCTGAGGTCTCCCGGTGGCTGGCAAATGAACGCCACCTTGGAATGAGTCCACGCCTGGTGAACTGGACAGTGGGGAGAAGGAGGTAAGCTGTGGAGCGACCCAGAGCCAAAGGTCTAGCTCAGTATCAGCTGACACAACAGACGACTGTGAACGACAGCAAAAAGGATTTGTCATATGAACTTCTCATGTAGCTTCGGGAGGTTGGGTAGCAAGTTGAGGAATGGGATCGGGCGGGGGGGGAGAGGGACTGGTGTGTGGAGAGCTAGTTAAAAACAGGCAGTAGCAGGCTCCAAACAAGTAAGTGAGAGAAGAGAGAGAGAGAGAACATAAACTTAATTGTGTCTATTTGGAGCGGGGGTTCGGGGGGGGGGGGGGGGGCAATGCATCGTTCCTCTAAGCAAGGCCATGCTCTGCTCAAGCCACCTTCCCATGCTGAAACCACAGGGACATATCGGAATCTGTCTTTGTTTGTGTTGACGTGTGTGTGATCGGAGAAACAGAGGATGAGACAGAGATAGAAAAATGTGAGCATCATATTAAGCGTGATTAGAAACAGTAAATCTCCAGAGGCATCACGACCTTTCCTGCTAAAGTCAGAACTCTACAGCCTGGAACCTTTCAACATCTCCCCCCGAAGGCCCCAAAAGAAAAACCAACGAACAGCACAGCCCTGCCACTGTGGACTGCAGTACACACAGCATACGGCACCAGAGCCGGGCCTGTACCTTGTACTTGCGGAAGGCAGTTTGGACGAGGCGGGCGGCCTCGTACAGCTCTCTCTGCTCGGGATCGGACAGAGTCAGCTGGGCCAGGTCTCGCTCCACCTTGCTGTTGGAGGCATTGATGAACTCACTCCAGTCGGCCGGGGACGGGAGTGTGGAGCGCTCCAGGGGCGTCTCTCTGAGCGGAGACCCGCCAGGACTGAGGCTGGTGTTGGACGATGGGGTCAGGGGCTCATTGTAAAGAGATCTGAGGAAAGACCAATACAGACGTGTTCACTTCCTCTTTGTCGTTACTGGAGGAAAGCTGCAGGTAGTGAATATGAATACCTCTGCAGGGAGGGGAACTCCTACTATGCACCCACACACACACATGCTGTCATCTCAATATGGATATCTGCCGCCCCCCCATGCTCCTTACCGCAGGTGTATGATGCTCGGCAGCTGCTCCACATCTCCCAGGTAGTTGGCCAGCCAGTTCATGGTGTTGCTGACCCCCGACGTGTCTAAGGGCACAGAGTCGGCAGCGGTGAAGTTCTCCCTCTTGATTCTCTCCGGCGTGGCCTCGATGATGTGCTCTGCCAGAGTCATCATGTTCACCTGTTCGGTGGAGACAAACAGAGATGAGTGAGAAAAGCAGGGGATCAAATTGGGAATGACTTGTTATGGCGAAACATTTCTAATCCAGCACTAAGCGCATCTCTTGAAGGACAAGTTAGACAGAGAAAGACGACCGGAAGAATTCCCTGGTTATAGACATGGATCAATAGAGAGTTTATTACTCTGTGATGGTCATTATTAAGTGTCAGGTTGGCCTGGTGCACTTTGCCTGCCCAGTAGAGAAGGCGGACATAATAGAGATAACATGGTACTGTTTAAATGTCATTCATTCTTCACTGGTGACTGTGCAGCTCTTACAACAGCCTCCGTCTAGTAGTACGAATGCTTTATATGCAAAAGCTTATGATGTGTATTTGTATTGAAAGGCTTGTTCCTTTTCACTAACAGTGTGAAGATCACTTCACATTGCCACTTTTCTGCTCAATGCTTTTCTTCCAGACTCTGACATTTCTGCTGACATTTCTGCTGCTGTAGTGTTGCAGTCCATTTCTGTGATGCAGCAAAATGCTTTTGGCCCAAATTAATTCTTTGGCACTGCTGGTGCCAGGTTCTACACACTGACCACGTACACTGTTGTTGTGTTTGTTGTTTAAATCACCTGTAGGTCATCCATCTGCGTGAGGCAGTCCTGGTTCTCCAGATCCTCCCGATAGGATAACAGTTCTGCATCAGCCATTTCTCTGTCTGCCATCACCAGCATGCCGAGCTGCTCTCGCTGACGCAACCGGTTGACCAGCTTCTCCTTCCCAAGGCTGCTGCCTCCTCCGACCCCCAGCGTCTTCCTTCCCAAGCCGCTGCTGGAGAAGCTCTCTCTCGAGGTCCATCTGACTGACCCCGTGCAGCCTCCTGTGGACAGGCTCTTGTCTGAGCTGAGGCCCTCTGAGGACAGGCTTTTGGACTGGAGGACAGCTTGTGGAGCTGCTGCTGCTCCAGGCTCAGAGGAACAGACATGGCCTTGTCCGGCCGTGTCTGAGAGAGTTCTGGGTTGGGTTTATGTTTTTTAGCTAGTGGGAGGTCTCTTTGGCCCTCGCTGCTGTAGTAGTTGGAAGGCTCTGATCTGGGCCTTCTCAGGTCTGCAGTAAACAAAAGATGAAACCATTAGGTGAAACACTTTTCTTCTCAGTGTTAGAAACATGAAAAAGAGAAGTCCACTGACCTGGATTGAGGCTGGTGGTGCTGGATGTGGTTGTGGTGGTGGCAGGACCTCCTTTCTTGCTGCTGGGGGCGACTACACTGTCGTTTGCCCAGCTGACCATCCAGCTGTCTGTGGTGGGGGCGTCTGGGCCCGGGGAGAAGGACATGCGAGCTGCGGGTGGTAGAGGGGCTGGAACCTGCTGCTCTTCCCTCTGTAGCTGCTCCAGACATTCAGCCAATTTGGTGTGGCCACGAGAGCGGGCGATCGACAGGGGTAAGCGGCCGAGAGAGTCTGGGATAGCGAGGGCACGTCGGTCCCATTTGTACAGGACCACTGCTGCCTCCAGGTGACCCAGGGCACACGCCCACATCTGGATGGAAAACAGATGGATCAGAGAAGGCAGATTAGGAAACATCAATCTACACTGACTACAGGTTCAGTAATAACTTCTAGGATTCTCTTCGCATGGTTGTAAAAGATGCTCACTTACCAGAGGCGTGCAGGAGAAGTGATCCACATTCAGAGGGTCCACTTCCAACTCTAAATCAATACTATCAGCATGCTTAGTGCTGTATGGAGGAGAGAAAACAATCAGCAACCCACTGGCATTCGGTGTGGTGCACACCAATTACAAACCAAAGCACCATTATAGAGTATCTAGAGTAGATTGGTTCTCACCGCCACTTGATGAGTGTCTGGATGAGGGTGGCGTATCCCTGGCCTGCAGCCAGGTGAAGGAGTGTCATGCCTCGGAAGGTCTTAGAGTGGATTAAATGTTTGGACTTGGCCCAGCAAGCTCTGCTCATCATCTTCTCACAGACCACCACCACGCGGCTCTCAAAAGAGCTGCCTGCTTGGATCTGGCCGACACACACTCACATACGCAAAGGAGCAAGACGTTATTATGAGTATGTGCGTGCTGTGTACTGACACATGTAAAATGTTGTGTTAACGCTGAAAGCACGAGTAACATGATGTTGCCTTTTACCTGTGACTGGCTGTTGTTGCCTCCACCGCCTCCACCTCCTCCGCCACCTCCCCCTGTCCCCCCTGTCCCTCCCCCAGCTCCGCCACTCCCTGCACTGCTCGGCTGCTGGTGGCTGGCCATCTCCGCCATCCTCCTCTCCATCTGCTCCAAGCGCTCCAGGATAGACATTCTGAACTGGTTATCTAGGCAAACAGTGGGACACAGAAGAAGATGAAGAACACGTCAGCACACAAGTAGCACAAGTAGCAAGAAAAAGATGTCCTTGCTGTTACCAGCACAAACAACCCTGAGTCCTGACAAGACAAATTATCACGTAGTATGCACCACAAGGTGCTCTGAGCGGCATGAGGACTGTCGCAGTCACTTGGGGATTAACATCACCAGGGATTAACACAAATTTCTCAGATACTGAAACGCTGATGGCAATTTAATTTCCTACTTTTAGCTGTAACACACAAACCCCCCGATAATCACTCTTAATCTCTCCAGATTGTGAGTGAAAAACAATGGCATCAATCATTCGCTTCATCAAAACAATCGACTTTACTAAAATAACCTTTCAGGCCCATCAATCATCTGCTAATGGCTCCCATCACTGAACTCCTGCTGCCATCTCTCATGCATTACTCAAGCACTGGCCCAGCACGCTAATACAGGTTGAATGATTGGCCAATGAGTGGGGGCATGCTAAATGTGTCCAGCCTTTCACACAGGGCCTCAGACGCACTCTGGGGGAGTGTGCAGCTGACGGGCCTCTCCAGCTGATTAAGTGCAGCCTGTTATGGTCACAGAGTTCCAGCCCACCCTGGTTCCATACGCCTGTGTGGTAGGAGGACCACAGAGCTGACAGTACTGAATCGATCACCACGCGCACCTATCCACAGTCCTTGAAATGCGGCCTTTCCATGCATCAAGATGGATGCAGGTGTGTAAGACTTGGAGTGTTTACTTGCTGCTTTGTACCCCGGGTCAATGTAGTTGAGTGGGGTTGTCTCTGATCAGCTTTTCAGCCTTGCGACAAGAAAAGCTCATCCTGAATGCATAATTTAAGACCCAAGTGCACAAAGGGCAGAGGAAATCACTTCTAAAGACTTTAATTGAAACAAGTACATAAAAAACTATTCATTTATGGTCATTTATATTAGAAATTCTAAACTCTTACAACCACTGCAATTTATCCTTTGCTGCAATGTGTACACGTGAGATATAAGATCTAAGAGCCAAAGATCACTGAGACATTTAGGAAACAAACCTCCCTTACCAACGCACACAACACACACACACAACACACACAACACACAATCCTATGTGCAGACAGTGGAATGGGATGGGCACAGAGAGACCACTGCAGCAGGGAGTATAGAAGACTGCATTAGCATTCCCCATTTAGCCACTATGAGGCCGTTTCTGTGGCAACCTGCTGCCGAGCGGTAACTAGGCGACAGG
Organism: Reinhardtius hippoglossoides; assembly: GCA_006182925.3. NCBI lineage: Eukaryota > Metazoa > Chordata > Actinopteri > Pleuronectiformes > Pleuronectidae > Reinhardtius > Reinhardtius hippoglossoides. The sequence continues at coordinate 22,501,623 of CM031675.1, read as the reverse complement.
AACATGGCTGTGTGTGTATGGTCTGCCAGCGTGCTATTGGCTTATTGATGAAGGGGAGGAGAAGGACTCGGTACACCAGCAAAAAAAAAAAAATGGTGCGAGAAAGGCAAACAATGAAAAAATGGAGTCCATAAATCTTCTTCGCTGTGCTTTTGTGTACTTTGCCTACTGTCTTTTGTCAGCGTTGATGCCGTAGGTAGGGCCCTAATGGCTCTAAGTGGGGAGCCGTCACAGTACGACCCGGTGACATTTGCGCTTTACGGTGTCTTGGCAGTCGTGGCTCAGGGCTCCGTGGAGATCTAATGTCACAGTCAAACCTCCTATAAGCTGCTGTAAACGAGGTCAAGTAAGTGCTATCATTGGACAGGAAAACATAATGTCACTGGCTGGTGAATTACTGCCTTCAGTGACAACATGCCGCAGTGTGAATAATGGACTCTGAGGACAACATTGAGTTCTCTGCCTTCGATCCCTGTGTGTGCTATAGACTGCGTAAGTGAGGATGCTGTCGGATCAGCAGCTTGCTCCAATAATCGAGCAGTTTGGAGTTTTTGCCGAGACTCTTGCTTTGTGCGCAACCATCTCGAGACAGGTGAGGTGAAGAGTTGAAAGCCTGTTCCAGACGGAGTGCTCGTGTCAAGAGGGGAGTCATGGGGTGGAGATAGGCCACCGCACTACAACCTGCCCTGGCACACGGCTTTGCTCTTCCTCTCCCACTGGTTTACAGGTGGGGAGAGACGTAGACAGAGAGATGAGGAGAGAAAGAGAGAAAAGAGAGAGGAAGAGAGAAAGAGAGAGAGAGAGAGAGAGAGAGAGAGAGAGAGAGAGAGAGAGAGAGAGAGAGAGAGAGAGAGAGAGAGAGATAGTTAGCGGTAGGCTGACATGTCTTTGTTCAGACCCAGTGCTGCAGTGTGCTGCAGTGCAGATGATGTCATCTCCACCTGCTGCCTGCTGCTCCAAATGCGATGCACGTCCACTGCAGAGGGAGGATGGGGGTTGAGATGAGGGGGAGGAGAGAGGGAGGAAACTGGGAAGGTGCGCAGCCAAACAGAACTGGAACAACAGGGTGACGTTGTTAACGCCCTCCCACTTTCCGGTTTACTCCCTTGTGACAGTGTGTGGCAGCAGACGTGGTCACTTGCACACATTTAGCGTAGACTGTGACATGCTTTCATTTTAAAAAAAAAAAATTTAAAAAGCAAGTGGGTGCAGAAATGAGCAGCACTCATTACATTGTAAGCACTGAAATCATCAGTCAAAACGAAAGGTAGAATTCATTTCAATGCCAGACTAAGTTTCTTTTTGCTTTCCTTTTTTGTTCTCCTTAGTGATTTTTCATTATTTTTATATTTTATGCATTGGTTTGTATTTTAACATTTCTTCAATAAATGTGATCACAAAAAAGCCAGGCTCAGTTTCTGTGGATGAGACAAGTTTCCTCAGTTATGGAGATTTATTATACATTTACTCCGATGCTTTAGGTGCTGTACTCCCCTGCAGGACTTGGACCCTTGGACCCCTTCCTCATCCAAATTGCATATGAAAAATACGATAGGAAAGAGAACTCGTTCCCCTCCTGAATGAATATCACTTCTCCCACACTTTTATCTACCTGGATTCATCTGAGCTGTGGGTTATACTGTGGAGTACTTGGTTCTATCTATTGTGAGTTATATTAATAAGAATAGAATGTAAGGGTGTTCAGTCTGTCACATAACAATTGGAGAGTGTCTCTTTGAAAAGACAGAGTGGAAAACCTCTCACCTCTGGGACGAAAGCCGGGAGATGAAGGGAAAGTGCCACCATTAAAGGTCTTTTAAAAGAGGAACCAGTTGTCTTTGCTGAAAGGGGAAAACTACGGCACCAAGAATGTGAAGAGCACCTCCACATATTAGTGAAAGAGGCCTTGAACCTTAATGACCGATAATGCAAATGAGCAAGTTTGTAGCTTGCATTTGAGCCAACACTATCTATCTGCTAATTCCAGAAGTCTGTCTGTCGTGTGTGTGAATTGTTAAGGGCCTTGTCAAATTTGGTGCATTTTGGACAAACAAAACATTCAATATCAATAAACTTTCAATAAACAGGGAACCAGCAGCACCGATTTGTAGCAGCGAGTTTCTCAGAGCTTTGAATAAACAGGTGAACAGCTCTTTGTGCAGCAGCGTGGTGCAGCTTCAGGGTTCTGTGGACTGCAGAGCCGCTCTTTACGTGAAGCGCTCAATTACTGGAGGTCACTTTAACAGTTTCAAAGAGAAAGCTGCAACCAGCATCACCAAACAGCCCCCCCCCCCCCCCACAAACAACCATGTATTAAACAAGAGCTGCGCTAGTTACAGTGATTTCTACTGTTGCCACGTGAAACCCACTAGACAGAGTCCTTTTGACCACATCCCATAATAAAGATAAAACAGCCGGCTTCCATAGGGAAAAAGTCACATGTCTAATTTGGGAAGTCACTTTACAGTAGAGGTACTGTAACATACTTCCTGTGTGATAAAACTAGGGCCTGATCTGTGCTGAGTCAGAAGTGCTCTGCTGTTGCTTCCTATTAGCTTCTCTCAGAGGACATGGGTGTCCTCTACGAGACTCAGAGAGCAAAGGACCCGCAAGATGTGCATTGGGTTTCAACCCACACAAGCGCAGCGTCACAGCCCTGCCCCGCGTGATCCGCCTCATCTCTGGGACATGGCAGCAGGTTGACATACAGAGGGATTACGGGAGGAAGGACAGGGTTGTTTATTGACATGCAGTGGCGCACAGTGGGAGTGAGAACGCTGAAGGGAGGAAGAAGACAGCAGGAGACATCGCAGGTAAGGACAGGACAAGGATGAGGAGAGAGACGAGAGGGAGGGCGAGAGAAGAAGAGGAGAGGAAGAGGTCAGGAGAGAGAGAGAGAGGATACGCCAAGGCAGCAGTCGTCGTCACTGAGACAGGTTGAAGAATTCAGTGGTTGGGTCAGGTGAGCAGGCAGCGAGAGGCAGCGTCATCTGTCGCGGCTTGGAAATGTCAAGGATGAGCGCAGGAGGAGAACTATCAGTGGAGCTGCGTTATCTTTGAAACATGTGGACGCTTGCGCAATAAACAACTTGCATCTTCAGCAGCAGTCGGGGTCTGAGACAAACAATATAGTCCAGCATCTGTTTTCCTGATTAATAGATCATGGAACCCTTCCTCGCCGCCACACACGTTCCGTTCCACACTTTAATCCGAGAATAGTTTATAAACGTATAGTGAACTTTTGATGGAGTGTAGGTGGACAACTTCAAGCCTCACTTCTGAACCCCCGGTTCTGTCCGTGCCAATCAATCTAGTGCTGGACCTCGTTATCTCTCTGAAGCCAGGCGCTCCCCGCATGTGACCCCGGAGGAAGACCAGAGGCCGGCCTCCCTCTGGGTCTGTGTGAGCTGACTGACAGAGGCTGGTATTTGTGACTGAGCAGAGGAAGGGGCTCTGGCCATCTGGCAGCAGCAGGTCTCACAGCTGGAGCACACGGGGGGGGTCTATTGATCAAAGCCCAACTTAACTTTGACATATGGTGGAGGTTTTGTTCCATCTATTGATATTTTACCTCCCATTTCAATCTCGTTAGCAGAGATTTAAACTGCCCGAATAATAATAATATATGTGGTAGAGACATCTTTCTTTTGTTGAGCATTGTATTATTACGGCATCAAATCAATTCGAAGACACCACCCATCCATCCATATCCATCCACCCATCCATCCATCCATCCGTCCGTCTTATCTGCTATACTGCTCAGGGATGTGGGGGGTGGGGCGAGAGGCAGGTACACTCGGACGGCTCGTCAATCCTTCACAGGGCGAACACACACAAACCGACAAATGCACACTCACAATTGCAATTCACACTCACACTGAGCAGTACATTAGTTTCCAATGCACTTAACCTGAAAGTCTTTGGACTGCCAAGGGGAAACTGGAGGAAAGTCCTCAGACATGGAGCGAACACACAAACAAAATCTTTTTTTTTAAAAGGGCAATAAAACACCCACTAGAGATTCCTTATTTGGCTGTTTTCTATTTGTCAGATGGTTGATCAGGTCTTGTTTGCCTTGTTACTCAACCAAAAATAATTTAGTCAGCAGGCAAAGGTTTGGATCGCTTTACTAGTTTTGCTGGGAATTAGTTTTCAAAAGCAGAAACGCACAAGATGCCAACATTTTAAGTTCAAGGCTAAAACAAAAGTCAAGCCAGTCACATGCCTGCATCACTGATAGACATTTCTCTTGCAGTATATGTCAGCAAATTACAACAGCTACAGGTGGGCAAATTTGAAAAATTATGTTCCCACACTGTTAATTTACTCTCAACTACACAGTGTGCTGAAGTTTAATAACTGCAAACAAAGGTCACAGAGCTTGAATGATACTTTTCCGCTCAGCCACAAAAGGTGAAGGAGCTCTTAGCCTACTGGCATTTACCCAACTATATAGGTCAATATGAGTTTAGTCTGAACGCTGAATTGATACACTGTGTCACGTTGAAGGTAAAATGCCAAGAGCGCACACCACTGGGATTTACTGTCACCCACTATCACCCTAATAGAGTGATTCAGTATTGGCTTTTTGTCTTGGACAGCGGGGTAGTTTGATTATTATTATTTTTTTTTATAGGCGTTCAATCGCTACAGTAACAACAGCATACGATTAGCCCCTTATTTGCATCAACGGCTGTATGCTGCCTGACACATGAGCTGCAGAGGAGAGATGAGTGGAGAAATGATTTCCAAAGATGAATCAATCAGAGCTAAAACACCACCACGAGGGACAGGACGTCTCCAAAGCTTTCCATTAATAGTAGGACAACACAGTTAAGACGAAATGCATTCACAGGATCCTCAGCCTCCCTTCTCTTCCTCCTCTCAGTGGTTTCTAAAACTGGCAGCTACTTTGAATCGCATTTCAGTCTTTTGTCAGATACTGGAAGGCTACAGAATGGAGAGGACATTGTAGGTTGTAATTTACAACTGAGGACAGAGAGCGGAGGCAGAGAGAGACTTGGAGCCATCTGATCTTGAACATGATGTAAGTTATGTTTGGTGAGGGACTAAATTACCCCCTCTGTTTTAATTTGCTCTTATGACCGCTCAGAGAGGAACGACTGCACGGCAGGAACAGGGCACAGAAGCACGTTAGCTGAGTGACCCACAAATTCAGAGCTAACAACATAACATAAAACAAGCACATTCCCTGGGTTGTACTTATTGAAACAGACAGTAAATTAGCTGCGAATACAGAAAAAAACACATTATCCCCTTATGATTTATAGCAGACTGGGACTTGTTAGGACAGGAGTGGGCAGCGAAATGCATATTTCACATCACAGCGCTGACATATTCTGACTGATAATGGAATCAAATGCAAATCACAAAACACAGCTTCACAAAAAGCGACCAAAAGCATAATTCAAGGCGTCTTTGACAGTTCCAGCCCAAACTACACACAATGAGCTGCACAAAGGCATTCTGCATGACGATTATGTGGGAAAGCATTCAATCATCATGGTGTTACACACCTTCTTACTACTGTATTTTGGATTCAAATAGACTATAAAGTGAAAGAATGAGAACAAAAATCAAGAAGTCAAATATATAACGGTATAAAGTACAATAGAAGTCCATAAATCAGGAGTGTTGAACTGGGACTGTGGCACATAAACAGCCAGAAATGATGTGCGCTCTCCAAATTGTTTTTCTTCCAATGTCCCACTACTGTCTCTTTAAACCCTCCAGTCTGAGGTGATCCATCACCTCCAGGTGTAAGCTCTCTCACATTAGAGCTGCTGTGAGTAGAATTACTACTATTGATAAGGCTCCTGTTACTCATATTATGGGACGAGCAGAGCCACACCAGTGATAATACTGCATCCAACATTAAATAATTGATAATATTGATCTGATTTTTCACCTCATTTGCACACAACAGCTCCAGAGATATAACTGCTCATATTAGTAGCACCAGATAGAGTTATTCTTTATTGTTCCAGGCGGGAAATTTGTTTTCACAGCCCCATTCCCAAACATGTATCCACAAATATACACACACACACACACACACACACACACACACACACACACACACACACACACACACACACAGTATATGTATGTTCAGAGGGGTTTTTACATTTAGAGCTGCTGTGAGAAAGGGGACAGAACTATTACAAAAGTGAAATGATCAATATTAACCCTGCTGCCCATGCTGCTTCGGCAACAAGCACACAACTACTATACGCATGCGCCGCTATATTGATGCTAATGCTACTACCACTAGTACAAATAAGACATGTTTTTGTGAAGTGCAGCCAAGATACAAACCTGCTACTACTGCTGCAATGTATGTTAAATAATGATTACTTGTTTCTGCAATGGATGCATATGCATTACTCTCACACAACACTTGCAAAACATACTCTATTTCTGATTTTTCAACTTTGGTTTATTGTATTGCATCTTTCACAGTCCTCATCGTAGGCTACAATGTGGCCAATGCATTTACTCATACACCTTTAATACAAATAAACTCCAAAGTTCAGAGACGAGCAACAGGTAGATAAATGTACATCTACAGCTGTGTCACTTTAAATATTGTGCAAAGCTCTAAACCGAAGCAACGTTTTGAAGACTAGACAGAGGCTCGAGTGAAGTTGCTGTTCACATGTGTGTGCTGCTGCCAGTTGTCACGTGGCAGCACTCGATGCACCGTAGCAACGCGTATGCAGTGTGTTCAGTTGCACCGTAATTGTTTAACATACTCCGGATGCTGTTGATATAGTCAGCCCCACACATGTAATCTGAACTATGAAGCCCAGCAGCACAAGGACTGGATTTGAATCACGACACACGCTGGACCAGTAGCGGCACACATGGATGCGACAGCCCGGCTCTAATCTACTGTAGTACTTTTTAACAACACGTGAAACAGCACATGCAGCCTGCAACATAAGGGACCCTCGTCTGAGCAGACACAGTGACCAGGAACTGTCCAGAAACAGTCAAGAGTCCCTGACATGTGAAAACCCAAAGTGTCAAGACTTGGCAAACAGCCTCGTGAGAGCTGCAAGTGAACTTCCTTTACTGCTCAAAATGCAAGGAAATTAAATGGTGTTTGCCCCTGAAGGCATCTTGAGGAGTCAATTTGCTCAGACACTAGTCGTGAGTCAGGAGTTGGCTACTATCAACGTCAACTCTCCAGTGTTCTGCAATGAGGCAGAGTCACAGGGAAACACTTGAAGAAGCATGTGGCCACAACAGATTCATTTATTTTAAAACTCAGCTACAGCACGGACACAGCTGGACATGAAATCACAGGGATCACTCAGCATGCTGGGCAGAAACGTGGAACTTCAACTTTCACAAGAAACATACAGAATACATATATATAGAGATTTAAAAAAAGACCAAACACAACACAAACACAACACAGCACAACAGCCAAAGGTTGAACTTAACACTTCTAACCTTCTATTTTATTTTCCATTGGCAGAGTCCACCCCAAAGCAAAAAGCAAAAAGACTGCCTCTTTTGTCTTTTAGGAAACGCAGGTGTCATTCACAGGCATCCTGACCCAGAGGAGTCCAAGCAAAGCTGCATTTCACTCAGAGTGGCAGTTGCATGGTGTTATACCAATAGAAAAATGTAAAAAAAAAAGGAAAAACATATAAATCCTTGGTGTGGACTGAGTCTCAGTCTCAACAGAGCACTCGTCAACAATAGAACAAAGTGAGGGAAGAGAGCGACGCGAGGAGAGAGAGAGAGAAAGAGAGAGAGGAAGACCGCTCACTACTCTTCTTCCTCTAAGAGCCCCCTCCTCCTCTTCACTTGTTTCACCTCACACACACACACACTTTCCCAGTGTTTCTAGTAGTCGCCGTTACAGCAGCCTGCAGTAAAATGACAAATACCGCTGCTAGGAGACGATGTGCGCACGTGCCGCCGGTAAACAGACGCCCTAATTCCCCGTTTGTGCCGCCGCCGCCTCCTCGAGCCGCGGGTCCTTCAAGCTCCTCGCAACTCGCTCCTCATCTTTATTGTTGCACATTTAGTCCGATCATAACACTTCTCTCATTGTCACGCATTCGAACTCGGCTGCTGTGCTCGACGCGCCTGGCCGTGACGCGTCTCTCTCTCTCTCCCTCCATGCAGTCTGCAGAAAAGTCTGCACAACCATTCAAAGAAGGAGAGAAAGACTCAAAAAAAAAAGGGAAAAGACGACAGGGTTGTCTCCTTCAGCCGCGAACTGAAAACCGAGTCCTGCTCTGTTTGCGGTAGTTTACCATGTTTACCCAAACACGCCCACTCCTCCGCTCCTGCATTGTGTTTGTCACGCCGGTGCCAGTCAGTACTGTCAATGCGCTCCCCTGCACACCAGCAGCCGGTGTGCATGCAGCTATGCGGGGCTGAGATTTGGCGAAAGTCTCCCAGGGCTCGGGTCGTGGGGGGGGGTTTCTTTCTCTTTTTTTTTGTTGTTGTTGTTGCAGGAGCTCGGGGACTTTTGGAGCAATCGGGGGGGTGGGAGGGGGGGACGGTGAGTGTTGTGCGGCTCCGGCAGCTCTTGTGCGTCCTGCCCATGGCTCCGTACCTGCAGTGCTGCAGAGAAAAAAGCGCCCCTTCCCCCACTCTGCATTATGACAAATCAAGGCAGGCAGGCAGCTGTGCCATTAGCACATCACAGCACAGTGAGTCTTCCACGGGAGAGCAAACTCACAAAGCTGATGTGCGGCTGTGGACCCACACGTTCATAACGTATGTGACAAACAGCCCGTGGTTAATCAGGTGAGTGACCGCGCAGGGGTTAAGTCACCGGAGTTTGTACAGTCACAGTTGGATATCAGGGGGAATGTGGAGGTGCACAAATAAATGGCAACGAATCATTACTCGATTAAATGTGCAACGCTCTTTGCTTTCCCCTGTCGTGCTGCAAGACTGTTGACATTATCGATGAGTGCACACACCCCAGTGATTACATCCTGCCCTACTTCTGAAATAACTTATGATAGATGGACTTAGTGGCACGAGGGGAATTGGATTTCTCTGCGATTTTCAAAGTGCGCTTTTGTGCCGGAGTCGCTGTCCACAGAGCGCTGGTGCTGAACCTGGAGGTCAGGCACGCATCTGCTAAAACCTGCAGGGACACTTTTTATGTTGTGTGCGTTTTTCTACATTTTGACACACTTCGAAATGATGCACACACATCAGTTCGATATGATGTTGCATAATTGGCATGTGCACATATGAAACCAAAGAAAAATTATCTGATCTACAATTTAATTGAAGCTGTTTTTAGATATTTCAAATGCCATTTTTCTAATTAACACATGATTTACCAGGAGCAACGCAGCAGAATTAAGATAAAATCCAGAAAAACTTCACAAGTGAAGATTCCAGTGCAAATTACTAAACTTTGTGAGCCTCCTCTTGCCTTCGCCTCTCTCAAACACAACATTTCACATTGCCATGAAACAAACAGGGAGCGAAAGCAGACAAGGGGTTAATATAAGTAAGGTAATAGGGTGGGCTGTGTTCTCCCTGAGACAGTCAACTCCTCCTTAACTGGTTCTGTGAATGGGCCAGTGAGGCAGTAGGGTATGAATGGCGGAGGGATCCACTGGTGCTGCTGTGCATGGGAGCCGCCAGCTCTCGATTACTCACTCCCACTCCCTCAAGAGCCGTCTGCAATGCAGCTGTCCTGTGAGCCTGTGCTTCACCGTGCCCTACTTTATCCTGTCAATGCTGAAGTACTGCAGCAATGCCTCACCAGCAAAACATGCACGCACACACACACACACACACACAAAATTACTCACACGTTCATTATATTCTGCTGAACATGCCTACAGAAGGTCTCCTGACTAACGGACTTAACTTGGATTTGAACAGAATGGACATTTGCCAGCCCTGCAGCATCTATTGTTTTATATAGAACTCCTCTTAAATGCAGATTTACAAAAGCTTTCCTACTGTGATGGAGTCACATACAAAATGTGTCATTCCATTTGCACTGCTGTATATACATCGAGCGATCTTACTGGCTGACTGCAAGATGAGACACCGAGACAATCTGAACTGATCCGAAAATAAAACTTGAATATGACGTGATTTTTAATTTGCACTTTTCAGAGGAAGATGCTGCAAAGTGAAAATGAAAATGTCTCACTCACATTTTAATAAAACAGTGTTAACTCTTAAATAGGCTTCATATTTTCAACAATATTCTTCTAATATTCATATAATGTAGAACATAGCAAGATAGTTAAAGGTTAAAACGTCCATAAGGTTCTCTCTTACAGTGGGGAAAATACATTTAACATACCACTATTTCTTTATTAGACACAGCTCGAATGCAGACACTCACATGATAGGACATAGGTATTAACCCCAAGAATTCACAATAAAAAGACACATTACAATCCAGGACTAAGGTTTTAATAAAGAAGACGACACAGGGAAAAAAGTATTGAATGTTCTGAGGTGCACCAAGGCAAGACAAGGCACCAGCTGGCTGGACAACGTCACTTAGTGTAGGGCGAAGAAAAAGCAAGCGTACCCACCTCTGAACACAAGAATACAAATCATTTATGAAAACTGTCACACAAGAGACATGATCTTATCCATTGACCTTCTGGATAAGATTGCTGAGCCCTGGTAATTTTCACATCTAGATGCTCCTATAAGCAACATTGTAGAGATCATCTGCAAGTGGAAAGAACATCACTCCACCAGCCTCACACACCTCTCACTGGGGGTCAGTAGGTTTGTCAGAGGAGGAGCCTAAGAGCCATAGACTATTGATGGGCTGCTTCTCTCCTAATAGTACTGGCAGAATCAATATTATTGAATGGAAGGACGCATGGAGCTATGGAGATGAAAATTCTTCTCATGAATCTGTTGCCATCAAACAGGAGGATGAGGATGAGACCTTCCAGCAGGACAAAGATCCAAAACACACTGCAAACGTTCATTTGATTCCAGGGGAAGATGATTAAGTTGTAGGAACGACCCAATCAATCTACAGATTTACACCCAACAGAAGATCAACATTCACATGAGGGTAAACAACCCCAGAATGATCAGGAAGAAGAAACGTCCTAACTGAGGTTGAAGCTGTCACTGCAAATAAAGGTTTCGATAGTATTGACCTGTGTGATTCCTCTTTCACAAAATGACCTTTAATAATTGAGCTAATGTTGTGATTTCTTTATCTGTGTGGGTTTCTGGAAGTTGTGTTGTCTGTTGATGTGTTGAATGATTATTTACATACAACATCTACAACTCAAGCATTTAACAGTGGCCATAAACATAAAATGAACGAGGGAACTGTTCATATCACAGCACAAAATACATGATCAAAACATATTGTTACCGCATATGTGGCTACCAAAGTGTGCCAAAGTATATGATTTATCTTTTGGCACTTTTCAAAGCAGTTAATAACATACAGCAGGTTTGGCTTCAGGGAGAACTAGTGCTTATGAATGTGTATGTTTTGAGGAATTAGTTAAAAGCAAGTGATTTGTGGCGTAATAATGACGATTCAGCAGCGCATCAATCAAAATTAGAGCAGGAGATTTGTGGAGCCAGACAGAAGAATCATTAGGGGGGGGGGGGAGGAGGGAGAAAGTACAGAAATCATGATAGAGAGAGATTCGGGGCGAGGGACCAAATGTAAAACTGAAAAGAGACGTACCATCCAGCGAGAGCCAGTCGTGCTGAGATGATGGCAGTGAGGGAAGAGCGCGGGCCTTGTACTCAAACACCACCGAGCTGGAGATGATCTGGCTACTGACGGCCACCTGAAGTGTCACCAGACCTGTGTCATGAGCTGGAGAGGGGAGGATAATGAGAGTTCAGTGCATGTACACAGCATCAATATTTAATGGTCAGATTGTCAGATGTAGTTCTCAGGATAAAAAGATCACTGTATTTGTACATTTGTACCTGGTCATAATATTTAACCGGTTTATTTTTATTTCATTTCTGTAAGAATACATATTCGATTGCTTTGATACTACAGTAGTTTATTGAAATATTACAGATACATTTGTAAATTTATATTAATCCACCATACAAACAAAATAGATAAACTGCAAATATGGAAAATAAAGCTAATGGTGTATATATATTAGATTAAATGGTTTTATGAATAAAGCTGACACTCAAACTCCCCAAATAATATCCATGGTAGTAAAAACAGTGTAGAATGTGACTTTGCTGACACAATGTGTGAGTGAGCGTCCTCCTGCTTTACCTGGGCAGTAGCAGCGCAGCACCCCAGGTTGGATAAGAGAAGCTGGGACTGAGATCTGGTCAAATAAACAGCTGTAGTTTGTGCTGACCTCCTGCCATGGCCCCGTGATCAGCACCTTAACTCCGCCCTGCAAACGGGACAAATGGTTAAAACGAACTCATCTTGATCGTACTCTGCCATCTAGTGGGCAAAGATGAGAATAGCACCAAGGAAAAGAAAGCAGCTTCTCTAAACTGATCTCTGCTGCCATCGTGTGCAGCACCACACTTACTTCAATGCACTAATTCTATTTACTCAACCAACCCTGATATTACACCATTATGTCACCCTCCAGTGGCTGGAGGAGGGGATTACACTGGAAAGAGCATTATCCTGTCCACAACATAACAACTAGTGGTGACCTTTAAGCTCCAGGAAATGAAACAAAGGAATGGAAGAAATCCTGGTAAAAAAAATATATAAAATAATTTTGTTTTCCCTAAGATATGCATAATGTAGCCAGATGCTGTGTAGGTTATAGAAATTCCATGCATGTGAATAATAAGATTTCTTACATCTATATGAATCATTACAGCATAATCAATGTGAAGTGATATCCCATGTAAAAGATATTACAGTATTTTGCATGGCTGTTCATATTTGCTGGTTATTTATAATCATTCACTTATGGCAAAACGTGTGCATGTGCACAGTGACACCTAGTGGTCGAAGTGGTAACATTACAAGCAGACAGATTAGAAGGTTGTTAAAATTAATGGGATAATGGGATAAACTTACATCATCCTGATGGAGTGAATGTAAGGTCCATTGGGTTTAGGGGGATATATATTGGTATATGCATAATAATTTTTCATAAACTTGAAACTATGAAATGGTTTTATTTTTGCTGTCTTAGAATGAGGAGCTGGTCCGGAGCTGGTCTCTTACACAGAGACTGTCATGTTGCACTGCCATGCTTCTACAGTAGCCCAGAATGGACAAACCAAACTCTGCCCTAGAGAGGACCTGTAGTGGTTTAACTGATGGCCATTGTAGGTTCTGCTAGATGCTTGGGAGGGAGCGTGAGGTGATGGGCTGAAATATGCATCTTTATTGATAGAGAACACAAAATCCCAACACTGAAACTTAAGACTCAGCCTAATATTTGGGATGTGTTTACTATTCAGCTGGAAACAGCAGCTCTCAAAAGTTGCTAATCACATGCAGCTGGATTTGTTATATGTCAGACTGCTGCAAATGATAATGGGTTTGGTTTTTATGGTCTGTAACTCTGACGTCCTTTTTAACACCTCTGAACACACCGATTGACTGAGACAGATGTTTGCATGTTAAAACACCAAAATGAAATGTATGCAACCATAGTTTATGGTTTAGTTTCAGCTATATCTATCTTTTAATGTCATCCAAACACAAAAATATTGTGTCTCATAGTCTTTCAGTGTGGACACATTCACATACACACAGCAAAAAGAGTGAATCAATACGCTGTGCACAGCTCTGCGATGAAATAAGATTTTACCAAAGCATAAAGTAAGGGCAGCCACAAATAAATCAATGTTAGGACTCGGCTCCTCGTTTTCATTTCAAAACTTAAAAAAAACTTTTTTTTCTATCTAGAACCTAAAAGTTATACTTGCCTATTCCAAGATAACACTAAATATAAATAATGATATTTATAATATAGTTTAAAACGTATGAAAAATCTTGAGAATGTAAGGATACCTAGTTTAGTTATAATAATTATAAATACTAATAAAATAATAAATTTGTTCTAAACGCTTTCAAAACCAGAGTCACAGAGATAGCAAAACATAGAAAAGCCAGATATCAATTGACCTTACTTCTGTTTATTTTTTCATTTATTTATTTATTCTTTTACTTTAGTTTTTACTTGGAAAGAAATGGGCTGAACTTTATTTCAAACTATTGGACGGCTCTGGTTCTAAATGCAGAATTCTGTTGATTTCTCATGACCCAACATCTGGTACATACGTTATAAGCAAAAGAAGATCTGTAAAAAAAAAAAAAGAGTGGATGTGAAAAGTGTCCAGTGACTCACCTCAGGGTAGGACCACTCAGGAGAGTAGTCAGTGACCATGAAGAGCCGACCTGTGGCCTGAAGCATCCCCAGAGCCCCCTGCGCTACAGCTGCAGAGACCACCTCCGCTACATTCATGTAGGACAACGATCCTGCGTCTGTGTTTCCCCCTGCTCCGGCCCCTGCGCTCAGAGACTGGGGACTGCAGCAGGACTGAAGGCAGAGCTCGGAGCCGCTGTATCCAGAGCCCCTCGCCCCTCCGTCCTCCTGGCCCTGCTGGGGGGGCCCACCGGCTGTGTTCTGGCTGTCGGAGCTGTGGGACGTGACGAGCTGGTGAGCATACAAGGCTCCTCCAGCTGACATGGTGGCACCACTGCCATCCACTGAGATGAAGTCATTGATGAGGTCAGAGAACTGGTTTCCAAAAGAGATGTCAAAGTGATCCAAGCTGATCTCCATGCCTGTCCCCCCTGCTCCTCCGTTGCTGGCTCCTCCACCGAGCCCCTGATGGGGGCCAACGGAGTTATAGAGTCCCTGGACCATGCTTGTGCCTTGGAGGAGAGGCTGCAGCTGCTGTTGCTGCTGGGAGCGGTTGCTGCCATCGTTGTTGTTGTTTCCATTGTGAATCGCTACTCCTTCTCCTGCACCTCCATTCCCTCCTCCGCTGCCGTCCGAAGCCTGTTGCATGTAGTGCTCTGCTCCCCCTCCCTCTCCATTTCCTGCCCCACAGGCCTGAATGTGGTCTCCTGGCTTAAGCATGTTCTCTGCTCCATTCTCAGAGGCTCCAGCCTGGGCTGAGCCCACGCTGCCTTGCTGCTCTAGACCCACCACCTCCTCGTGCTCAGTGCCAAGTCCAGGAAAGCTCCCCTGGTACTGAAGCAACTGAAGAGAGCCAGCGTGGCCGGGACCCTCTGTGGGTGAGCCTCCGTTACAGTTGGCCCTGTGCTGGGTCTGGTGGCCCTGGTGGTGGTGGTGAAGGTGGCCGTTAGTGCCGGGGGAGTCTGTCTTCACCACCTGCATCCCCATGTAAGCTCCAGAGTCATGAGAGTTGTGCTCCATCAAGTGTGTTTTCTGGCCCATGCCGGGCCTCCCCTGCTGAGGCTGGCCAGTCTGAGAGGCATCCTGGAGGAAGAAGCTGGGGGAACGATTCTGGTGCTGCATGTGAGGACTGGACATGGCTTGACCGTAGCTCACTGTGGTGGTGTTGGAAGTATAGTCCTGCTTGGCATCGATGGCACTGAAATCCATCTGCTCTAGGGTAGTGCTAGGACTGAGACCCCCACCAGAGGGAAGCAGGGAGCCCCCTGGGGTCAGACTAAGGCTGCCCTGGCCTGAACCAGCACCAGATGCCACAGCCACCCCACTGCCACAGTTCACTACTGCCCCCACCTGGTAGCCACTCTCTGTGGCCAGCTGCTGCTCAAATGATGTGTCTTCTGTCTTGATATTCTTCACCAAAGCTGAGTTGAAGATGTAGGCATTGTCTGACATGGTGGGGGAGCGCTGGAGAGTGCCGTTGGTGCCATTGCTGCCACCAGAGGAAGATGAGGTCGAGGAAGAGTTGCCCTCTGTCTTCATTGCACTGCCTCCATAGGTCTGGCCTTGTTTGGGGTTGTTCAGGAAGCAGTCGGGGTCAAAGTTCATATTGGTCTCTGGGATCTTGATGCCTCCAGCGTCTAGACTGCTGGAGAGCACCAGTTCCTCAGACACCCCAGCAGCAGTCAACATGGACAGGCTGTCTCCTGCTGCGGTGGTCCCCGGTTCCCCCACTCCTCCGCTGGGGAAGGCAAACTTGTGACGATCAGAGGTCACAGACAGCACCAAGCCCTGTGAGGTGGCATCTGCACCCATCAGGTGAGTGTTGGGACCCCCGGTGGGAGACATGCTGTACACGGGATCTCCAGTGACCTCAGACATAAAGACACTCTGGGACAGGCCAGACATGACGGAGGCCACGTGGCTCATCCCTGTCACCACGGGGCTGTCAGCCATGTCTGGATCGCTGTTGAGGCCGCTGCTGATGGAGACAGGGGAGTTCTGCGTGGTGTCAGGGACTTCAACCTGGTTGGTGGACGACACCTCTGTGCTGTTCTGGTGCAGCAGGACGGGCTTGTGGACTTTGCCGTTGCGTTTCTCCCTGGCGCTGCCCCCTCCGCCTCCCCCGGAGCTTTTTCCGCCACCGTGGGCACTGTGCTCGGTCTTCCCCTCCGACACATCATTGTTTTGCACCTCAGAGTGGGCACTGCTGTAACCACCTGAGCGGGGGTCCACTTTGGGGGAGATGATGCGGTGTTTGGCGCTGTTGCATTTGTGGTGCACGCTGCTCCCTGCACCTATACGAGGACAAAACAGAGGAAAAGACGTTGGGGATTTGGATGGGCGAGGAGGGTAAAGAAAGGAGTGAGGACAGAAAACACAAACATTTGAAGTGTACTTGAAAATTGGATGAAACTAACACTGAAGGAGCTGAAACAAAGATGGATGACTTGTTTTTCTTTCGTATTTATCATTCTGTGGGAGACTGCTTTCTTTTAGGGGAGATAAAACTAACCTTTCTTTATAGTTCAAAGAGATCGAAGCGTATGGGACATTTTACATGACTTGTTACCTTAAGTCATCAGAAATAAAAACGCAAATTCGTTACACACAATAATTTGTTTTTTATCAATCTCTAAACCACTGCTCTACATGTTCTCCCCTGAGTTATAGCCGAAGTGAAATCACACCACTTAAAATATAAGATTGACTAGCGTGACATTTGAGAACAGCTTGGCTGTTTCAGATATGGCCCTGACACGGTTATCAGTAAACAAAACAATAACAAACAAACAAAAAGAAAGCAATAACCCCCGAAACTCAATTTCAGTATAAATCACCTGCCAGTAAAAGACCTCAGCCACCTCGTCTGCTCTACCATATAACAAACAGTATCTTTATGGCCTTTGTGCTTATCTCATTGAATTCTCAAGTCCCCTCTTGAGAATAAACTCCATCCCACCCGCCCGCCCTTACCCAGGGTGCCCGTGCAGAGGCAGTTGTGAGTCCGGGGAGGTGGCTTAGTTTGGTGGCTGTCCAGAATCTGTTGCACTAGCTGCTCCACTGAGAAGCCAGAGCTGCTGTTCCCATTGCTGCAAGTCCACTTGATGCCATGAACTGCCGGGAGAGAGGAGGAGACAGAGACGTCAGCCAGCCCAACAGACCACCAGCCACGCCAACCCCCCGCCCCAACCACTGTCCTCTGTGTCTACCTGCCAGTATGCCTCCAGTGGCTCACTGGACACCTCTGAAATGCCAAAGTTAGAAAGATGCAATAGAAAACTTTGGTTTGCCCTGAATGGAAACAAAGTGGCCAAAAAAAAGGAAAGTAATTTCATTTATTAGAGCAGCATTACTTTTGGTTTCATATACATGCTCCGACTATTCTTGATTTCCATGCTCTCTCAGCCTTCCCCTTTATTTTTTAAATGACTATAAACTCCAGCATCTTTCCTCCTTGTACCGATGTCTCTTGTCTCCTTGGTCCAGAAATGAGCAGTTGCTTTTCTCTCGTCTCACCTCACTGTAATGTCAAGCCTCGTGTTGTGCACTGTTCATTCTCTATTGTGCCTCTCTCCCTCGCATGTGTCAGCATCTGTAGCCTCCCCTGTGCGAGTGCTGATGAAGGTGACAGTAACATCAATCCTTCCGCCCTCCACCCTTACCCCCCGATCTATATGAGTATGTTCACACAGGGAGAGCCTGTGGGGAGGGAACATCACCTAGCTGCTGCCAGATCAGCTGCGGCACCAAAGGAGAAAGAGAGGCTTGCTCCTGTGAAGCTCCGCTCGCTGCCTCAGTCACACCTCGCGAGCACCTCCTAATACCTTTTCTCCGCTCCACTTGTTAAACAGCCAACACTTCTGATGAGACAGATAGTGGTTTTAGTGGCTATAAGGTGGAAGGAGACACCGCTGAGTGCTGCAGTGCGCAGGCTCTCAACCGGTACAAAAAATGTAAATGTTCGGAAGTGAAGCAGATTTAGACCATCAAACAAAATCAAGCCAACTTGAATTAATGTTCCTCGCACGTCAGCACCTTTCTTAGGTACATTTTCCACACATATATATATGAATATAAAGAGAGGGGAGGTTTCACCATACATTCTTTGGTGCATGTCTGTTTCCATATCTGATAAAAGGAGATAGAATAAGAGGGCGAGCATAAGGCAGATTAAAGACAGAGATAGTTAATGAGAACTTAAAAAAAAAAAGCTGGGAAACATGATTGCATGACTGTGATAAGGATCGAACTTGAAAGCTCCAAGATCCTTCGGCAGATTACCGGCCGGTCACCAGCAGATGACAGCAGAGCGGCTGTGATCAAGCTACGATCACACGCTGCACAGAAAACTCACTGTGGCAGTTTAAAGAAACACAAACAGGATAATTTTTGATCCATTGTAAACTCAGATTTTAATAATCCATTAATCTACAGGGAGCGAGCTGAAGAAAAAAAATGACAGGACCCCAAATGTGACAGAAAACTTTCATCAAATGTCAAAGTAATTACTTCACCAACGTGTCTAGAGATCTTATTTGACGGTGAGTCACCAGTCACATCCTGACACTGTGTAATTAAAATAGCACGAATGAGGTGATGTTAGTCTTACTAACACAAACAAGAACGCAGACATGAATCCCCCCCCCCCCCCCCTGCAGGACAGAGGAGCATCCATTCGACTGATCTGCCTCCGGGATTTAAATTGAATTTTATTTTACTTTTAATGTGTCTGTCAAACATAAATGAAACAAGAAAGAATGAGATTTATTTCATAGTGTTTTAAATACACAATAACAAGATGTATATAGCATAGACCTGGTTATGAAAGCATTTTAAACACCATTGGAAAGCCTTTACATAAATACATCTTTTCACGGGAGCCTTGTGTGACAGGTTACATCCACCATGCAGTGCCATTCCTATTTGTCCAAACGACCCTGATCCCTTATGCCAGAATTGCCACAGCCCTCCGTCATCCAGACAGACGTCACCCCCGGAGACTCTGGGTTGTTGAGGTACAGTTACCACCGTGTCTGCCTGTCCGCCTCACTCTCACTGAGGGTTATGTTCCAAAGCAGACGTGACAGAAGCAGTGCCACTAGGCTTAATCCCAGTGGCAGCGACAGCACAGGCACCACACAGCAACCCAGTCACATCATCATCCCGATGACTGCATCCTGTCATGAGCAGCATCACACAGCCCTAATGACAAATGCGGTGGATCTGTGGGACACATGCATATCCCATCTGGCTGTCTCTGCGCCAGTGGGCACTATATGGGACAGCAGAGTGCAATAGTTTATAAGATGTCCAGCCCTGTGTGTCTCGCCTTGGTCTTTTGTTCTGAGGCCCTGTCGGTCTGGCCTGGAGATAGGCCTTCTGTCTGTCTGTGTATTTGTTAAAGCCGCTCATGCACTATCTGTCAGCAGGCCGGGGGCATAGCTGGGGAGAGCGCCGCGCGTTTATAGCAAAAGACCAAAAGAGTGAATCAAGCTGGCTGCCTTGTCTATGGAACTGTAGCGTGACTGAGTAGTGATGCCACTTTTCTTACCCCCCCCCCCCCCCCCCCCCCCCCCCCCCCGTCTCACCCCCTCTGCTGCGTATATCTTTCTCATCAAATACTGCGGGGTGTTAAGGAGGACAAGGTCGGACAAGGCCATGTTTCACGGGACTTGTATTTAAACCGTGGTGTGTGTGCATCCATGCATGCGAGAGTCTTGTGACTGAGAGCACGGGTGTGTGAGTGTGTGTTTGTCATGGGGAGACGGGAAAAGCTCAACTGATCCATGAAATCCACATTTTTCCTTTGTTGTTGTTGTTGTTTTTTAGTATCATTAGAGGTGTCAAATGGCTCATGCACTGAAATGTCTTGAGAGGAAGAAGCAAAGGGAAGAGCAAAGTGAGATGGAAGAGGGCAATTAAACTGAAAAGTTGACATTGTTCTTAAAACACTAAATTTGATATTTAACTAAGGGTTTGTTTGTGAGTCAGCTTGTGAAATAGGAACCCTCTTTATTATATAACAGTAATTAACGAACATACAGCCAAACAAACCGTATGTGACCCAGAGTCAAACATCTATCGTGAGATCTTGCACCAAAGTGAAACTTCAGAATTTGAGTCTTGACAAAGGGAAAATTAAAACCTTGCTACTTTATCTATGGAAACTCTGAGGAATATAAAACTAATATATGCAAGTTTATTTTCCTGTTTAATGAGAAGAGCAAACATAATTTAACATGAAATAACGCATAGATAATACAGCATGACTTCATAGCTGCAAGTCTGCGCTCCCCTTATTGGGATGGGGGGGGTTGTTTTCTCATGGAAACACTAGGTGGCACTGTTGCTCCATCACTGGGCTTGTGTTGACACGCTGGCTCCTCCAAGGGAAAGACACGGGGACAGAGAGGAGGAGAAAAATAGAAAGCAAAGACAGACAGCAGGAGAGGGATTTTTTTGCTCTTTATGTTGCTCCCTCATCTCGCCTGGCAGCTAGAAGGCATCTCACACTCGCGGTCTTTGTCCCAACAACTCCCAAAGTTAATGACTTTAAGCATTACTGCAAATTGTGCTTGGGTTTTTTACATTAAGCCACAGATGTAATGAATACAGTAAGGCTGTTGTTGCTCAGTTGCTGTCCCGAGGTGAGGCTTTATGTTCAAATATGCCCTAAAACTGATACTAAGCAAAGCAGTGAGGAGGATAACAGTGATGATGGTCTGGACTGCCTTGTCAGTATGCAGCCAGCACGCGCGTGTGCTTGTAAAGCTGCTGACACGGTTCTCTTTACCTGGCCACAGAACCAATAATTGGCCATCGGAATATCAGTCACAGGCCTGCTGGCCCCTGCCAGACGCACCCGAATCACAGTCTGGTTGTTAAAGGTATCTTAACAGCTCGCTGAAAGATTTCCAACGGCCCAGCAGCCCCATTTGGCTATTATCATTATCAAAACCTTGACTTTTTCCAAAGCATTGCCTCAGTTCTAGGCAGTTCTTTAGACTCATAAACACACACACATAGTGAATCCCGCAGAGAATTAAAAAAGCTGACAACGACAGGAATCAATCCATTGAGGAGGAAGAGAAAGAGAGGAAGGGGGATTTCTGGTGAGTAAAACATTCTTGCTCCCACGCACTAACAAGAATCAATAACCAGCTCGCTGCCCTCTTCTGTCTTGACTTCCTTCATGGGCCAGAGAGGAGGCGCACTCTCAGCCTGGCCAGAGTGGTGCCAGAGGTCTGGGGGAAGAGCTGGACTTTGACCCGTAACTAGCAGATGGCTCCAGGAGGAGAACACACTCATATAACAGTGTAGGATGCACTGGCCGAAGATGCTTTCTGACTGAGGTGCTGAGGGCACTTAGTGTACCAGCTACCAGCTAATAGGAGTGGACATAAAATGCTCAGACAAAAACAACAGCCACTATGTTTTAATCTTTTTATGCATGTGAACAAGTAAAAACTATTAAAAAAGCCTCTAAAAAAAAAAGAGTATTGTTTATATCAAAGGCTTTGGATAAACGTTGGGACAAGGACGACAACAATAAAGATGAATGTATAGTTCTGAATGGGATTATTCAAATACTCACACATGGGCTTGAGCTGGCCGATAAGCTCCTCCTTGGTCCACTTGGCCCACTCCTTCTTGTCTGTATTGATGGAGCACAGTATCGGACCGCATGGCTTCCCACAATCCTCAATGGCTGGAACATTCAAATAGTGGACGAGCACAATATCAGGGTTCTGTGGGGAAAACAGAGCGCATGGGAGGGGGGGGAGTTAGAAGAGATGGAATAAAAGATAGGGAGCCCAGGTTTCTTGAATGTACAGTAGTGGAGTGGTAGTGACACTTAGATACCGCGGCTCAGCAGCGAGGGCTTTTATGTGGGACGTGCCAGCTGGTTGTTGAGGAATCAAATGTTGCTGGAGTACAGTACAGTAGCACTGCGTGGTGACCTTCACAAACACTACACAGTCCGAGCACAGAGGAGCGAACGCAAAACACAACCAGAGTAAATCTCGGATCAGAAATCTGCCATAATCTCACTCATTATGTCATCTGTATCTGCAAATGTGTGTGTGCCTGGGAATGTATGTGTGTGTGTGTTTGTGTTCATTCATGTGTGTGTTTGTACGTGCATATGTGTGATAATTACAATGTGTGCCCATGTAACACACTTGTGGCATTTTGTCAAGTCCTCCCACATGGTGAGCCGATGCCCTCAATTAACTCTGCCTGTATTTACCAAGTCAGAACTCAACAATTTGCCGCCTGCAAATTGTTACTAGGTTACCTCAGCAAATTCCCTAAATTGACAGCTTATGGATAATAGGTGGCGTTTAAAGGGAATGTTGTGCTGGTATGAATAACATCAATTTGCCTCTGTGATCGTGAAAAGCTTTGATTACCGAGCAAGGCCGAAAAGGAACACGAGGAATGTTCCTGCTTCAGTCCTTATCGCTCCCGATTTATTATAAAACATCCAACTGCCACTGAGCGCACAAACATACAAATATAGTACAATTTACCTACACTGGCACATAGGGTACGAATAACCAATAAAAGTTGCACTGAATTACGGCGCTTTAAGCAATTAAATTTAATCAGGTGCAGAGTATACGGAAGACAAGTGTTCGGGAGATGTATGAATGAAATAAAAGAGCACACACAACACACACACACACACACACACTCACACACACACTCGCGGCTAAACAAGATGCAAGCATCGACAAACCAACAAAGACCTTGATAGAGAAAAATGCCGTGACAACACGTGTGTGTTACTGCAGTTTGAAGCTTCATCAGTACTAAGTGGCAAATAAATCAAGGTGCAGCTACTGTAGGTCTGTGCTCCCTCTCAGTGCATACCATTAATCTGTGAGCACCCCTCCTCTCTCCTCTCCCCTTTCATCACACAGGGGTGTGGTTGGGGGGGGGGGGGGGGGGAGACATATCCACATAAACAATTACTTCTGTGGGGAAAAGAAACATCTCAGCAACGAGTACAACCTATGATTTGTCTGTGCAGCCACGGCTCCGGCAGCTGAACAGGAACCCGACGTATGCAAAGCGGCCTCAGGACGACAGATGACCTCCCTCCCCCGTGTGAGCTGGAGCTGGACTTTGCTGAGCGTTATCTCCCTGTTTTCCTTGTCCCCTGTCATTGGTATGGACACTAGGTGATGAGCGCTGCACTGTTAGGATGGAGATGGCACAGGGCGGCGTGCGATGCACCCAGATGGCACCACCAGCTGTGTCAATAGCTACGAGATGCCCTCAATCTTTACTTGGAATGAGCGCGGCGCGGAATGTAGACGGCCTCATTCAATTATGAGCGTACATGCATGTATGTGGATGAATGGGTGCAGTCGGGGGTGAATGTGCACACACACAGCTCACGCAATAAGTAGACGCACACACAAACTAATTAGCATAATGTAACAGACGCATATATACTCAAAAGACATTTACGGATTTGCTGAACACAATCGTACACGTGGTTACAAACAGTCTCCTCCTTCCAACACCCACGCTACTAGCTGTTTTCCTACCTTTTCACACAGGGCTACACAAATATGCACACACATATGCACTGGAAACAAAAGACCGCAAGGCAGCCGTGCACCTCATTCAAACAAAAGTAATCTGCGTCTCCGTGCTATACTGTTAGGAATCTGCCACACCACAGAGGGAGCCATGCAGGAGTGTGTGACGTCTGGAACTTTCCCTTCACTTTCTCCCTGCCTCTGTGTGTCGTCTTTACACCGAGTTTAACTGTTCTCTTCAAACTCAGGGCCCACCTCCACTCTGAGAGGAAAACAACACAATGAAAATGTAAAGCGTCACATAAATCTATCAGGATGGTAATTTAATTTAATTTCCTGCTGGCCACTTTCTTTTTCCACAGTGTAATATCAGGAGCTGGTTCTCCAGGAGTAGGTGAAAAAGGGCTGAGGGGGAACTTTTTGCCTGGATACTATTTTCCAGAGAAAATGAGATCTCATTAACTTATTGATTAATTGTGTAATGTAGTCTTTGGGTTGTTTTTTCACTCGTTTCCCAAGCGGGTCTCAGGGCAGCTTTCCAGCCCCACTTCCGCAGTGGAAGACTGGGATCGAGTTGCAGGAGCCTGTGCAGTGCATGTGGACCCGGGTGAGATGCTGAATCAGTTCGAATGATAGTGTGTCTGTGTATCTGCGCTTGAGCCTATAAATACATACATGTGAGCCAGGGCTGTAAGCGTGTGTGCTAAAGATTCACATGTTAAGGCGTCATGTCTCCAGCGTTTTGATGTTGATGTGTTGTGTTAATGTTTACTGCGCCTCCCAAGAACAGATGGATAGATGTTGAGCTAATTACTAGCAGAGTCTTGGGGAGTCAGCCATGGGGGCGGAAGGCCTGCTGAGTGGGTGGTGGAGCGCCTTCCTGCCCCTCCCTTCACCACTCACTCTCACGAACACACGCAAACGCATCAGTACACAAAGCCAGGCATGCACGGCAAAAAAAATGTACACAATCGTGCACACGTCACACAAACACACAGTCTAATACACAGACACGCATTGGAAAAAGTTGGTGTGCCAAAACTCACACGCACATTTGCACACACATGCATACGTGATATCCAAGACATCGCCATCGCAACCGGAGGATAAAGGTGCTGTTGTAGCCAGGCAACAGGTTTCTCTGGCACCCACGCACTAAGAGGCAGCCAGTGCTCCTACGATCTCTCACTGAATGCCTACCTCGTCCTGAAGTCATACACCCTGTTCTACTCCACAAGACAAGGATGGAGAGAAAGGGAGAACGGGAGGAAGAGAGATTCGCTAATGGAGCCGAAGACACGGGACTTAGATGTCAGTGGAGACAGATACGATGACCTTCTACATTTTGTGCTGAATGTGAGGATGTGGATGTGGATGTGTGTGTCTGTGTGTGTGTTGAGCTGCAGCTGAGATTTAACAAAGTGAGACTCGAGTACAGAGCACATTTATTGGTAGAACCTGGTATGAGTGGTCAAATAATGAGTCCGCTGTCGTGTTAAGTCTCAGTGCCACCGCCACAAATCTGCCAGTCTCTGGGAACACGTCGACGTAGCGTCCACGCCAACAGCCGCACCGTGGCTCATTAAGAAAGAGAGAGAGAGCCACGGAGAGAGTTTGAGACAGAGATATGAGGGAAGACAGAGAGACTGGGACAGAGAGAAGAATGAGAGCAACAGCTCTTATATTGTCAGACAGGCAGCTCTGCTCCATGGCTGTACTCCACCACAGTAGGCCTCGCTTTCACAACCCGTGCACGAGAGCGATAAGAACACCATTAACATGAAAGGATCTTAATTGAGAGGGGATGCTTCATAGAACGTGGATGAGCCGGGGAGTGTAGGGGAAACCTTCTTTTTTCTCTCTGATAAAATAACCCCCACCAAGGATTGGGGGGCTTCAAAGCCTGTCACAGTGAAGGAAAGAGCAGAGCAGACAGGGGCTCAGGTATGGGAAAAGTCCCCCCCCCCCCTTGCCTCCTACTTTCCACTTTTTCTCAGAGGGAGAACTGGGGAAAATAAGCAAAGGAGGAGAGGATGAGACAGTTCTTCATGGGAGAATTTAACTCGCAGGCTACAGGGATATCCATTTCAGTACAAAATATCATGAAAGCAGGAGCAGCCGGTTGTTTTGTCACAGACATTCAGCATCAAGGCATAAATACAGAGGGGAGGTGCTTGTGTTGGTATATTTGTGTTTGTAGATGTATCTGTGTCTTTATATATTTGTGTCTGCCTACATTAAATTATAAATAGCGTATGAATGAGTGTCTAGAGGCAGATTTCTGCATGTCGGTTGGCGTACGTACATCAGTATTCATGCAGAATGAGTGCAATGAGCTGTGGGTGAGAGACTGAATGCATCTGCTATTGTAACTGCATATTCATGCTATTTGTGCGTGCAGCGCATATTAGAATTTGTGGTTTGCATCTCTGCATATGTCTGTGAAGTTTCATGTGCATACGTAAGACCTGTGCATGTACAGTATGTGTTTCAAGTCGTGTTGCATCAGTACCAGGCCCTGCTCTCTCTGGCTGTGCGGGGGCAGCTGGCCTGGCAGTGGCATGGTGATGGATGGCATAGGGTGCCAGTCATTAGGTAGCCTCCTGGCCTCTGGCACTGAGGTTGCACTCTTAAACACCGCCCTCCCCCGCCTGTCCCCAAACACTACTGCTCATTTCAAGGTCAGCTGCCTCTGTGGTGCTCTAAGTTCACCTCCACAAGGCACAAGACGTCTTCCTTTTGTTTGGAACCTTTATCGCTCACTGCCAACGGGTGTGCTTTAGAATGTGAGGGCGGATGGCTGGTGCCTTGCCTCGTGCAGAAACGCAGACACACATATGCAGTACATGGACACACACACACACACGCACAGATACACACAGCGAGCGAGGTAAACAAAACTCCATGTCAAACCCTCCCAGAAAGGCAGCAAACAGCCTGAAGCTCCTGTCTGGGTAGCAGAGCAATCCCCTATCTGAACCTGCTTCCCCCCTTTCTCTCCAGGTCCTCTATGACAAACTCTTTGTTTAAATGTTCCCATCTTAGAACACAGACGTCCTAATTGGGGTGTCTGGAGTCAGCGCTTAACCTACTACAGTTCACCCTCTACTGCACCCGGCTCTCCACAAACTACGACACTGCCTGAGTGCCAAGCTAAAGCGATGCCCAGGGTGGGTACCAATCCAGGGGTAAGTCCGTTTATAGAGAGTTTCTTAATGTGAATTACCTCGATTGCCTCTGTCCAAACTCTTTGAGAGGGATTGCAGAGCGGGCGGCACAGCAGGAGATCCTGATTTAGGGAAGATTCATACTGCACCTCTTACCTTCACTACCTAGTGTACTGGCTGGGAGATATGAAAGGCAGAACTTGGAACTTTTGAGGAACAGGAAGAGGCCAGCATGTTTGAGCGTGTTTCAGAGGAAGCCAGGGGCTGAGGCCTGTGATGTTTAATTCAGTAGCACATAATCACTCCGATGGAGTTGAGAGCGGGGCTTTAAATAACTCAGCTTAGAGGGGCAGAACTGCTTCACTCTGGGTGGGGGAATACAAGTCTGTGTGTCTGCATGTGTGTAAGTGTGTGTGCACACTCATGTGTGTCTGTGCACGCACATTTGTGCACTTGTGTGTGTAAACATTTCTACATGTTTGTGAGTGAGTATGCAAGAAAGTGCTCCTCTATTTTGGTGGGTGGCTCCTCCCTGCTTTGAAATATTTTATTTGTGCAGTGCACCACAGTAAAAGGTGGAGTGTGTTTGTTGCTTTGCCAAGCATCTGCATGCATTACAATAAAAGTGCAAAAGGCCAGCATTCAGAGGCTGAATATGGAGGGGCATTCTGGATGCCAAGCAGGCAGGCAGTAAGTCAGGCGGTAAGCCGGGCAGTGAGGCATTGAAGCCCCTTTAGCTCCCACAACTCAACTCACAGTTTACGGCCCACTTATTCTTCCTAAGGCCCTTACAGAGCACACTACCCTCTCCATTAGTTGTGGTGGTCCCAAGTGAGAGGCCACGCCGCCCAGGGGCAAGCTGAGAAAGGGCCATCAGAAGCCCATCCGGCTGCCATAATGGCCTCGGCTAAGCCGATGGCACTGATCCAAATATTCAGTGGCAGTCCAGGTGACTCAGTGTCACCCTCCCAATGCTGGAATAAAGGAAGGGAAAGGGAGCTACTGAGCCCTCTCAGACACAGGGAGGATTTAACCATGTGTTCTCTTGATGGTTCTTTTCTTTTGTTCCCGTTTCACAATACCTCTCAACCTCTGGCTTTCTCTCGGTCTCGGAGTTCCTCTTGCTTGCTCCCTCGTGTTCATCTCTCCCTCTCAGGATATAGTGCAATTCATTTGGAGGAGGCAAACACAGCTAATACCATCTCTCTCCACTCCCATCTCGTCTGCTCACACTCCCTTTCATATCAGCTGCTGAGTCTGATTTGTTTGTGCGCGTCTTCTTTCTCCCTGTGCCAGTCGACTAGGCGGACTATTTATGTGATTCTGCCCATGTCTGTGAGCAAATCAGGACTTCATAGGAGCAGCCAGTGGAGAGAGATGTGCTGGTGCATTTCTAAACAGGACGCCACAGGGAGGACTGATGTGTGTCCAGCTGCAAGACAGTCCAACCTGGCCACTATCTGCCCCTGCAGTGGCCCACTGAGCAATAATAGATAACACCGGTTGTCATTATCAACAACAACAACGACTGCTGAGGTCGAAAACAGACCCAGTCAAGCCTCAAGTCTAAAAGCACCAATGCACATACTGTATATGCAGATATCTACACACACACCGAGAGACTGACACACAGCGACTACGGCCACAGGACTGCTGAGCCTGTATGCTCTGTTAAACATGGTGAGGGGCTCATTACTATTGCTGGGCTGGATACTGGAGCAGCCCCAGAGCTCAGCTTGGCAAGACCTCTCTCACACACTCGCCTCTACACACCATCACACACACACACACCATCACACACACATACACGCACACCATACAAATGAGTAATCAAACGTCTGCCCCTGGGATAAAAATGTTTTAATGGTATCCTAGCAACCAATGGTGTGTATTGGATACACATGAAAAATGGAAAAAAAAATAAAGACAATGTGTGAGTGTGTGTGTGAGACAATGAAAGAATGTGGCTCAGATAAACAGCGCATATTAGAGAGGAGAGAGAGAGAGAGAGAGAGAGAGAGGGAGAGGTAGAGAGAGAGAGAGAGCTAGAGGAGTCCATGGGGTGAAGTGCAGAGCGGCCGGAGATAAGAACTCGTGAATAGGATATGAAAAGGTAATGAAGAGAGAAAGAGAAAAGGCGCCATTAGAGGTCTGCCAATCTGATCGACAAACACAAGCATTTCCCCTGCCTCACTTCGGGGGCAGTGTTGACTGCGAGTTGAGCTGGTCCACAGACACTTAAGGTCATAGGAATGTGTTGTCAAATCACGGCTCAGGGATGGAGAGAGAGAGGAGAGAGAGAGAGAGAGAGAGAGAGAGAGAGAGAGAGAGAGAGAGAGAGATCATCATGGGAATAAATCAGTATCTTACACTCTGTTGCAAATATGTGGTGGCGCTGCAGGGGAGGGGGATTATGCAAGAACCACGGGCTTTAGAAAATGGCCTAAAACACAGGGCTGCTTATCACACCAGGTTCAAATGCAAAACACAAGGGGGCTGTGCTGTGCCAAAGTCACACAATCAGGTGAGAGTAGTGATTTGTAAAATTGCCGCAGAGCAGTGTACGGAAAAGGTGTAGCTGCATCTCTGGGGATCTAGAGAAGGTTTGTTTTTGATCATCGCTGAACATTAAAAGTGTAAAACACAGCGAGTCCTCCTTAAAAAAGCAAAATGATTCAACAAAAAGACAGAGTTACATTTTATTTGTTTATCTGTGTGCAAGTGTGTGAAATGTGAGGAGCAAAACAGCGTGTAATAGTGTGAGCGTGTGTTTCCATAAGATACTAGTGTGTGTCTGTCTGTAATTGTGTGTGAGGATGTTTGGTTCTTCTGTCTGTAGAATTGTCTGTGTGTGTGTGTGTGTGTGTGTGTGTCTGTGTGTGCGTGTAGGGTGCTGAGAAGCATACTATCTCCATCCAGCAGCTGCCACAAAGAGGCTTCCCAAAACAAGCACGGGGCTGTGACAGAGACAGAGCGACCGCAGCCTTCTGGTGGTGTAATAGGAAATTAATTGAGACCATCAATATGGTATTAATCATTAAAGCACAGGTGCTGAGGTGGCACTTTGCTGACTGCTCCACTGTTGGCAGCACTCACACACACTCACACACTCACACTCACACACACACACACACACACACACACACACACACACTAAAAGTTTGACCTGCTGTTTTGCTAAATTGTAGGTGGGGACACGGAGAGATCGCTGGAGACAAAGGAAAGTGAGAAAGGGGAAAAGTCTGTACCCTCCATTCAGACACACGGACACAGTGGGGCAGTTTTTTAAATACACAATAATCCAAGGTCATCCTTACTTTGCCGAGACAAGAGTTAATATTGAACTATTTTGAGCTGGCTTTAATACTGACTAAAAAAGTGAGGCAGGAATTGAATTGGGGAGCGTGTGTTGGAGAAAATGAAATCAGAGAACGTCAGGTAAATTTTAAGGAAATATTCACCAACTCCCTTGGAAGCAATTCCTTATATCACCTAATACTTTGTGAGGCGATGCACGCGAGTCTTAATCAGCCAGAGGAGAGGCAAATTGCAGCAACTACATTAAGCCGTTAAGCACACCACGTCTCCAAATTGTTGAGAGTGTCTCACTGAGGCGAATGCTTCTTCTTATGAATAATACATCGCGCGCAATACGCACAGATGAAAACCACACACACCTATATATGTGTACATGGGACTGCATCGGCAAACTCAATCGCACGCTCCATTCTGTGCGTCTCGTGCTGAGACAGTGCGACAGCTGGGCACGGCGGGGGGGGTGTGCGCGGCAGAGTTCCACAGGGTGATATTCCCCCTTGCTCACTTTGGAACTCTGTGAAGTCCGGCATCGACGAGCCTCCACAGGCACTTTGCACCAAACCTATCCCACCCCCCCAGCACCCCACCCCACCCCATGTCTGTCAGTGTCAAGGTTGAGCCTATGAAATGTTTATGATTCAGGAGCTGTAGATAAGATGGAGATTGATCTGGGTCGAAAGGCAAATAAGACCGCCAAAGCCCAGAGTCAGCTGAAAAGGAGGCAGAGGGAGCAGAGGGGAAAAAGAAAGAGAGAGCAAGAGGAGAAAATGCATTAACACAGGTCTGGGCCTGGGAAAGCAGGGGTGGGGGGGGTGGGGGTGGGGTGTAATAAGTACTTCGTTTGCACCCTCCGAATACTGGGGGGAGAATGTGAAGACACCATCATGACCACCTGACTGATGCCGTGTGTGTGTGTGTGTGTGCATGTGAGTGCTTGTTTGGTCCCTTTGCCTGATTGCTGCCGTACTTGAGACCTGCAGCTCTTGACCACTGACACTATCTGTGATCGGCTGGGCTCACCCAATGATACCACACACGCACATTCAGACTTTTTGCTGTCCAAGATTTTAAAGTTATAGTTTTTTTCCATCTAAGAATTAGTGGGACATGCCGGGATCAGGAGACGAGGGATGTTCCTGTACGTGACGGATTTAGGTGAAAACGTGTTCAACAAAGTGACACGTTGACACAGTTAACTACTCGCCACTAGCAATTGTGCAAAGCATCAAAACAGGACTTTCATGGGGAGGACAGAAAGCGCTGGCTCTCTTTAACACACTCACAGCGACACATCAGCTTTGATTTACGATGTCTAACAGTGGAACAAAAGGGGAAATGATGTAATCAAATAGAGCATTTTTCAAAGGCCAGAGGAATGTGTGTGTATGCATCAATATGTGTATTTCTGTGTGTGCAGATGGGATGGATGGAAGGATAAGAGCCTTTGATGTATCTCCTGACAGCCCGAGCCAGCTTGCAGGAGGAGAACAGAGCAGAAGCCACCAGAGAGTTGGGGCCCCGAGCCCCGGGGCCGGTTGTCTCCCTCCCCTTCTCAGCCTGCCTTCCCCTCCCTCTTCTGATCAATACTGGGTGCTAATCAGCGAGGACAGTGTGGTAGCCCTCTCTTTCTCTCATCTCCTTTTTTCTTCTCATGGTTTTACAACCTCTGCTTCTGCCATGGCATTGCCAGCTTGCATATATTACACACACACACTTTACTCTGTGGGAATGTGTGTGTGTCGAGGTGTCCATATGTGTCCACAGCTTTGCGTGTGTTAGCCACACACATTCTCCCAGTGTTTCTGTGCATATTTGCGAAAGGGAGTCAGTTTTGAGTCTCTGCAAATACGTGAACAGGCTTATACAAGGCTGTTAAAATGTGTGCATGTGTCTGTGTACAACAAGATAAGGGAATATCCTTGAAAAGGCAACAGCAACATAAACCCCAGTGAATTATGAGCAGCATGCATAAACTTGAATAATAACACATCCCCTCATTTTGGTGGCTTTATACTAGTTATCTAATTGCCCACGTCTCTTTTTTCTTTAATAAACTAATGAATGTGGCTGGACTCACATAGGCAGCAATAAGTAGCACTGCTTTAAACCCCAAACTGCATCAGAACAGCTGAATAATTTGTAGGAGAAATAATTACGGGGCAGAAGAGCAGGCATCAATCCTGGAACACCGACAGTGCCCTCGCTGGAAACTACCTCACCCATAAGCCAAGGCTCCATTAGGTATTGTCTGGGGCCTACAGGCTAATTTGTTTGCATCAATAATACATTCAAAGGATTTATCTAACTTGCAAATGAGTGTTCATTTAGAGGCTGGGAGGAGAGCAGGCAGCAGGAGAGAAGGTGTGAGAGGCTGAAACAGCTGGCTGGGGTTATCTGGGACACAGTTAACCCTTTGCTAGGCAGCAGGACGCTGGTCCACACCTAGCATTTAGTTAATAGTATTCAGAAATGGTAGGTTCTGACATGCTTGGACGACAGCCAGCGTTTATGTAGGGCAGAGATAGGCCGAGGTCCCGGTGACCAACCCTTGGAAAGGCATCAGAAAAGGAAGCAGAGAGCCCCCTCGCAGCCACATCACATTACCTGCTGCACCGAATACTCTCTGATCATTTGCCAGATGACAAATTGATTGTTTCAGTTGGAGGACGTGGATTCGACAGTAGTGAGACGTTGTGGGCCGTCCTCGGGGGGGGACGCTGGGATCCTGTACGCCTCTTTGATCTCTGCACTATGCTGCCTCCCACAGGTGATACAAGGACACTCAAAGCCGAAAGAAGTGGAAATAAAACAGAGGGTGGGGCGAGGCAGAGAGAGAAAAATGGGAGAGGAGGAAGGAAGCCGGCCATGAACATATGCTGCCTCTCTGTGCCAAGCCCCACTGGCTCAGGCAACCCACGCATACGTTGCACTGCTGCTGCTGCTGCTGTTGCCACTCCAGCCCTCTCCAACACCAACACCGTGGCACTACTTAGTCAAACAAAGCTGGAGAGATGAATCTGGAAAGAGATGGGGTCTCCCCAGTCTCTGCCCTGCCAGAGTAGGACTGCCTGGCTTTCAGCTGTTGGCACCCCTTAAATTGTGACACAAGATAGATTTTTATAATCTCTTTATGGGCCAGACTCCTCCACCACGATTCACTTTGATTAATTATTGGTAGAAGCTGCAAAATATTAATTTGTTAATGTCATGCTGGGATGGGAAAGTAGGATGGGAAAATCAATGTTTTGAGTTTTCTTAATGAATTTGAAAGACTACGAAATAAATGTCCAATCTTTTTTCCATGGGTCAGGGTCCTAAATGTTTATATTGGTTATCATTAGTTGATGAAAAGTAGAAGTTGGCACCATTACATTCGGATATTTAGTATTGATATCAACACATACAGGAACTGAGAGGATCCGTTGAAAACTTAAGTAGAGACTTTAATGGTTAGAACATCAGTGTGAGAGAGTGTGTATGTGCACATGCATTTGTATGAGGACACGATTAAGGGAAGTTTTTGGTTCAAATGTTCAGGTTATGGTTAAATTTAAGTGTCTGGGAAATTAATGCAAGTCTCTGTTATGTCCTTGATTGACAGCACTATGGGTCTCTGTGTGTGTTTGTCCGTCAGGGGCTACTTTTGGGGACAATTTTCAGGGACGGTTTGTCTAACTGTCTAAAAATCTGTGTCTTCAATTGAGAAAAAAACTGAATCTCGGGGTCAGTGGCTAAAGGTAGGGTTGGTAGTTTGTTTCTGACTTTCACTTATCCGTTGCATTGTTTAAGTGTAGCCTACTTTTGCTTTGCCAGGATTACCCACTCCTGATTCCTATTAGATATGGTTTGTCCAACTCAGGATCAGAACTTGACACTAACCCTGTCCCCAAAAGGGAAAAACAGGTTCCCCTTGTGGGTCAGTGGTTAAAGTTAGGGTTAGACGAGTAGTGGTTATAGTTAGGTTTAGGGTGAGTCCCCAAGGAATGAATGCAAGTCGATGTAACGTCTCCTAAAATTAAAAAGTGAATGGTGTGTGTGTGTGTGTGTGTGTGTGTGTGTGTGTGTGTGTGTGTGTGTGTGTGTGTCTGTTAGACAAGGACAGGACACTGTGATGTTTGATGTACTGTGCACCTAAAGGTATCATTAACACTGACACTCTGGAAGGTTCAATTCAGTTTTCATTGCTTAAACATTTTACAAGCACCAAACTTAAAATTCACAGAAAGGTCACACTAATATTTTTAATACAATACTTAATAAGATTTCTCAGTAATATCATTTATGTATGAAATATTTTTTACGTAATGAGGGTCTTCTGCTACTTGAACGGCGGCAGTTGTGGCTGGGGGGGTTCCACAAAATAGTGATGAGTTATTATGTATTTGATTTTAACATTTTATTAAAGGGAAGGAGAGAGAGAGGGAGGGCAGGGGGGGGTGTGTGTGTGTGGCACTGAACATGGCTCCCCACTGGGATTCAAACCAAGGGCAATGAAAAGGGAAAGAAATGCAGACAAACATCAACTAAACACATTCAAATCGCTTGTTATCGCACACTCGCAAATACACACACACCCTCACAGACTCGGGAATCCACACAACTCCCAACTTGTGCGCAGACCCAAACAAAAACACGGACCCACAAATAAATAGTAGCAAATGTTTATATAACGCAGAAATCAAATTCCTGCAATCTGAGCCGTGCAAACTCAATTCCCCTCCGCTGTCTGGCCTCCTCGCGTTCCACTCCTCGCGAACGAATGGGGTCAGTATCGTCACATAAACATTATCCTCTGCGCCCCCCCCACTCCCCTTTCTCAGTGAATGGATGCTGAGCACTGGTGCATATCTACGCAGGGATGGCAAGGGCACAGAGGAGAGAAAATCAATACTATATCTCACCTCTAAGCACAATCCCAACCAAAAGCAGCTGGAGTTTGCAGGTTGCTCCATAAACTGGACGGCTTCATCTGGCTGGTCGCTGTGTCGGTGGATTGCTACAGTAATGCACTACAGCACAATGGCCGAGGCCAGAGCCTGCCAGACATGGAGGTGTACACACACACACACACACACACACACACACACACACACACACACACACACACACACACACACACACACACACACACACACACACACACACACACACACACACACACACACACACACACACACACACACACACACACACAAACACACGGAGACAAACTGCACACTAACAGAGGCTGGGGAATAGCCACAGCAATGAGAAAACCTCTCATGAGGCAGGAACAGGGGTTGACAAACACACTTCCCCTCCTACACAAGCGAGGAAAAGCACCAATGGACCATTTGGTCAACCTTTTCTGTGGACTCACACACATTTGCACACGCACACACACACACAGGCATATACAGAGGAGGGCCCTAAAAATACTCGCTCTAAAAATAGCAGGCGGGAAGCGGGAAACAGGACTGAGGCTATTATTATTACGCACACGTCCTGCCTGGTCCCACCAAGGCAAAGGAAGAGACTAATGATTTTCCTGGTGCAAGCAATTAAAAAACTATTTGTCACCTGCCAGGCTGCATATGACGTTGGGGGCCTTGGCGGAGCACCACAGAGTAAATCCACATATACACACTGTGCACACACAAAGTGGGTTGCATCATAGAAAGCGGACCAAAGGCAGAAATGGTGCATGGGAAACAGGGGAAATCGGAAGGGTCACGGAAGAGAGAAAAAAGGGAAACGGGAGGGGAACATGAAGTAAGAATGGAGGAAATGTTCCCTTGGGTGGAAGAACAGAGAGGGTAAAAGGCTGATTTATCCGGACAGGTTAATACCAGGCCAGACAGCACCTCAGACAGCACACTGCCATCAGGAAGTCATGTAATATTTAGAATCCCGCCAATGAAAGTCATTCTCCTGCTTCTGGGCTCCTGGCTAAAATAGATATGTATATTTCCTCCTTCCACCTCCTCACCCCCCTAAAAGCCTCACTTGAACAGAGAGACATGTTTCTACCTCGAGTGTCTGGAACATGCACGTTCATACACAGGCTCATTTCGTCTGATTTGCTGCAATCCCAGCGGAATTTCTCTAAACGGTTTCACGAATTTTAGCAAAATCACATTTCTTTGAAAATCAACATTTTAATTTAATGAGTCCCAATTCTGGCTTTGCTGCAGTTTTCTTATTAGGAGGTAAATGACGTAAACATTACAGAGAGATGAGGAACAGGCTGTAAAATCTGAGTTATCAGAGAGGTTCACTGAGAACTCACTTTTTCCTGGAGCGCTCTCTCTAAGTGAGAGGAAAAGAGTCTCATTTTCAGAATGTATGGGAGTTCTGATGCCACATAGGGGAGAATCATCAAGCTGAATAACACCTCCAACTATTTACAATGAATATCTTCACATGCTGCCATAGAGGCCAATATTGGGCTCCGGGGCAAAGGGAGAAAACCTATATAAATTGGAGGTGGGCAGTAAACAATATCAAGACGAGGGTTATGCCTCCCTTGCACTACATAGCCCTATCCCGATCCAGCTTCAAGCATATTCACTCGGCTGCAGTAATTTACGAGGCAGCTCGTTAATGTCGGGTGATTTGCGCTGCTCGTTTGCTCCCGCTCATCTCGACCAAATGATATCATCTTCTACCTCTAATCGTCTACCTCTAATCCCCACGTTCGCAAAGCACCTCCTCCCCATCCACCTCTTGTTTCCTCCAGTCCTGCCATTCCTCCACTCCTACCCATCCACCTTTTGCTTTCCCTCTCCTCCTCCTCCTCCTCCTCCACCACTCAATCTCTGTGTCATGTCAGGTTTGCGTGGGTGAGTTTTGAGATGGGGGAGCAGACAGAGTTAGGAGCAGAGCCATGCCACAGAGGGGTGTGTGTGCGTGCATGTGTATGTGCGTGTGTGTGTGTGTGTGTGTGTGTGTGTGTGTGTGTGTGTGTGTGTGGGTGTGTGGGTGTGTGTGTGTGTGTGTGTTCAATATGACATCTATCCAGATCAAAAAAGACTAAAAGAAGACTGGTTTGACTCTGAAGGCTTTATGTGCCCTTGTAGTTACTTTTCCACTGCCCCCTACTGAGAGAGAATGAGAGCAAGCCCCAAAAAAAGAGAAAGATTTTCTTTCAAAACTTGCAGAGGGGAGAAAGCTCAGCAATCCTGGGGAGACACAGTGGCGGAGAGAAATAAAGACAGACTGGTGGGATGAGGGGTGAGGGGGGGTTACACCAAAACAGACGGCAAGAGGAGAAAGGAAAAGAAAAGGAGGACATAAGGGAAGAAACAGATGAAAACAATGTTCATAACAGAGATTGTTATTGACAATTAGGGAAACAAATGGCATTGTTTTTATCCATAATAAAATACCTCTGAGTCTCCCAGAACTGCACCGTTCACTCCAACTAACTAAACTGATTCGACCAATACTTTGTCTGTATCTTACATCTTTGCCACAAACCGCCCTCAGCCTCTTCATCTCTAACCCACAGAGAAATCAGTCTGTCTCGAACCAGATGCAGCCAACACCCTCACACAGACAGATTTTCACAATGAAAATTGCCAATTATAGAAATTGCAATCAGAGCTGTTTGTATGTTGATGAGTGGGAGCTGGTTAAAGGGGAATTGAGATCAATATCTGAATGGATGCGAGGTGAATGAATCTGGCCTTATATTACGAGGGCTTTCATATACCCACTCCCCTTTGCTCTCCACCTCTGTCTCGAACACACGCTTCCCCTGTCGTCCTCCTTACCTCTATCCTTCCCTTGCCCGTCTCATCTTTCCCTCTATGACACGTTCAAGTGATCGTGTCGGGATGTCAGCCCTCATCCACGGCTAATTGGGGCTCAGAGGAGTAATCAGGGCAGGACAAATCGGACAGTTCTGGTCATTAGCTGTGACCAGTGTTCTCTGGGATGCTGGGAGATGCATGTACTCTGCTGCCATCACGCCCGAGCCTGCATAGTGACACAGGCAGGCCCGTGGCATGACATGAGTGGGGACACAGAGATTGGCATAGCATCAGGCATTGGGCCGTTCTTATCTTCTGCTTTCTAAGACACACACACCGGCAAGTAAACATAAATAAACCTGGCTGGTGACACTATGTGCATGAACCCTTATTATCTAATTTTGAAGAGGCAGAAAAACACTGCTCAGACGAAAATTCATCAAGTGCAACACTGAGGGTTATATCAAATCAGGATTTTTGGTTTGTCGCCATACTCTTTGACAAATGTTAGTGCCATTTGAATCTCAACACTCATTATCAGCAGAGAACTTTAACATTTGTTTCCTGCCCTGGTGGGTGAGCCGGCTCCCTGTGCTCTTTTGAGCTGGCCGGAGAAAAGAGAGCGGGAACAGGGGGATAACATGTAAAATATCGGTGTCAATAACAATCTTGGAAGTCACAAAATGTAAACATGTCGATGGCTGCTCCTTCTGAAAGTGGGGTGCATGACTCTGGAGTGAGATGAATGTCAATTTGTCGCACTGGCAGCGCCTTAACCTTTCAGGATAACTGAATTATTTAAGCACCACATACCTGTTGTGGGCCTCTGTTTGTCCATCTGGGCTCAGACTGGTTAGGAGGCTGCAGTCTATGGCCACGCACGGCTCTTTGGCCGCAGAGTGAAAATGGCAAGACAAATGCGGCGGGGGATTTGTGATAATTGGCCGTGCTGGTGGGCTAGGCGACGGGCCTCGAGAAAAGGTCGCAGGCACTGAGGAACAGATCAGTCTGCCAGAAGGAGGGAGGCTATGTGTGTCTCTGGGGTTTTGCTCAACTTCTCTCTCTTTTTACTGTATGGAGGGGGGGCTGCTCCGGGAGGGGCCATTAATTAAGCACCAGCATAACCTTCAATTTGTTTAGAGGTCAGAAGCCTAAGTGTCACTGTTTTTGGCAGAGACCAACTCTGATCCAACTCCATATTTACTCTTGCAGTGGGAACGGACAGCAGCGGAAGTCTAAAGAAAGGTGACAGCGGGGAGGGAGACATATTTGAATGTTTATGAGTAGAGAGGACAGACAGGGTTAATGTTAGATGCACTGTGTCTGTTTCGACTGCACACATGGAGGAGGAGAAGTGAAGGAGATGAGGGGAGCCACAGGGACATGGCTCACACTCTGACATGCTCGTGAAGCAGCTGTTCTCCTCATGGCAGAGAGTGGGGGCCTGCCAGCAGCAGCATGCTGCCGAGAGCACCACGGTCTCCCACCATAGCACAGAAACAGAATGGCACCGTCTGATACACATATACACACACATATCACACAGAGACAACCTTGTGCATACGCTAAGAGACGTGCATACACACACACCCGCATTGCATATACTGCCAAGCATTCTGCTGCCGGTCCAGCGTCCAGCGATTTGAGTTGAACAGTAATGTCAGGCTGCGGAGTCAAATTCATATGCTACAAATTTGATCTTATACTCTGTAGAGGTGCATTTCCATTTGATACAAACAACAGCCTGCATAGCTAAAGGCAATTATATTTCTACTGCCTCCGTTTGCCCTGAGGTTGTAGACAGCCAGTCAAAACCTCGCCAGGTTTTCCTGCCTCTCTACCCTCTCAGTGAAATCAACAGAACGCTGCCCAGGCTCATCCATGATTTATCTCAGTGAAATATTCATTATGTAGCCTTGCATAGTCTGGACGTATCTGATGTGAATCTAGACCTGACAGCTCTGCTCCATCATCACACATCACCTGAGCCACTCTGAATCCGGCACCTGTCTCCCACTGCTCAGCACAGAGGCAACTAAACTGATCCGAATGAATAGAGGACTCTGGTAGATATAAAGAATCCATCTGTCTGCCTTTAGCCTGCAGGCATGTTCGCTCTGGGTCTGTAGCTGCTGTATCCTGCCTGCACACCGACCTATGACGGATCATCACAGCGAAGGAGCTACTCAACTTTTCCCATTCAATTAGCTGGAGAGAAAGGGCAGAGGAGCGGATCCTGGGGAGTGAGACATGATGAGTACATGTGTCGGGGCCTGCACACGAGCTGCTGACAGCCCCGGCCAGGAGTATTGATCTGTGGAGATTGGTGAGCTTGTTATGAGGGGTGAATAGCTCGGCAGTTCAAAGGCACTGGGTGGGTTTTTTGATAAATTACCAGTGCCCCCCAAAAAATGGCTCTGATGTGGCCAACAGCTAGAAAGGTTAGGGCAGAGGAAGTTTCAGCACCATGGACAGCGCCGCAGAGCCAACACTGCTTTAATCACAGAGTTATCACTCAGCCTGTCCAATTAGGTAACCTTTGAGTTATTCCACAAATTAAAATGGGTGAAATACTGTCTAATAGTGCCGGAATGATCACAGGGACAACACTTACAACTCATTTCCCTACGTACCACCAATTCAAGTGGTTCCAAAGTCATTATACTCTGAAGGACTAATGTTATAAGAAAAATGTAACTGCGGTGAATGGTGATATTAATAATGTATTCGTGTGAGACAAGAGGATGGAGCAAAGTGGCCCAAGCCGAGGAAGGTAAGAGGGAGAAAGTGATAGCTGTGAAGAAACAAGGTCGTCAGCATTCCCTTCTGCCTTACGAGTCATTTCATTATCTCATCCCTCTCTCTTCCTCTTTAAAGTAGGAAAAGCGGGAGAAGCTATTGACCCCTCTCTGTGTTCGTGGCAGGCGGCAGGACAAATGAAGTTTCCCCTCAGACCCCCTCCGTATTAATATCATAATTATCCCCACCTCTTTGCCCCTGTCGGCCGGCTCAAACTCCACCGTCTGATTTGATGGAGAGGCGAAAGCGGGGAATTACATTCGATTAGCACTAAACAAGAGGAGGGGACATGAAGAGATAGAATCAATCAGTGCCACGACGACAGGCAAATCTTTTGTATCAATGAGTGCGTGTCTGTCTGACTGTGAGTGTGTGTGTGTGTCTGATAACGGCTTGAGGACAGTCTGCCTGGTCCTAAAAATCCCACAGGTATGCCTTTATGCATCTGGTTATGCACACTGCACAGCTGTAACGGACAACATATAAAGAGGGGATCCATAATGTTAAGATATTTATGAAGGCTTGGGGACCGTATGGTTTTTTTTATATATAAAATATACCAGAGCCCCACTTTTTTCTTACCAGAACCAGTGATTTGGGAACTTCTTTTGAGTGACAAACCACACAGTCTGCTCTGGGCGGCTCTCTGTCTCAGCAGCAATTTGGATTCATTGTTTGTAACCCCAGATAACTGCGGTGGTGCTTTCTTCAGTCTCAGCCATTTGCGGGGATGGACCAGACATTTTAAAGTGCTCTAATGCCATAGAGAGGTGGAGGTAGTGTGGTGGGAGGGGGATGAGCAGATTGAGAGTGAGAGGTGAAAAGAACAAAAAGGAAATGAATAGAGTGAGAGAAGACCCCCCTCGCAGGTCTTCAGTCCCGTCCCCTGTCTCATTACCAAGGCTTTGACTCAATAAGGAGTGGATAAAGAGTGGATAAAGAGGCACACACCCACAGACTAACCCCCACCCCACCTCCCTAAAACACCTTTCGCCAACACCACTCCATCTGCCTTCCTCACCTCTTGCTTTCTCGCAGCATTCACACACACACACACTCATATCCCAAAATACACACACATAGACACACTGTCCCCTTTCTCCCTATTCTGCTGTATGTTTTTTTTGCTTCACATCTTGAAATCTATCTTTCTTTCCAGCTCTCTCTTCAGATTGGATTTTTTTTTCAGCCTAACTTTTTTAAAGTTGTGTCCATCTTACTCTTTCTCCATTCTCAGTCTGTCTCCCCCCTCTCCCCTCTCTGTCCTCTGTGTTCCCTCCCTGTCGCTGCTGTGTAATAGGAGTTATTTTCATCCCTGTCTCTCCGTGACTGTGGCCGCTGGATGGCTGAATATTTACATTTTTCACTCACTGGTGACCTTTCCCTGTTGCCGCTCTGGGAGCTCCAGTCTCCTTGCCGCTCTGCTGTTGATAGACTACTGCCTGCAAATCTCATATGGACACAGCAAATGGTACACAGGGAGTCAGGGACAGAGAGTTCAGAGACTGTGCAAAGGTGGGAAAAGAGCGAGAGAGAGAGAGAGAATGTGAGCGAGGCTGTTGTAACAGTAGGGCTGGCTGTCACTTGTCTGACTGAAACTATCTTGAAGAGACTGAAGTACTGAAGGTCTATCTGCATGTAGAGAGATACTGACTCAAGAGGAGTAATCTTTTACCTCTGGTGTTGTCGTGATTGTGGCTCTCTGTCAGCGCAGATGGTCTGTAATAAACTGTCTGGAAGGAGATGTAAATCTGGGGTCTCAGGAATCCTGAGTGCCAAAGAAGGTTTTGTGTAGGGAGGATCTGCTGAGCTGCGTGGGAGAAGGATAGGTGAGGGCCAAGGATTCACTAACCAGTTGTTCTCCGCGGCAACAGGAAAGTAAAGTTGAGTTAGTGAACTCCTCAAAGTTTGATGAGTGCTTATGTGTGTGAATCCTAAAGCTGACAGAGAGAGGGTGAAAAGGAAGGCTGTGCTCCAGTCTTGAAAAAGTGACTCAGTGTGACCCCAGCTCACTGTGTTATTCACTCTCTGTGTAGAGCAGTGTGCACACATGTTTCTGAAAGTCTGCATGTGTCTTTGTGTGTGTGTGTGTGTGTGTGTGTGTGTGTGTGTGTGTGTGTGTGTGTGTGTGTGTGTGTGTGTGTGGTGTGTGTGTGTGTGTGTGTGTGTGTGTGTGTGTGTGTGTGTGTGTGTGTGTGTGTGTGTGTGTGTGTGTGTGTGTGTGTGTGTGTGTGTGTGTGTGTGTGTGTGTGTGTCTCTCCCTGGAACCGTGGCTGTGCGTCATTCAGCAGTCCTGCTCTTTTAGGCCCGAATTTGACTTTGAGAATAAGCTCACATTTTTTAAGCCGGTCTTAGAAAAAACAGCTATGTGTCCGTAAGTGGAGGAACATACTGTAAATACGTCCCTACACGTCCCTTCCAACTGCGATTCCATGTAAATGACAGAACCAATCCACAGCCCTGCGCTGAAATACATGTTCAAGGG
Organism: Reinhardtius hippoglossoides; assembly: GCA_006182925.3. Classification (NCBI taxonomy): domain Eukaryota; kingdom Metazoa; phylum Chordata; class Actinopteri; order Pleuronectiformes; family Pleuronectidae; genus Reinhardtius; species Reinhardtius hippoglossoides. The sequence continues at coordinate 22,458,222 of CM031675.1, read as the reverse complement.
CTTCAAGTCAAATCAAGAGGATATGTTTGTGTTGCTACTGCTTTGCAATGGAACACTGTAGATACTTAATGGAAGTTTATACTGTAACTTACATTGACAACAAGAGTCAAAGTGTCATATTAGTTTTAGACAAGGTTTGGAAGACATTTGAATGGATTTTGTGGATGATGATGATGAATCAGCTTCTGGGGGTAAAGGCCAATATTTGGGGCTTCCAATTTGGACAGTGATATTCGGGCCTAGACTTTTTCCCACACAAAACACAAACAGTGATACTTTTTGTAGGTGTTTTAGGTCCAGACAACATTTTGGCTAATGGCAATTGCAGCCAAATTAAGAAGAGCAGATAGCCGATGCATTCTGATCAATCTATTCCACCTCTTTTTATCTCCACACGGAATCTCTACCTGCAGGAAAACAAAACCTGCTCAAATGTGATTGGTCAAACTAGAAACAGAAACCAGAAGGCTTCCAGCCTCCAAATCTTGTCCCGTTACTAAGATTCTGTATATTCACATGGAGAATTTATAGAGACTAACCATCCTGTTCATGAGGAGGGGATATTTCCCTGGCCAATATAGACATAAGGACTGATTGCAGCAGCCACTAACTATTTCAGTGTACACATGGGGATGTGAGTGACGTACTAAAAGCTACTCTTTCCTTTAAAGGAACTCGAGCCTCCACAGTGACTTCAGAAAATCAACACCAGATGACCCTGGGATTTAGATTAAGGATAATACTCACCCTTAACAAGCTGAACAAGTACAGATAGCACTGTGTCAGTATGTTAATTCCAGAACCACTCTGATATATTCTATGTACAACTATTTCATTGTTTTTCTTGCTTTCATTACTGAGCGGTTTGAAAATGACACTGTACCTCTAATCATTTGGAAAAATATATAAAGGTGAAAGTAACCTCAGTGGTTTAGCTGAATGAGCCCGGAAGAGACAGGAAGAGAAATGCCTTTTTTGTCGGCTTGTGTTGTTATTGCCGAGTGTGACACACACAGTGCCAACAGAGAGAAATAAACAGTTGTTGTCTGAAAGCTTTTGTTTGCTGTGGGAACACACTAATTATTTTGATTAGTATTTAAGCATTGTTGGAGCCAGGTTTTCTCTGTTGTCGTTTTGCTAGCAGCCTGCTCTCCTCTTTTACTAACAGACTATAAATGGATTTGTCTTCTGCTCCTATTCAGTAGAGCAGAGATTTTGTGAATCAACAACTCTCGTCTTCAAAACACATAGAGAAAGGGACCCGTGAAAGTGTATTTATCCCAAAGATGTTTGTTAATTAAAGATACAGAACTACAGACGGATGGACCGACAGACACACAGATAGATACATAGATACAAAGAACAATAGATAGAACGATTGATAGAACGACAGAGAGAAGACAGAGAGACGGACAGAATAGAATGATAGATAGAATAATAGATAAAACAACAGAACAACAGGAAGATAGGTATATATATATCGACAGACTGACAGACAGAACAATAAATAGAACGATAGTTAGAACGACAGACAGACACATAGACAGACACATAGATCGATAGATACATAGAATAATAGATAGAACGATAGATAGACAGACAGACAGACAGACAGAATAGAATGACAGATATAATAATAGATAAAACAACAGAACAACAGGAAGATAGGTAGATATATATCGACAGACAGACAGAACAATAAATAGAATGGTAGTTAGAACGACAGACAGACAGACAGACAGACAGACAGACAGATAGATGTAAATAAATAAACAGCACACTCTTGCTCTTTGTGTGTGTGCTTTATGCTCCCTTAATATTGTGTGAGTGAGAATGGTTGTACGTATCAGGCACCTTCCAGCAATAATGGCTGCCATGCTAAACGAGAATGATGAGATGTATTGGGGAGGTGATCACAGGACGACTATTTACAACCACTCTCAGCCTGCGGACCACTGTAAGCACACTATACTGTACAGGGAACCTCTTCCATCATGCTTTTACTGCCCATCACTGCAGCTGTTAGACAGGGGAGATGGCAAAGCTTTTAGCAGGCTGAGATACCGTCCTCTGGCTGGACGGCGTGTATGGGCAATGCCATCAGAAAAGTGAATGACTGGGGTAGATAAGGGAAATGGAGGCCGGGGAGAGAGAAAAGAGAAGAAAGAGGGAGAGGTGGTGGGGGGATAGGTTGATGTCTGCCTGCTGGCTGTCAGAGCAAAATGCTTCGGTTAAATGGAAACTGATATCATGCAACTCATTCAAGTTCTTCTGGATAGGCCGGGAGAGTTTGAGAGCAAAACTAAAGTGCGGTGAACTGTAGAGGAGGAAAAAGAGCGGATCTTACCTGGAGCAGCCAGTAGCACCTGCGGTGGAAGGTGGGGATGATGGAGGAGTGGACGTAGCAGCCATACAGACACTGGAGGGGGGGGAGAAGGACAGAAAGAGAGGAACATTAAACTACAGTTAAGTACAGACATGAGGCTGACCTCTGCTGACCATGACAGCTGTGACCTTTGAACCCCTGACCCCTTCCCTCCTGATGATAACTCCCACATGAACCTGCCGGCAGATGGTCAAGCTATTGTTCTTGAAACAAAACCTGAAGTGAGAGAGTGGATGAGGTTAACCAGTGCACCACCTCCTCGTCCCCACTATCACCACGACTCCTTCCTTCCCTCTCCTCCACTTCTATCCCGTCCCGTCTGGAGAGACCCCCTGACAGAATGATTCAGGTGCTCCTTACTCAACCCCCCCCCATCACCACACAGGGCACCCCAGCACATAACTAGAGCACAGTGTTATTAATATCCTTATCGTAAACAGATAATACTGTGCCTGGGGGCTCGTTACCGTGGAGAGAGCTAGGCCGGGCTGATAACGCCTCTCGGTATCTGGCAAACGGGCCAGGAGACATTTTTCACCAGCCAGCAGCAGAGGGGGAAAAAAAGGCAGCGAAGAACGGTGCAGCGAGGAATAGGAGCAAGGCAGCACTTATCCTCCTCCCGTCGTCTCTCCTTCTCAATCTTTCCGTGGAAAACTCATAGCCCAGGCTCCCAGGTGACCCAGAGGGATGGCTCGCCTGCTTTAGCTTGTTTACAGCAGCAGAAAGAGTCTACAGCAATCTACCCCACCCGCCCTCCACCCCCACCCGCCCTCACCTCCCCCACCAGCCAAGAAATATTGGGGGGAAAAGTGCACTTAAGTCAGGAGGCTCTGCTCTTGCAGGAATGAATCAAACAAGCAGGTCGGGAGAGTTGAGCGTCAAGTCCATTACATGTTACTGCTTTACAGATGAGGAGAAATCCCGTCTATACAGTGTGTGCATGCATCTTTATCCAGCAGTCGTGTGATTAAAATAAGTAACGCTGGGTTTTTTGGGCACTTTGGATTGGAATGAGTGGGCGGTGTGTGGAAGGAGAGAGGGAGGGTGGCCTGGCATGGGGACATTGGTTTTCATTGCTTGGAGGACTATGTGATAAACAGACGCCTTATATGTGTGTGCGTTATGTGCTCGCCTGGTTTTAACTCAAACCTAGTTAAAAAGAGACGGGCCTGCAGAAGGACTCAGTCTGTACAAACACCCATTTAGCAACATCAAACTGTCTGATTAATTATACCAGAGTGCCACTGCACAGCTACACGACTGGGCACACGGTGAGAGACACATTACACAGCTAAAAACAAACACATCACACAGATGCACAAACACGTGAATGTGGCGCGCACGCACACGCACACACACAGAGAAAAGCACAAAGACGTCCTATGACCAATTCACAAACAACAAAAGTCACATCATCCTCGACTGTTACCCCAGGTGTTCCATTGTTCCAGTCACATCTATTGTGAACTGATTTCAGTACGACCCAACTCTGCATGTGTGAGTTTGAGATAGTGAAGGCATGCTGACTTCCTCCTCTTCTTATTTTTTTTTGCTGTACTCTCATCCATTACAGCTGTCTGAAATAGGATGTATGCCTCCGCCCACCCCCATAGCTCTGTTATCCATTACTCTACGCTTGCAGCGGCCAGACACTTCCTCCCACTCCCACAGTGCATTGAACATCACATTACTACAGTCAACTACAGCTGCTACCAGCTCACACATTTCTCCGGTGCAGTTTTGGGAGTATTTATATTGTTAACGTTACTTTGTACTCTTTTCAGGGATAAGTCAGTCATGATGCAATATTTTTGACATTTCTCTTTCAGGCGTTGAACTGTTTCTGCATTTCACTACGGTCGTGTGTTGCAATGCTCGTGTGAAAGGTGCTTACAATAAGAGATGCTGGCACCCTGTCAATTTAAGATTTGACTTTAAACTTAAATTTTCAGTGAACACAGAAAATGGTCGTCGTTAAAATGACGCTTGCGCTCTAAAAAAAAATCTTGCTGTCTTGTTAATTCTGATTACAGGGAGTTTATTGATATGTCATGGTTAATACTGCGCTAGCCTAAAGCACTTGGCCTATTGCGAGTGGGCTGTGTGCACTTGGATGAGGCTATGGCATGCTTCTCACAATTGACAGGTGGGCCGGTGCAACAGGCCTCGGTGACTAGGGCGACTGGGGAGTGAATAAATTAGGCCCCAGGCTGCTTTCCTCTCCCTCTGTTTACTCCATTTCTCAACCACACAAAGCGGCGTGCCAGACAAACAAGCCGCTTAAAGCATAACACAACTGTTGCACCTGTCAGTGCCGATATACAGTAGTCATCAAACATGATCGCACACACACACACACACCCACACATACATAAGCTTGTGCATCACCTCACCTCCACCAACACGCCCCCACCAACACACGCCCATACACACACATGCAGAATTAGACAACGAGCGCGAAACTACACCCATCCATTAACATGGAAGTACTTATACGAGCATATACACATGCTGTTGCTCTCTAGACACATCAGTATGCACACACATAGTCAGAATAGACCATGATAGAAAAGGCAGGGCAGGGGCTTAAGCATGCCCACATACACAAAGCTCATCATACTTGGGCACTTATCAGTAATTCAAGACGCATATCAGTTACTGGTGTTTCGTCTGCTCTCTGCATGCTGAGCGTCTGGGTGACAAAGTGACAGCAGCAGAACCATTATTTGCTGTCTTTGGGCTGTGACAGATGACAGCGCATCACAGGGAAAGCAATTAAACCATAATTATACACATATCCTCTTAGAAAAGTGCAGTTCTCCGATGTGTAATTTTGAAGAGCACACGGACACAAACACACACTCATCCACACATGCTAATGCACTATTGGTGTACTGTTGCGTCGGGGGGTGCAATTGAGACACAATAGAAGAATGATACACAATAGTTAATAGGAGTATTCACAAGCAGCGTGTCCATAACGTATTCATGTGCTGTCACCGCGGACAGCAGGAATAAATAGTTACAGCGACGTGTGTCCTCCAAAGTCAGACACTGATGCAGCAAAATCATTTGGTGTTGTCACTCAAGCAGGCGGCCGAGGCGACAAAACTTTGGCTTGGCCCAATGAAGGGGTATTATTGCATGGCCTGAACACGCCCCCCCCCCCTTGGGGTGTCAAAGTGGTTCTGAGTGGAGCAGGATCGCAGTTCAGTCAGGGGCAAGCGGGCCACACATCTCAGTGATAAACAGTTCAGCCTCAATAAAAGCTTCGGATATAAAGGCAGGGCCACCAGCGGTTACCTGTCCTGCCTCTGGAGGCCACCGCTGCCCCTGGCCTGCCTGTTGCCCTGGCGACACCTCACTTACATTCATCCATCATGGCTGACAGGTGTCAGGCACAGCAAGGGATGGGTTAGTAAAACACCAAGTCTGTGAAGGCAAAACTGGCGAGCAGGCACATGGTTGTAGTGAGACCGGGAGGGAGGGGAAACTCTCTCATTAGACCATAATGATGTGTGAAGACAGACCTAATCAGAGCGTGGCACCTTATTTATGTTGGCAATTTGCTGTTTTCCTGCAGTGATGCAAACGTCTTACTGTCAGAGGCTCCCACACATTTGTCTGTCTGTTGGATTGTCAGTCACACTGGGAAGAGCACACACACAGGCACACACACAGGCACACAGACACACACACACACCGGCTCACTCAGATGCAAATGCACGAACAACATGTTTGGCATTTTGTTAATAACACCGCCCCTGCCCACCTCTTAGTTTGCTATCTATCATGTGAAGCTAACTTTTTCAAGGATTGTTGACTCATGAATGACTTGTGAGTCCTCTAATGCTTCCTAGTTAACATTTAACATATCATCCCTCTGGATGTGAATGATCAACAACTGGATCTCGACTTACTTCACACTATCATACAGTTGTTGACACGGATATCCTGGTAAAGTCACTTCTGGCTCACTGCTTCATTAGAGAGAATGTAACATTTTGTGTGTGTGTGTGTACTTCTGTCTGTGTGCATGTTTGCAAATGTCTATTCACATGGATGCCTGGGGCAGGTGATTCAGCCCGGGGCACAGCAGCATAAATAGAGCTCACCAAGCAGCCAATCAGGCAGTACTATCAAACCCCCGTCCGTGGAGGGAATGCAGAAATCCATACTCAATAGAGATTCATGGACCATGCAAGATTCAAGCTACCCTGGTCATTGACAGCATCCATGATGACTATTGATCACCCACCGATTGCTGGCTCTATATAGACGTGATTAGATGACTTACAGCTGAAAAGTGCCACTTCCAGTTTGGAGGATGAGCTCATTTTCAACTGATACCATAATGCTCTGCATCTCACCTGCTGTCTTTACAGTCAGCTGCTCCGCTCTGCTCCCTCCCAATCATTCAGGTGGAATCAAATTATCTGTAGTGTGTATCGTAGGGTGGCACCATGCCCAGAATATCTATAATATACAGTATCTCTTTTGCATTTTGGATTCAGAGAGAAACGCACGGCTCCTGTTACTGGCACAATGATCCCAGCCACTGCTTTCTCTATTAAGATTATTTCCTTCTTTATAACCCGTTTAATAAGCCACTACTTGTAAAGTTGTTGCAGTATAATTCTGCAGTGCATCTGAAGACTTAAGCAACAGTTGATGAGACATTATACATAATAAATCAAAAGAGGCTTAGATTTATCTCCCTCTCTCTCTGGTCCTCTCCGCTGGACCAGCTGTAGCCTCTAAATCACTCAAAACTGAGCAGCCTACAAAATGAATTGGCAGGCTGCACCCGGGCTAAAAGAAGAAAAACAAAACAAAGAGAAAAACAAACCTAAATTCATCAACAAAGCAAAACGAGCGAAGCTCTGGAAAGAAGGTTCACGTCTTATGGAAATGTTCGACCCTAAAAATAGCATTCTCATTGTAAAATAAACACAAACAGATGATAAACAGGCCCTGAAGAGGGGAATTAATTAGCCACGCTGGATGCGTAAACACGGCTATATATCAAGTTCAAGAAGAAAACAACAACAGGGCTGAGGCAGTTAGAGAGACGCCCCTGTCCACTTGCCACACTGAAAGCCCCGACTCTCTCTGGGCTTGCTTTAGGGAGGAAACGGAGGTGATGAAGTCGGGTATAGGAGGTGTACATCGGACAGAGAGAGAAATGAGAGTGGGATTAGAGACAGAGGGCAGAGGAGAGGAGCAGAGAGACAGAAAGATAGACGAGGGGATGTGGGGTTTACAGCCTCACTTTTGTATCTGCCAGAGGAAGCTCATGCACATGCGCATGCACGTCTGTCTGCCTGACTGAAGACACGCTGTCTGTTGATGCTAATGTTAGCCAGCTGGGCTCACGGCCAAAGGCATTAAGTGGAATCGAATTCCACCAAACTAGCTTTAATCAGCAGGTTTTTAAGGTTAGAATTACTCTCCCTCTCCTCCAGCCCCCTGGCCAAGGTTAAAGCAGACACAGGCAGGGGCTGGGCTCAGCTAATGGGATGGAAGGGTGGCATGGGGCCCTACGGCATGCCACCATACACCAACACACACACACACACACACAACACACAAACCAAACACACACACACGCATATTAGTTTATGCCAAGTCACACTGCAAATAACGATAATGCACATACACCTACGGAAATAGACATTTTAGAGAGTAGAATAGAGTTTTATGAGTTTGTGAGTGTATTTGTGCAAGAAAAACCCACACACACATAAATAGGCCCATTAAAACCATTAGTACACTGGCACATTGTGACACAAGCTGCATATAAATTCCCAGCAGGATGAGGTCAAATTAAGCACCATCCTCATCCGAGCAACATCATTATGATACAAAGTGTAAATAGTAAGCGGAGTCTTATTGTGAAATAGGGTTGGAACCATTCTGAAACCGAGACAGAACACCAGGATGCAAACGTCTTCCCTCTTGTATCGCAGGAAATACGACGCTAAGCCAAAGTTCAGACTTCGCAGTTTCTCTTTTCATCCAATCGCGACCTAACACGCTCGCCTTGCACCAATCCCTGTGAGCGGTCAAACTTTAAAATGTTCTCTCTCCCTTCTGTCACAGTACCGTGATCAATGAGTGAGCCACCTCTGCACCGCCTCACCTCTAGATACTGGGTCATCTCCCCTCAACCATTCAACCAGAAGCTTCATCAGACGACCCATCTTCGTGCTCCATTCCACATCATCACCACCAGTGTCTAGGCTCCAGGGGGCTTCATATCCAGAGAGCACACCTTCATATCTGTCAAAGTCTATTCCTCCGTTCACAATAAATTACATTTTATTCCAATTTACTCATTCTCAATTGTTTTCTCTAAAAGTCTCATAATTGAAATACAGGACGACTCCACTGCAGATGCAGCCCGGAGCTGTTGTTCTTAGGTAACAAAAATCATTTTTCACTTTACATGAAATCAACACATTTAAATCAGTGCAAGCTGGATATTTTGTAAATATTACACATTACATATATTGCATTGTCTTAATTGTCTGTTAATGTAATGCAAATATATGGGTTTTATAGGCTTAACTATTTGTGTCTGCATAAATAAATTAAACCGTTTATCATATATTCATCCAAAAATTGTTTTAGTTAAAATGATATATTAGCAAATGAGTGAATATCCATGTTAATGCCTTAAATAATACAACCTTGACAGGTTTTGTAACTGTAGCTACATCTGTCCTGAATGTAACACTACATAAAAGCCTATTCACTTAAAGTAAGCTGAACAAGAATGTAGAAATCCTTAACACAAAGAGAGGGGTGAAACGCCTGGACCACTGAATATATCAGGCTGTTTCTTCATACTTCACAAAGAGCCAGGAGAGGCCTTGCCTTGACCTGAGCCTACAACAGCAGTCAACATATTGATGGCTGTCAACAAAAGGAAGCTGAGTAAACCTTGCAGCACCTCAGTCCTCCTCTCAAGTACCCACACTGTGAGTACAGGAATAAGCAGTAAAGGTAGCAAAGAATTATCCTTTCACTTTCCTTCACTCTGGTTTTCATTTTCCTTATCTTGCTCTTGTCCTTGACTTTCTTTGCTCCACACATTGGGAAGTGGCCTTACTTTGGAGCTGTACAGATTAAATTAGATCAAGTCTTTGTTTTATATCTCCAGTTAAACATCTACGTGAGGAGATCAGAAAATTATACTAATGTGAGGGACGGCAGGTTACAAATGGATGTTAAGTGTATGTGTAAGAGGTAAAATGGCGAATGGAAAGCAGTCATTATCTCAAGGGACCCCGCTTCCTTATCACCTAACCTTTGAGCTGACCCGTAGATTGCCTGTCTAAAACAGACATGTAAAAAAATGTCTCGCAGCTAAAACGAGTAATGAGCATCTGTTTGCATCACGTGCCTGGAGCTTTCAACTGTGACAGGCACTTCATTCCATTAAAAATGGAGAAAGGGAAACCGCAGTCAGACCGGGCCACAGTTTAAAGACACAAAGTCAGGGGTCAGGTTTTAGCTGTCGATTTGAGTGGGTGAGAAAGAGCTGAGTCTGAGAAGACTTCCCCGTACCTGGTGTCTCCATCTACTTAGCCAAACCTAAATGTATGTGCTGGACAACGGCCAAAGGGGTTTGGACACAGAGCATGGATACTGTGTGTATTGACGCCTCTACGGAGACAGGGACAGAGGGGAGAGAGAGGGGTGCAGATCTGACGACAATACGTTGTTGGCAAGCAGGAAAAAAAACTAAAACACAACAAGAACAAAGGATCTGTCTTGGGGATTTTTTTTTTACCTGACATTGTCCTGAAAAAGCTGAGTGTCTATCCAGCCCTCAAGGCATGTGCTGTATCTGAAGTTAAATAATGAATAAACACAAGTATCACATGGTGCGACTGCTGCTGCTTAATAAACATAGATGGCATTGTTTGAGCCTGTATGACCGGCCATTAACCTTCCCTTGTGTGAGCTGAGGTAAGGATAAAAGTGCCACTGTGTGAGAAAGGGGAGCATGTCCTCTGCATTAATGAGAGCAAACCATCCAACCCTCTGTTTCCCCTAAAACGCACACATACACATACACATGCACGCACGCATGCACGCACGCACGCACACACACACAACTGAGACCTGCTGAAGATGACATCACAGGCTCAGCCTCCCTGCCGTGGGTTATGCTAGGCAGACATGCTGCCTAATTGTAAGAGAGAGCTCAGATTTGTAATGCTGCACAGTTCTGTTAAGGCTGATTAGCGGAGGCTCACGCTGTCTCCTCCTGCCGTGATCTATAGGCACTCCAAATTTCCAATATCTCCGGTGTGAGCAAGGAAGAGCCGAGAGAGACTGTAAATCATGACAAGTCCTACTGAGCGGAGGAGAGAAAAAAAGGGCTAGATGGATGGAGGGAAAGGGAGGGAGCGACAGAGAGAGATATTCAGCTTGTTTGGAAACATGAAGGAGGAGAGGGATGGAGAAAAGTATTGAGGGATGGCGGTGGTGGGAGAGGGGGCAGTGCACATATACAGCAGTGAGGAGCACACATCAGGGAGACGTGAGAGAGTTAGGGTGGAAAGAAGAGAAGGAGAGGAGATATGATTACTAAGGAAACAGCAAGAAGAAAAAATTCCTGCCGGGGAGGAAGAGACAGAGAGTATGGAGCAGACAAAGAGGAGAAAGAGCAGAGGGGGAAGAAAGGAGTGGGAGGACAGAGAGAGACAGAGAGAGGAGAGGATAGAATGAATGCTAACAGGGAGCCCAAACCCAGTACTGAGGCTTTATCCTTCACAGGCGGAGGAGCAACAATCGCAAACACATTTTCTCTCGCCCTGGCCCTAAGAGAGATAAAAAAGCAATTTGTATTCTATTCCTATTCAGCGTCGCTTGGCCTGTTTCTCTGCCTGCATATTTGTAAACACAGCTTTGTCAGAGCAGCTTAATCTTCCCAACACAAACACAGACTACAGGAAGGAGGGGCGAGAAAGGATGTGGAGGGGTGAGGAACACTGATGAGAAGAGAGGAGGTTAAAGGATGAGAAAGAATGAGAGAGAGAGAGAGAGAGAGAAAAGGGGTGAGGGAGGATAAGAGGGTGAGGATGAGAGAGAAGGTTCGAGGAGCAACCGAGGGCCGGGCAGGGCATCGAGGATCAGAACTCGTTTTCCATCTCGGCGCCGCAGGATGCCCCAATGTCAAACTGTGAAAGTCTGTGTGACGTACAAACACAAACACACAAAAACACCCAAATGTACGTCACTGCTGTGCACCCCCCCTTCCCATCTCCATCCACTGACGTTACTGACAGAAGCAAAAGAACAAGCATCAAATCTTCCCTCATCATATGGCCTGGAGGAGACAGATGGGTAGAGGTGGGCCCCTTGCGCTTCCTTACCTGTCACCATGCCTCCACTTAGTGCCAATTCTGCACATTTAGCCTGTCATGGTGCTTACAGACATGCCCTTCCAGGCTTCAGTCCACTCCCTGCACAGGCCACATCACGCAGCCATGTGGAAGGTGCAACATAGAACTGTGACTGACTATACATTCAAACAGAGAGAGTGAGGGAAAAGAGGGAGGGAGGGAGGGGGAGAGAGAGAGAGGAGACTTGGAAGTGGCGATCCTCTGGGTGCACATTCGTTCACAGAGGCGTGAAATTAGGCAGAGCGACACCTGCCAATACGTATTGCATTAAAGTGAGCTAGGTTCACTCTGCTCTTTGGCCCTCCATATCGCTCTGCATCTTTCTCTCTCTCTCTTTCTCATTCCTTCCCTCAGTCCTCTCCATACTCTGAGATCTCATCATTATGACCCACGGTGCCCAATTAAAGACAGATAGCTGCCCCGTCAACACTCCCAACACAGTGGCAACGACAACAACCTTCATCTGCTTCTGTTTACATCTATCCCCACTCTCCTCAGCACCTCCTCAGCTCCAGGAGCACCCAGCACACCCAATTTGGACAGCGCGGGGCTCAGTGGCAGGATTAACAGGATTGAGAACAATAACAATGATCATGGAGGTACAATGGAAACAGGAGCAATATATGAACCAGACTGTATATGATCCCATATATCATAGCCCCTCTGCAGAGCTGTGATTTCAAAAACAAATCAACCAACTCCATTTAAAATAATAGTAATAATAACAATAATCCTGGCGATGGAGCGGTTTCTCTGTGACATCCACTTGAGTTTGGGCATATGGAACAACAGCATTACACTGAAAACAGAAGTGAATTCTGGAGCAGTCAGCTAGATACACAACCAGACTGAGCTGGTGAGGCATCACAGCCTCTGCAAAAATGTTGCCGCAGTGCAAAACTAACTTTATTGTTCGTTTGCTGCTGCCATGGTTCCAACAAGACAGTGTTACCGTGGTGGAATATCAGTTGTCTGTATCATACTGTAAATGAGCATAAAGAGAGAAAACTTAAACTTTGCTAATGCTCGTACTTCTGACGGTGTGGGGGAGCAGGATAGCCCTGCAGACAGACACATAGCCAAACATACAAGAGACAGGTTTTGAGGGGGGGGGGGGGAGGTATTGCCACAAATAGAAAGAGAGACAAGCAAAGAAAGACAGGGAGAGCTGCAGACACACAACAGGCAGATGGAGGAGCCTGAGAGCCCCCAGGCAGCCCTGTGATGAAGACAGTGGGGAAAGCAAGCGAAGGAGTACACGTTACGTTCGGATTGTGATGAGGGGAAGAAAGGGGTGAGGGGAGGGGGTGGTCGGTTATGGCGAGGGTGGGGTTGGAATCAGACGAGAGAGAGGGAGTAAGAAGGAAAGAAAGAAAAAGAATGAGGGGGGGGGGAAAAAAAAATCAGCCATAGAGCCAAAAAGAGGGAAAGGAAAGCAAATGAAAAGTGACACTTTAATTCGGAGGGCTTCTTCTGCGTGAGTTATTATGAGATGTTTGTAAGCCGGCTTGTTCATGCATCTCTCCTGGCCTCGTGCCTGGCTCCCTCTCACTGAGGAGACCTGTGGCGCTAACCTGTCTTTATCTGAGTCGCACAGCAGGGGACAGCACTCTGCCGCCATCCTCTGCTTTGATCCTCCCACTTCCACCATGGCTGCCTCGCTGCCTTGCCCCTCTTCCTTCCTCCCCCTATCCCCTCCTCCACGATTGCTCATATGCAAAATGTCTCTCTGTGTCCTGTTGCTCCTTTGATATGGCCAAAATCCTCCGTACTCCACTCTTAATTAATTGCGACTCCTCAATCTTGTAGGCGAAGCTTAGCTCTGGCTTCACAGAAACACTTCTGGACACAGCGGTGCACCAGTGCTACAAATGAAGATAACCACTGAGAGGAGCAGGAGGGAGACGGAGAAAATACATTGAATAGAGTGAACATTTGTGCTTGAGAAGGAGATGCACACAGAAATAAGAAGTAGCAAGACAAGACAGTGCAAGTCTGAGAGCCCCATAAACACAAAGAGATAGAAAATGAAAACGGTTTGATATTCTGTCTGGCCAAAAACTTGGTGTTTGAGGTTAAGAGCCCGACCAGGAGATGAGATTTCGACTGTAAGAGAATGAAGGCCATGAGGGCAGTATTCAGCTGGGGCAGCAGCTAGGGAGCCGACAGATAAAGGAGACGGACAGATACAGACGGCAGACAAATAGAGGAAGGGAATTACAGCCGCGCTGAGATACACGGGCTAAAACGTACCTGAAATACCAGACAGGTACATCCTGGCAGCCATAACAAGTGAGGAGGAGGGCGGAAGGGGCCTGATTGTAGCAAATTCAATCAGGCAGAGAGAAGCAGACACAAAAACAAATGCATGTACAGCCCGACAGACGAGAACATGGATAGAAGCACTGTATGAATACACAAAGGGGATGTGATGAGAAATGTAACAGCAAAGCAGAAAAGGTAAAAGGACCAAGAGCAAAGTCAAAGAGGGAATAAGAGAGAGAGCGAGCGAGAGAGCGAGAGCGAGAGCGAGAGAGAGAGAGAGAGAGAGAGAGAGAGCATGGAGATGGTGGGGGGCTAGAAAGTTGGTAGACAGGTCTCCAGAGGTTGTAATATATAGCATCGTTTCAATCTCTCAGCAGCAACTACAGCCCTTTTTCATACCCTTCCACAGTCTGAGGACAGAGAGATACTTCTGTCCTTCGGAGCCAAATCGGCATTCAAGATGATATAATGTGCTCATTTTTTGACATTATATCCCTAAATCTGGATGGTTATTTGTGGCTGAATGTGCTTTCTGTTCCCATTCGCTCCTGAAATCTCAAGGTTACTAATGGTAAAGGATGGATATGAAATGCCGGCGTCAAACGCGTTTTCTGTGTTTGTCTTGTAATGTTTCCCCTCTCCCACAGAAGTTCGAGACCAATGGTTGATTTATCTGCCGTCTGCATCATTAATCCTGCGACCATGCATCCCTCGGATGAATAATTGATCTCAGTGCTACTGTAACTAAATCCGTCAAAACAATGACACCCCACCTCCGTTTCTATCCTTTCACTTCCTCTTTACCTCTCTCATCACCATACCACAGTATCACTCAAATTATTCTGAGAAATAATTCTAGTAATGTTGTCTGCATGGGCGGGGGGGAAGTTCTGGGAAAGGGCGGAGTTAGGGTTAGTTGGGGTGGCTTCTTTTAATCACCACGGTGAGGTGTGTCACACTGGTGTTCAACCACCAGAGGGAGTTTCCCCCTGACTGTGTGTGTGTGTATCAGGGTATAGAGAGCGAGCCCAGCCACTTGCCCAAACACACAAAACAAAATATAAAGCTGGTGTTGACAGCGTTTCTCTGAACAATGCCAACACCTCCACTCTCGAGTCCTGGCAGCCAAGTGAGTCAGGCCTGAGAGCAGTGGTGACCTAAGGTGATCAGCTCTCAGTTCTCTGTCTAGACCTCAACAAACAGCTGCTCGCTCTGGAGCAGAAGGGGAACAATGACCCTTAATTTATGTCCACCCCCCCCCCCCCCTGCCTGTCTCTTTGACTTGCTTTTGCATACTGCATTTAAAGTAATAAGTACAGTATCTCCTTGAATGCCACAGAGCTATAAATCAGAGGAAAATAGACCTGTCATCTTGGTAAACAATGCATGGTAACACCAGTTATCATTAAAAACCAAAGGGGTTCTGGAGGAGGCCGAGCGGCGCATACGGATGAGGACGGGACCGATCTACCAATCTCCTTGGCTCGCCCTGAGCTCCTGGCCTGCACTGGAGGTGCGCATACACACACACACACACATGCACAAACACAGCTGACAAAACAGAAGCAGCACGCAAAAAAAAAACGGCTTCATTTTCTCATTTTAAGATGTCTAATGTTATCTTTGTAACTTATATATGGCTATTACAGATGCTGTTCTGGATGAAGGTCTTGTTAATCTCACTCACAGATATTCATGTGTGCTACCTGGCACGTCAAAGCACATTATTGGGTATTATCGCTGTGAGGTCCGGCTGGTTTTTGCAAATTTTGGGGCACCGGGCGCGCATGAACAAGTGCACGCCCCACAAAACTAATCTTTTGATTTGCTAATGCAGAGGGCGTATACTCAGCTGGACGCAATGCATCCTAATGCCGGAACAGCTGTGTTCGGACAAGCTCATGCTATATCATGCTGTTGCTGTCTCCTTCATGCGTAGCCGCTATTGAGTAAGGATCTACTTACAGTAAGGCCAATGACAGGGTGAACTGTCCTATTCGCCCTGAGCACGTAAACTCTGTCTGTATGTGCATCCACTCCCTTCCTGTTTTCTCCGGCAATGTGATTCGGTAACATTACTATTCCAAAAGGCAAATCAATCTGGCAAACCTCCAGTCATTAGCAATATTCCTTACACACAGGTGTGTCTCTTTCTCTCTGTTGGGTTGTGGAACTGCCAGTATAAAAGTAACTAGGCTTATTTTGGTCCTGCCTGTGCCAACTAGCTATCCCATGAGCCACTTCCTCAATTACACAGACCTCGCGTCCAGCCGAGGAGACGAAACTGGCTTCATCATTTTCAACAACATTAAATTCATGACAGAAATACTGTTGTCTTCTGTTCCCAAACATGACTGTCCGCTACTCATCCCAGTTGATATGTAATTCCACTTCAACAATCTGAGCTCAGCAATTTATGTCAGCAATTGTCATAAAAACAGGTTTCCAGCCCTATGACTCGTAAAGCCGGCGAAGAACTTGACCTCATTCTTCTCTCAAAATTGTGTAAGTCAGCCTAATGGTCACACCTCTGCACCCGTTTGGCCATTATTTCATTTCACTCACTGTTCCACCACCTCTGGTCTCCGATCCAACCGCTTTTCCTCAGTGGTTCTTACCGCTCTACCTCCTCTTAGCTCATTTCCTCACTAGGGGTCAATGAAGCCACAGAGTCTCTCTCTACTCTACACTGAGCTCATCTCGGGATAGTCTGTGTCCTCTATCCACAAAACCTGTTCGCTCTAACCTGCCCAACCCTGACTGGCCGATATCATCTGAAACCCGAGTACCAATCTCAGAGCTGCTGAGGGAAAATGGCATAAATCCAGTGACCCAGCTGATCTCAAGGGTTATCAGTCACTCCTATCTTCCATCTCATCCAGCAACAGTGCTGCCAAAACTGCTTTTTACAATGATAAGATCAGCTGTACAAGAGACACTCGGAAAATATTTTCCACTTTAAAAACATTATTCAATCCTCCGCCACCTCCACCAGACATGAACCTCTCAGCTGATATCTTTGCCTCTTTGTTTACTAAAAAGATGGCAGCCATCATTAGCTCAGTTCTGTGAACCACTCCATTCTCAACGGGTTAGGGCACTTCACTCTCGATACTCCAACACCTCTCACTGAGGGCATTTGCAAGCCAAACATTTAGCAACTGAACTACATGTCTTTATCTGCCTCCTCCACTCAGCGGTTTGCCACATCCCTCACTCAGCCCTCTAGGTGAGAGCAAGGCACCAAAAAGCCAAACCTGCAGCGGGACATATTCCTCTGTCTCCCCCAGTCAGTGGAGCATCACTAAAATTATCCTCTAACTGAGACGGATACATCCAAACTTGCAAACACCCCCTCACAAAAAAACCTTCACACGACCCTAGTCAAGTTAAAAACCATTCACCAGTCTTGATACATGAATTCTTATTTAAGGCGATGGAAAAGGCAGCTTTCAAACGTTTTAGAATTCCTCTCAGAGAATGCCCTGAAGTCGGGCTTTAAGAGGCCCACTCCGCTGAAACGGCTCTGTTGTCTGTGACAGAAGCCCCGAGGGCAGCTCCAGCTGCAGCTCAGTCCGTGGGTCCTAACTTTCTGGACTTCAGTAGCTTTTGATGCAGTAAACCACCACAACCTGTTATCCATACTCTCCAATATGAGCATTTTAGGAAAAACACATTCTCAGTTTGAATAACACCTTACTTGGCATTCCTTCAAATGTCAATATCCCATTGCCTCGCAACAGGGGTCTCTTGCTGCTGGGCCCCCTTCTCTGCGTTGCAGATGATTCCCTACTACACCTGTCATTTCCCTGAGTGTCAGCACAGATCTCAGCTTGTCTTTCAGATATATCAAAATGGACGTAGGAATGCCACCCTCAGCTAAACCTCTCCAAGTGTGAACTCGTGGTTTTCCCGGCCAGTCAACCTCTCTATCACAAAAATTCTAAATTGCCTCTTCATCTCTCACCCCAAACAAGGTAAGGAGAAACCTGGGTGTCATGATTGATGACCAGCTATCTTCTCTGACCATGCTCTATCTGTCCCTCTGTGCTGACACGGCATGCCAGCCACCGCTTAGTACAGGCCATGTCTTTCCCGCTTGCCTTGACTACTGAAATGCCATTCTAGCAAATCTCCCTTCATACACAGTGATACTCTTAACAGATGATCCAGATTGATGTGGCATATCTGGTTTTCAACCAACTTAAAGTCACTAATGCTTACCTACAGCGTGACTCCTGGCTCTAGCATCAATCTACTTGAATTCAATCATACAGGCTTATATGCTCGTTCTCAGCCACTGCTTTCCCCCGAGGAACGTCATGTGGCATTGCCATCCCTACACAATAGAGGATCTCTGTCCAGACAGTTCTTGCTTGTGGTTCCCTGATTGTGCAACAAGCAGTCAAATGCATTCAGTGGTATGTTCCTCTCTAGCTGCTAACTTATGTCCATACGTTGAAAAAGTCATGAACATTAATTGCAAAGCAGCTGCTGTAAAGACGGCATACATTTTCTTTTCAAAGCCAAAAAGGAGAATAGTATTTGTGACTTCTCAAAGTGCTGTTGGGCAGCGGAACTGGATCCTGAAGACACAGGGATGTTGATTTTCTCACACCTCAATGCAATGACAACAGCTTCACAAATAACTGTTTGATTATGATATTTGCGCTGTATAATGACTTCTTATGACGAATGGCGTACAATCACAGAGTCGCTCAATCATAACGTGCTGGTCGAAGTGACATTACTTAGATTTAGGTCAGCGCTCGGAAAATGAGTTCCAGATTCGATTGCAGAGACGACATTGTTCAATGTCACGACAGTGCCATGAAAATTTAGCATCATTTGTTATGTAGTGCCATCAATGTTTATGACAGCCAATCCATCGTCAAGTAAGCTGTATGTCAACCTTTATGTCAGCTTCATGACACATGGATCGCATGAAATGTCATGTAATGTCATCTCTATGTTCCCAGGCGCCGGAGCATGTGTGATAGATACAACACTCGGGGAGAAAATCACAGTCTTTAACATGTTTGCAGAGCAGGTTTGATACCCTTCTTATTAATCAGGCGCCAATGTTCCTGTGCCCCTGTGTAAGGAAGCAGCGGGATGGCTCCTGGCAGCAATTTGCATGCAAAGCTGCATATCCTCCTTCCATAGCAGGGGCCCCTCAGGTGTATCCGAGTGGAGGTTCCTGGTGGCACTCTGCCCTCTCTCTGCCTAAACGAGATTGGGCTGGAGTCCCCCTCGTCTCTGTGTGCACACCCTCCCGTGCCTTTCTGAAGGGAGCGCAGACACAGACACCGGGGTGAGATATGGAGGCCACAGAGACGGGGAAAAGATCGAAAAATAAAGAATGGGAGAGAGGCCGAGTGTCTGGTCCTTCAACAGGAGACTTGTACCAACATTTACCCGGCTACTGATTTCACAAACCAAGGTGAACACTGCAGAGAAGTTTAGATGATTACATTTCCTTCTCCAGTTGATGATGGTAATGAGGGAGACAGCCTTCTCCTGGAGCAAGGAGTTGCAGTAAGATTTCACGCTCTGAGAGCAACTGCTACAGCCCATTAGCTCTTTGAAAACAAGGTGTATCCCTAAGTGATACTTGATGAGAATGAAGAAGGCCATACATATGTCCATACTGTTGCTACAAACAGGCCTCTAGCACTATAGTTGTGCTGTACAGTGATAGGCTTCGGTGAGGCCTGTAAAGTGCTGTGACTGCAGTTTTAGAGTGGGTGGAATTGCAGCGCCACAGAGTTTGTAAAGGGGACTCTTTGAGGAGATGGAAAAAAAAATCTGTAAAGAGTAAAGTAGCCTCTGTCTCTATTCTTTAAGTCTAATGCATTATCTGTCAGAGCTGAGAGGCGCTCTCTTTTAAACACACACACATGCACACACACGCCTAATTAAAGTTCTGTTTCCATCTGATGGACATGGTCGGTCTGTCTCCGACTTCTGATAAATTCATTCTGCCTTCCAGATATGAGCTAGTTGAGCTGTGCACGTCAGCCTCTCTGTGCAGCTGCCATCCTTCAGATACACTGGGTGACAGAGGGGGTCCAGCACGTTCTCTGTGGGCCACATGAGGACTGACATGTTCCAAAGGCTCCGCCCACCACCAGCCCCTCTCTTCCCTCAAGAGGCCCCAGTGCTCCTGTCTCATTATGTGGGCGAGATGTTTGGGGGTCTCTCTGTGGCATCCTGTTGCACTGTCAGCAGCATAATGCCTCTCAGTGGACGTCAAGCTACTGCAGCACACAGTTTGCTTGTGTGTGTGTGCGTGTGTGTGTGTTTGTCCTCATCCGCAGAATTTCTTTCCTGTCATGCTGGATTATTTTCACATGAAGCAAGAGAGGGAAGGTTTGACTATTTTGGTCCAGAGGGTCTCCACACTAATGCAACACTCAAATGTCAATCAATTTTCAAGTGACCGGTGTGAAAACAATACTTGGATTTGTCTGT
The DNA here is from genome assembly GCA_006182925.3 of Reinhardtius hippoglossoides. NCBI lineage: Eukaryota > Metazoa > Chordata > Actinopteri > Pleuronectiformes > Pleuronectidae > Reinhardtius > Reinhardtius hippoglossoides. Next base: position 22,437,678 of record CM031675.1, on the reverse strand, counting down.
GTGTCTTTTCAATTTGTACCCATTCCTGAGGGTAAAATTTAATTTAGCAGGCATATTTGCACAGCCAGATGACAGTAAAGCGTTGGGGAAACGCTGGTGAGAGTTGCCATCCAGCACGCAGATTAATAAAAGCCCGTGGAAAGATTTGCGGGATGACAAACGACGAGAACCGCAAAACAAAAGCAAAACAATCAACTTCTTGAGAAGGTTTAAATGACATTTAATATATTTACTGGCAAACATAAACATAAATTGACACCAGGAGGCTGAGGGGAGTGAACACAATATCTCTGATTGCTATTACTGGCATAAGCAATGACAGCTTGCACTAGATTGGAGTGGTGTATTGAATTTCACGTACTATGAAATGGAGTCTGAAATGTGAGATTTGTCTTTTGCCTTCGTATAGCTCACACTACACCCACCACCACCCCGCACCCCTCACTCCCTCCTCTCTCATTTGCAGACTGGCACATTCAGTTAACTAATGTGCAGTGTATGGCAATGCTACAGCATTACCCCATTCTTTGCCTGTCGAAAGGATGGAACATCAGATGTGATTTGGAGATGCTTTCTTCTTGTTTCCATTTCACATCTGACACGTACCTGCCGGGAAGATATTCCCTCTATAAATTGCCCCTATCTTCCGCCGAAATACTATTCATCTCATTATGGCTGATTGGGATCCTCATTACATTAGAGGGTGTGCACAAGCATGTGCGTGTATGCGTGTTTTCATGCATGTAAATAAAGACACGAGATAATGAGCATGGAGAAAGAGGGTAAGAGAGAGATAGAGAAAGGGAGAGGGGGGAAGTGAACGAGGGAGGGAGGAGAGTGTTAATGAGTGTGAGATTTGCTGAGGTCGCTGTGTTTGTTCTGTAATAGTGTGTTGCCGCAGAGCACTGCCACCTCAGGTGGGTGATTAGCAGTAATTATATAATTACACAAAATGTGATAATAAACAGCACAGAGGGAATCAGCTCTATCATCTACTTTGCTACACCTCATATATACACATACTTATTTCTCATGTACAAACAAGTAAATATAAAAAATACCGTTCTCGCCTCGTTACAAATACACACACCCTGCATTCACACACAGTCCTGCACCAACAGAGAGCGACAAACCCATTCGTACCCAGATAATTCTAACCTGATACAAAAAGTAATGGAACACTCACACTTGTCCTCCACTCACACCTGTGAGTAAAAAACGATTTGCTCCCTGACACACAGTAACAGCCAATAAAACAAGCGCTGACTCGCTCCCAAAGGCAGCCGAGGGGAGCGGGGGGACAAATGAACACAAACTGGGAGTAAAAAGCTGCTCCCGGGAGGATTTTTTCCTTTTCTGTAGTTTTCATGCTCCTTCCTGCTTGAGTGAGAAACACTATCTGTAAGAGTCCACGATTGTCCATCTCATCTCGGGGCCCATTGCAAAAAGAAACAAGTGTGTAAAAAAAAAAAAAAAAAAAAAAAAAAAAGAAAAACAGATTGTCTGATGCATCTCTCAGCAGAATGGGAGAGCAGCTGAAGTTGCCTTTTTTTTTCTCAGGGACCACTAAGAGTAAAAGCAAAATGTGTGTATGGGTGTTTGTTCGCAGGAAAGTGTAAATGCTTGTGTATTCTGTGACCTTCAGCAGGAATACATGGGGGGATGGCCAAGAAGAGACAGAAGTAAAAGCCATGAATGAGCCATTCAGAGAATTTAGCGGTGGGATGACACAAACAGTGACGATGCGAGAGGGGAAGAAGAGGCGGAAAAGGATGGAGGAAGGAGAGGGCAATGTCAGGATCTACAGGAAAAATAAAGGATATAGGGAGGAAGAGAACAGCATGGGGTGGAAGCAGGGGATAATTACTGCTAATAAAGCCTAATGGAATTCAGGCCTCACGTCAGGTGCAAGATGATCTGATTACCGCTGGGCGGCCAGGGGAAATTGGGAACTGATCCGTTAATCCCGCCATCCCCTTTCGTCTCTTATTCGATGTGGGAACGTGTGCATCTGACTATGTGTGTGTTCACAATACTGGAGAAGTATGCAAAGTTAGTTTAACTTTTAAAAACTGATGCCCACAGCAAGTATAGCAATTCAAATATTTCACATTCATAGTTCAGTGTATATATTTCAATATGGTGCTATAACTCTACAGTGTAAGCGCGAATCAGATTGGATTTCATATTAGATTTTTTTCCTTATTATTAATGTGTGCAGTTCACTTATTGAGAGTGACACGGTGTGCTCTTTGACAGTCACTCGCTGTGACCTGTGCTGTCCCTGACTCAGAGCACATTCCATTACGCTCTCGGCTGAAGTGCATGAGCATGCACCGTACATCTGTGTGTACTTATGCGCGTGCTGTTTGAACTTTTCAACTGCTCTTCCTCCCCGGCTTCCCGCTGACAACTGCTGACCTTGGCTGAATATCCCAGTTCGGCGACACAGAGGTCACTTGATAGTGTTTCCTTTTCACATTACGGTGTGGTTCAGGGCGTATGTTGTCTGTCCATTAGTGTCAGAATGAGGGACATAATGAGAACAATAAAAACAGATAGGAAAATGCCCCTTTTTCAGGGGGAGTGATACTGTATGTGGTGTGACATAAACACAGCACCCCTGCAGGGGCAATGTGTGTGTGACAGAACAGGAGCCTGTGATGGCATCTGTGAAAGTTGATGAGTTGGGAGATATGAGGTTTTTTTGGAAAGCACATACACATACGCACCTCTATATCTCTATGTGAGTGCGTGGATGTGAGGGCGAGCATCTTATTTTGCGAGTACATGCACTCAAAACAATTTCTTCCTCATCTACAGGAGGCCATCTCCAGTCTGTCTCGACTTCTGTGATGTTTCTCGCCCTCATCTGGCTTCAGCCCGGCTGCTGCAGAGAGACTGTTTCAGCAGAGCGAGCTGAGACGGGAGCAGGCGTCATTAGCCTGGGTGGAGATGCCTTTCTCAGCCCGCCTCTATCTCTCCATAGCACCTGCTCCGTCTCCAGATGAGATCAGGAAGGTGGGGCAGTGGAGGGCAAAGGAAGGGTGCAGCACAGGCACACTTGAAGCAGGAAGAGCGGCCGACGAGGTTGTAGTGGAGAGATGGGAGGATGGCTGTGTACGGAAGATACCGGCTTGTGCCTTAAACCAGGCTCCAGGCACTTGTAATCATGGTTTGATTTCTTGCTATGCTGCTCCACACACTCGGCTCATTGTAATGGCTGTTGAGTGTGAACACGGACAACTGCAAGTCAAAGAGATAAGCCATTTAAAAAAGGGAAGATGTTTTTTTCCCAAGTGCTTGTCCTTTTAGCATATTTATCAAAATGAGGCAACAGGGAAATAATAGTCTAATCCCTGAGGGAAAAATCCACTTCCCACATTTGGAAAAGATAACCACAGTGTAGTCGAGTTGAAAGAAACATCAACATGATGCATGTAAAGTCGTGGCCTCCCCTATGTGAAATGCCACGATCGGTAAATCACAACAATTTGAACAGCACTGACAATAATAGAAGACAAACCACGAGGCCTTTTTGTCAAACAGATATTTTTGCCCTTTCAGCAGAAACCAACAGCATTTTTCACTACCTCCAATAATATGAAAGGCCTATAAGGTTTATTATGTTTAACATAATAGCATATTGACCCTTTTTTTGTAACAAAGAAAATACAATAAACAATAAAGCCTTTGGATTGTAACACATTCACTAACCTTTCTGAGAGGTGTTTTTTCCCCCCCACAGCAGTCTATATTACCAGTAACACCTGAAGTCCCTATACAACTGGTCAGGCTCTGTTTGCCTGTGCCACCTTCGGCCTTTACTGGTGCACGTAGTGTGTAAAAATGCTTTTATTGCCGGCCAATCTGTTGGCTTGTTGTGTTTTTACAGAGTATCATCTCTGCTTGTTGTCTGAGGGTGGAATAACATATTGGATGTTTATTAGACCTGGAGTCAATGCCCAGGCCAGAGCGCTGCTATAAAACGATCCTCTATAGCAGGCCAGTAGAGGCAGTCAACTGGGCGGCTAGCCTGCTCAGGCCAGATGTCACTGGGCTGCTAGGAGCACTTCTGTCCTCTAATCCCCTTCACCACCAGGTCGTCCTGGAAAGGTCCAACAGTCAGGCACAAAGTGGGGATGTTAACTGTAATAAGTGACCTCTACCAATACATGGTGGCTAAATTAATGCTTGTGCTGTAACACGTACTCTATAAACTTCTGCACATGCCTTAGATAGCACACTGAAGAATACTGGATAATGGCCAGATCCAAATTCAGCAGCACCCTGCTGCATCAGTCTCTGTGCCCGGCAGCATTGGGTTGAATTCTGGAATCCTCTCGCCTTTTTATTTTGGGCTTCCTCAATTTTTAAAGGGGAACCAAAGCATTGGGCAGAAGCACTTTAGAGGCCCCCAGCAGCACCATGAGAGATGAGTTTGGCTGGAACACTCACAAACACAATCGTGCACACACGTCACGTCAGGGCCTGGGCAGTGAGGTGAAATGTTGGGTGCTTAGGATCTGATGGACGCAGCCAGTCCTTTTCTCATCAATCTCTTCCTCAGACCATTTAGCACCTCCGCTACTCTGGGGGCCGTGGCCACAGCTGTGTCTGTGTGGTCCAACAGCGCCAGCTTCAGGCTGGCACGCCCGGCAGGAGGGTCGTGAAAGACAAAATATCAGTCTGCTTTTGGACAGTGTCTAAAGGCTCTTACAGGGAATTGTGGCAGTGTTATGGAACCGAGGGGAACCAGCCCCATCTTTATTGCTCTTTAATCAGAGCAGTGCAGGCTGGGTAAAGATCAATGATCTCTGAGTGTTAGCATTGACTGGGGCCTACAGCTCCCAATCAAGGGCCCCTCTCCCACCTAATGTTACATTTAATGAGCCAATTAGTCCACAATGGCGTGGCCGGCATTTTAAACTGTTGTTTACTCTGCATTCATTATTAATATCTCATAGTTAGGTATGAATAAAATTAAAAGGAGCAGCGAGACCATTAGCTCCCCATGGTGGATGCTTATTAAGATAGGATGCTTTGTTATCCGAGCGAGGGGTGGGGTGGTAATTGTTCGTGGTGGGCAGGATATGCTGGTTCAGTAGCAAGAGCGGTGTGATTTATACAACCTTGGAGATGTTGTTGCATGTGTGTATGAGAGATGGAGTGGTGTGGTTTGCTCTAATGCCTGTGAGAGAAGAACAACAGCCTGCATCCAGTGGTGTCAGATGCTGCTGTAGCTCCCTCATAAACACTAATAAACACTATTCGTGCCCTCCACTCCTTACCCTCGTTTCTGCCGTCCTCCTCCCACTTTAACCGACACCTCCGAGAGGGGCTACGCAATTGTGTTTTATCTCCCCTTTCTGTCATTCTGTCTCTCCTGTTTATTGTTTTGTTTTGCTTTTCCAGCTCATTCTGCTGCTTTCCTGTCATGCATTCATGCGGAATGGGAGATGAAACGCTACTAAGTGGTCAGGGTAGGTTTGCTCTAGAAACCTGTTATAACGCACGGGGGAAGCCATTGATCACTCAGTGGAAACTGGAGGTGAGTCAAAATCAAACACTTCCAGGTATCATCGTTAGCACTCTTGTTTTGGCAAAGATGGGTGTGGATACACAGCGACCGGGACAAAAGCCTGCTGCTGGTTGATTTGTGGTTTTTGTTGTTGTTTCTTTTGCCTGTTTGGCTGTTCCTCATGACAAAGATAGAGTGAGAATGTGTATATGGAGGCCGAAGAAGAGAAAAATAAATCAAAAAAATCAATAAAACATTAAAATCGCTTCAGTCAACAGAGCAAGACCCAGCTGCATCCAGCAGCTCTTTCGCCCAGAAAGATTCTCTGCTGCTTTTGTTAATGGGAGTGACTCCAAATATTCAGCAGGCAGAGCTGCACACAGACCCCAGAGGATTTCATTTTGGTGGACAAGAGACAATATTCAGTGTGAACAGGGAGAAACATATTATACATTTTGGATATGATTTAGAGGTTACTGGCCTCAGGCACGGTACTTAGGACCAATCAGTACAACTCTTGGTAAGAATTCATGAAATTAAATGATCAGCGAGCCAATTTCGAATGGCTCCTAATGTCCCCGAGGCAAGGAGGTTGACAGATACTAGCTGAAAGGAACAGTCATTAAATTATGACAGAAATTTGCTGAAAGGCAACATTACAAAGACTAACAAATGGCAACGTTTGAGTTAAAGTCTTCTTCGCCCACAGTCCATCCCCTCATTCTTCTATTCATCCATGTGCTCCAGTCAGAAAGCAACAGGGTAAGCCTTTTTGGTTCAACTGCTCCTCGCCACTGAAGCAGTGCATAATAACTCATAGCCAACATCGGGCTGGAACGCGGCAGCAATTGCTTTCAAGCTCCCACTTAAAATAGTCCCGGTGACAAGCCTGCTGCTTTAAATAAGCGCCTCAGCCTGTCTGGAGAGGCTCCTTAATCCCAGTGGTGAGAGACACTCCAACAGGAAGACACTGGGGTGAAGAAACACTTCTGCACCAGAGAGACATGGAACAATTTACAGCAGGTGACTATGGGAAGCAGGATTCACCAGCAGGGTGAGGTAGAGCGAGCGGCAGAGTGCACGTGGGGGGTGTGGAGAAGTGGAAAAAGGAATATACATGGGATGGAAATGAGACAGCTTACCTACAAATACCTCAATGCCCACACACCCCTAAAATACATGATTTAGGGGCCCTCTAGTAGAAATTCAAATTTTAGAAATTGAGGTGGTGAAAATGCTGTATGCTGAAAATAGCAGAACACGCAAATACAAATACACAAGTTGAGGAGGCCTAAATATCTGCAGTCAGTTTCTGTGCACTACTCGTGCTCGTTCTCTGCGGCCAAGCTGTGGTGGGAGCACACTCACTGCAGCTCGGTGATGTAATCTTGGGCCAGAGAAGGAGAAACTGACGTCACCAGCACCTCGCAGCACCTTGCTAACATCCCTCCACACACACACACGTTCTCCTTTGAGATCAGTGTGTCCAGCACACAGAGGGAACCTTGTGGCTGCTTGTCCTCCCCTCACTCACAGTTTTCTCTCCCCTTCTCATTCTTCTTCACTCCCTGCCTCTGTCCCCCTTCTCCCCCACTCACCCCCCCCCCTTCACTCCCTGCCACCCTATCACTTCCTTCCCTTCCCTCCTCACACATCTACCCTCACTCCCTCCATACCTGAGGCTCTTGTTCTTTTATAGCAAATTGAACCTTTCACTCTGAAAGAAATAATTACTCTCTGGAGAGAAAGGGGACTGCCGTGGAATGCTGATATGACACACAATGTCACCTTGCCACTCAGGAGCCGCCTGCACACCCAGCTCAGAGAGACAGAGAAGGGGGGATGGGATGGAGGGGGAGAGTGGGTCAGGGAGTGGGAAGGGTGAGGAGGGTTATAGAATAAAAGTAATAGAACAGTAATAGAAACAGAAAAAGGAAAAGCAGGGGTGAGGGAAGGGGAGAGTGAGAGAAAACTGTACCTGGTTTGGTGTTAAAAAAAAAAAGAGATGGAGGGAGGGAAACCACAAAGAGGAGAGGGGAGGTATAGCAGGTAATAAGTTACAGTGAATGATGGAAGGAGTGACCAAAAATATAATAGGAATGAAAATGAGAGGGAGGAGACTGACAGTGGTGTGTGGAACAGTGAAGGAAAAGGTAAAGAAGAACACAAGACAGGCTATTTATAGGAATGAGATAAGTAAGGTTGCAGGGAAAAAGGTGGAGGAGAGAGCAGGGTGGTGCGCTGGTGGTGTTTCGGGGTCAGAACAAGTGCGCAGGGGTGAGACATAAAGAGAGCGACGGACAGGGTGTGACAGCAAAAGCCCTTTCTGGGGTCAAACCAGGGATGGATCCATCTTCATCCACTGGCATTTCTTAGCTGGGGGAGCAGAGGCAGCGAGGGCCGTGAGCCGGATCACTGCCATTTCCACTTATTACCCATCATGCCTTTCAGCAGAGATGCCATGCGGTCATGCTCCGGCCCCTGGGAAGCTAAACGGCCCTCCGTGGGCTGAAGGGCAGAGGGGACGGAGTGGGCGGATGAGAGAAACGGATCGGAGGAAGCATGAGGGCTTCGAACCCCCTAATTCTGACAGAGGCTGTCAGACTTAGCCCAGGGCTGCATCCAGACTCAAGCAGCTTGCATGAGTCTGCTTGCACTGAACTCTGCAGTTCCTCCATATTTGCTCCGGAAGAGGTGCACGTGTGAACGCAAAAGTCAGAAATCACGTCACTTCCTGCCTCTGTCTGCTGCACCCGGCTTCTCCACCTCTCGCCTGAGTAATGTGGAGGATTTGTTGCTGTTCTGAAGGCGGCTGTGCAGAGAACCTCCCGCTGTGTTGTGTATGTGTGAAAGGAAAACTCAGGGTAAACTCGGTAGCCAATTCCCTGGATTTTCACCGGAGGTAATGTTTGAAAACGGCTTTACTGAAGCTTGATCGACTGCCACAAGTTTCTGCCACTGCAATTAGATTATAAGCAATAACTGAATAAAAGATAAAACTTTTGCAGAAAAAGTTTTTTTTAAATGGCAAATTTGATTTTATATTTGTCACATGGCAGAGCACTTTATCAACCTCGAGCAGCATCTATTTTTTATATCAGATATTTAAATTGTATGAGGTTGTATGACGTGTGGGTGGTATATACCTGGATACATGGAAATGACAATCTTGGCTCACATGCAGAAAGCTGAATGTAGCTAACTATGTTATATAATTCATGTATTATTCACTTCAGTGGCCTACATAAATGTTATGTTCTGCACGTATGTCTCTATGTTTCTAATTTCCTACAGTCAAGACGTGAACTTCACAAAAGATCAAAAATTCCCATTCTCACTCCAGAGAACAACATCATGGCAGAGAGCAGCGCTGAATGTATACGTGTCATGAAAGATGACTTATATTGTTGAGAGATTGTGAAGACTAGAATAAAGAGTATAAACTCAGTCAACTTACCATTAATATTATACTGAAATTGAACTGTAAGATACGTGTGCTGAACCAATTCACTGAAACAACAATAAAGTTAATCCCTTATCTCTTTATCTGAACTCGTGGACTCAAACATTTACAAAATACTGCACATTTATAAATAAAAGAACATATATATATATACACTGACCTAAATGCACCTCTGATAACAGCCAACCACCACCTCTCCTTCCACCATGCCGTGGAAAATGAGGGCTATTTTTAATATCTGCTCTGGTGCTTTCTGAATAATGGGCAAATATTACTCAAGGTCACAACTCATTTGTCAGGCTGTGAGTTGAAGGTATGGCCCAGTGCACTAAGGCTAACATTCAGCTTTTATTCCGCTGATAAAACCCACAGCAGCTTTACGAGTACAAGCAGTTAAAAATGGAAGAATAACAGGCATTGGTAAGACAGAGGTATGTGGCAGAGAGTGGCGGACAGCGCGGCATGGGCGAGAATAATTTGCAGGGAAGGAAGGAGCGGAGAGAAGAGGTACAGGGCTTTGGCTTGGACCAAATTGGAGAAAATCCATCAGCTTATTGCCGAGTGATGTTATAACAGAATGCCAAAGGTGGCAGGAAGGAGTGGCTCTTTGGATAAATCATGTTGCCTCTGCCTCCATGACAGCTTTAGTCACAGTGACGTCCACAAAGGGGCTGCGGTGATCAAACGGGAGGCTGTGATGACTTCATCCAAATGTCCACACACACACACACACACACACACGTCTACAAACACCACATGTCTTTCTGGGCAAGCATTCTTTGATCCTGGGAGACAGGCTCGTGACAGGCCATAACACCACAACTAGCCTCATATCTAAGACGGTGAATGACAAGACACAGTTTGCCACGTCCATCTATAATACATAGAATAGTAAAACAGATACAGAGGACACCACTACCATGTCATGCCTTACAGCTATATTATTAATCATAGGGGTTTGCAGTTTACTGTCATCCAACTGTAAACTATTACTGTGCTCTGCCACTGTGTGCTTGCAGCCCCACAACCCCTGGTCTTAGGTTATTAAATCCTACAGCCCCCAGCATGCATCTCCAGCTAAGATGCTTCCAACCCTGGCCAAAGACTTTTATCTTCCTCCCCAGCAGAGGCATGGCACCTCCGTGATGCTTTCAATTTTCTGCTCTGTGCTTCTGTGTTTTATGGGCCTGTGCAAAGGTTCCAGACTGACTGGCTGGGCTGACCTGGACTCCCTGCCTGTTGGTGCGTGTGCTGTGGTTGGGGTGACATCAAGGCCACTGGCCAAGCAGGGACGGGGCCGAGAGGGATCATCAGCCAAACACACACCCCCCCCCATCCACAGGAAGACATCATGTTCCACACATGCTGGCAGCACATGCAGTGCTCTCACATACAGAGAGCAATCGCAACACGCTGCAGCGTCAGGCTGGGGTGGCAGTTGTTTCAGTCCAGAATGTTATGGCTCTTTATGAGGTTCATCCTCCGCGCCGAACAAAAAGCAGATTTCCACTTGGCACAGGCAAAGAGTCTGAGCCGGTCTTTGTTTTCGTTCCAGTTCCTGTGAAAATTGGTTATGCAAATTTCGAAATGGAAATAAAAAAATTCCATTCAAACCAAAAATTAAAAAACTGTAATCACCTGTTCAGACAGATGGATGGAATAAGTAAACCACAGCTACTGTACAGTCAGAGCGTCGGAGCACAGGCAGGAGCTCGAGGCTGAGTCCATGTTAATGAGCAAATGATGAACACCAGGTAAAAGCCGGATCTATATTTCTGAATGTCCTCTGTCTTCTTTCAAGCCTCATCTTAGCATTAAGTCCAAAGAGCTATTTATTGCATCGGTGACTTATCATTGGTGTGTGGCCACTGAATAGACCTAATTCAATTACAACCCTGTCTTACATACAGTATGTCATATTGAAATTATGGACGGTAGCTGTATAATCTATTGCATAACCCAGATAAGATTTATTACATCCACTGAGTCTCTAAGCGTTGTTGGTTCAACTGGACATATGGAGCTGGGATGGAGCGACCAAATAAATAACATGTGTTCCCTCCTGAGAACATCCATCATCCATTGATCACACATTTCCTATGACCCTCCGTCTGTACGCGCTGCAGTCTCACTTGTTTTTCGCCGCCTATTGGCACTCGGTGGATCCAAATCAAATCATTACTTGGATTGAAAATCTTTGAACTTGGCTTTTGTCAGGTGTAAATACGAGGATGATGAGGAAGTAACTTAATAAGGAAGATTTCCAACAACTGTTAGATGAGGGTCTGATGGCCCAGGCCCATACTGACGGAGCTGATGTCCTGCAGGACCTCTAGCTGTCTCCCTCCCCGGTGTGTGATTTACTTCAGCTCCTTGTCATGCATTTGTATCTGGTCGGAGCAGGCTGCGGGGGCAGGGTTCAGGACCCTTTCAAATCCCCCTCAAACCCTGAGCTTCTCACACTATTAAAATCTAAATCCCATGTGGGGCGTGAGGCAAAGATGGAAGAACCTGAATAGCGAGAAGGGTTTTTTTCCTGTGCAGGGGAATATTGTGTGATGCATTACATCTCTCTACCCAGCACCCATAGCCCACCGCTTAGCTGATCTTTGAAAGATATTGCTTATAAAAGAGATGACTTCAGGCGACGGCCAAGTTCTGTAGTTTTATTACACCTTGGGGCTACAGCGGCCTGTCTTTGGAGAGATAAGGTTGTACCCTTTTCATTTTGTGTCCTCCGGCCGATATTTTAAGCTGGCTTGTTAAGGGCAGGCGAGCTGAGCGCTAGAACAGAGTTTGATGCATGGCTTTACAACAGGAGCTGGGCCCATAACGCTCAAAGGCCGATCATTACTGACCTTAATAGCCCAGTCTGCATCTGGGCTTGATTGATCGTGCCTAGCAGGTTGTGAAATGCGCCATCTGGAAGGAGAGAAGGTGAGATGGGCAAGCTGAGACGAGGGAGCAGGCAGGCAACACCAGCCGAGCACGGAGGAAGGGAGACAAACATGAGCAGGAGAGGGGAGAAAAAAAAAAAACACAAACCCAGACGATCTTGTACAGAAATTGATGGCTATAGTGGGATACTGTAGAAACTTAACTGCGCTAAGAGGCCCACCAAGCACAATAAACACTGTCCCTGACATAAACAACAACACTTAGCCAGACTAGGTGTGTATAATATTCATCTGAGGAGTTGCTGCTTGGTAACCCTTGTTTACTTGCTCTGTGCTCTTATTAAAAATCACCACTGCTTGGGTGATTGTCATTCATCCTCATACAAAGTTTACGGCGGCAGAAATAGTGCACCATGACATGACGTGACATAATAGAGGGACGCTCGGAGAGTGCATACCTCCGATAAAGCTAACGCCCCATTTCGTCATGTCCAAGAAAGTGAAAAGAAATTCTGGATCCACCCAAAATCGGTAAAATCTGGAGATAAAAAATAAAGAAGTATAAGACTACAAAGGTGGGATTAAGGTACTGTCTAAACACAGTAAAATATAGTCACAATTGGAATAATAAATACTAAATAGTAGAGAGGAGAGCGGTTTGCAAAGTACTTATATTATATATACATAGTGCATGGGAGCATATAAAATGAAACCTATATATTATTAGAGTAATCTCAAAAACATTAAAGTAAGAAGTGTAATAGTAATAATGTCATTCTGTCTTTTTGTGTGCGTGCATGAGGGATGTGTGAGCAACAGAAGGTGGTCAGGTCCACAGTGTCCTACTACAGCGTTTTAAATCATGAAGTCTGCATAATGTATGAGTCTCAACCACTACATTGGTGCCACAAATTATCATAGGACAATTAATATTCTGCTGCACCACTGAAGCTAGAACATTGTTAGGTCACAACTTTGCATAAACCTGTTCTATTTGAAACAAAACAAAAAAGCTGCGTGCGAGCAACACAAGATTTACAGGAACATCAAATCTCACAAATGAGTCTTTTACTCCAGTTTTAGATCTTTGAAAGCCTGTCATCGAGGAAGCGGCACATGATGTCTGCGCTCCGTACAAAGTTCATGCGTTGTAACTGTATCACTCAAACCATTCATGCGCAATGAAATTTCACTGCTATAAATATTTAAGTTGGCAGAACACCGTTGAGCAGCCCTTTCGTGTCAGCCCAAGCTCCCGAGAGCCCATCAGGCTCGTGTTCTCCATTACCATACTCTCTCAGTCAGTAGTGGTAGCTACAGTAGGGTGAACTAATATGTGTCTGGTACAGAAAAAGGTCTTTGACAGACTCCTTTTTGCACTTCATTAGACCAATTATTTGACTTCCTGAGCCATTTGACCCAGCCAAATCAAGTGAGTTATGAGCAATGCAGGGAACATTATACTACACTGTGACTACCCATATCAATAAGCTCATATAACGGCGTTCGGCGGAGACACCAGTGTATTGCATAGCATGTATAATACCAGAACTTGCGTGCGGAAGAGTGTTAAACAGCTAATTCAAGTTTGCTGCTGTAATCAGCACTACCACGTCTCTGGGGTCATCTTTACATGTAAAATTAAACATCTGGTATCAGGTAGGTAGGGAAAAATAAAGAGAGGATAAGATAGCCTGAATATATATAGTATAAATACTGATAGCCTGATAGCATATGTGCATGTTGCGCTTACAATATCTGTGCAAATTTGTACCTTCTTTGCATTTTGTACATTTCTGTGTATAATCATGTGTGTGAAAAGGAGATCAAGGCATATGCACAGAATGTAGTCGTGTGCAAAGGGATTTGAGTTCACTTATGCATGTGCATACGTGAGCATGTGTGTGCGTACCTGCAAGCTGCATATGTGTGCGCGAGTGTGTGAGTGTGTGCGTGTGCGTGCATGTGTGTAAAGGGAAAGGGATGACAGAGGGCCAGGTGGAACGGAGACTTCTGTCGCTGACTCAACACCTTTCTCATTTTATTACCAAATCATCCATGACAAACAGCTCTGGCGTTTGGCAAAGGTGAGGCAGGCAGGATAAGAGCTGGGATGAGAGCATAGGAGGTCACCTCAATGCCGCAAACATTGCATTGGTAATGCAACATGCCTGTGTCACTCCAAATGTCCCCTTTACATGATGCAGTCATCCATGTGTCATTTTTTAGATACGCTGGGGTGACAGTGATGGCCCCCACTTCCTATAGACCCACACAAAAGGATGGCGACAGAGACATCTTATCACCTGAGTGACTACCAAAAGAAAATGCTTGGTGACAACACAATCAATAGAGCTTGTAAAATATGAAGCAATCTCTCTTTGCAAATACTCTAAACCAAGTCAGCTATAATAATAGAAACATATTTTTGAACCACCCTAAAATGGAAGCACTTTGTGTGAGATGCATCTTATTGAACAATGATACCAACATTTCAATTACCGTTTACACCACCACAAAATACCACCACCAATGAAAATGGAAATAAAAAAAGAAACAGCCAAATTGCAGCAATCATATCTACCCTTTACTCACCTCTCCGTCTACCTCAGCTCCACCTGCTTGTGGATTCCTGCTCTTGAAACAGCAGCAAGATTGTTTCTGACCCTTCTTTGGGGCCGGGGTGTTAAATTGATCAGATGTTGTCCGGACAGCAAGGGGCTGAGGAGTGTGGTTCGAAGGCAGGCCTGCCATTCCCTGATGTCAATGGGGGAAGCTGAAGCCTTTTCGCTGCTACGTGAGGGGGAGCAGATTAGCCTGATTGACGGATATAAGTTTCTAAGGATGGAGCTTGAAGCGCAGCAAGCCAGGGCGTCGGAGTGGAAAAGAGTTCATTCATGAGTTACGAGTCTGTTTCAGTGATGTAGTAAAAGACGAATAAATCCTCCCAACAGCCAGTGAAAAAAATATATATACAACCCCGGGCTTGTGATGGCAACTCATACAAGACTGAGACACCGGTGGCTGACACATAATCCAACCACAAATCAACACCAGTTATAGTAAACAGTCAAAAATACACATCAACCTGCCATACCACTTCAAACAACTTTTTTTTCCTATTGACTTTTGTATTTTTACCCACAGTCAAGACGGGCCTGAAAAGGCAAAGGCAAAGAGAAGCCCTGACGATGGTCACACGCTCCTTTGTCAAGTTTATTTTTCAAGGAGATATTCGCCACTTAAGAGGCTGAGGGAGCACATGTAAAGTCCTGCACAAACAAGGAGCAGGCTGATATAAATACCAACACGGCTAAGAGCTCTTCTCTGCCTCACAAGGACCCAGACCTTCAAGGACAAATGACCGTCCCCGATGCTGTCCCTGAGTCCCCGTGCTAAAAGAGGCCGGGTTGAGGTTAAGAGGACCTCATCCCACCAACCGCTTCCAAGCTGCGTTTACAAAGTCAAACTTCGCCTCTCGTGAGAAACCCAAGCAGGAATGCCTTTTTACCTTGAGATAACCTACTTTACACACACTGTTATCTTGCAGAAAATATGACATGAAGTTAAATGACTCCAAGGGGGGGCCACTCTATTATGATGGAGTAGCTGGAAATCTAATTAGTTTTCAGGTGTCAGTAAAGGATGTTCCTTGACTTCCTGTTTATTATCAGACTGACGAGTGTAGAGGCTCCCAGCGGAGACCAAGTGTTAGGGATTAACATGTCATCACAGAAGGGGGAACACAGACATTTTGACAGTTACACTCCTGAGCCGAGGCTTCATCTAACACCTGCCTCACACCTCCTGTCCGGTAGCGCACCTGCTCTGACACAGTGTGGGGCTGGGAGCCATTCCTGGAGCAATGTTTACACCTGTCCTGGCTTCACAGCAACACACGGCAAAGAGCAGGATTGAAAGGGGCCGACGATCAGGAAAATCAGGGAAAGAGGAAGATGCAAAAACAAGAAATTGATGGAAATTTCCTACGAAGAAGCTGGGGTGGAGTAATGGCAACGCCTGAGCACGCTCAGCAGCGCTGTGGTGTCGAGGTAACATTGATGCATGGTGTGACCTTACTTGTAATGCCAGCCTTAATCTACGCAAGTGGAATAAATGAAGTGGGGCCGCTGCAGACGTGTCAGCCAGACTTATAAAGACAAATCCTCCGCCGCTCTGAGCTGTGTACATGTATTCATAAAAGTCAGAGAGACGTCTTGACAGAGTGGAGTGCCCAGCATCGCTGGCTGGCTGGTGAGGAACACACCCGACCACATGGTTGTCAAGGCTGCATGGAGCTGTCCATCACTAGGTGCAACATGCAGAGAGGTGACTAGAAGGTAAAAAAAATTGACAGCGAGAAAAAAGTTGGTTGAAAACAAAGGTCGAAAGAGAGTAAAAAGAAAAGCATGAGGGGGCAACATGCAAGTCGACTATACAGCAGCTTTTATATAATGCAGCTCTGTACATTTCAGAGCATATGATATAATTCTGACGAGTTCTGACAAAGACGTGGAAGTGGTTTCAGGAGATGGACAAAAGTCTTTACTCTATGGGATCTGTATTCTTTAAATAACTAAATAATTTCCAGAATATATAATATTTGCTTATGGCCTTCACTTAAAAATGCAGAATATAGAAGTTAGTGTCTTCAGTGTATCATTTGCCGCAGCTTGTGTGAGTTTTCAGAAATGATTTGTGAGAACAGTATTTGAACCTCGCACTGCTCTACTGCAGATCCCAGCGTGCTGACAATAACACAACTTGTCATAACCACTCATTACACTTTAAAGACGGATGTTCTGACAAAACAAGGTTTTCGGTCGGACAGGCTGTCGAGTTAGCTGCAGTCAATTCACACTCGGCCGGCTTTATTGGCATGTAGATCAAGTAAAGAGCCATGAATGATCACGGTGAGTTGCGTCAGTTTGTTTTGAAGCAGTGGGAGCCGGCCGGATTGACAACTGGCCTACCTCTTGATAGATGCTGGGCTGACAGTGGACATATGCTGAGCACTGCTGCATGCAAGGGGCCCTGGGATGGGAGTGTGTCTAACACGCCAACAATCCAAAGTCCACTATGAAGCCCGCTCACCCCCCCCCCCCCCCAACTCTCCCCTGCCCCCTGCCTGGTCCTCGCGCAGACATGGCTGTGATTAATGCCCGGAGCCAAGATGATGATAATAATGATGATAATTAATCAAGGGCTCTTCCTGCACCTCTAGGAGCCCACGGTGACCTGGAAAAGACACTCGGACCTCTTTTCCCCTGTTCTCCCCCTTCCGCTCTCCTCCCCCCTCTCCTCCCCCCTTCTTCCTTGTGTCACTGACAGGCCTGAACCTCGGCCCGGCAGAAAGAGCCATGCATTATCCTGCCATCACTACTTCTATTTATATCACACCGTCCATCACTATCACTTACTCTCCTCCACCCGCCTCTCCAAAGTGGAGTTTTCGTAAAGCTGCCCCATATTTCTTGGCGGAATAACATTGCTATGCAAATGGCTCGGAGTCAAAGACGCAGCCGAGGTGACAGTGAGAAACTAACATCATCATTTTTTTAGACACCAAGTAACAACGTCCAAAACAAAAGCCACCACCTCTTCCCCCCCGAGGCCTTGTAGGAGTCGCCCCTCCCCCCCCCACCAGTAGAGTGCTCCTGAAGGCTTGACTTACTGTGTGCCTACTGAGCATCTCTGTGAGGTGTGTGTCTCTCACAGAGATGTAGAATATATGCAGCGGCAGAATGATATTTTAAATTCCTTGGCGGCTGCCAGGTAACAGTAGCCTGGGGCAATGGAAAAGTTTTTTGTCTCACCTTCTCTTTATTTCCCCTGGTGAGGAGGATACAAAACTCTTTTCCTCGGCTGAGTCGTACGTGCCAGGCATGTGTTCAAAACACCTCCCTCCTCCCTTAGCTACTCAGATGCACACTGCATACAGCCTCTTTTATTTCTTTCTTTTTTACTGTCTCTTAATACACTTTGTCCAATGGTACAAATGAGTTGAACACATGTGACAGTGCCTGCCCGCCCACACACACACACACAAACACCTTGATTAACATTATGAGGTACTCTCAGCACAGCTCTGAGTTAAAAATAGCAAAGACCTGGAGCGCATGCCACATAACTGCAACATCCAATGATCTGAATCACAGACTATAAATAAAGATGGATGATGCGTCTTCACTTCCTGCCACATTCACAGATATGAAGCCAAAATATCTCAGATACGGGTGATACCATCTTGGGCTGGTGACGTCATTTGAAGCTGGAGCAGTGGAATCAAGTTCCCACGGATTAATCAGATGGACCAACCAGATCGAGTTATCAATCATGACGTTTCCCCTCATTCTTTGTGTATGTGTCTACATCGGGAAACCTGTGTTGCATGTCATACCCCGCATCTTTCTTTCTTCTCTTACGTAAATGTTCTTCTGTCTCTAGATTTCTATCCCCTTGCATTCTGACACATCCTTTATCTCAGTCTGTATTTAGGGCTTCTCTTCCATGGCAGTTCACCATTTGGATTCTCCAAATCTCCTTGTACGTCTGTGCCAGGCCGAGCCGCCTACGGTGAATCCTGCTATAGAAACAACCGTACATGACATCATCAGAGCTCGACCCACACACAGCAGGAACAAAGGAAGACCTACATTTATCCCTATACCAACCAGGTGGCCTACATTTCCAAATTGCATAAGCTACAGGATCTTTTCTTGTTCTTCACTCATGCATCTCTAAACGTCTCACCAGCCGCTTCTGCCAAATTGAGTTCTTAAAACAAACAGATGAATACATGGTACATTGCCTATTACTATCATTGTCGTCATCACTGATGCTCAACCCCAACCACTTAACGCATATGTGCTAAAAATTCGCAATACATCTGACTCCACCTAAGCCAGAGCAGCACTCTGCCAATTTACAGCCATGTTCCTCTCTGTATAAGTACCATAATGCTTTATGATCTGATTCCAGTTCTATGTTGACACCATGAAATTAAACTGTTTCATCTCACCAATGGTAAAACCAACCACATTTGCTCCATAGCCCAAAGTTAAAGTGCTTGTGAGTAGCCTTGCAACAATGTCCACTGGTACCAGGCACTAAATCTGTGGCAGTAAAAGCAAAGAAGTGACATTGAATAAAGCAAACATACCCAAGCTGATAAAAAAAAAAAAAACGAGGCAATGACACACAAATAATCTTAACAATCTTCTTAATCATCTTAACAATCTTATTCACGATCAATGTCACACAAAGTCCCCTTAGCTGACACCCACAGTTTGGCCAAGGCTGCAGAGACACGTCAGCACAGAGCCGTTGTTTGTTCTTTGATACAATGCTCAATGGGGGGGGGGATCAAACCTCCTACAAAGGCCTCCTCCCAGCAGAGACCCTGAGCCAAGCACTAAATAACGGAGGGATTGATGTATGGACAGAAGAAAAGAGGGTATTACAGGATGGTTGGAGGGAGACAAGAGGAGGGAAAAGTGGAGAAAGTCTGTGGAGTCAAGGGAACAGGTAAGGCAGCTGTTGCTGGCAGCAGAGCAGTCATCTTCAGTCATTGGGGCCAAAGTGAAGAGCCTAGAGGCACCGACTGCACAACGGTTCTGCCAAGTCCGTGTCCAACAAAGTCTGAAATAAGGGCTTCTTATCCCAAAAAAAATTCGGTATGTCTCCAATGAACAGAAAGATGCTGTTGATAACCTTGCACTTGTACTGAACATCATCTCTCCCCAGGAAGCTGAAGGCAGGGAGGAAATATTGACAGAAATGTTTTCATATTATATTCTCATGACTAAATCAATACACAGATGGGCCATCTCTTCAGAGTAGAGTTAGGATGGAGTCATCATGAAGGTCAAGCAGTTAGCCTATTAAAGAGGTTTGCTGGGCGCATGATTTGGCAGCATCTCTACCTCCTCCTGCATGGCACAGAGGTAGCAACCTTGAGGAGTTGATTAGTGGTAGAGACGGCTCCCACGACACAGGAGACCCCCGCCTCATAAAACCCAGAGCTTGGTAGAGAACGAGGGAGCCAGGCAGAGAGGAACTGGAGGGAATTTGAGTCAGAAGAACTGCCTGCCTGCCTCATCTTTTACAGGACAAATTAAAACCACAGCGGAACAAGTCATAAAACAGGAAATAATGAATTCAATTATACTTTTTAGTGTTTAGGGGCTGCTGGTGAGATGTGCTGAGTGGGCAATGCTGGGCGCGCACACAGCAGCGGGCACAGGCTGATGACTATGTTGGTGGCGCCGAGCTTTGCTGAGGGCTGCGTGTGTGCTGACTGCATGTCTGCATGCCCCCAGGAGCAGTTTAGACCTCGACAGGGCCTTCATTAGCAAATGAATGACTCTTAATTGGCCTGGCAAATACACAGGATGCTTGTTGATTATAGGGAGGGTTTTTTTTTCTATTCGAGCGAGTGCTTGTGCTTCACATTGATGCACAAGCACACAAAGACACAGCAAGATACAACTAAACTAGCACAGAGGCATGCTTTAGTGCAAGCAACACTGACAATAACTTGTCATGTCATCAAAATGACAGACAATTCGAGGCTTTGCTGTGCCAGGTTCAAAAGCAGGGCTTCGGCTGTCAACAAAAGATCCTGACAAAGAATTCTGGGACATTTTCTCTCTTCAGCCTATCTATACTTCTCCGTATCCCCTCTACGTCCCACCACCTATTTTTCAGCCTCTTTCAATCCGCTCTAGCTTGTCCCCTGGCATTACTAACACCTCAGCGGGAGGGAGAATCACAGACAAGAGTCCTGGTGTCCTAGATTCAGCAACACTGGCAGGAGCACGGCACATACTGGCCTGTCTTACAAGCTGCCATATAGGACTCAGAAATCATCCACACATTGCAGCAGCGCAGTTCAAACATAGTACAAAAGAGCCCACAAGACCCCCCAGTGACTGTTCACATACACACCCACTAGCTGATAAACCCACTGAATTGTGTTATGATTAGGATTATTTTATGTTTGTTATATATCAGCAATGCCATCAGCACACTCTTTTTTTTATCTATGTGTAACAGTGTATTTGAGTGTTAGTAGATAATGCAAACATGTGAGGTGGTGGGGTTGTCAGAGAGAAAGAGAGTAAATGACAGAGTTTAGAAAAAGAGAAGGTGAGAGAAAGACACAAAGAAAAAAGCACTAATGGTATCTCGGGAAAGTCAGTGTCCCCTCTATGCCCCAGCCCCTGGTGCCACTCAACCACTGCCAGCCTGCCAATTAAAGTCCTGATTAAAACCGACAAAGTGTCTCCAAATGAAGTAAGAGCTGTTGGAGGTCTTAACTGCTGAAGCCTGTCAATTACACTGCCAGAGGAAAACGGGTGAGGGAAGAGCAGGAGGGTTATAGCAATGACACGCGGAGCGGGGGGGGGGGGGGGTAGCTGAATATAAGATTTGTCATTCAATGGCATGACTCCACATGTTCCCTCAGAAAAAAATGGATCATGTGAGGAGGAAGTTTAGTTGGAGAGACTTTTTGGCTTGTTACTTTCTTCCGTCACCTCTCGGCTCATATTCTTCGATTCTCCAGTTTGAGTTGTGATTTGAAAAAAACTGCAGGGAATTTGCATTAAAAACACAATTTTTCTTTCTCGGGATATGTGTCGGGGCAGTAGAAATCACAGACTTGTGTCCTTTTTTGCAATTGACTGTTGCATGTTGCCACTGTAAGAGACCCCACAGTGATGGGCTCAACAGCAAAGCCCTCAATCCCAGATAAACCACCCACAGTGAACATCGGCTGCTAAAATATGATGGCGCTCGTGAGGTCATAAATCTTGTTTTTAGCAGGACAGGAAGAGAGAAAAAGTCCCGGTCTCCCCTGCAACGTTACAGCTGCATCCCCGCGGCCCATTCCACCTCCATTTAAGCTAAATGTCAACTCTTCAGGTCTTTTTTTCTTTTTTTGCTTCCTGTAGTTGCCATTTGTTTTTAACACGGGGAGAAGGAAAGTAAGAAAATAAGTCAACAGGAAGAAAACTAGACAGGGGTTTGCTGTCAGCGGCTCTCAGGGCCGAGTGGATGCGCCGAATCTTCTGCAGCTTATGATGAAGAAAGAACCGGGTGGAGAGTAAACAAGGAGATAAAATGGATTCCCGCTCTGTCTGAATCTCCAACCCAGGAGCCAATCATATGAGTAATGAGGATTGCGATTTGTTACAACAATGTCCTGTACCTAAAGTGAAAGACTGATTTCACATCCAACTAGAACTCTAATACCCTAATACTTCATAAACGTTATTATTATTTAGACATTTATCATCATTAAAAACTCTAATGATATTCTTTCA
Organism: Reinhardtius hippoglossoides; assembly: GCA_006182925.3. Classification (NCBI taxonomy): domain Eukaryota; kingdom Metazoa; phylum Chordata; class Actinopteri; order Pleuronectiformes; family Pleuronectidae; genus Reinhardtius; species Reinhardtius hippoglossoides. The sequence continues at coordinate 22,415,469 of CM031675.1, read as the reverse complement.
GTTTAATTAAATTGGAATGGGTTTTTTCGTTCTCTGCGGTGCCAAGTGAACGTATTGCAAGACGCTCTGCAACGGCGCTCAATCATCTGCAGCCAGATGGCTGTGGATTAAGAAATAAGTGGTGTGCAAGTTCACGTGGGTTGGATAAAAAAGGGGAAACACCTTGACTGTAATACCGTCATCGTTGAAAGGACCGATAGAGCATTTCTGCATCATTCAACCAATATGGTGCATCTGTCGGCTGCCGGTGTGACGCCAAACAAAACGTATCAGAAGACTACACAACTGCCCCAAATCCACCATCAAAAATGGATATGTTAGCATCTTTTTGTTCATGTTTCCTGTTGTTTTTGTTCCAGTCACCTTTAAAGGTTGGTCTGCCGCTCTGCTGTGGGAGGGAACGATTGCAATGGTGTCGGGTGGAAAACAACGAACAGATGAGAAATCGCCTGCATGCCTCATAAACCAGACATCGCCATAGAACAACCATTTCCTCTCAGCACATGGTGAAAAACACAGCTAGAGGACACGCAACACATTGACCATCTGATAACATTAAGCCCACAGTATCCCACCACTCTCTCCTCGTCCTTCTTGTGCCTCTCCTACACTCCCTCTTGCTTTCTTCATCTCTCTCTCTCTCTCCGTGTGGCAGATAAGGAAGGAAAGGAGGAAGATTTAGGGGCAAAGGAATGAAGAGGGTAGGCAGAAACACAGACAGAATGAAAAGGAGGATATGGCTGAGGGTAAGAGCAGAGGAAAATACCCTATTTTTAAACTATGGCGCTAAGGGGCATACATATAAAACTGAGTCAGGCAGACCTCACCCTTTACTACTCGGCTTATTCAGAGGGGAGGCAGCCACTTTGAATATTTCATGGGCCAACCAACAGTATTAAGAAGGTTACCCCCCCCCCCCCCCCCCCGTGTGTAAGGGACTGCAGCCTGTGGACGTTTCTTCCTCCTTTTTTTTACCGACAATGTAATGTATTGAAGAGCAAAGCTGAGTGGTCAACGCACCCATTCAGGGAACCGGTGCCTCTATTCCTGAATGGAGGAGGTGTAGTGCTGCACAGAGCGTTTATTTATCACAGCAATGTAATCTACCATTCCAACGCTTCACCATATAATATCATACAGCTGCTTTAACATCCCCCCTTTCAGGATATCATCCTCCGCAGAAAACTTTTCCATTATCACGTTAGACAACAAATAGGCAGACGTTCCAACAAACTGGAGATCATTACATCTTAAAAGCCTCCGCATCACTCGGCTGCCTTGATCATTTCAGCTTAAGAGTCCTTTGTCCGCGTAACCGAAATAAGACAAGCTTTTATTTCTATTTTTTTTAAGCCAATCATGAGCATTTACTGGGCAATTGCAAGATGCTGTGTCAGACATCCCCAAATGGGCGCCATCCTTCATTGCCACCTCTCAAGTGTCTACATCAGTTGAACAAAATGTAAAACATAAATAAATAGCAAAAGCGGGGCAGAGGCTCTAAGAGGACAAAAGACACACAATGAGTCCGATGCTCTGGTCCGGGCTGTAAGAGGCACTTTGCTGACTGTGTCCCCCGAGTGCCAGAGCAGGCGGACAGTCCTTTGTGCTGCAGAAGTCTTGGGCCACTGAATTCCCTGTTTCAGCGATTCTTTACCGGGGCACAGATCCCCGAGAGGTGCTGCCTCTCCCCCGTGCTCCCTCACTGTGACTGACGTGCACCTTCTGTTCTCATGTGGAGGGGCGACTATATGGGACACTATATGACCCATTTCAGTGACTCACTCCACTTCTTGAACCAGACTGTCCTTAAAAGCCTGGAGTGATGATAGGAGAGGGTCACCTGTAACCACTAGATGCTGCACCATGGACACTGGACACTCCTACATCCCGACACTGTATTTTTAAAGCACCATTCATAAACTTCTAACGGCCGTGTTCTGTTTTCTTAGCTTTTCTTGTGTGTGATCAGTCACTTCTAAGTTGTTCATCATACTGTTCTTAGACTGGGGGAATGGAATGAAGCGCTACCACTGGTTCACCAACTCGCCCCGGGCATCGCGTGGTGATGGAGAAAGTTACGGTACACGTCGGTCCTGGCCTGGATGGAAATGTTTTCATAAGGCTATCAAATTCATCAAGGGACTATTTTTATGGGATCATAAAACAAAGTGTGATAAATATAGAGCCTCGGGTCAAACAGTTGTTAAGGGGTTATACATATATATATATATAGATTTTAAACATTATGCCAACAACTATTTTCTATATGAAGATAAAGTGGATTAATGCCGTCGTGGATGAACTCACACTCCTTGTGTGTGTGTGTGTGAGATGTAATCTGAGCTTCTCTCGTCTTTGTTTTAGTAGCAGGTGTTAGTGCATGTGAGTCCCTCCCTGTGAAACCACTGGGCCTCCCCTTGTTTAGAAAGTGAGATGGCTCCTGTGATGTCAACATGACGCCTGGGTGGACATAATTCTCAGCCCTTTTTAGATCAGACCAACACTGTAAACATCTGTCACCTGTCCACAGCGGGGCTGTTGGATCAGATACACTGGGGCCTCACCCTCCTTTTATACAAGTCTATGGTTTACAGGCAGCTCAGCTCGGCTGTGACAACGAGTGAGTGCAGCAGTGAAATAAGTTTTAAAAACACATTTACAGACCAAATCATCTCATACAGAGGTACAGACACTGACAGGAGCTCAAACCCACAGACAAGACTCAAAATATCCATTTCACGAGACTGCAATTCATTGTATTGTTATTTTGTTGCTGTTAAACAAGGTAACTTTATTCATTTGTGCTTCTGGTTGTGTGTTTAGGGGCCGATTGCTTTGTGCTTTGCAGCACTTAGAGAGAGAGGGGGGGGGGGGGGGGGGGGGGGGGTTGTGGCTGAATGTGTGGCTGACAAAGCATTTGCTTTTGTCCGAGATGCTTGTGCAAGTGAAACATCTCGTGGCAGCGAATATTGTATATGTAACCTTTAAGTTCTGGGGCCCATGGTGCGACGCCAGTTTAGGGCAGAGCAGTTACTCCTCTCCTGAGTGATGTCAGGCTCTGTACGGCAAAGTGCACAACACTCAAAGTACAGGTGAGGCATACCCTCATATTGTAATCCTACACACAGTCAATAAATGTCAATCTGTTACGAGTGACAGGGACAATTATAGTGAATAACATCTTATTGAGCTGGTATCAAATGAACAAAATCTCCTCTGCGAAAAATGTGTGTATAAATGTCCTTGGTGTTGAAAATACTGCATAAAACTAAGGAAAAACCCAGTTCACCCACTGTGGTTTGGACGGGACTCTAAATTCACTCTTGAGTTTGAGGTTAAGTAGCCACTTCTTGACTCGAGTGTCACTCACACTGCCCTTCTTGGATGTCCACTGATGGATGAGCCAGACAGGGAAAGACTCAGATGACGGTGCAATTGCAGGGGTCAGAGTAAGAGGCAGAAAAATACAGGGAGAGAGAGTGAGAGTATCACCAAGCGGCAGACGAATACAGGAGGCATGCAACACCTTGACAGGCAGATATCTTGCTATGCACGAGATCCACCTCGGGGGACGTCTGGCTAATTTCCTGTGAAAACAGCAGACTATCGAGGCAGGAGGCAGCCGGTGGAGGTACAACAGAGAACAGGGAGGAGGGGAACTATTTTCAGTTCCTACAACAGTCTCATCAGAGTTTGTTCTGCTGACAGTACTGACATGGGAGAGGGGGACGGGGGACGAATGGGGGTGGGAAGGGTTTGGTTGTGTCTAGGCTGAAACAGCTGCGACCCCTCCCTGTCTGCGGAATAGCGTCGATGCTACATGATTATTCAACATTGCTCCTCATCTGCATCCTGTTCGGGGCGCCACGGCCCCATGATACCATGTCTGTCTGCAGCCCCAGATCCTAAAAACAAACTCTCACAAACACATGCAACATAAATAGATTGACACAAACCTCCACTATTCTCTCTCTCAATCATTTGCATATAGACACATGTTGATTTCATATAGACCTGTTCTATCGACATTATACTTTCTCTAGCCCTTTACCCATATACAACCTGCTCAGACTGCACAGATCTTTGTGAGCTTTAGCTGGAAGAAGACCACTGAACTCAATAAATATATAATATAACATAACATATTTTTGGATTTGCTGCTTTTATTTTAATAAGGGTGAAAACAGACGTAGGTTCAAATATAAACTGACTTTTGATAATGGGTGGACCACTATTCGCTACAGGAGGAGCAGCCCAGTTACCAGGGGGAGAGAGCGAGGGAGGGACGGTGCACATCCCGTATCCTTTCAAAGGAGACGGGCACAGTTCCCTTATCCCAAGAGCAGGGTACACTCTGAATAAATGCAATCTGATACATCTCTCCCATTTACTTTCTTTTCAAAGCTACGCTCCTAAAACACTGAGACGTGCAGTCGCGCAATGCCTGACAAGTGCTAAAAGCGGACTTTTCCATGACTCGCCCTCTAACTTCTGGCTACCGTCTCTGCTTCAGGGGCGCATGTCTCTCTGCCTCTCCGGCTGCAGACTTCAGGCATGTGCAGTGGCAGGTCAGGCAAGCAGGTCATTAGTGAAAGACAGATACGCTGGCGAACCAAAATTAAATGATTGGTCACAACGGTATCTATGATAGCTATCAGGATGTGAAGAGTGGTTCAGAATCATTTGACTAGCTTTGCCTGCATGTCTTAACCATCAACACTGCCATTTGAAGCTGTAAGGAAAGGCCAAAATGTCCTCACAACAATGGTTTCCAACAAAATGTGTCCACACCACCCTAGATACACTCACGTACACTGACTCAGTGTCCATATTAAATGGCATCAGGGAAAGGTGGCAAACTCTCTCTATATTCAGTGTAAGGGAAATACGGCTCCCCACTCTCATGACACATTTGATATACACCCATTGCAAATTAGCCATGAGGCTGCAAGTGTCGATTGAATTGATATTCCAATCATCTGCTTGATATAACTGCAAACAGAACAGCGGCAAAGTCATCTGCGTCGCCTTGATTAGTGAAGTACACAGGAAAGAGAATGCAATTGTCTGTCTTCACAAGGAGCACACTTGTTCCCCAGCAAAGGCCTGTGTCTAATAGAGGCAGCCTCCAATAAATTTGTACAAATATTCCAACAGAAACGGGGAAGGCCGCTTCATCAGCGGGATGTGTTGATAAACAATGGCAGTCTCTATTAGCAGACGCTACCGTCAAGGACGTGCATGTCAGGCCCACGGAACGCAGAGAGGAGGAAGGCGGGGAATGAAGGAGAAATGAAACAGGGGAGAAAAAAGGAAACAGAGAACAAACAGCAGGAAGGAAAAGGGAAGGAAGACATAAGGGAGTACACAAAATAGGTGAAAATAAAAGAGACAGAAGATGGTACAAAAATAGGTGAAAGTAAGAAATGAAAAGAAAAGAGGACGGAAGGGAATGAAAAAGAAAAAGAAAAAGAAAGAAAGAGTACAAACAAGGGGTGATAGAGTGAAAACCGGAAGAAATGAATAGAGAAAAGAGACAGAACGGAGGGAAGGAAGGAAGAAAGGAAGGAAATAAAGAAAATGTAAACGATAGAAGATTGTACAAAAATAGGTGAAAGTAGGAAACGAAAAGAAACGAGAGAGAAAAAGAGAAGGAAGAAAGAAAAGAGAGACTGAACAAAAAAAGAGGTGAAAGAGTGAAAACTGGGGTTGTTCTCAGAAAGGTCAGGCTGATTGTCTCTGCCCAAATATGCTGGCCTTTTCAAAATTAACTTGGCAAAGGCGATATTTTCCACAAAGCCGGCATCATGAATCAAAGACGCATCTATAGTTCATCCCTGAAAGCAAAGCCACTTCCCTCCCCGCGTGCTCCGCTGACACCCCGCCCTCCTGCACATAGAGCTGACATCTTCAGTAATTATGTAATTAACACCGTGGCAGGTCTAATTTCTGAGATAGTACGTTATAATTGCATTCAGTCGTTCATTAGTTAGGCCAAACATTCGATGGTGTGCGCAGGTGCGGCAGGGGGCCAAAGGCTACTTGTTTTTTGGAATGCAATTGCAGTGTCAATGACTCGATTGGTTTCTGCTTGATAACGCTGACAGGACAGGTTTTTGTAATTTACCAATAATTACCCTCACTCTCGGATACAATAAAAAAAGAGTGGTCTCTGCTAAGATAAACCAATCAGGGCGCGCTCCCTCTGCTCCCTGCCTTATGGTCTGCTTGTCTAGTGTGAATAATGTCCAGTGGACTGCGCTCGACTGAATTAAATATTACAAAGGTAGAAAAAGACTAAAACAAATGTCACAGAGGAACAGAACATTTTGTCTTCCTGATGCAGGTCTAATACTGTATTAAACGATACTAAAACAGTAATTACCTGAGTGATAATGTTAGGCATGAAAACCAGCAACACACATACTGCTGAATGTGATGCATTACACAAGTCAAAGCAGCAGTATGTCTCTGGGAGCTGTTTTTAATGGATTTTTTAAACAACAGTGGCAACCAGTAATCTACATGAACAGATAATAAAGTAGTAGCTTCTGACTGGAGAAAATACTTTGCTGGGTCTAGACTATTTCTGGGAAAGCCTGGCAACAGGGGGAACGAATTGATGCAATTCACACTGGGTGCAACGCACAGTGAATTCAGAGAGAATTCAGACCCACTTACTCTTTCACATATTTTCTCACGTTGTCGCCTTATGCTAAAAATATTCAAATCAAATTTCCCCTCATCAATCCACACTCCTTACGCCACAATGACAAGGTAAAACCTGTGTTGTGAAAAGGGTAAAAACGGCAACATCACAAGTACTCAGACCCTTTAGTACTTCAGTACTTAGTTGAAGCACCTTTGGCAGCGATTACAACCTCGAGTCGTGTGACGCGATAAAGCTTTGCACAACTGGATTTGGGGATTTTCTGCCATTCTCTTCTGCAGATCCTCTCAAGCTCTGTCAGCTTGGATGGGGACCATTGTGGGACAGCCAGTTCCAGGTCTCTACAGCTATTAGGGTTGAGTTGTCGCAGAGCCAATGCCGCGTTGGTCTGGTGCTTAGGGTCATTTTCTGGTTGAAAGAGGTCCTGAGTGCTCTGGACCAAGTTTCCCCTGGAACGGTCTCCCAGTCCCTGCAGGCTGAGGTACATCCCCACACTATGGCACTACCACCCCCATGCCTCACTGTGATGGGGCGGGTGACGAGCGGCGCCTTGTTTCCTCCACACATGACGCTCATAATTGAGGCCAACCAGTTCAATCTTGCTTTCATCAGACCAGAGAATCTTGTTTGTCACAGTCTGAGAATCCTTTAGGTGCTTTTCTGTAAGTGGGCTTTCATGTGTCTTTAACTGAGGCTTCTGTCTGGCTGTGGAGCAAAGTCAATTCTAATTACACAGTGCCAAATCAGGTCACCTGTAGGTTCACACCATAATACATGTACTCTTCTTTAGATTTCTTTATTATTTCCAGACTTTATTCTATTTGTATTAGTCTTAATAATGTTTGCGGTAACACAGGAACTCTGGAGGTCATGGTGAGCATCAGGTTTCTCTCATACCTCTCACACGAAGGCCCTTCTCCTGATTGCCCAGTGTGGCTGAGCAGCCAGCAGCTTTAGGCAGAATCCAGGTTGTTCCAACTTCTTCCACACGCCATTAAACTCTTGGAAACCTTTTAATGCTGCAGAGAGTTAATGTAGCTTTCTCTGTACCTCAACACAATCCTGTCTCTGAGCTCTGCAGGGAGCTTCTCCACTCTCATGGCTATGCTTTAGATCTGATGTGCACTGTACGCTTTGAGAAGTTGTATAAACAGGTGCCTTTACAAATACTCTAACAAAGGTGTTAGATGATCAAGAGAAATGGGAAACATCTGAGCTAAATTTCAAATGTTATAGCAAAGGGTCGGAATATCTCATATGTGAAATTTCATTTTTTCATTTACAATAAGTTTAAAGTTAATTACGGCGTATGGGTGTAAATAATCACGCGGGAAATTAATTTAAATATTAACTTAAGGCTGCCACAGAACAAAATTTAAAAAGAAATTGGGTCTGACTATTTCCTGAATGCATTGTAATTGAAGGGGAATTTGCTCTTGGTATATTATCCCCAGAGAAAATCTCCATTTCTCGAGATTAGTAGATGGATAGTATCACACTATTACGATGTTACAGTCTGGTTAGGCAGACAGACAATTTGGTCCCAGTAACACCAGACCTGTCCCAGTCCCTGTGATGATTTCTTCAATTAAGCCTTCCTGGCAGAGGAGGCCAAATGCTTAACTAGGCAGAATTGGAGCTGCCACTAGCTAGAGGTAGCAATGGGCTCCACTTCAACAGCTCATTCATCAGCCCCAGCGCTACCACTGGGCCACCTGTTCTGACACCACGCAGGGATGGAATCATTTGCATTCTGCTCCAGCCGTCCTCTTTCCCTCTTTCTCCCTCCTTCTCTTTCTCTCTTTCTCTCTTTCTCTGGCTATACAACTTTAAAGTTCCTCAGTTCAGCTCTGGCAGCTCTGGCAGATAATTGAATACCAGGGTTTGATTTAGTTTGAAATCAATTTGGGAAGGGGCTTTTCATTCATTATACTCCTTGGCTTTGGTACTATGTCTAAAATCCCTCAAACTTTGGCAGGGGCTCGAACATCGTCAATTCAAAGTGAAATTAAGCAGCCCTGAGTTGGATTGACAGGCAAGGAGAACATGATGGGACAGGGAGGGACTGTTGTCTAGGGGGTGGGTGGGTGGACTCCTCTCCTCTCCTCTCCTCTCATGTCCTCTCCTCTCATGTCCTCTCCTCTCCCTTCCCTTCCCTTCCCTCCCATCCCATCCCCTCTCTCTCCCCTCCTCTCCTCTCCTCTCCTCTCCTCTCCTCTCCTCTCCTCTCCTCTCCTCTCCTCTCCTCTCCTCTCCTCTCCTCTCCTCTCCTCTCCTCTCCTCTCCCTCCCTTTCCTCTCCTCTCCTGGGGAGTCTTCTCTCCTCTGTGCTCTTTGTCACCACCAGGTGCTGCTGTGAAATAAGGAGAGAGGCGTCGACAGGAGGCAGCCAAGCACATAGCTTGACATTTTAGCCAGCTCCCTGCAGACACATATGGCGAGAGCGTGGGTGGATGCGTGTTTGCCCTTATGTGGTACAATTTGCTTCCGTGAGCATGCATGCACGTGTGTGCGTGTGAATACCTGAATTATTCTTATATAGATACAGTATGAGTTCATATTTGCGGATCTATTTGCTTGTGTTAATCTTAATACTCTGCAACAACTGCTACAACTTCGTGCCAACAACTTGTCCTCTGTTGATTGTTATCTACATCTTTGTGACAACATCAACTTGACAACAAGGCTGACACATTAACCACAGACAATTATAAATCAATGTAATGCATTATACAATAAGTTCCACTGCATAATGGGACATTAGAGCACGCCGCATTTGATAACACCTTGGTGCCGCCGAGAAGAAATATGGAGGTGTTTCAGTAGAGCACATTCACCAGGCACTTTCCTTGGTGTAAAAAGACTCTTTAGCACAGACTGGAGGGTTGAATACAAGCTTTCAATAAAGAAAAGGGATAACACTGTCGAGCGAACAACGGCAAGAACGCCTTAACTGAGAGGGATGCACAAATGGACACTTGGCATTACAGCCACTGTTGGGCACATCAGCGGCCGAGATCACTACAGGTTTTCTCCACTTTAAAAGCAATTTCTTCCTTTGGAGCCAAACCCCATGGCCAAAGCCTCCAACTCGCTTATCTTCTTGTGTGCTCAAGTCAATTGTCATCACGCGGGCTTGAGGCTGTGTTAGATTGTTGAAGCCCCCCGGATATGCTAATCTGTGGTCTGCTCTGACCTTGGGAGAGTGTGTTTGCAGGGTGTCAGACCCCCTAATTCATCAGAGACAGGCCATTAGCTAGCTATCCAGCCACACAAACACACAATAGGACAGGGAAGAAAGTTCTCAGGGAAACCGCAGCAGCCCTCGTTCCTGAGGTATCATTAGTTACTGCCTTTCAAAACTGCTGAATTGGGACACTTACCTGACTTGCCCCATTTTTTGCACCACGAGAGCCAAGATGTTGATGAATGGTTTGTATGAAACTGTCACTACCGGAAAATGAAGAGAATAGGGTTAAGGACACATCCTACCCACACGCTTCCACATTAGGGGCCGATGTAGGAAGATAGCAAAACGAAACATTTGCACATTTACTTGAATTTACGTGAATGAACAGCACAATGAATAAAAACCAAAGATCTGCAGTATCTAAGCACAGTCACACTCTGAGTCTCTCTCCGGAGGGTTAGTGAATGAAGGACAGGGTATGTAAATTGAGCATTTTCAAACAATTTCAAAGATGGCGAAGGGTTGCCACATGAGGTCAGTGGTTGTGAACTACCTCATATATCTAGATGCCAAGTGAGATGGAATAGTAATTACTCCTGTGCATCTCTGAGCGGAGACACAGCCTCTATCTTGTAAGCGCCAATGATTGACAGCCTCAATAAGAGACTCGCGCTGCACCCCCTGCCTTCCGCCTACACGCCCCTGCGACGACTGGTCAAACCAATCGTCTGGTGCCCCTCAGGCAGGGCACGGGTGACACCCCCCTCTGATAATCCTGCCCATCACATCCATCATGCCACCCTGCTCACCCCATGAGAGGGCACAACCGAGGGAATCTAATCAGGCAGTCTAATTGAGGAGCAGGGCTAGCCAATACCCGAGCTGGGAGGCTGGCTCTGCCTGGGCCGACTCGGGGGACGTCAATAACACTCAGCGGGTGTCGATTCATCAGGCCTCCTTAATGTCATTAGCCCTGAGAGGTTCGCTTCACCCCTCTCTCCTTTCTCGCCCCCCCCCCCCGTCCATCTATCCATCTCATTCTCTCATTTCTCCAACTTTCGCTCACTCACTCTGTTGCTTTTTTCTCTTCCCTGTGTCTCCAAATCTATCATCTCCCGCTCTCATTACCCTCTCGCTCACTAATCTTTCCACAGGTAATAATATGTTCACCTTGCATAACAAGTACAGGACTTGCCTGGAGAACGTTGTATTTCTGTGTCTGGGAAATTAGCACGTCTGCGTTCTCACCACCTCCTTCTCAGGCTGCATCACCCAGTTCTTTTCACCCCTCCTCCTGCTTGCGTTGCCAGTCTCCTGCCCTCCCTCTCTGCCCCAGTAAGTTCTTCCTCTTGCTCTCCAACAACATGTGGCGCATTTTCCAGCTGTTTATTAAACAATGCCAGAGCTTCCTCGGAGCAGGTGATGCAGTCAATTACTCCACAATTACCTGGGTAATTATGCAAAGGAGAAGAGAGAAGAGCAGTAGCAGAGGGATGAAGAGGACCTTGGCAGAGGTGGATCGGCTGCGCTGGCAGAGGTTGGGGCCCAGAATGGCAAGCGATTGAGACCTTGAAGTGACAGTGCCAGCGAGAGTGCAGCTATAAAGGACGATGTGCTCCCTCACCTGCCAACAACATACACTTACACACACATAAACAACCACAAACACTGCTTGGAACACTCTGCTTCTGCCCCAGGACACTGACACCCAGATGCCTGTGTGCATGTGGCTTTTTCCTGAGTGCTTGAGCCTGTTATACAGAGTTTCTGTGTTTTTCACTCCCTGCTTTGCCTCAACTCCCGTGACAATTAGGTGACTTAAGAGGCAACAAAGAAAGGAGGCTAGGAGGCAGGGAAAAGGTAGGGGAACACTGGATCAGGTGGCAAAGACAGAAGAGAAGAAAACAACAGGAAAAGGGAGGAAAAGTAAAATAAGATTGGATGTGAGAATAGTCCCAAGAGTCTTCAGACCAATACCGATTAAATAAGTGGAAGCTGCTTGTCTTCTTGCTTTTGCTTTTTTTCGGGCCTCAAAAACTGTTTTAAATAACAAAGTGCACATTTCATTTCTCTCTACCCCGCTCCGCAACAAAAAAAAAAAAAAAAAAGAGCTGCTCTGCAATCATCCATGTGGACTGTTTTACACATTGAAAAGGAAACTCGTGTCAAGCAGGCCTGACAAGCATGTCTCGGGGTAAATTGAACCTCACAGTAAGTATTCTGAAACAAAAAGTGTCAGATAGAAGAAGAGGGCTCCGCATATTGCCTGCCATTGGAGCTTTATGCACTTGGATTGAAAATATTTCCACTGGCAGGGTGAATAGCAAATTGCTTAGTGTCAGCTCATCACTTAAGGAGGATTGTTGGTGGGTATAACACTTCCCAGCACATGGCTTCTGCAAATAGTCTCAAGCCAGCCAACCCCTCTTAACTCCCTCCAAGCATCCTGACGTGATGCGGGGCTGGAGTCCTGTCTGTGGACACTAAGCTTTCGGTTATGACTCCCCAAACTCATCACTTTGGCTCATTTCGTCTCCGTGGTGCAGATTAATTTATAAATCCCCCATCAAGTGGGAGGTTAACTGACCAGCCAAAGTAAAGATGACCACATTTTACTGTGGCTCAGTTGAAGGGAAAGTATGGCAGCAAATAAGTGCTTTTACAGCAGATGAGCTGAGTATTCTATGATCCAGAGAAAAAGCCCAAACCCTTCTTCCGATAAATTGTTTAAAAAAAGAAAACACATTCGTCCTTGGCAGAGTTATGTTCATTGGGTTGTTCGTCTGTCCACTTGTCTGTCTGCGTCTGGAAAAGGGTCAGTCAGGCGGTCACATGACTGTTCTGTGTTAGTGAAGATGGGCATGAGGGAATTACCTCACAGCTCCGTATCTCAAATCTGTGGGATTAAGCTCCATTAAACATGGAGCGCCGCCGAGCTTTATCTCGGGATTTCACTCTGAGACAGTGCAGAGCACGAGGGGGAGGAGGGAGTCGGGAGGGAGAAATAGCGATGAAATGTCCTTCACCTTTATCGACCAAATTATATAAAAAAAAGGAGGGATGAGAAAAATTGCCTGTTCCACGGTACAATGGTGGAGTGGAGAACTTCGCCATCTTACACTCGTGTGTGTAGCATGCTTAAACACCACACAGCCTGTCCACTGCCTCTGCAGCCGCCTCCTGGCGCGCGCGCACACACACACACACACACACACACACACACACACACACACACACACACACACACACACACACACACACACACACACACACACACACACACACACACACACACACACACACACACACACACATTTTGTAAAAGCAGGCCTTTCACTTAATGAGAAATGTCCACTACTTTTACTATGAACCTCTGCACTCAGACAAAAACACACATTTCTTATACATACACACAAGCACAATCAAACAAGCTGTGTGGCTTCAGGAGTAAAACAAGATTAATTAATCGTTTAGTGCTTTCCTTTCCACTGATAAAATGGCACACTCATAATTCGACTGTATTTTAAGTGTCTCATTATATTAAGTGCCGGTTCACACTTTGCCGTTGTGAAATGAGCACACAAATATCCTTAAACTTCTTTCCAATGGATGACCGTGAATAGCCCGAGCGTGGTTTCATTTGAATAATCAATAACACTTCCACATTAACACATTGTCGGCGTCTACTTGTGTTTTTCAGCGGGAAAATTAACCAGCTCATCGTGGAATATGTTAACTTTACATCTTGAGAGAGAGAGAGAGAGAGAGAGAGAGAGAGAGAGAGAGAGAGAGAGAGAGAGAGAGAGAGAGAGAGAGAGAGAGAGAGAGAGAGAGAGAGCCTGCTGGGAGTCAGGGTGGTCCAGTGATGAACACCTCCTGTGTCCTCCCTTCATCCTCCTTCTCTCTCGCTCGCTCCTCTCCCTCCTCTGGGCTGTTATTGATCTGATCTCCTCCTCTCTCAACTGGAGCCATGATTCATGTTGTTCCGACCGGCCCTCACTCACCACACACAGACACAGCTCAGTCATGCCCTCCCCTATCTATCTGTCCATCTGTCTCTGCCTGCTCTCCCTCTCTCTGGCCTCAGGCTAGTCAACCTGCTGTCCACTACAGGGCCACCGTGGCCCGGTTTGCTCCTATGTGTGACATCATCATCATCATTATTATTATTATTATTAATATAATTTTGACTATCGTTATTTTTCCTGTAATTATTCTTAAGGTTTATTAAAATGTCAACCAAAACTCTGCCTTTTACAGATTTATGTTGAATGCAGAATCTCAATTGTATATAAAGGGACACATTAAGTTGAATTTAATTGGAGCTTTAAATCATATCTCAAAGTTTGTCGCTCTTTGCTTACATAGTATAATAACACAGATTAAAAAGCTATTTATTTTCCAACTAGAGAATCAAGAGATAGCTTTCATCAATTGTTTGTGAGTCGCCTGCTATTTTTTACAATACATAATGGTTCCCTGCTTATTCAGGTTTCATCTCTCAAAGTGTCCCAGTCTGTTCAAATGCAGACTGTTCATTTTATTGAGAGGAAAAAAAAAAACAAAGCTGGAGATAGGGAGGGAGGGGGAGAGAGAGAGAGAGAGAGAGAGAGAGGAGAGAGAGAGAGAGAGAGAGAGAGAGAGAGAGAGAGAGAGAGGAGGAGATGAGCAGAGAGATACTGAGAGGGAGGGGGGGGAGTGAGGAGCACAGAGATGTGTATAGGACTCGCAGCAGCGGGAGCACATAAAAGCCCAGCTCCAGCCAAGGCCCCTGCTCCAATGTGTAGAAATTAATTGAGTGAAAAAAATCTGCTGTTTAAGGTTGAAGTGGGTTATGGGAGGCAGTGTAACAATTGTTTTCTGTTTGCCAGCGGCTATATATCGTTCATTCCGGCTTTCTCTCTCCTCTCCGCTCAGCACTCGCCTCACCCTCCCCACCCTCCTTCCTCCCTCACCATCCATCCACCTTCTAAGCTTCTCATGCGCCCGCCTCTCCCTTTCATCAGTCTTTTATTTTCCACAGTCCGCAGTCTTTTTGATTCATTTTTATCTCCCCCATTTTCATCCATCACACAGGGAATTCTCTTTAGGTATCTTTAAATGTAATTTTCCAGCAATAACAGCTTCAATTTATGAAATTAGTTCTTACAATATCAGCACGTGTGTTTAGTGTGTAAATTCACTCAAATACTGTATGCGGCACAGCTACACACTTATCCCCTGAGATTCTTTCAGTGAAACTAAACAAATTCACACAATTTGTGTGCGAGTGTATGTGTCGGTGCACCAGTCTACATATATGCATCATTATTTGGTGGCAGTGACATTAACAAGGGACCGGTGTCGACACACAATGCGGAACAAGCTAGGCATCCCCTTGGGCTTCACCAAGTGACTCACTCTCTCCTTACATTTAGAAATCCACAGAGTGTGTGTGTTGCTGCCTTTCATTCCAACACGAGCAAAAATAAAACACATATCAAAACAACAACAACAAAAACAACATTGAAAGAAACAGAAATTGAAGAAACGAGTGAAGGACAGATGCATGCAGCGCTCAGGATACATCTATTCAGATTACTGTGAAAAGAACAAGGTTAAGACTGATGTATCAGGCAGGAGTGGAAAGAGAAAAACGTCAAAAGCAATACAAACGCGAGAGGAGATGACGGGAAGAGGAGAAACACAAGGCAGGACGACACATAGTTATGACTAACAAAACAAGACAAGACCATTTGTGCATCAGTTTTTCCTCTGTTGCCCAAAGCAGAGGGGTTAAACCTGTTTCCTGAGTTAAACTCCTCTTTAGCATCCTTTCATGTGAAATACGAAACCTTTCAATATCACTCTGAGGAAAGCACGGTTGTTCACACTGTATAATTCTATACAAACACTCAGCCATTCTCTTTGAACTTTGCTGCTCCACTCATTACACCTCTTTGAAGAGTCAATGCTGAAGCATTGGAACATTTTGATTTTGTAGTTATTAAATGTAACACAGCAGCAAATTACATCTAAACCTCTGTGTTGCTGGTTAATAATACATAGACTATGTTCAGCATCCAGTAGAATAAATAACCAAGCAAAAGGCAAAGATAAAGGTAACCGAAAAGTAAGACGCTTGAGTATAACAAATTCATCTCACTGCAAATGTCAATACACAAATATTTCTTTTTTGCAGATGAGGCATAAAAAAAGCTCTTGTGGAATTTGTGGGGTGAGCTCCACTGCCTTTCTGAATAAAGAAGGAGATAACGTCACAGGATGATTCCCACTCAAAGCCTTTGCCCCTCTGTGTGTGGTACTATCCTAAACACCAGTGCTGCGCTCCCTATCTGAAGGATATTAGAAGAACCAAGTGTTCCAGAGCCAGCAGTGGAAAGAGGAGATCTGAAGAAGGCTGATGCTCTTGACATAGGGGTTTTCCTTCACCACAGGAATGGCCTCATAGTAACAGAGACCACTGGACTAGGCAGCTTTTTTTCAAAGGGAAGAGGCTGGAGGTAAGAAAGAGAGAGATGGAGAGAGCGAGAGGAAAGGGAACAAGATAAAGAACCAAGGGGAGAAAGGAGAGCTCGCACATTCAGAAAAAGGCATATCCCGGAGAGATATCCAAAACATTTCAGACAGTCAATATAATGTATTTTACAGGTTTTCAGGGAGAAAAATCCACTCTTTGATTCTAGTCAAACCTCAGCCCACCCTGGGGTTTTGGCCTGTAGACAGATATGCCCCAGAAATGCGTGAACCAGTCAAAAGTGGTTGTACATCATTAAACAGAAATTTTGCAAAGGACTTGAACTCTGACATGAGGGAGGTGGGAGCGATGCTGCAACGTCCTGCTTTCTTTTGAATTCCTCTGAATTCAGCACTGGTTTCGAGGTCAGTGGCTCTTTCACCAGATAACACATTGTACCACTTGGCCGTGGTGTTTTCCAGGCAATGTGGATCTCTGAAGGCTTTTTTCTTGGAAATGGTAGAAAGCACAAGCCTCGGTAAAAGTTGCTCATTAACATAGAAGCCCGGGCCCTGTGTTGCCCAGGGATCTGCGTTTCGCTCACGAGACCAAACAAAAGGAGAATTCACACACTCAGAGCAAACCACAGAGTCATCCGAAGCCTGCTGGCTGCCTGCAGTGCTCTGTTTTCCACACCCTCTCTGCAAACCTTTTTTTGCCCCTGCTTTGCATATCTGCATATCCACCGCTCCCAGGGGGGTTACATATATCAAAAACTGGCTAACTCAGTTGATTCGGTGGACCAGCAATATTAATAAGGATAATGAGCGACATGCGAAGAACTAGGAAGCTTCAGTCTCAAAAGAGGTTTTTCTGCCAAGTGTCCCCAAAGCAACAGTCATATGGATTCAAGTCATTTCCACTTCCTCATTTCACTGTGTTCCATTATTCTATTGAATTAGTTTTTACCACAAGAGAAATGAAGACGGTGTGTGTAGCTGCCGGACAATTTCTCTCCGTTCTTTTCACCGGGCCAGGGAGGGAAGTTGGGAGCTGTATAGTCGGGAGCCCCGATAAGAAACCCAGTCTATTAATGGGCTTTATCCATTTATAGAACTCAAAATCCTAAAGTTTTGCAACAAATTAAAATGTTTCTCAGTCTTTTTTTTTTCTTTTCTTGGGGACAATTTGCTTTCCACTTCACAGCAAAATAGGGGGAACCCCTGTGGAGTTCCCTCAGCGTGACAGCGCTGCAACAAGTGGTAAATTAAATTACAGGCTGTCGATAATGCTCAGCTTTTTGACGGGCTCCTTATGCATTCAACCCCAATACTGCGACCTTTCCAAAATTAGGGCGGCCTCAAATCTGGATGTTGGATTGAAATGGTGATAGCGGGGTCAGCATGAAAGGCAGATTGAGTGCTTAACGGCTGCGGAGTGATTTGGCAATTCTAAGACCTAAGAGAGGAAAACTAATTACTGTGGGCTTAAAGGAAAACCATGGGTAAAGTGGATGCTCCCAATGCTGGGGTAAGGCGTTCATGTGGGAAGGCTTTGGTTTGGTTGCTAATAACAAGATAACAACCCCCATTAAGTCATTATTCTGGGGAGAGGATCACTGCTTTAATCTACTGTGCTGGATTAAAAAAATAATAAGAAAAAAAACGCACAATTACTAAAATGGATACCCAGTTACAACACCTGTACCTATTGTGAATGGCAAGATCTAAAGCTAAATGCTACTAACGCTCGATTAGTAATTTCATTTGTGTCCAGCATGACGTCTAAATTATTGCACCGTGAAGCGTTTTACATTCTTTGCTGCAAGGTTTATGTTTAGCTTACATTAATATTTCACTAGCCTGACTAAATGAGAGGACCCTGCCTTGTACCTGCCGTGCCCACGTAACCACTCCATGACTATTACTCCACGTGAGAGCAGAAGGTTAGCAGTTATAACCATGGTAACCATTCTTTAACATATATCACACATTGGTCTTAACTCCTCCACAATCAGGTAATTCAAAAAAGAGGAGCTAGCTGTGTGAGCTCCAAGGCAAAGAGAGAGAAAAAAAAAAGAGGCTGAATAACAAAGCAGGCTCCGGGAGAAGAGAGAAGACAATGGAAACAGTAATCGATTTACTGTCTTTACAGACAAGGCAACTGACTGTTGTCTAACAGACAGCCTATAAGTTGGAATAAAAATGGAAAAATACAAACTTTTTTGCCTCCGGGCATTGCCTGTATCAGTAATCTGATCTTAATTTCACAGTTGACTTGGGGCAGGAGCAGGAGGGAAAGCATGCATGGTGTCACCTCCTCTCAGAAACAGGGGTTTGTTTAGTGCCCTCTCACATCTGGCCTCGCAATCTGGTGATATCAGCCACTGCATCTATAAATCAGTTATACCACTGCAACTGAAAACACAAAGAAACCCTATTTCACAGATATGCGGCTAGTTGACTTACCAATGCTACCCATCCCGGTGGCTATGGAATTGGGAAATGTTATTTCTTTCCCCACCGATTTGAACTATGACACAAAAAGGTACAAGCATAAAGCTGTGCCTGATGGGAGTCACTCGAAATGGGATAGAAATTTGCTTGGATGGACGGGAAAAAAAACGTCAATATTTACTGCAAAAGTAAAGGCTAGACAAGGAGTTAAATGTTGAAGGTCATGTGATATTGAAAGCCAATGCAGTGTAGCATCCAGCGCGCATCCACTAGCATCCACTCCATTACAACATTAGCAACTAATGTTTTGACATTTGTCTTCATTATTATCAATGAACAGAGGCGATTGAGCCACCAGCATGCTCCATTACCCTCCTTCATTGCACAGTTGCACAGTTGAAATCACACATTAGGGTGGATCCAACATGAAATGACAAGTTACGGCGGCTAAGGATGCACCAGCTGATTATTTAGGTGGTGGAGGGTTAGAGAGTTGGGTGAAGGGATGTCGGGGTGGAGCTGAGGCAGGCATGGGAGTTAGGGAATTGCTAGAGACCTGTATTGGCATTAAAGTCTGGGAAGCGCGGGGGCACAGAGCAGCACAGCACACCTTAAGAAGAGAAGCTCATTTCAATCGGTATAATTAGCCTGTGGTAATGAAATAAGTCAGAGGCACTGCCACCTTCACTTAAGAGAAAATCGATCTGCGTTTGAGGGAGTTTATTAAAGCTTAGGGATAATGGGGTGATAGGATAGAAGGGGCGGAGGAGTGGAAGAGATGGGGATGGGGGGCGGGGGGGGGGGGTGATTGAGCCCGGCATCAACAGTTAATCAGGTAAGAAGAGGTTGGTAGCATTGGGGCAGAAGCTTGACAAGAAGTGGGACGGAGATCAGTCGGACTTTGTCAAAGCAGATGTGATAGAGGTCTCTGCTATGTCACAGCGGGAAGCCAGGGGATGCTCGAGCTATGCACACAATGAGACTTACAGCTTTAATTAAGATGACATCACTCTGTGGGGGAACAAAGCCAATCAAAACCCGGTGTAACCGAGGATCCTGATTAATGGACAAGCCAAGTGACATCCTCATTAGGGCGCTTGTTAGGCTCCCTGTGCAGGTTTGGTCATGAGTAGGAGCTGGCGAACAATTTGAGCTCGGTAAGAGCAGGTTATGGTGAGATAATCACTGACGGACAACTGTCCTCAAGTGCCCCAAATGCATGCTGGTTGCTGGTGGTGCTGCTTGCTCATTTATCCAGCCGTCTGGCCAACTCACCTGGAGTGATGGGGGAGACGTCAGGAAGGCAGGCTGCTATTTCACGGCCTGTTAAGCGCTAATGCCGCAACATGCCCCGCGCTCCAATTTTAGGGAACAGGGAGCATTACCGCCCAACTCAAGGTTCTGTCCGTCTGGACTGTGGACTTGGAGTAGGGGGGTGGAGTAGAGTAGAACAATGAAAGATCTAGTAAAGGAATTAAAAGGCTGAGAAATGAAAGACACAGAGGGAGGAGGAGAGAAAGACATACATAGAGAGAGAGAAAGAGTAGAGCTCTGTTTTACACGGGCTGCTGAGCCAGCACTGCGGAGCAGACAGGACACCAGCAGCACACGCTGACATCCACTACTGCCACGCAAGGCTGCATCTCCCAGGCCCCAGAAGGCCTCTCACTCCCGGACTCCCAGCCACCCCCTCGCCCGAGCCACTGAACATCACTAGCCTGAAACACCCACAACATTTGTCCTCTCTGTGCACTAAACCTGGCCCATGTAATAACCACAGAACCTCTATTAAGCCCTGGATGGCTGGGGAATCAGAGCAGCAACAGCACTGCATGAGTGATGTAAAGAATAGCCTGTTAAAAAAAAAAGAAAGGTTAAGCTCAAGTTATGTCAACTCTTTGTGCACTGCCTCGTGAAGGTACAATATAAATTATGTATTGAAATGGATCTTTACTTTCTGGTTCCAAATAGAGTGGTAAGCGGTAAATATCGCTGGTCTCCTCTCCTGTAGGCTCCTACTTTCACTCAACAGGGGGCACAGGTCAAGTCATTTGTATGTGCTTACAGTAAGCATGAGTGTGCATGATGGGTCAAGGATCCCATCATAGGTTGGTTACAGCAGTGATGGATCGCCTCTTCCTGTCAGTCCCGAGGAGTGAGGTGTTTAAAGGACATGGCCCAGGTCTTCCAAGGCTGCGAGATGTGAATGTGTACACAGACACAAAAACACACAACACCGTCTGCAGTGGTGGACGGAAACAGTAATTTAGACTGGGACTTTGACTCCATCCCAGGTCACCGGAGATGGGTCAATAAAAAGTTTTTTTTGGATGTTATTACTGGAGAAAGAGGTCATAGTAGAAAAACTAATCTAACTTATATTTCTGTCATGTCAGTAAGTTAATACAACATTAGTTGAGGGGCAGTTTCCTGTGTGTGCTCTGTTTCTCTGAACAAGGGATACGAATTCACGTGACTGCCGGTTGTACTTTCTTCCGACCACTCATGAGCAATGAATAATTATTATTATCGATGACAATTATCCAAGGCAGAATCAATGCAGAAAGTAATGGCTAGCAGTAGTAGTGCTGCAGTAGCAGTAAGACACACACACA
This sequence comes from Reinhardtius hippoglossoides, assembly GCA_006182925.3. Classification (NCBI taxonomy): domain Eukaryota; kingdom Metazoa; phylum Chordata; class Actinopteri; order Pleuronectiformes; family Pleuronectidae; genus Reinhardtius; species Reinhardtius hippoglossoides. The sequence continues at coordinate 22,394,079 of CM031675.1, read as the reverse complement.
CACACACACACACACACACACAGTTCAGCAGGGTGCACAGGTAAGGTAAGCGCCTGATGCAAGAGGTCTGTCAACTCATTCCTTCTTGTTATATCATCGCTGGACAAGTGGACTGTTCACCGCAGCCTAAAACGACCCTCAGGCCACCGGGAAATGTCCTGGTGCTCCCAACAGGGCCGTCCGCTACCGCCAGTCTCCACACCGTGATTCAGCACAGGAACTGTGTGCACAGTGTTACTATGTACAGTTTGTGCAATAGCAGTTATAGTCCAAGTTCTATGAGCTCCCATGTGGCTTTGCAGTCCTACATCAGTCTCTGCCCGTGTTCTCTCTATCCACTCACCTTCACATCCTGCACAGGCTCTGCAGCTCACAAAGCAATTAGCTCTGGTAAAGTAGACCGGTTACAACATATAGGAGCAGAGTCAAAATTACAGGAGGGAGAGTTACACTTTCTTCGCAGTAACTGCCGGCAGCTCAGTGAACAGCCAGCAGTCTTTATGTGTGTGTACGAGATGTGATGATTTTGCTTTAGTGCACTCTTTATCTTATGTTGTTGCATACTGCTCACTGCACATCACAGGTTTAATGATTCGGCAACTGTACTCTATCTGACCCTCTGCGCATTGAAAGTAATGGGCATAAAATACAGTAATAGTAGGCAGAAGATTACTTAGTGTTCAACTGTCGACTGGAATGTAAAGAAACGTAAAGACTCAGGGGCAATATACTAAAGAAATCTGCCTGCATTGCCTCAGCTCCCCTCCGGCTGCTGCCTCCACGGTGCAGCAGTGCATCATATAACGCACGTCAATCGACGATACCGTCATGAGTCAGACATGCTGTGGTTACGTGCGTCAAACCACCGAATACAGAATAAACAACACAACATGAGGCATTAGAGGGAAACTGCAATTAAAAAAATCAAAGCTGAATTTGGCCGTTGCTCTTTTAAAATGAATCAGTGAGAACAGTTGTTTTCAGGCAGCATTGCTAACTTAGTCCCTTTATTGGTAGAATTAAATTAGCAACTTTTTTCATGACTTCGTGTTTTACAAGAGAAGGAAATGCACTTTTATAGAACAAGAGCCTGTCTCAAGATACAGCAGTTGTAATTTTGCCAAATAAGGGAGTGACTGCTTTTCTGGAGCATTGACCAGCACCGATAATGGAAAATAGGACAGTGGCCTACAGTAAAGTATTCTCTAGGGGGGGGCGGGGCCTTGCTTCTGTGAATGCCGATGTGCTCCTCAATGACATAGAAAAACATCAGAAACAAAGTAGACTTTTCAACTGGCACCTGCTGCCATTTTCTAGTAAACAATCTGCTTAAGATGTATTTTTATTCATATTTTAATACATGCTTCAGGACTGGATTAGGAGGAACAGCTGGCTCTTGCTATAAATACTACTAGACATGTTTACTGTAAAAGAGCCAGCTTATAGCGCTGCGATATCATAGCACAATGTCCCAGGCAGTTTTCTTGAAGGGATATGTGTCATAGGAGTGGAATCTGAGTAGCGCAGAATCTGGTCAAACACACGGAGACCAACACAGCTTGAATGAGAGAATTAAAAAGACTCTGTAAATGTAAACTCGCACAAGAAGCAGGTGACATATGACCCAATTCTGCTGTTGGAATAAAAACTAAATACATTGAATGTTTTCAATTGATTCTGTTGGAAATGTAAGTAATAAAAGGTAGTCTAACCCGAACTTTTATATAAGAGACCACATCAATGCACCTTGATGCTGGTTGCCAGCCGTCAATCAGCCAAACAAAGAAGGAGGTTAGAGTTGCTGTCTGATCTCCGTCTCTAAAAGGTTTCAAGTATTCTGTGGGGTTTAACACAATCAGAGCTTAAACATAACTGTATTCATATGTTAGTATAAAACAGTATTACTCACTAAACCTCCTGTAAAACTGTGACTGTCAGAAACTGGGAAAAAATATGAAACAGTCCAAAAAGGTGGATGTGTCTATTCCCAACAGGTTATCAGACCACTGCAGGACCAGATGACACTGAGCTGGCTCGGCGAGGGAGGAGGCCATTTTCGTGAAGTGACAAATATCTGGAGGAGTACAAACAGAGAGCAGAGCTCCTGTTGGGAGAATGCCTGAGCTTTGTCTTTGTCACGCTGTGTGACACCGGCTCACAGCACCACTCCCTGAGGTGTGTGGTTAGGTTATGTATACATGTGCACGGATTGAGCACATCCCCGTGTGTGTGTGTGTGTGTGTGTGTGTGTGTGTGTGTGTGTGTGTGTGTGTGGTGTGTGTGTGGGTGTGTGTGTGTGTGTGTGTGTGTGTGTGTGTGTGTGTGTGTGTGTGTGTGTGTGTGTGTGTGTGTGTGTGTGTGTGTGTGTGTGTGTGTGTGTGTGTGTGTGTGTGTGTGTGTGTGTGTGTGTGCGAGAGACAGAAATCTCCCACACTCACATCTCTACCCCTTCTCTATCTGAGCTCCTGTGCTTCTGGAATCAGTGCTTGTGGCTGAACATGTGAAAAAGACCAAAATCCAACTTCAGTAGCTTTTGAAAGAAGGGGGAGTGAAGGAGTCTGGGGATGAGACTTGTCTATTCTCATATATGGGACTGCTGATAAATCAGCCGAGGTGCTAGCACCTCAGGTTGAGCAGGATTGAGCCTGGGTAAGCCAAGGACAGAAACAACCGGGGCTTTTATGGCTGTGGCTGGTATGGGGAGCGACTTGGAGTGAGGTGAGGGAACGCTAGCTCCACAGCACTGCTTTGAGCCAGCAAGATTAATGTAGGCTCTCTGGAGCAAAGGCAACATCCAGAGCCTTAATAAGGTACAAACAATCGGTTCCACTCCACTGGCTTCCCAGGGAAAACTATTGTTGTGCCGCATTGTTTCTTGGTGAGGCTCCTTGGAGACGCGGGACGACTGCAGCATGTGACTGTCTCCATTACAGCCAGGGGAGGGCTCACTGTAAACCCGTGTTTGTCTGTGCCAGAGTGAAGGTTGGCTCTGGTCCCGCCCCACACCCGCCCCCACCCTGCCTCCTTCCCCTCGAAATCCAAACTCTCGTCAGCCCACTCACCTCAACTCCCTGCACTTTCAACTTCATGTGATCCTCCCGTGTGGTCTTCCCGTCTTTCCTCTTCTTCCAGCAGTAGCCATCCTTCCTGTACTTCACCTTCTTCCTATTGTACAGTATCATCGACCCATTCTGCGGCCTGGATCCGTGGAGACAGGACCGAGAGAGAGAGAGAGAGAGGGAGAGCAAACGACAGAAAGATGAGATGAGAAGAATTTTTAGGCAAAGCTACAGCACAGCTCTGGGACTCATTTTAGAGATGTACAAAGAGGCCCAACACGAGTCTGCGTCGGGCAGAAAATGCACCAGTGACTTAGATGACAAGGCTTCTTTATGGTGTTTTTTAGTATTGGTATGCAGACTTTGACAATGAACAAAGCAGCCTTCAGCACACATTTTCTCCCAATGAGAAGTGTGTGTGCTGCAAGCAGCTTAAGTGACACTCCTTCTCACGGAGTGAATTACATGAAGGCCAGTGTGTAACGCAAGCAGAGTGGGGGTGTGTGTGGGGCCTTCCTTCCTTGTCTCTCATTCATCCAACTTAAATGAGTGGTGGTGTTGGAAGTCCCTGGGGGGGGGGGGGGGGGGGGGAAGAGAAGATCCTCCCTCACACTCCATTCATAATTCATTCTCCCTCCACCAGACCACAGCCTGTAGGCTCATAATGATATAATGTAAGTATTTGATGATAATCTGCCTTTCCACTTCGATTTGTAACAGAAGCATTTGGCGCTCAGTGTTAAACATTAACAGAAAGTGTTGCATAAAACATTTATGACTTACTCAACAATTAGCGAGCTGTTGAACATGGCTTTGTGTATTGTGGTGTTGTGAGTATACATTAGTTTTCGCGTACTCTCTCTCTCACACACACACACACACACACACACACACACACACACACACACACACACACACACACACACACACACACACACACACACACACACACACACACACACACACACACACAGTTATCCTTGTTAGAACTGTGCATTGACTTCTATTCATTGTGGACAGCCTGACCAAAAGCTAATCCCTAACCTGAGCCATGACCAATTCAGGCCTAACTCTGACCTCAACCAAACCACAATTCACTTCTTACCTCTAACCTTAACCAGGACCAACATCTTACACTGGAAAAGGTCCTAAAAAGGTAATGACAATGAGCACACACACACACGGCTCCAGGCTGAGGATCACAGAGGACATTTAGGCTAAAAACATGGCGTACATGACGCTGTTTCAAGTCGAATTTGAATATCGGGGCTAACGGACACTCGGCTGACACCACAGGAGCAGTATGGAGGCATTTCATGTATTCTTTCTATTGTTTTTTTTAGGTTTTAAGGTTTTTTGTATTGAAGTACAAACACTTCACCCACCCCTCCATCAGCATAGTGGTGAGTAGATGAGTGAATTTTCATTTTTGGGTGAACTATCCCTTTTAACCTAAGCTTTTTTTTCACCTTGAAACTAAATGGTTTATAATATGGAGACTTGCTTTCTGGAAGATAAGGAAGAAGATAAGTTCCTATAATGTGACTGTCAGTCAATGTAGGTCCCTGCAACATGAGCAACACCTTTACTACACACATAAACATGCATTCATGCACGCACACACACACACACACAGCTGCTGAGATCTGGAGCTCTCCCAAATGAGAACAGGTTTGCCTCAGTTTTTGGTGCCTCACATTGAACGAGTGGAAAGCCACCTGCCCAAGCTGTTGAGGAGGCCTTGTAGCCGTTGAGGGCGGCTTAACCATCCAGTCGGCTGGTGAACCTTGTTAGGCGTGTGCTCACTGCTCACATGCACAACAAACACAGTGACACAAATGTGCAAAATCACAGACAGAAAACAATAGAGGAGCTCTAATCAAAACAAAGAACAAAAGCCAAGTTGATTTGTGTTTTCCGCACAAAATATCCAAAATTAAAAAAAAATAAACAATTGTTGTTTTTGCATTGTTTTCTTGTTTATTGTTGATTTTTTTTTTCACACGGTTTATTTATAATGCTGCATGCATCATTTTGCAGGGCTGCCTTTGGGGGCCAGGGCGCGTGTTTATCTTGGTATCACTCATCAATCATTTTCCCAGCCGGATCTCAGGGGCCAGTGGAGAGGGAGGAGAAAGGGGGGGAGGTGGGGTCCCTGCAGTCCCCCCTCTGTGGCCCTTGACAGCACCTTCTAATGGGAGACGCCACTCAGACGCTGACGTGCTCACTCTTTGCAGATCTCCCTTCGTCCCTCTCCTCCTCCCTTCCTCTCTCCACCGCCCTCTCTTCTTGCCGTCAGTCAACTCAGGCTGTGCACCGGGGAATGTCTTTGTCTCCTCCCTCGCTCCATCTCGTCTTCTCCTTTCTCTCCCCCTCTTGTTTCATCTGTCTCGGGATCCCTCACCTCCACTCGCCTGGACCTCCCTCCCTCTCTCCCTCCCTCTCTCTCTCTCTCCTGCTGTCTTCTCCTCACTCACTGCCCTCCGTTGTTTTGCACCCAGCATACGTTGCAGAAAACAACTCTTAAACAGACATTTTTATTGGTCAGTTTGAGAAGTGGAACCTCTCAATGGCTGTATGGAATATACACAGAGTATAAATTGTGCGCCGGGTTTACAACATCTGTAATGTCCCACAGTGTGGAGGTGCGATCATAAAGAGCCGAATCATGAACTAAGAAGTTTTGCCGATTGCTGCAATCTTGATGTGTGCTCGTACAGATTTGCATCCCTAATGTCATTTGAAGGACACTCGTTTGACGTGCCTGCATCAGCACTTGGTATCAATCAAACACCGGAATGGCCCTGTCCGGGAGTGTGATCCTATTATTTGTTTCGATATCATTCTGGGTTTTGTCCTTCAAAAAGATACAAGGAGTGTGTGCTTCTTAAAATGTAGCCCTGCGTGAGACAAAAAGATGGGCGCGGATGAGATAAGGCAGAAAATCAAATGACACAGGGCTATCTGATCTCCTCCAGAGCACTGGAAATTGGGGTGAGGCTTCGGTGTCAGAGGCTCCACGCTGTATTTATCGGCTTGGCGCAAAAACTTATTCGCTCAGCTATTTTTGAGTGACTGTTAGGTAGATGCTATTTTCAATTCAAGGCACTTTGGACCCAGAGGAGTGAGCCCAGACACCCTCTCTGGAGTAGGTCTGAGGCAGAGACCAGAGGAAGAAGCAGGCTTAGGTAACCTACTGTGTCTCCTCTCCCTCCTGCTGTCTCTCTCTCTCTCTCTGTCTATTCCTCCCACTCATCTCCTACTACTGTATACTTAGGCGTTTCAATTAATCTTATCAGAATTATACATATTTATACATGAGGGGAAAAGCTAACTGCTCTGTTATCAGAGAAGCGTGACAGGAGGCCCTCTGTCTCAGATGCCTAAATGTGGCATATTAATATGGAAATACAGGCTTCTGACAAAGTGCACACACATGCTTCACAGCCGCCTCTCTGCTCTTTGGAGTTTGCAGCGATAATAAGCTTTACCCTCAGGGTGGTGTTAGGCCTTGTCCAGTCCTTTAGGAATCATTCATTTACTCAGGTAATGGCATTCGCTCAATCAGATTTGTTCATTTGAAAAAGTCAGGGGAGGTGGGGGGGGGGGGGGGTTTATGAGGCTGGTGACGTGTTCAGCATGGGTAACAGAGCCAAAGCGGGGGAGCCCTGGCAGACAGACAGGCAAGCCACCACTCACAGGCTCAGCTTCCCTGTCTGAAGGCCTATGGGTGCTAATAGAGAAAGGGGGGGGGGGGGGGAGCAGACGTGATAGTGAGAAACAAATCTGAGTGAGTGTTGCTGATTCTCCTGTTTCAAAAGAGATCAGTGGGGAGGATCCATCCATCACTTCTAAAGCCCTAAAATGTTCGGAGGAAGCAGTGATTGAACTTGATTCACGAGGAACAGAAACTGGATTGTTTCGGAAGTATACAGAAGTTTTGGCAACCATTAGTGAAACAAAAAATTAAATACTCAATATATTACTTCAGGAATAAGCTATTACTGCATTACCACACACAGAACTATTCAACTATATCACTGTGCACTCAAGTGCAAGACGAGCATATAGTGGTTTAATTGGCATTCCAGCTTATAATGGCAAGGATTCTGTGTTAGTGGGCGTTTTCTTATCAAACTGGTGACAGAGAATGAAATACAGCATTTCAGTCTTGGGGAACCAGTGTAGCAGTAATCGACGGGCTCCAGTCCCCCCCCTCACTTCCTATTCCCCATGATGCTCCGGGTTTGATTAATACCATACACGCTGTTTTTCTCCCCAGTGCAGCCAGGAGAGAGGAGATGAGAGAAAGAGGAAGAGGAGGGAAAGAGGAAGAGGAGAGGAGAGGAGAGGAGAGGAGAGGAGAGGAGAGGAGAGGAGAGGAGAGGAGAGGAGAGGAGAGGAGAGGAGAGGAGAGGAGAGGAAGAGGAAGAGGAGAGGGAAAAGGAAGAGGAAGAGGAAGAGGAGAGGAGGGCCAGCAAGGCTTTGAAGATAGGAGGGGTGAGAAGGTTGGGGCCTGAAGTGGCTCGGGAGGGAGGCAACACCTGCTGTTCTCAATTACCCATCACAGCCTTTACCCCTCTGTGTCAACAGCCCCACTCGCACCTACTACTCATCCAAACACACACACACACACAAGTACATTTTCTGTCACACACTGACCCTATTAAGAATAAATAAGAGGCACAAATTCGCCCCCGGGCCATCACACACATGTACAAATACACACCAAGCTTCTAGAAGGCCTGTTGTTCTATCAAGGGATAGCATTAATAGCAAGAATAGTGACAGAATATCAATAACGCACTGATGCTGACCATTACTGGTCCTCTCAATCAAAGGTAAAACATAGGTCACATGTTTAAACACATGTGTGCGTGAACACACACACACACACACACACACACACACACACACACACATATACGTCTGGAGCTGTCGACGCTGAGCAGACGTGTTTTCTATGTGTGATGTAATTATACTTCAAGCAGCAGCGCTCTATTAGATGACACACCATGTTTGAGCTCGACGTGTGAGCAGAAAGGTGTTGCCTCCGTGTTGGGAGCGCCGTATCTGAACGCATCACGTGGAATTGATGACTCGCAGATAAGCCGCTCCCTTCAACCCTGCCAAAGAATGCATCAGGAAGTGGGGCGTTCGCTAAAACTACTTTAAATGTAAATCTGCCACGGCCTCAGGATTGAGATTCATCGTCTGCGCCGCTCTGAACCCCTCCAACTCCCCCCCGCTAATGTTCGTATGTCGAGACGCCGCAGGTCGCGCTCCTCTTTGACTGTCAATGAGGCCTCAGCGCTTGGTCACTGTGATGCCCAGAGTTATGTCGACGCTATGGTCCTGAGTGGCCACAGCCTTCAACCAGGAAGGCTTAATTAGACATGCTAATTACAGGAGTAAAGGGCATTGTGGTGGGTCAGCCAGCTGGAACTAGTTACGCAACGTTTAAATCATATCTCATCATCTCTCGTTCTCCGCAACACATTAATACCTGAGATGTCAGTGAAAGCTGAAATACCACATTCATCTTTAAACAGTATTACCGATGATTGCGAGCAGAAACAGGCACAGTGGCTGAAATGAATTTGAAGTGAATCATGAAGTTAAGCATGCCAAACATGGCCTCATGTAGTGATCTCCAAGGCTGTGCAGATGGAGCCCGATGTTTGTTTAGCCAACATGTTCGACTGAATACAACAGTAATTATGAGAGGGTAGCGGGGCCCCTGGAGTTGTAATTCAGGATAGGGAGACAGATCGCGTGCCTCCCCTCTTTCCCTCTATCTCTACTACTGGTGATTGCCACAGAGCTCAGGCCCTGGCCCACTGCCTTCCAGCACAAAACAGATGTTCCCCCCCGCACTTATCTCAATGAAAAAATCACAGACAATTTACAAAGAATATAAATTACGGTTGTAGCTACACATTGGTGTGTCTGTCCCTATAAGACCTTGTAAAGAGGATAAGGGTGAATTGGTGTGAGAGGGTGGGTGGACTGTTGGGGGGGGGGGCAACATGAGGCGGATGGAAGCAGTAGGGGAGGAGGGTGGCGTTGCTCTTATCTGGTCCGCAGCAGCCTGGCAGAATGAGAGGGAGGCTGGTGACTGGCGGTGATGCTGCGCTGATAGCACTAAGCCGGTTTCATGCACATTTCAGGGAGGCTGCCATCACTGCTCAGACTTAAAGCTCTCCGCCCCGGCCAGTGGATGAGGTTGGGACATTATTTACAAATAGCCATGTTATACATGGGTTCTACTGCTCCGTTCCCCGTGTCAACACACACACACACACAGCAGCGAGGGCTAATGTTCAGCTTTGATGTACAGCTTAGGTGACACGGAATTTGAATTTCACTGCTTGTAAGGTTTTGGCTGTCAAGACATTTCTTATTCATTTGAAATACACTCTGTACGTGTGTATTAGAGCGCATATAATATGTTTAACTGTGTTGAAATGTTGATGACTCTCAACTGCTCGCTCAGAAACCCCTCCACATCATATTTGTGGTGAATGCTATTTTCAGCCCGTAGTCAGTGTGCATATGTTTACTTGGAAGTAGAACTAGAGAGTCGGTGATTCATACCTCACATCCTCTCCGCTAATCTTCACAAATCATCCGTAGTGTGTCTCAGTGCGTTGTAAATAAAGGCGCTATCAGAATGGAGCTCCTCTGTAGCCCACGTCCTGCTGACAACTACACGCTGTGTGCATCGTGCATGTGTAGACTTAAGTCTTGTAGCACTGCCTTATTATGACACGTTGTAAAGAAGATGTTTTTGTACATTCAATAATGCATGGGCGGCAGGGAATTGCATAGAGCCTTATTTTATGTCATGGGGTAGAACTGCTGTTTTAGCAGCGTACATTCTCCCATAGTAAGAAAATACTAATGCAATCAAATCTCAGTCTGACTAGACTGCAGCAGCAACGGGTCAGGTTTTCATTATCAGTGACTACGAGCTTCTATTAAAACAAGCAGCAGAGAATTCAGCCACCAAGTTAATGATGTGGTCATGTATTTTCAAGCCCTTATCAGAGCAGAGGACAAGAGGTGTTTTTCTTCTCTGTACTGGTTTCCTATTAATGCAATATCCAACAAGTAACATGGACTTGTGTTATTGACAGTGTTGAGGATAAAAGTGTAAAATGCAGTACGGGATCAATTCATTATAAATAACTGGTTCTCAAACTTTAAAATCATGAAGTCTTGAACCTGTTTGTACTCGTGCTGATTTATACAGAATGAATATAAACTTCATTATTATCATTCATCAGTACAAAACAATAACTGTTTGTATTGTACATAAAGATATTTTATAAAAGTGGGGACACCATTTTAGATAGAATAGGGAAGACAAGAGAACCTTGAAGTCCACCTAAAATGATGGCAGATGTCTCTGTAGACTTCAGGACAGAGACAGAATGGGACAAGGACAGACTCTCCTCTGCATCATGACTCATGGCGGACCGAGCTTATGGATCACCTGGACATGGCCCACCTTGTTTCTCCTCCGCCACCACAGTGCCACTGACCTCCTCCTATTGATCCCTCAGTGACAGAGCACAGCTAGGGCCAGCTATTGAACCACTTATGATTAATTCACAAATTCTGCCTTGTCCACAAAAAAGGTAAAAGAATGAAGCACAAGCAGTGGGGACGACTGAGAAGAGAGAGAAGGGTAAAGAAAACTACAAGTAGTCAGAAAAACTCCACTCTTTTAAGTGAGACAAAGGGAAAGAGTTAGAAGTGCAGTGTTACAAGCTGACCAAGCTATAAAACAACATCTCAAAGTCCCTTCTGTCACAAAAGAACGTCGGCACAGTGACAGAGCGGGGTTGAAAACAGGGAGTGATGAAAAAAAGGAGTGGGAAAAGGAAGTGAGGCAGACAGGAAAATAGAGAGGGATAAAAGAAGGAGCCATTCTTCCTCTCCGCTGTCCTATTCCTTTGGTCCTATTTTAGTCATGAGGATAGACCAGCGAGGGCGAGAGGTTGAAATTGAGCTGTAACTCTATCTGTGTGCTGGAGCAAATCTGAAAGTCTATCCCACCTTTCACCTGGGAATCTCGGCTCTGTGTGTGTGCCCTGTCTGGTCACCATACCAACCACAACCAGGCATCATGGGATTAATTGGAGCCCAGAGCTCAGTGGCAGCTCAGGCGCAGATAGGGAGCGCGGGTGAAAAGGACGGACATCAGCCGCGGTCAAATGACGGCAGCCATGCAGATCAAATCAAATTTCAGTCTATGCTTGCATCACAGAGCTTATATGGTCTCCTGGTAACACTAAACATAGTGGAGCCACCTCCACTGTAATGCTCAGATTGGATTCCAGGATGACGTTTACGGTACAGTGCAGGCTCTTCTTTTCTGATCCCTGTGTGTGCTGTAAGGATTTTAGACAAACACTGACACACTGTGATTCGCCTTCGTAAATACAAGCCGTGCCAGGATGTTGAGTATACAGAGCATCAACACAGGGGAGCCTAAAGCGTTGTGGATAGCATTAAAAAAATAAAAACGGGGGGGAAATGACAGGGATGGATGAGCAAATACAGTCATTTTTTCCCCAGCAAGTTCAGTGGTCAAACATAAAACAGAGGTGAATTTTGCATTGAATTGTTTGATTTATATTTTAGAGACTACTGGTGATAGCGATTTATGAGCATTATTTTTTTTTTTAAAGAAACAGAAGAGTCTGTGGTTTAAATCTTGTTACCATAGTATAAAAGGCTGAGTGGTTTGTTTACTGTATGTGGACTGCTTGTAATAAATGTTCTTTTTCCAACACAGCTACATCAAATGATAACACTACATGCTGCGTGCTCCTGTTTCGTTGTTGTATATTAAAAGTAATATTCTCTGGACGTATTTTCAGAAACACAGGCGAGTCTCTGTAATCGGTTAATGTATTGATCATCAAACTCAGCTTTGACTAGCCTTTGCACCGCTGCTGCAGAGTAGTGTGTGTGTGTGTGGGGCAATCAGTTGTGATCCAACTTTCTACAAAGCAGATTAAAGCAGCTCAGCCGGCCAAAAGATCAGACTGCGGTTGGCCTGGGAACCTTCCAGCTGTGAATGTGTGCAACTGTCTAAATGTGGAGCAAGGCATTCACAGAGCAGAGCATCAGGCTCAGAGAGTCTGGTGAAACAAGGTAAAGGAAAACATAAGACAAAAGAGAAGGATAGTGATTTGCTCTTTCTGGCTGTTGACAATTAAAACTAAACCATGCTGTTTAGATGCCGTCCACACTCTGAAGCTAACATGCTGACCACTGACCATAAAACAATAGTGCATGCAGATCTGTTGTTATGCCACTTGATGAAGGAATGCCCATCCAGGCATAGCGTAATACACAGATAATCCTCACGGAACTGCATGACTACGATAAATTCAAATCAGCCGCTTCTGAACATGACAATATTTGTCACAGACAATACCGACACGCGAGTTAGAGGGTCTGGCTTGAACAGTTTTCTCATATTTGCGAGTCTAAACAAATAGGATATAAATACAAAACTAAAATGGCATATATAATATTAATCTAAGCTGTTTTTCCTTCCTTCATGAACCCTGACATTTTCATTTTTGTTTCTTGTTCCTGTCTACTGCTAATGTAAATATCACTCTTTGTGCTCATTATACATGCTACGAAAATGTTATTTCTTCTGAAGTGGTTTGTTGATCTTATTATTATTGAGTGTGAATAAACTGGAACAGAAGAACTGAGTCAAACAAGAGAAGAAAAGAAACAAAAAGATTGTAGGTAGAATACGGCGTCACGGGTGAGGGTGGTCCCACTGGCCGAGACGCTCTCTTACACTCTATTTCTCCGGGTATGTTTGTGTATGATGACCCTTGACCTCGGCCCCTGGCACATGTCTCGGATCACTCCGCTCTGTCTCTGATGCATCAGCTGGGGCCAGGACCTCACACACACACACACATAGAAACACACAGCACGGATGAGCAAAGCAGAGGATAAGTCAACTCCTTTCTCCTGGTGGTACAATCAAAAACTGATACGCTTTATCCACACAATGACGATGACAGATGGTGTGTGTGCCACTAAGTTTATCTACCGCCCGTTACATGTACACACACATCTGAATATATACTCATAAAGTCAGCAAGGCACACCTCTAATCACGGCCACCTCTGCCATCTCATTTTCCAAGTTCAGTGGCCCATGGAGCTCCCTTGCATTAAATCACAACACACTCTCATCCATAAATGATCCACACACACACACGAGCATTCTCTTCCCCTTCTTTCCCTTTTCCTAAAAACATGCTCACACACTGCTGATGTGAGCATCTTATAATAAATCCCACAGAGCTTTTGGGTGGACTAAACATAGACGCAGCGAACATCTAGCCATGCCCTCCAGAAAAGGAAGAGGTGTAACCCTCCTATTCCAAAAACATAAAATGTTTATCCTCAGTCTGGCACTGAGCATTACTTTTACACACTTCCTGCAGCAGCATTTCCAAAATACAGCAGCACACAGGCTTGTCACACCGGCCTAGCTGATTGACTATTTTCCCCATATTTGACACACAAGTAAGTCTCCTCATCACTCACTCCAGCAAGTAGGCAGTGAGAAGTGGGGGGAGCGGCAACAGCCACGGCATGGCAAGGAGTTTACTTCTGGCTAGAGACGCCATCTAGAATGAAATCTATGTTTTATTCATCAATGTGGCACATACAGTTAGCGGTATAAACAACTTTACAACTCATCAGTCACTCATATTTCCTCCAAATGTCATATTGAGCGGGGTTGTCTCTGAACAAATGATGTGTCGGGAGGATAGGGGGCTGAGGGAGATCCACCACTGTCGCCGCGAGATCACGTTGACTGTGTAAAAAATGGTATACAAGACTAAAACATAGCACACGTCCCGGTTTATGATCCAAGTGCCTGAGAGTCTGGTTTATATACTGTGTCATTTTTTGAATGTGACAGGCCTGGATATCAGCACAGCTAATCTCAGGTGCCCCCCCCACCACACACACACACACACAAACTCGACCTGCTCTGCGTGGTTTGCCTGGGCCACCACACTGTCCTGCCCTGGAAAACTCTTGGAGGACAATGAGACACTGATCTGGCCAGCGTTGGCATTGTGATGAACTACTTCTGGAAGCAATCATGCGAATTTACATCATCCCTTGACATTTAGCCTCACACTCCACACAACGTTTGGGTCGGTGTGGGGTGTGTTGTCTGTGCTGGGTTTGTGAGTGCAGCTGTATGCATGTGTGTGCGCGTGTGTGTGTGTGTGTGCTCATGGAATTAAATATCTTTCCTTGACATTTAGCCTTGCTGTCCACATGGCGCTCTGCAGGAAGAAGCAACATGGGAATGCCAATCTTGCAACATATTATTATTTTGTGTGTGTGTGTATCCATGTGTATCTGTTTTTGTGCAACCGTGTCAGAATTGGAATACACAGTTATTAAGGGGGGGAGGCCTGCCACTCATGTGTCTCCAGAGGGTGAGGAGACCAGACACCATATAGGAGGGAAGGGGGAGGGAAAAGGCAGACTGATGGGAGAAGAAGAGCTAATGAAGGAGAGGAAGGGAGTAGTGAAAGTGCCGAAGCACCCATTGTGTGGCTGGGCAGGAGCAGTAAAGACAAGCTAGTGGCCTCTGCAACTTTAAGATCGCCATTAAACTCTCGCCTTACTGTTGTGTTTATGGTTGGCTTTGTGTGTCAGAGGAGAGGAGGATTGTAAAGTGGGGCTTTGTCTGTCTGCCATCGATTTATTTCCTTCGTTAGGGTGATGACACTGCCTGCTTATGATGTCCTCGCACAGACTGTAATTACAGAGCACTTCTGTCTTTATTGATGTCACTTTGTTAGTTTAATTACGGTATATTGGGTTTTGGAGTCGCAGCAAGAGCAAAGCTATGATGTAGGGCAAAAATCATCAATGGAACATCCTCTTTTGAAGATGTCGGGGGCAGAGAGCTGGGAGATAATTATTTCATAGACAGACATCGAAAATAGACCCCGCGCATATCAACATCTACAAAGGCAAAGAAAAGGTAATCTGAAATTTAATGACTATTCTGTCTGTGTTATGACCAAAGTCAGAGGGAGGAGGCTGTGAATGTGATGAGAGCCTTAATGGAAATGAAACACCTGGGTTCAACCTTGAGAGCGACTGTTTACGCGCCCAGTCCCCAGGTGCTGGGGTTGACTAAGAGTCGCGAAGTATGAGAACCAACGGTGTGTGTGTCGGCATGTGAACACTAGTGTGTATATACAGTGTATATATGATGGGATGGGACCCAGGGGGAAGCAGTGCCATGTGAAGGTGACCCTTCAGGGGAAGAGGAGGAGGTAGAGGCCACCTGCTTGCTGGCGGTGGCAAAATGAGGGTGACAGCCATCCACCTGTCTGGGAACGCTCTCATTCTAGACCCCATCTGCCCACCCCTTTGGGATCCCTCCTCCCCAGGGGACCCTATGACCCTCCCTGTCGTCCACTTGACCAGGCCTCCTGTCCACTGTCCCTACGGCCGGCTGAAACTGCCACTGCCTACCCTCGACCGAAGGCCATTCTGGGGCACTGTACTACAGTGCAATGTATAGGTGGCTCTGCAGTTTTCCTCGGTTTCTCCTTTTCTTGTTTCAAAGTGATACAGGCCCCCAGGCATTATGTGTCAGACTGCGCTATAAGTCTCCTGGCTGGGCTAAGTCATCACAGGTAGCCAGCAGGGAAGGACTTTATTCGCTTCCCTTATTTCCTCCTCGCCAATGTTCTCCAAACTGAAAACTCATCATGTGTGTTCTGTAGCACAGATAATCGCTGAACACCAAAAGTGCAATTTGGCAACTCAAACAATGGTCACATATAGTACACTGTCTATTTGTCACTTCGCTCTCTCCCTCTGTGCATGCAGCTGCCTATGTGACTTGCCATTGAGTGGAACACACAGAATTACATTCTCTCGCCAAACAATCCACCCTGTGGGTAGATCTCTTTATTTGAGCCTGTCTGTCTGACTGCAGTGAGGGCCATCTCTGTCTTCAATGGATACGGACCTGTGGACTGGACCTGGGGCTGTGTTTGCTCTTCCTCTGTGGGCTTCAACCACATATCTGAACGGGGTCTGTGTGGAAAAGACCCACCAGACTTCTGACATGTCTTCTGATCTCCCACACTCCTCCAGGGCCTACTGTACTTTTACCTCTCTGCAGAGGAAATGTTGCTCTGCTTCCGAAGAGTGGCAAAACAAACACTAAGACACTGAGGCGGACAGACAGTGGTGGAGAGGTTGATGCAAACAGTATAAAAGAGGAGGATGTGAGACGGGGGCAGTAAAGGCACAGATGACAATAAAGATAAAGATAAACATCAGGTCTTTGCTCCTGCAAAAAGTGTCTTGCAAGAAAAACATTGACTTGCCAGAAAATAGTGTTTCCACAGCAAAGAAAATCTAATTTAGGAAAGCTTGCAAAGGTTTTGTAATTAAGGCAAGTTGGGGATTGGGGTATCATCTAGGAGCTGGATTTCTCTCCTCTCAGGCTATCAGAGCTCTCTGCATGTTCTGCATGACTGCCTGTTGATTCACAGCACATTGGTGTCACCCTGGCTGCCGCCCTGGAAAAAGACACAATGATATCTCTCATGGCGGACGTCATGAGGAGAAGGTGATTAACTGCTCTGCTGCTCCTCTAGGTGGGTGCTGAGTCCTCTAGCAAAGCTTTTGTGAATTGTATAAAGTTGAGGAAAAACATGAGCAATGCGATGGCTTAAGAAAACTAACCAGACCGCTTCCCCTTTTTGACGTTGTACATTTATTTCAAATTGCTTAAATTACTATTTTCCTACACACGAACCAAAAACATGTTTTTAGAAATGTGTGAAAAGTCAACACCTGAAATTTCCATTAGGAAAAGTATCCAGACAATTATAAAAGTGCTTCAGTTCTTCTTGGATAAGTCATAAACTTTGGACACTTGTGTTTGGGCAATTCCACTCTTCAAGGCTGTCATCATCTGGTCGCGCCCCAGATGTTCTATTGAATTAAGAGTTCGTCTGGACCACAAGAGGACAGACTTGATTGATGATAGTGCTGGTGTCCATACGACAGGTTCTTCCAGCGAATTTTCCATCACTTCTATGACCAAATCCCTTCTTGCGCAGCTACTCAGTTCGGCCAATGTTAAGTATACTTTCTCAACCCATTGTAGCTAAAATGAGCCAAAAGCCTGGTGCCAGAACACCTCATGGAAACACAAAAAACAGGAAAAACAACTGATGAATTATTTAAAAATTAGGAAAAGATGAGATACCCCAAAGGAGGGTGGACGCATCAATTAAATCAAAACAAAACGACTTGGTAGAATAAGTAAAGTTCGGCTTTAAAGTGTTGTTTGGTTACCCATCATTGGACCCGGTGGGTGGAAGTGGGAGGGTGGTAGTCAAATTAGGTGCTTGAAAGGGTCTAGCAAGCAGAAGAGAGCACGGAAAACAGACAACCACACACAGCCCACCACCCTTCTGACTGTGCTTTGAAGCCTAAAGAGTAAATGCATCAGCATCTTCTGGCCATTAGCATGCTTCTGGCCATTAAACATGCCAAGGGGCAGACCTCATTATTGATAGATAGACACGCACACACACTTAAATTCCCACACGTGTACAAGCCTTTACTCACATACGCCAACAAAATGACACGCACAAAGTACAGAGGACGCCTGCAGGACCAAATGTGTGTGTAACAGCGAGGGAACTCCAGCCATCGAATCAAAGCCAAAAACATATTTTGGGGGATTATTTCTGCTGTCTGCCCGACTCGATAATGTATTCATCATCCAAGGTGTTATTACACAGGGAAATCCATTCGATGTATATCTTCAATTTATATCACGGATGATGATTACTTTATGCAAGAATGGGCATCTGACCAAACTGTAGCTTAAGTGAAAAAAACGGAAGCAGAACGTGGTGACTCGGCAACAGATGTCGGTATCGTGTTGAGTTTATGTTGCAGCTGAAGCCATCTATTAGCCAACATTTGCAGATCTACACTTGTGATTAAAAAAGATAAACAAACCACTCATAAATCCATGCTTATCACAGAATGAGAGACTGTCCGCCAGAACAACAGCATTAGTGTGTGGCTTTGGTCAAAAGTGTGAGACGGTAATAGATAGTAACAGGGTTTACTACAGAGTGGCACCAGGCGCAGACAGTGAGAAGCTCACTGAGAGCAGGGGAAAGGCAGAATGAGTGAGAAAAGAGCAGCGTGAGATTGATAAAATGGTTAGAGGAAAAGAAACTGTCTGAGAAAAGGAAGGTACCGGGGTGGAGAGAGGGTGAGAGAGGGAGGGCGACGGAGAGGAGAAGGAAGGTTGGTCTCATTACTATTAGACCTTCCCTCTCCCTCCAGGCTCAGATGACCCCGGATCTCCAGCCCTCTGCCTCCCACACCACTAATCATTTGGTTTTAATCACCGGGATATTCTCCCCCTTTGCCCCTCCCCCACCTTTCTCTTCCTCTCTTCATGCCCTGCTGTGTGCCCTAGCCTTTACCAAGGTCCGGCTAATTTTATTCTAATTGGCCGTAGCCTGGGCTGGGACCGATCTGCTTCATTGTCCTCGGCCGTCCGTCCGTCCGTCCACTGCTCGTCCTTTCTGCTCTCGCTCTCTCTCTCTCTCTGTCTGTCGCTGTCTTGACAACTTCACGCCTTTGCTTGTTTCTTCGTCTCATCTCTGCCTCCTCTCTCCGCCTCATCTCTCTTTCACCTCTAATTTTTCTTCTTACCCATATGCTGCCACGGCCACGGCCACTCCCTCCCTCCGTCCGTCTTTCATGCTGTTCACTGACATCGCAGTGGCGCGAGTGTTTTCCAATTTCTCCCGATGACCTTACATTCCACCAGACAAAACAAATAGCCTTGATGTCGTCTGCCAACAAAAAAGTTTTGTGTGACTGCCTTGATTCAAACACAACGGCATGAAAGAGAAATGTGAAGCTGTTCATTTAGGTAAAGTCTGATGGTCGACCTCTTTGTATTTAGGAGTGGGACGAGACTAAGCGTTGCATGACCGATTAGTGGGTAATGGGTCTGCATACCCACACAAAATATTTTGCCTACAAAGCTTGGAACAACGAAGCCACCGGTCACCGTGGCTAACTTTACCTGTCGCTGCAGAAAAGGAGAGACGCAGATGGAAATCCTGCATTACATTCACACACTGCAAATCCTCTACTTTTCTTTTCTCCTCCGGATCAACAGCTCCAATAAATTTTCATTACACCTGTGTGAAGCGCTTCAAATAGAGCCACAGAAGCAGAAACTAATTACTTTCTAATTTATTGACTAATGGCCACAGCCCTGGGAGACAGCTGCAATTGTTCTAACAGTCCTGCTGCTCCAACTGCACTCAGGTCCACTTTAGATTCATAACCAAAATAATTTATCATTACAAGCACATTAAATTGAACCGTATAAACCATAACAGTGGTAATTTATATCATTTTGTTGTTAGGGATGCTTTCCCCTCCCCTGTCTTGAAAGCGTGCAATCTCTGCGATGGGATTCATCTTCAGCCAGTTGTATGTGGCAGGTTCACTTTGTTCTTCAAAGGACTCTTTGTTTTGCGCCTCATTCACCATTTGTTGGAGCTGAAAGTAGGAAGGAGGCAGAATATGACCCGGTTTTAATGTAGAGAAGCCTGAGCAGCGGTGTCTGTGTCTCCTAAAGGCACAGTCTGACCACTGTCGCTGCCTGCATGTTATATATAAAAAGGCATAATCAAAACATCAATATGAATATGTGATGAGCTGGCTCTGTGATGACAACTTTCTCCCAGCATCCCCTTCATCAGCTAGGCAATCAGCTCAATGCAGATACTGTATTAATTTTCACTAATTGCCTTTATCCCATAATGCATCTCTTTCTTGATGGGAACAGTGCCTTCCAGGATGTCAATGTCCCCATCAACAAGACACAAATGGTCACCCAGTGGTTTGAACAGCGTGATAACAACATTAGCCATGTGTCAAGGCTTTTCTTAATCGCTACAGAGGCGGCCATTTGTGCATTGATGGGATATTCTAAAGCAAAGTGTGAGATGGCATTTTCCACTGATGTCATTAAGACGGAGGGCCCATATGATCATGCAAATCCATTATGTAAGCAGTGATTAGCATTGACCTTGCCCTCTGTGAGGTGAGTGATCTGAAACAATGCCAGCGAAACCCAGTCCGTGCCTACAGAGCTGGTATGTAGCGAGCATACATTAAGGTGATTGGTCACCACAATGTCACCATAATGTGCCCAATCACCAAGCTGATTTTTATTGGCTCTAGCAGATGTGTCAGGTCCCCTCCTGTTCAGACACATTTCCATCTGTCCCGAGGCAGGTCAGGCCAATTACAAGCATTCATCTAAAAAGATGTGCATGTGATAAAATGACAGAGGTGAATCATTTAGGTTTAGAACCAAGATGGCTGCCACTGATAGCCAATTTGCTATTGTGACAGTATAACAAACTGGTTAATGTGTTTCCAACATTTTGTTTTTGCTTTGATTGGTTTTGCGTCTCTTTAATCTCTGTAGAATAGAACAGAATGGAATATGCAAAAACTGCATTCTCCGTACATATTTCCTTTTAAATATTCTCATTACCCCGACAACATTATTTACAGTTCCTTGATGCAGTTTCAAATGAACCTTTCATGTAAAAGAAGAAAAAAAACACCCTCTAGGTTTAGGAGCTTTGCCAGTTTTCAGCAGAAAGACCATCAGATCCATGGGAGGAAATCCAACCTCCCACAGCAACAACAACTGATCCAACCAAGTTGATAGAACCAACATTGTGTTGTGTTGTGTTACTAGAAGCTTAGTTGACGGTGGTGTGGCCCTGAGGGAGAATCTTAAAAGTGGCACTCTGTCTCTGTGGGAGGAAACCTCCATTCACACCAACTGCTCAACATTTCCACAAACACAGCAAACGTGGAACAAATTATACAATTCAACTGTCGTTTGTCACCTTTCACAACAACGGTGCCTGCAGTTCCACCTGCAGTTTCATCAGTTTCTTCCACCCTGGGGCTTATACTTGAAACTTTATGAAATAGGTCTTCACGTGATGTGACCTGGTTGTAAATCCTCATTCACGGCTTCTATAAAAAGAGCAACACACAGAGGCAGCTCACACAAGCTCGAGTGTCCATAGCAACACTATTAGTGAATCAACAATGAGAATAATAAATGCAAGATCTAAAGTTCATATCTCAAAGGGGATGAGGAGCCACATACTTATTTCTGTTTTCATTTGATCACCAATCACACTCACTAACACAGACGCACACAAATTGAAAAACACCTGTGCCCCCCCCCCCCCCCTCCCCCCTCCTCTCCTCCCATACTCCCTCTGTGTCCTCGCCTTTAGACTTTCAAGCTCTCACAGGCTGATCAATAGAATACAACAGGCCACAAATACAGAGAAGAGGTTGGAGAGGGGGGTGGGGGGGGTCCCCTGGGAGAGACAATAAGGACATTGAGAATAAAACGGGAACCGGAGACACACAAACAGAGACACACACAAACACATACACACAACTCGTCCTATATTCCCTAGCCAAGTGGTGACGTCAGCCTCCTGTGTAAGACACGGCCCACCTAATGGAGCATAGCCAAGGCACGATGTGTGTGTGTGTGTGTGTGTGTGTGTGTGTGTGTGTGTGTGTGTGTGTGTGTGTGTGTGTGTGTGTGTGCCTGTGTTTGTTTGTGTAAGTACGAGTATGTGTGAAATATCGTTGGTCTGACAGAGTTTAGCAGAGACAAGGGAAGGACACACCACTATAGTGGAAAAACTCACAAAGTCAAGCACAATAGCCATTAAATCAAAAGCAATCTCTTTGCTCCTGGCAATTCTCCTACACATACTGCACCTGCACATACAATACACATACGCAAAGTTGACAAATTGCTCAATAAAATATGCTGCAATACTATTAGGTTACTTTAAAACTGCGGCGGGGGGGGAGAGGGAAGGAAATGAATGACATTCCGATAGTACATCCTCTCCAAAACCTGAACAAAATGTGTCAGCAGAGGGAGTATAAAGTCTCTGAATTAGAGTTTTTTGGCATAGGCGATATGGGGAGAAATCAATTTCTGGGCCAAGTATGGTGCCAAGGACGTCCAGAAGGGCATAGCTCTGTTGATCTGTTCATATCAATTTGCTCCCGTCCTGCAGACGGAGAATGCCACAGTGTGCAGCGCTGCATCTTTAAGGAATATCGCCCTGATAACGGTGCCATAAAACACATCATTTTACAGTCAAACCATCTCTGTCTCAAATGCACTTGAAGCAGAAGCCATTTTCAAGCAACATAAAGTTTAACATGGCGCTACATCTGCCGAACCGCTAACTTCCACACTACATGGGACTGGGAGATTTAATTAGGGGACATGGGATAGCGCTGTGTGGCACTGCAATGAGCCCCACCCTCTCGATCTCCACCGGATCCATTCTGAGCCTGTGGTCATCTCTGGAAGAGCAGCGTGCATACTGAATTACAGTACCCAGCATGCACTCTGACAGTAGCTGAAAAGTTTGTACAAACGGTTCCATTAAGCACAAAGATATGTCCTGTTAGTTTGAAACAGCCTTCCTATTACTGTTACTAAATGGCACAAAATGTCAGGATTTATACCTTTTTGCCCTGCACGATTATGTGATATTGTTAAACATCATGAATATTTTAGATATAAATATACTTATGGCCCATAAGGACGCTGTTATTATAATAGAATATTGCTGCTAGTTGCAAAATATATTAATATTGAGGTATTTATGACCGTCCAACTATCTGTGTGAAGATTTTATTCATCTTAAATACATATTCATTCAAGAGCCAGAGCAATTGTACAGAAAGAGAGAGCCATACAGCTCGGAAATAAAGAAGATATTTAGATGAGCTGCCAGATAGTCTTTAGACAACCGAGAAGAATTAAACGTCTTCCTTGAAAAGCCATAAAGAAAATCTTTCCTAAAGTTTCCTCTGACTTCTAATGGAGCTTCTCTCCAGTGAGCAGTTGAGCAGTTGAACCACCTGAGTGAGAAGCGAGCTGATCACTAATGCACCCTAATTCACAGAGAATAGATTACAGATTGTCAAGGACAAAAGTTTGATTTCTTTGCCTTGACCATCTGAAAGTGGCGCCCAATATAAATTTAATGGGTCAGTGGTGATGGAGGGCTGAGAACTGTGAGGGGACATTACTACTTTGTATTCACCATGCACAGTTGGGATCTCTCTGCTTCGTAGACCATAATAAGAGCCAAATGATTTATGCATAGCCTAAAAAGAAAAATCAGGTGTATAGACTTGTGCAAACACTACTTCCTAATGTCTATAATGGAGACACATTTGAAACCCACAGTTACTTGTTACCCAAAAAGCAAGCACGGTGTGATATAACCTCAGCCGTGGCTTTGGTTAGATGCCCCAGAGGAGAGTGTGGGCTACAGCGTATGTTCCCTAAATTGCAATCCAGATAAAGAGGTGGCTTGTTGGTTTGTGGGCGAGGAGAGGATTGGCCACATGGAGACACAAAGGCAAAAGGTTCAATTAAAATGGTGAGGGAATCAATTTGTTTGCCTTAATTACTTTGTTAATTTGTTAAAGCATTTACTCCGAAAAATCCTCCGTCACATTTTCTGCTGTGATAATGGAGCTCCAAAGAGGGAGGGGCATTTCGGTTCGGTTGAGTGCCTTTTAAATGACTCACCCTCTGGTTCTAACCACAACGCTCAGTGTGCCTTCTTGCCCGTCCCCGGTTCTCTTGTGCGGGGTGTGTCGGTAATGAGGCCCTCCCGTAGCGTTGCGCTCCACTCCTCTGTTGGTGCAGAAAAGCGCACCCCCGCCCCGTCCTGACATTGTGACAGATAGGAGCCGCGGAAAGCATATGGGCAACGTGGCAATGCCTCAGACGCCCTCCAAACTGTCGTAGGGCTCAGGCATAATGAGTGTTAGAGAGATGAGCCCGAGTCCTACACATAGGACACATTAGTCATCACATTTTTCCTCAACTGCCACAGATCAGCGAGAGAAAAAAAAAAAACTCTCTCATATCTCATCGCAAGAGATCCCATGAATTTGTAACTTTACAGATGAAAGCCGTGTACTTTAGTATGACAGAGTCAGACAGGAAGTCACTATGAGAGCGCACAACATGCCAGACATTGGCTTTTAAAGAACTGTGTAAGTTCTTGCAAAAAAAAAAAGACGGAACAATTAAAATTAGCTGGATGACTCGTTCGGTGGTTGGGTCGTATTTTACATGTGTCACAACGCAAAGTGAAGAGTCAGGCTAAAAACAGCGAGGGATGTCACCGGATGAGGCAGGAGTGAGTGATGTAGCGAAGGGCCAGGAAGTGGCCACTCTCCCTGTCAACTGTCAATGCCGTTAGTCTCCAGAAGCTGAACTCCACGGCGACTAGATGTGATTTTAGATAAGGTGCCCATCCAGCCGTGCCCTCGACATGGCCTCCCTCTGGCCCACACTCCTCTGCTGGTCTCCTTCCCTCCCTCTGTCTGGCCTGTTATCCCTGACTGTCTAGACAACTCCCAGCACGCAACGCCTCACCCCAGCCAACCCGGGCTGCTCTCAGTTCTTCTGCTTTCTCTCCACTCGACACTGTGTCGCAACACTGGCTGACTCGAGGGTTATGAAGGGCTACTGAAAAAGACAGAACAATGCCAGGCAGTTCTCTCTTGTCTTTCATTCAAGTCGTTCACTGGCAGGCTCAGAAAATGCCGCTCAAAAATTGCATTTGAATCCTCCTGCAAGAGCAACTGAAAATGATCACGATCCAAGATTTAGCTCAAACTTATCAGACAGTCTCGAGGGCTGACTGTAATGAGACAGCCTGTACCAATAAAGCTGAGATGTAGCCACACATCTGCAAAACAAATTCAACAATTGAAAGTACTTAAGACACTTTTTGTGTACAGATGGGCAAATGAATGAGAACAATGAGCAAGGCAAGAGGCAATTACAGAGCGGGTTTCTTACAGACTGAAGAAACCTGTGTTCAGGCTGTCAGTTTAAAAACACATGTGCATGTGAAAGAAGCCACAGAGTGTAACCCACCTGCTTCAGTCTCTGTACCTTAATTGTCCAACAGGTGGAGTATGGACACAATGCATTGATCATAGCCCTAACTTGAAGCACTTTGACCCTGACCTGCAGAAGGAGGCAGGGGTTCCAATGCGTCAACGCCACTTCCCTACGCACAAAGCAAGAGCCTCACACCCGTGACTGATCTCTATTAAATTACATGGATTAAATCAGAGATCCTTAATTAGGCCCCAATAAAAGCGTCCTGTGGCTTTTGAAACCTCTGAGCATGCCATGATTGGATAAAAATGTGAAAACATACTAAATGAAATTGGTTTACCGCTGAGTGTGCACCCCATGACTCTTGAGTGGAGCAGCAAAGCAGGGGGAAATAAGTAAGAGAGCGAGAGAGAGAGAGAGAGAGAGAGAGAGAGAGAGAGAGAGGAGAGACACACATGTAGAGAAAGAGCGAGAGGGGAGTCTCAGGGCGAGTCACACCTCTTTGCCTCGGAAAAGCTCTTAAATTCCATGTGTGACCTGAGGGAGAGAACTCTAAAGAGTCAGCCTTAGATTCCATGATACAGAATTTGACTGTTGTGCAGCAGTGAGCTAATACAGTCTGCCACGAGCCACACTGGGGAGTGCTACGGGCATGACGCAAGGCTCTATGCATACAGTGTATATATATATACAGTATACTGGGTGTGTGTGTTTGCATGCAGAACACAAGAGCTCACATAAACACTCAAGCGAACACAACTGGGACCTGATTTCTCTCTAAAAACTGGAGCGTGATGCCTCCCACCTCCTCTGGACTCGTGCATCTCCTCGTGTCAGGACGGCCAAAAGCTTTTAAGTGCTTTAAACTCATAATAACCCTAATGCACGGCCTCCCCTGTGCTTGCCAGTAAGAAAATGAAATGCAATTGAAATAGATGCAAAGATGAGGGATGTTCAGACATTTTGGGAATTGCCGGGGATTTGGCGTCTGTAAAGGCATTAAGATGGGAAAAGAGAGTAAACAGGCTCCCAGGACGTTGGAGGGAGGCGATGCACAAAACAGAAAACACACACACACACACACACACACACACACACACACACACACACACACACACACACACACACACACACACACACACACACACACACACACACACACACACACACACACACACACACACACACACACGGAGCACGGCTTCAGTGGTCTGCGTATTTTGCCCTCTTCCCTTCTTGAACATTAGCTTGTTATGTTGTTTGTGATGTTTCTATTTTCGCGAACATGGGGATTGGGAAAAAAAATAAATGCACATCCTCTGCCACAATGTATAGTTGGGAATAGTAAGCACACAAACAAAAAACAGCCCCGAACCACCTTCCCACTCGCAACTAATCCTCTCATGCCCTAATTGTGGGTGCAGTCACCCCAGATTCACTTCTTCAGGGAGAAAGTGAGAGAGAGAGAGAAATAAAAAGGAGCTCAGGCTCTGGCTGAGAACAGACCACCCTGTCTTCCCCTCAAAACGATTCTCTTTGCCAGAAGACACCAAAACGGTAGGTGGTACTCTCTCTCCATTACATTTCACTTGTATCTCACTTCCCCTTTGCCTCTCCATCTTCCTGTCATTTCTCGCTCTTTTCACTCCCTCTCCTCTTTCTACTGTAAACCGCCTCAGGTGATTATGGATTGTGATGGTGGTGGGTGAGGAAGTCGGATGCCTGTCTTTGTTTCCCTAACACAGGTTTAATATATTATTACCCGCACAGCGGAGAACCTCTGTGAGACGGTTAACAAAAGGTTCGGGTGCAAATAAACCCTGAAACAAAACTGTGGTCAATGTGGTGCGGAAAGTAAGCAGGGGGCTTCCTTTGTGCCTCTGTGGTTAGAGCAGGTCTGCGGAACCAGCAGCAGGATATGCAAGAAATCAAACAGACTCACTGGAGACACATTAAAACAGGCTATTAAACACTTTGGCATTTGATTTCTTTTAATCAAAGAGGCCATCAGTCAACTGAGCCGAAATCCCAAACCGCAGGCCTCAGAAGAAGATGCTAGAACGGAGCCAGCGAGCGGTGGCTGGCTGTGTTTGGTCTGAACAGTGTCGCTACTGTTCGGGTGGCTGCATTGGAGCGACGCCAGTCCAACCTTTACAGCAAGCTCTCTTTCCTGTCTGCTTTTCTGTCACTCTCTCTCAGTGTGTCTATACGTCTGTCTCACACTCACCCGCGCTCTCTCTTTCAGGCACAAAACCAAGGTGCACATTAGGTGCTGGTGCTGCACATTTTGATGCTTGGCTGTCACTGTATCATTGTCTGGTGACATAAAGCGCAGTAAAGCACTGAGCAGTGATGAAGTGGAGAGGTTTTAAACCTGCGCTCACTGGCACATTTCTTGCCTTTCAACCAATGTCATTTGGAGAGTGTCATCATCCCAGTGTGAAAGTAGCCAACCCCCACTCCTCACCCAAAACACAGACGAGAGAAAGACAGAAAGAGAGAGAGAGAGAGAGAGAGAGACAGGGAGAGAAAAAGAGAGAGAGAGAGAGAGACTCCTCCTTGGCAGCACTTGCTCCATTATTCCGCTGGAGGCTTGATTAGACAGAGGATAATTTACGAGCCACTTCATTGCCAATTCAACGGCCACATCACCTGTAAATAATTGAAACCCTTCATGTCCATTCCAACATAATCATATCGCTATCATGTTAATGTATCCAGCAGGGCTGTCCTTTGGGTCAGGAGCAGGACTACTTTAAATCTTGGCCGACCTGTCTCCATAATTCTCCGGAGCAACACCCTCCAGCAAACAGAAAAAAAAAATAAAGATGAAGGACTGCACTGACAAATGATGAAAAATTGAAAATACAGTAAACAAATACAAAGGCTTCTCAGCAAGGCAGCGGTGGGTTGCAGGTGGAGGGCACGCGTTTTGCTCTGGCCTGTTAATTATCTTTGCTTATGAAGCGGAAAAAGACGATTCATCACCCTCTCATTTATTTATCAGTCAAGCAGAGATATAAAAAAAAAAAGGCTGCGAGATTCGGTGTGGAATAGCTATTACTGAGTTGAAGGAGACAAGGAGGACAAGAGAAATCAAACCCTCTTCTTTTAATTGCTGGGAATTGTATAGTCGTGGGAATTGTCTTCCTCAAACACTCTTAATTATACCCCTGTTAAAAAAAAAAATTGATGTTGAATTGATGGCTATTTTTCTTACTTCATTTAAAAAAGTAATGAATATTAATTATCCAATTTGAAATGGTTCTCACCTTTCCGTTCGCACACTCCTCTCAAATGCGCACGACAAAAAAGAAAGATTTGAATAATTTATCAATTAACTTATATTTGAATTGATTAATTCACTGATGCAAAATTAATACATGGCTATTCTCCACATACCCACTCCATCCTCTCCTATCTTTAATGAAACAGTTAAGGCAGTAAGGGTCTCGCCTGTGGGCAGGGGCGTAGAGAGCGGGGGTATCTATCTAATAAAAACCCACAGTAATTAAGATGTCTCATCCGAATCAACAGGCGAGCTATCTCCCAGACTCTGACAGGTAAGATATTCACAGTTTTTTCCCATGCAGAGCGAGCCAGCGCTCTTTAGGGAGCGACTTTGAGTGGTTTGTTGACAAAAGCAAATCAAATTGCCAAGACGGCTATGAAGGGAGATTGAAATAAACTGCGCGGTTCAGCCAAGGGTCAAAGGTCAAGTAAATAAAACGGGCTGTGAATATCTGTAGGCTCTCTGCATTAGTGTGTGATGTGCTGTAGAAGGAAGCCACTATTCTTTCTTGATCACTACATGATGAGGGGTCACAAGAGGTCAGTCCTGCCATTTGCTGTTTTTACACATTGAATTCTGCCACTTTGCAACTCATCATCCACTGCACTTCCTGTTCTGTGAAGCCCAGCCGGGGCGAAGAAATGGGACAGAATATGTGCCAGTGTGTGTGTGTGTGTGTGTGTGTTCCCATGTCGTGTCTGTTCTTTGCTGGTGAATCACCACGCTCTCTGGCAGCCATCCAGGAACTATTTTCTCCTTCTCTTTACATAATAGCAAACGGTATCACTGAAGCCGTGTGTCCTGTCCTGTCCTGTCCTCTCTCCTCCTCCTCTTGTACCACTGCCACTTCCTGTCCACCTTCCCCCAACCTCCGCCTTTCTGTAAATGTGGGAGCTTTTAAGTCCCGTTTTGTGCCCATGGTGCTAAGGTACACTCCGTGGGAATCGTGAGGCAAACAGTCAGGGTACATGCGTTCCCAAACCACACCCACAGCACAGAGGGGTAGATCCTAGGGTATGACATGAGGAGATGCGTGGGACGGGAGGTTGCATTTGACTGAAATGCCCCCGAGAGCCTCCCAAAGGCCCAGGATCCGGGATGCGCTACACCATATGCCTACAGGACAGCACCCAGCTGGGCATCTGGGTGTGACAGGCTGAAAATAACAGTAACAGAGACAGTCCTCACCGCACAGGCCAACATACGGACACTCAGCACCACCAGAGCAGAGTACCGAGGTGGAAGAGGAACAAGAGGTACAAGCGGGGGTGGAGAGCAGAGGGGGCTGAAAATAGAAAATTAAGGTGGTGAAGGGAGAGGACTTTGTGGGGAGGGATAAGGGTGAGGAATGAGGCAGTGTGTCTGTGTGTGCATGTGTTGTGTGTAGTAGAGATGTGTAGGCAGGGTTTAGTGTCTGGTATGCTCAGTGACTCAGGTGTGAATAATATGTTACGTCTACTTTATATGTGTGCATGTCTGTATGTGTGCGTGGGTATGCGTTTGTGTATGTGTGTGTTTGTGCGTGTGTGTATATTTAAGAGAGAGAGAGCCAGGACAGAGAGACCACAGTGAGGTTCTGGTATAGGACCGGTTGTCTATAGGTGTCTTGGTGGCTGCGGGTGTGCTCTGCTGTGTCTATGGCCCGCTCCATGACAGCCAGCCTGCACGCTGCTCACTGGTGCAGAAGCGCTAATTGAATTAAGTCTTTATTATCAGGCTGCAGAGGCAGCACTTCTCCCCATCTCGGCCCGCTTGGCTGACACTTTCTCCTTGAACACCTGCTTGACATCAACTTCCTCCTCTATTTATTTATCATCCCTCTCCTGTGGCCAGCCACTGGCTGCACTCCTTCTCCCCTCCACCTCCTCCATATTGGCATACTGAGCGAGGCTAGGCCTGCTTGTTTATCTTGCTGCTTCGTCTGTCGGTGCTGCACAACGCTCCTCAGCTTGGATAACCTTAGCATCGCAAAGTAACGTTAACTTTAAGGTGCACAGCTGGTGCACTGACATAAACATGCCCTATACACGTCAGTGACTATTACCATACAAAAATAATAAAACGGATTAATTCCTATAAATGATCTTGCCCTTCCTAGCCTTCATGAGCAGTCGTGGTGAGTGTAGAGGGAATAAAGGCGATAAAGCTAGATGATGTCCCGTGTTCTATTGAATAGTCTCCGGTGGGCGAGCTGGCCAAGGTAATATACAGCAGCTTGGATGAGAACTAACATACATCTAGTCCCCTGTCCATTTCCACTAGCCTCAGGCTCAGGCTGCTTCCCTGGGCTCAGCTTGGGCATTACTTTAGAGGACAGACAAACAAGAGACACTATTAAGTTGGCTAGGAGTCTGAGGCCCAGGCACTTGGCCCAGCACTAGCTCTAATCTATTGACCGTTTGCATTCTCCCTCCCATGCCCCAAAACCACAGGACTTTTCTCTATCTGTCAGTTGAATCCATTGCTCACCTCTCTCCATCTCTATCTGCTGTTTATTCACTCTATTTTTCTCTTTTTTCACTCCCTCGCCCAGTGTCAGCTCAATCCCCCCCTATTCCATCTTTCTGCAGCTCCTTCGTCCGTTTGTGTAAATCCTCCCCCCTCACTTCTTCTCCTCCTCACCCCATCCATCACTATTCCTCCCATCTCCATGTCGTCCGTTCGTTTCTCTTATCGACATGTTTCCATTTTCTAAACTGCCCTCGCTCCATCATATTCACCCTTCCTTCGATGGCCATTTTTCATTTACTCTCTTTCTTTCACTCTTACCTCGTGCTCTTTGGGTTCACCTCGCTCCTGTCCTCTCCCTGTGCTTTGCCTGGTGGGCTTTATTTCACCCAGGCAGCATGGCCCCAGGTGGACATAGCTGTCCTTGTCAGGGCCTCTGACTGGGTGGGGGCGGCAGTGTCCTCCAGGGCCCAACGGAATGGGTCAGCCCGGGGAGAACTGTCACTATGCAGCAAACTAAACTTTTACCCATGACGACTTGAGGATAAACAACGGTTGTGAAGAATGACAAACATAAAATAAAGATGAAGGCAATCACACCAGTTCTCCTCAAAGTCTCTTCACATCTACTTGACATGTTGGCTTTTTTCACAACCGTGACTCCTTTCAGTGCCATATGTCCGACTATCTTTATCTCATTGTGATATTCTCTAGTACCTCTTTATATTTTATGATTTGGTTTCTATATGCGCTTCACTTTTACACACACTTTCTTTCTCATTCTCTTTCTGTATGTCTCTCTCCCTCCTCTCCTGCTGCTCCTGTCCTTTTCCACTCTCCTCTGAAACTCCGCCAGCCAACGAGTGCCACAAAGCATTAGGACGAAACACTATCGGACGCCCTTCTCAGGCACATCCTACACATCAGCCCCCACTCGTACTCGCACGCTCACACACACACAGAACACACACACACCCACTACTTCCTCACACTATGTGCCAGACTAAGTGACAGAAGCAGAGTTTACACATAGGCCTGGGGAGGTCTTATTTGCAGTGGCAGACTCACCCAGATACCTCTACACACGATGCACACGTTATTCACAAGCCCTCCATCTTTAATTCAAAACACATACACACAGTTTCACTGGTAATTACCCACACGCCATCTGAATACATTCATAAATTCCTGCACGTGTTCATCCACCACGCAGATCCTTTTTTTTCTCTTCTTAAATGCGTAGTCATGCTCTCAGAAAACAGTCCTACCGTGTGCATACAAACAACATTTACATATACACATATCTCTTTCACTCTCACTCTCACACAGCCCACACACATATCTACACAAATTCACAGGCTCCGTACACAATAGCAAACACCGTACACAATGGCAAACAAACAGTCATTAGTAGATTTCAGGCTGCCTCTCAGTTCTGCTCAACTCTGTTGTGTTGGTGTGCCCGCGCCTCTGGGGTGGCGCCGCTGCTGTAGGTTTTAATAAAAGCATTGTCTTTGGAAGCTGTCTAAAGGGACTCGGTTTCATTTTGGAGAGCTGCTGCTGGAGAGCTGTTTCTGTGGATGTGGGTGTGGGAGGAGAGAGGGCTATTGCGCTGGGACGTGGGAGCTGCTAGGTTCAGTGTCATTGTGGGGCCCTCCAAGGACTGGTGCTTATTGTTTGATAGTTTCAATATACAATAGTTGTGTGTATGTGTGAGCGTGCATGTGTGTGTTTGTATACGTGTATGCTTGTGTGTGCGGTGTTCTGTAGTCATGTAAGCACATGTGTAGATCGGAGTGTTCCAAACTTGTGTAGGAGTCGAAGCAAATGGCTGACGCAGCCCACCACTATTTTCCCAAACAGCTGTAACAAGTCTTCTGTATGTTTGCATTTTATGCAAGACAGAAGATTAGGCAAACAAACACAAACACACAGAGAGCGATCTGGATAACAGGAGCAGAAGCTCTCTCTCTGTTGTGTTTTGAGACGGGTTGCTGTTAAGGAGTCCTATAAAACAAACAAAAGAAACACCAACGTGCAACTGCTCCACTCGTGAAACTGTGTGCCATTTAGGCGATGCTCAGGATAATGAGCTATCTCTATACGACACACAGGTGTCCATTAGCTCTTTGGGCTGACCAATCTGTGACACCCTCCAGCCAATTGTTTCTCCATCTGTCAGCATACAAACACCTCCGAAAAGGCCCCTCCAGGAGACATTTGTGTCATTTATGATGGACAACGAAATGCCTGCTCTCAACAGGAGCACAATGTAACGCCCATGATGAGGCCAAATCAAATGTTATTGTCTTGATTTGGAACGGCAACGTTTCTCTGCACCATCCTTCTGTTTTTCGCTCTCCTCCCAGAGGCACATTCAGATCCCATCAGCTGGAGCAACACGGACACATCTTTAAAAAGGCAAAAGGAAAGATCCAGTACGGCAATCTCAGAGGATGCAGGGGAGGAAAATCCTAATTGTCCCTTTAAGTGTGTTCCCTCCCGTGGAGTGAAGGTGCGGGGTAACGGCCATCTTAAATCACAGCCTGGCCGCGGCCTTCATTAAAGCCATAATGCCAGGCTCTCCCTTTAATGGAAATGGAAGCCAGCGAGGCTGTGGGTGTAAATTAAAGTGTAAAGCCCGAGTAGGGAAAGATTTCCCCAGCTCTGACAGGTGCGGCCTGAATTAGCTGTAGTGCTGTTCAAGCAGTCAGTGGGAGAACACTGGTATTGATTTTAAGCACTGTTGCACTTCCTATCTGAAAGGGAATGTGTATTACTAGAGCTAGGCACATCAATCACTCAGCATTCCACCACTCTCCCCTGGCATGCTTCAGATTTTGAAACGATAAACAAACAGAAACAGACCCAAACAGAAGACAGCGCTGGCTGCACGGTTACTGTATGCGCCTGGCTGATGTGCACGAGCATTAGCCTGGTAAAGTACATCTGTGCATGCATGTAATTGCTCCACTTCATCTCATCTTGGTTGTGTTGACAGGATGCCATCTCTATTCAGGGCATGTCCTGCATCGCGTGTCACCTTGGTCAAACAGCTGGCGTCAGCTCCGTGAGCTCTGGCTGCGGCCCGCTCCCATGTTTACGACCTGCATGTGTCAGAGTTGTTACAGGCGTGCGGTGCAGCCATGCAGTGTGGTGCCTCTCCGTGTATGACCCTGCTGCTTATCTCTGCCTCCCATCATGCCCCGCTGACCCCGTCTACAGGCTCTGGCAGGGGGAGAATTAGCCTACTTAGCCTATTCCCCGCAGGGGTCAACCCTCGCAGACACGCAGTCAGCGCACCCACAATCAGACGAGCCCACACACCCACTCACACTCACAAAAAGGACATGTGTTGACAAATGATAACGCAGCATTTAACCACAGGTGTCCCAAGTTTGACCTTTCACCCGTGACCTTGGGAAAAAAGCTTTTCATATAGCGGCCAGCCATCAATCAGACCCCATCAATCACACACATACATACGCCGCACCCTTTCAACCCCCCCCCCCCCCCCCCCCACCTCTTCTCGCCCAAACATCCATCACTACACTCTACCCTTTCACTGACGTCTGGTAAAACACAAACACTTCACAACATCTCCCCCTGCCTCGCTTGTGCCGGAACACACACACACACACACACACACACACACACACACACACACACACACACACACACACACACACACACACACACACACACACACACACACACACACACACACACACACACACACACACACACACACACACACACACACACACACACACACACACACACACACACACGCTGTGAACACACACTTCTTGTCCTGAAACGATGGCTCCTCTAAAACATGGAATGTGTTGTTGTGTTGTCAGGTCATCTGCAGGTGTACACTAGAGGCTGCTCCCTGGTGACACGTTTACTGGGATATCAGCACCTGCACTGAGACATGACATGGGGTTGAAATCCCCGAGCACAGCAGCAGCTGAGACCACGGCATAACAGACAGCCTGTGTTGACAGACTGTGGCCATGAGCGTCCTGAGGACCATTTGTTTAGAAAGTGACTGGATCAGAAATCCCTCACTCGAGTGTCATTTTAAGGCTGTTTCATGCTGGGGGATGCCACCGCTCTGACATTTGTAATGCTTTAGCACCTGTCAGAGCCTTTTTTCTTTCCCTTTTATATTTAATCCTGAATGTCATTTACCATACTACGGCAAAATAGCAGCCCCTTACAGTATGTTCTGGAGAGAGTATTAAAACCGGTCTAACACCAATTATGCAGGTCCAATCTCATGATTAAAATAAGCCTGACATTAGTTTGTTTTAGTGAGTTGGAGTAGCGGCTTCGGGGAAAGAGGGCATTCTTGATCAAAAAAAAAACAGGTGAGCTCAGTGCTCTTTTGGCCGATGCTCCATAATTACAGCAGAGAACATATTCTAATTGGCAGTGTCTTTATGCAGGACTATTATCAATGTCCCTCCGAGGCAGTGGAAGAGAGGAGGGATGGGGAGAGGGATGTGAGGAATGGGTTCTATGTCAGTGAGCCCAGGGTCCATTTACACATGCATGAGGACGGCTATTAATGTCGGCACAGCAAGTCCGGCTCACACAAAAAGAGGCAGACATTTTTAACATATTGAGCCGATTCCAAGTGGATGAACATGTAAATTTGAGTTAAGGAGATACTTTGTGAACAGACTGCACTCGCTGTAGCGAGAGAGGAGATTGTGTGGTCTGACAGTGCAACATTAAAATAGACAATACAGCAGAGGCCAAGGGCGTCAATCCCTGCGCTGTCCAATAAAAATAAATAAGCTACAGCGACTCAGACAAAGACCTGTTCGTCTGCTCCTGTCAGATGTAGAGGGATGCTATTACACAGCCCCATGCATTATTAATTATCATTCTACATAATGACATCACACAGCAAATGCAGCCACTAAACACAAGTGTTTGCTGACGTTAAATTTCTTCGGTGTGTTCCCAATTTGCCATAAAAGTATCTGTGTACATTAAAGCCTGGCTTCCTATTCTACTTCATATATCACAGTAGCTCTTGGCATTTTGTTCCATGAGGGTGTAACGTCTGACCCAAAAAAGAAAACTTCCAGCTTCCAACAGTGTTATTAGTCAAGTGGTGAATGTGCAGACAGATAGGGACATATTAACATAGCATTCAAAGGAGATGCTGCACCAGTGCATGTTGTGTTAATTAACTTGCTAAAAGGCAGTTATTAGTCAATTTTAATATTCTGTCATTTATTTGCAAACGGTAAAGTTTTCCTCAACAGCCATAAGCAGACTGTAACACTGAACATCCTGCACTGAACTTCAACGACGTTGTGCATAAGGGAAATGGTCGTGAAGGAAAAATACATGTAAAGCCAAAGATTGAAATTATGGCACCCTGAATGTCATACTTTCAGGGCTATGAATTTTAACTTGTGTTTTAAAAAAGGGCAGGAGTGTAATTGTCTTACCTTGTTTTAGGGGATGTCGTTAGCCATTCTTCATGCTTTTCAAATGTTATCAAGTAAGCTGCGATCTCCTGTGAAAAAGAGAAGAGAGGAAGGGAGTGAGGCTTAGGTATGTCATCTTTAATCACTGTTCTCTGGTGTTTGTAATACATCGGTGAGACTGCTTCATTGATATTCAGACAGTCTAACCAGCAGCACAAACACGGCGGGAAACGGCAACAGGGGCAGAGGCTGGGAGCTCAGGCAGGTAAATGAAGACTGGTAAAGACAAAGTGAAAGACGTGAAGTGAAATCCAGTGGAGGTCAGATCATCATCCGAGACCATCTTTGTTACAAAAGCTTTGATCAGGTTTCCCTCGGAGGACATCAAGGTGCTCTCGGAGAGATTGACGCCTCAGTGTTTGAGCGCGAGCAGCTTTTAACATTTTTGGTCCAATACTCCCCCAAATCCGTTTGATCTGCCCTTGACACTCCTCCATGGATCAATCCTCTCTTTAACCTTTGAATAATAATTACACGCCAGTCTCACAATATTGACATGCACGTGTACTGCTACTTCACAAAAAGCCGTGGAGTCAGTTGTGCACAAAGTCATGCTACAGACACTGAAGTAAAAAAAAAAAAAGAAAGAAGCCTAAACTGCCACTGGCATAAATAGAGATGCTTCAAACACTTTCATGTTTCCCATGCTCGCCCTGCCTACATCAGTCTGAGTCTAAGGGGCAACACGCTCGACCATACCTGTCTATTTTCTCACCAAACTAATGGGCAGAAATAAAAGCACTTTGAATGCTGGTAGACAACCTAATGATTACCAGCGACAGCCGGCAATTCACTCTTCAGCAAGAACATTTGTTCAACCTGCTGCCGTCGTCATCTTTTTCAGTCACCAAGGATGCGCGTCCCTCCGCACGCCTGAGTGTCAACAAGCCTTTAAGTATGAATATGGTGTTCAAATATTGTCTTGTTCGGTCGGAGGCTTTTGGTTTGAGAACAGTCTCCTCTGGGACTTCGTGTTGTTACTTTGCGAGTCCACACGGGGCAATAATGTCTCCAAAAAAACTCTGGCTTTCATCCACAGCAGAAATTGGAAAAATATGAGACATGTGTGGTGGCACAAAGAGACCACAAAAACCCAGCCAACCTTTAATTTATTTATTAATTTTTTGTCCCCTTTGCTTCCTTCATTCTCATGACACAGACTCTCACACACACGCACACGCACACGCACACTGTAAAGTATGCGCCGCAGCAAGACGGCCCCCGTTGGCTCATCAAGGCTGTGTCACAAGTTTGACCTGGCACCGAGACACAGCACACTGGTGATAGCCCACAGGGATGCTGCAGGGTACTGCGTTGTGAGGGGTTCCCAGGCTGGCAGGGGTCCCACCAGAGAGGGAGGGGGTGGTAGCATGACTGGCACTCTCGCCTCCAGGTGCAGGCTGGGAGATAATGCTGCGTTGATTAACTTCCTGTTCTCCTGCCATAACGACCGGAGGCAGCGAAGCCCTGACAAGATGGAGTCTTGAATTAAGAAAAAGATAGGAAGGGGATGTGGCTGTCAAGAGGAGCTCAGGGCTGCTACTGTCCTTTATTCCTTCTGATGACAATAACAAAAAAAAACTCAAAGACAATAAAGAAGGGAAAGTACG
The DNA here is from genome assembly GCA_006182925.3 of Reinhardtius hippoglossoides. Taxonomy (NCBI): domain Eukaryota; kingdom Metazoa; phylum Chordata; class Actinopteri; order Pleuronectiformes; family Pleuronectidae; genus Reinhardtius; species Reinhardtius hippoglossoides. The sequence goes on along the minus strand of CM031675.1, from coordinate 22,356,044 downwards.
ATATTAGATATTGTCCAAAACCCTTTTTGATGGAATTTGCGATAAAATAAACTTGTTCTATAGAATTGCTGAGGCACATGGAGGAAGTCTAATATCAAATGTGTCAACAACAATTACAATGTTCACTAGCAAGGAAGAAATAATGCTGCTGGGGTCACCATAAAGTTTCTCCTCTGCATACATTTGTCAGTAAATTAGACTAACAGAGCAGTGATTAGATTAATCCCTGCTATTCTGTGTTCATTTTAGGAGGATAAACGGCGGCGGGAAGCTCCTTCAGTGACCTCGGTGCCCGTTAGCACACAGCCCCTTCCATCACTCCTGTCTTTAAAATCGAGCCACAGCCCCAGCCTCAGTGGCAGAGGATAAAGTAGCGGGCCGCACGGTCTCGTTTTTTAAAAAAATAAATAAAATAGAAGCGAGCCTCTACCTCTGGCTCTCTGCACACCCCTCCCACTCTGAACAGATGCCAGGGATTATTCCAACCCCCCGACCAACCATAAAGGTGCAATAATCTTATGGTGAGGAAACAAACAAAAACAGACGTGCAGCCATTAAACAGCTGCAAAGAGACAAAGTCTGCATGGGCGGCATAATGAGAGGCTAGCGTGCGTTCAGGTTGAGCAAACACGCTTGCGGGTTAGTGCGAGCGAGTTGGAGGGGGAAGCTGGAAAGCGGCGTGCTGAACGCTGATGGTGTATCAAAGTCAAACCAGCAGCTGTCAATGGGCTTTGGACTCTATCTGCTGACCTTACTGCCTCTGGCCCGATCTCCGTCACTGGGGAAATATTCAGAGAAGCCTCTCTGTACACACAGCTCCTACCTCACTCCCTCTTTTAGGTCAGAGCCCGGCTCATGCAAGGCTGTTTGTATTTCCATCCTTTATGCCTTAGCCCCCCCACTGATGTGATCCTCTCTGAGGTTTTATCTCCAGGTGCTGTTTAGATATACTGTAGCTGTACCGGCTGTATTCTGCACAACTTCTATAACCACAATCTCCCTCCCAAACCCGATCTAAATAAATAACAAACAGCAAAAAGCTAGCAACGAACCAGAGAGTGAATATAAGCACTAACTCCTCTAATTGACACGGTGGCTAAAACAATAAGGGGGCCCTTCGTTTTCCAGGGGAACGAACAACCCAGAGCTGTTTGTTGTAAGCCAGCCATCTCATTTGTTTCCTTTGTCTCTGTAAAAGCTGCGACAAACTGTTAGCAGAGGGGGCCAGCCCAGAACATGACAGAGGAGTCGAGCGGTTTCAGAGCTGACGGAGATGGAGAGGCGAGAGTGTTTGTGTGTGTTCCCCGTCTACTGTCGACTACAATCACAGCGTCTGATTACTGGTTACCTGCCTGAGCCTGGCACGTTATTAACATGCTCTTCAGGACGCGTCATTCCTTTACTCATCAGTGTGTCTCCCCTCCAGTTCTCTCTTCTCATAGCCTCCACACACACTCTCTCCTATTCAACTCTCACTCAATGTAATTTTTTTCCTCCCCGTTCCCATAACCGCTGAGGTGAAAAGGAAAGCCACCATAAGAACGTTTTCATTTTGAGATGACTGGCTTTTACTGTCTCGCCTTTCAAATTATATTTTCACTCTGGAGGTACAAAATTTTCTCCAGAGAGAATCAGCTTTTGAAATGTATACCTATATGAAATTGGAGATGACACAAACATATTCATCCCATTTCACTTCTATGCGCCAAGGAAGCGAGATGTGGGAGCAGGGGCAGTCAAATCTAAACACTGTTTGACTTATTACACATTTTGATTGTCTTACAATTTGTTGCAATCTGAATGTTTCAGGAAAAACTGTTTGGAGGGATTACATTCGACAAGGGGTCTGATCCAGCCTGCTCGACAATTCTTACACACAAAAATGCAGCTTAGAAATACCAACACAAATTGTCATGACCACTATTCATTTTTACATTAAGTAGATTTATGTCCTTCAGGCTGGTCCCTCCTGGTTAGATCACAGTCAAGAAGAAGGAAACTGATTTAAAGGAATTATGTCAACGCTCACAACTTCATGTACAAGAGAAATGGACACACAATTATTTAAAGTAAAACACAAAGACAAGCTAATGTGTCTAGTTTGCAGGAACGTGGTTTACATCTTGTAGTGAGCAAGCCAATAGCAAACCACCCAATAGCAAACAAGCTAACACCTTACTGCTGCTGAGGAGCTGCTAGAACCAGAGAGGGTGAAATAATTCCTAAGTGAATATGGCCTGCAATGAAACCACAGGTAACAAATGCTGCCCAACTTGCCATTGTTGTGAAGAGGACTACTGCTGAGTTTGATACAAGGGAGAAATTACTGTCTTAAAAACACAGCGTTATAAAAGGTGAGGATTCTTTTTAGCAGGTTATTTTGGCTGGAATCAGCTTCACAATCATCACTACCATCTGACATCAGATGCCTCTGCAATAACAAGCAGTTCCTGCCATCACAGCAGAGAAGTTATTGTGATATAGTTTTGAATCGCCCGCAAAGGACGGCCTCTGATAGGAAAAAGTTCCCCACCCACGCTTTAGACCCCACCCTTCCAGTCAAACATGACAATAGTGTTTGATGGAGATTTCCCACGGTACAGTCACTGTCCCCCGGATAATATGAGGCTGGATTGTTTTGCCTCTCTCTCTCTCCCTCTCTCTACTAGCTTTGATTAATGGGAGTAAAGAGAGGAGCTGAGAGGACCAACGATGCAACATTTGGATGACAGACCTGATCACTTGAAACAACTGTTGCCGTTCCATTAGAAGGAGAAATTGGTGTCTTTTGGCATTATCTCAGGACGCATCAGACACCTGTCTCTAAACACCATCCATAATGTCTCCCCCCTCCTCCTGCATCCACGTTGCATTTTAACTGACAGAACGATCCAGAGCTCGGAAGCACACTTCCTTCTTTGCCAAGCCTCCATTAAAATACCGAAAGTTCCATCATTGTCTGGGAATTTAATTTAGTTTTTAAAACCCACAATTTAGATACACACATTATGTAAATCCAGAGCAATGACTTATTCTCCGTGAGCTCAGCCATTTAAAACCTCTCTTCACCACCAAAAAAAGACAATTACAGTATATGTTTGTCCATTACAGTATTATTCCAGTTACACTGCGTGCTCTAGTGACACTAATGAAAAGGCATGCACTTAATGAATAGCAGTATTAGAAAAACTAACTTTAGCAACAGTATTGATTGCAGTAAAAGCTTGAGCTAATGAAATGAATATGAGAGAGCAGGAAGATGTGAAAGAATAGATGGAGCAAAGTCTAGTTAGAGAGCAGAGCACAGCGCCTCCAGCCTGCCTCGTGGTGAGGTCTGGGGAATGCATCCTCAAAGCTTTGACCTTGCCCTGGCACTTGAAAGCAGGAAGTGGATGAGAGGGGGCTGAGGGAGGGCTACGGTGAGAGGAGCCCTCCCTGATGACCTGGGTTTTGCTGTGGAGTGCCAGGTCATCTGATATTTCCTCCAGGGCAGCCCAGGAAACCAACCTGCCCAGGGCAAGGCACAAATGGACTGGTGTGGGTTTTGGGGGGGGAGGCGGTGGAGGGCTAGGGTTAGGAGGGGTGTACTGAAGCTCCAGGTTATCACGAGAAAAAAATTCAAATGCAATTAGACACAGAGGAGATAGAGATAGGTACTTGAAGGAGGGATGGAGAGGGAGGGCGAGAGAGCTATTGAAAAGGGAGAGGATAATCAAAAAGGAGAGAGGAGGAACAAAGTTTAGCTTTTTTTTCCCCCCATGACAATGATTAATGCATTTAAAACAGGAGAAGCGTGAAGGTATGTTGATTAAAAAAAAGTGTGCTTCGGTTCGATTCTGCAAGCAAAGGCGCCTTCGCTGAATCATTTTGGGTTGTTTTTTTGTTTATACTTCATGAATTCTTAATGCACAAGCAATAATGTATCACACACTGTATCTATGTAATCTCATATGGCCATATTACTCTTTTAAGCTGGGGGAAAGTAGTGAGGTGGAGTGAATCTGCTTTAGCAAGATGCAACCTCCAGCTAGCCTTTAAGGTTTTTTGAGCACAGCCCCATAATAGGATGCAGTGGATATGCTATCAAGACCAATAGCCAGAGGAGAGAGAGAGTGGGAGAGAAAGTGAGTGGGGTGAGACACAGAGGAGAGAGAGTTGGAAAAGTAAAAAGTAAGCAACAATAGAGTATGGAGCTGTTGACAGCTGCACTTGGCATCTGTTGAAGAGAAGTAAGGCTGCTCTACGAGTCCCGGCTGTGGGTTAAAAAGATGCCCTCTCCAGCACACTGCTCATTAAGACCTGCAGGGGGCTTCCCAGTGATCCCCGTGCTGAAAGGGAGGGGTGGAAGTCACACTGTGTCCACTCTGTTGTTCCATTGTGAGCGAGCAACAGAGTAGTTCTGCTGTAGCTTATTCACAACCCCCCCCCCCCCCCCCCCCCCCTGTGTTTTGGCAACTGATGAACAGATCGATTATAAAGAAAGAGAGAGAGAAAAGTGCATCATCACAGCTGAACAAAATACTGTGAAGGAACACATCACAGTCAGTATAGCTGCTTAACACACAGTATACACCTTAACCACAAAGGCCTTTCCGTGTGTTTAAAACAAAGGATTTAGTTCAGTTTCTTCGCTGAGCTTGCTACGTGCTTCCTCTGCTCCTGCGGTCCGACTCTGTCTTGCCATACAGGAAGTGGGATGAGGGAGACAAGCCGTCCACTGCCCTACATTATACATAGTTCTGGGATCAATCTGGCATTGATCCTGGATAGCTTAGATGTTTTCCAGTAGCTGGTCAATGCTTCTCTTCACATTTCTGCTTGGCATGCTGGTCATAAGACTGTTCTGAAAAAAGGAGACATTTTCCTGGGGAGCCTCCTCCTCTCGCTCCTCGGCGCTGCACGGCTCCCTGCTCCCACAATCAATGTTACCACAGCAGCTGCTCAGCCAGCACTCTCCTTTTTGTTTACTATATCACTTCTATACACTAAGTACTTTCATACAAGCGGAAGATAATAAGCATGAAAAGTGGAGGAAGAGGGTTAGGGTAAAACAATTCACCCAAAGTGCACGGAGACGTTTGATAAATATAAAAATTATGTGAAACACAACTTCACTGTCAACAAATCTTACAGCAACCCTAATGCCCTCTCCATTATCACTGAAATACATAATTAGAGAATATTGATTTTTTATCAGAATAAAGGCATTGCATCCTTTCAGCAGAGCAACAGACAATCTGTTAAAAAAAAAAAGTAAAAATTACGCATTAAAAGGTTTTCCTATAAAGAATGTTTTAAGCTATGGATTATAAAAACAGGTAAAGACACCCATTTTTTACGCATCTGTATATATGTAGAGAACGAGTGTTTAAAAACTGCATAAGACTCTAATGAGGATTCCAAAGCAACAGACTGAAATGGGGAATACGTTATGCTAATACACTTTACTTTAATGTCTGTGATATTGAGTTTTATCTGTGAAAAACATACAAAAACAGAAATCCCATTCTGCTGTACTCGGCGAGGTCTCCCCCTCCACCTCCTCTGCCTCAGAATAATAAGCTGCAGCTGTGTACTGATGTGAAAACTGGACACACAGAAAGAGACAGAGACTCGGACCAAGAGGGAGCTGTCATGAAGCAGGATTGTTTTGGCTCCTGGTGCCATTGCTACTGTCTCAAGCGTTTGCTGAGTGGATGTAATTATTTGGCCTTGAAGGACGACAATGGTCAGCTACTGCCTCCCATACTGCAACAACTCAGGAGGGCCCCGCTTACTTGTAAAGGATTTTGTGTGGGAAAATGCCTGTGGGAAAATGCCTGTGTGCACACATTCTGTATGCGGTTTGCAGCGGGGAAGCAGCAGCAAAGACGGTTAAAGATGAGAGGAAGGGGAAACGCAGAGAGATTAGTGTATAACACCGTGTAAGATGAACCTGGAAGACTCATGAGGAGGGTTTATGTAGAAATACATCATGTGAAGACTGAATGAGAGTTGAACATAAAGTTGACTGAGATGAAATACATCTTTTTCCAGCCATAATTAGGCGGCATTGTGACCCTGTGGTTGATGCTATGGATGTTTGTGTGTCTGCTGATGTAAAGCCCATTTGGGACCTCCTACAGCTTTACCCTTGAGAGATGTGTCTCATGTAATGATTCTATTACACCTCTTTTTCTTCTATCGCTCCCTCCCTCCCTCAAATCCCTCCTTCCCCTCGGGCTTTAACTTCTGGCAAGACTTAGGAGACGTGTTGAGGGCTTGGCAGAAATATATAGCACTACATTAGCGAACGGCGAGGGGATGTGTATGTATGAGCACGCTAAACGCATTGTGGCGCGCTACGGGGCGCGGCGGGAAGTGGCCAGGTTCACTTCCTGGCGCCCCGCGGCTGTCTGACCTCTGGCGTCCGCGCTGCATGTCCTCTTCATCATCTATGCAGCAGGATGTCTGTTCCCCCCTGCTGACAGCCCAACCAAGGAGAACGGAGAGTGGCAGAGCCTCCATGATGCTGACCTTACCCCAGCTCCACTGCAGAGATTCCAGGCTGTTACCCCACTCTGCTGCTGAACTTTTTTCCCCACTCAAACCCAACTTCTGTCCACCAAAAGAAGAAGGAAAGACCTGCAGGAGCGGTCAAAGTTATTAGAGGAGGTGGATCTCCTCTGGGTCTCCGCTCTTTCTAATTTTTCACTGTATGTCTTCTATTTGACAGATGCTCTTGTTTTTGTTGAAGCAGATATTGAAAGCACGGTGTCAGATTGTACAGCCAACAGCCGGCAGGTCTGTTTGAGTCCTAATGTAATTTCACAATTTGATGGAGAGTGCAGACATAAATGCTAGATTTGTTGCTTTCTTATGCTTTGTGCGAGAAAGATATTGCAGTGAAAAGTCCACTGAGATGGCATTAAATGTCATCTTAATATAATTGAGGTGTGATTTCCCTCCCTCTGTGGAGACACTGCAAGAATCTGGGCACTTTCTCCTCAAATATCACCCAAATATCCCCAAAAGTCAAGGAGTGATGGCGTCGTGTTTAAAGTAAGTGACAGTGGAATGCAGAAGGTCACCATATACGCTTCATACCAATCACATGACGTCAGCTCTCACGTTAAAACCCCCGCAGGACATCCAAAGACGGGAGGGGAAACGAGGAGAGTCCCCCCCCCCCACCCCTCCATCTTCCTTGAAAGGCGCAAATGAGCAGGAGTTGTGTCTCATGTGAGGCTGTGAGTCTGTTTATTTCAGGCTCCAGAATCAATTAATGCCCACATTATCCTCTGAATTCCACTATTCACTGCAGCCAAATGACTGGGGCACCGTTGCATGAAACCGATTTCTAACGTTCAATCCGAGACACACCCCAGGACCACTTAGAGGTCTTCCTTCAAAACTGCAGCCATCTTTTTGACCATGGAGTCATGCATGTGTCCCTGTGAGCATATGGAGGACATATCTGTATGTGTTTGCATAAGGAGCCTGCTGTGCTGAGAATATGTGGGGTTATGTTGAGATTACCGTTTCTTCCTGACTAGAGTGAAAGAGCTCTTAGATACAAAAAAAGCAGGACATTCAGACCAGCGAACAAATTGCGATACACAAACTAAAGCCTCCTCACTGTAGCAAAGAAAAGAGGAGACGGAAGCAAAGCCGAGAAGGGAGGAGGGGGTGGAGGTGGAGCAGGAGGACAGAGCCAGGCAATGAAACAGACTGAAGAAGAGGCAAATTATGTGTTAAAGGGCAAAATGTTATGTCTTTAATCGACTACAGTATATGTCGTGAAGAGAAACAGGATGAAATATTGAGCCCACACTGTCTTGTTCATCCACAGAGAGCGACACTCTCCACCCGAGAGAGATAGAGAGAAAAGACATGAAGACAAGACTGAAATTCCACCAAAGGGATGGCCAGATCTCCCGCTCAGGCCAATTAGCCGGCAGAAACTATTTTTTTCCCCGACTACTCGTCAGCATGAAAGGATCAGCCTTTGTCTGTCAGAATCATGCCTTTATCCTTTATCGCTACTTCTTGTGTACAGTCTGTAAGGCAAACACACACACACACACACACACGGACAGACAGACACACACACGGACAGACAGACAGACAAATGCACACACCCTTTTAATTCTTAAATGAACAAGTTACATTCCTGCAACTCCCTTTCTGTTCCTGTCATCTCTCGGTACGCCTGTCAGCACACACAAGTCCAGCCAGACCACATGCACGCACACATGCACACATACATGCAAGCAAACACTGGCCGAACACGCAGGCAGAAACATACAGTATCAGTCAAATCTTCATATGAACTGCTCTCATTTTATCTCATCTCAGCTGCTGCCATCTCGCTGACTGATGTGATTGTTAGTTCTGGAGGAGGGCTCTCTTTAATTGAAGTGTGTGTTTGTCTCTATATGAATGTGTGTGTGTGGATATCTGTCCAGTGCATCGCCTGGCCATGGCTGGTATTGTTTGGCCTATCAGACAAACTGTCAAGTGTTCCTCTCTCTCTCTCTCTCTCTCTCTCTCTCTCTCTGTGTGTCTCTCCTGGCTCTCTGCCGCCTTGTGTTCATGTTACAATAACGGGAAAGTGGGACTGTGAAGGTCACAGATGCCTGAAGTCAAACCAGCTTGCTACTATGCATGTTGCGTCCCCCCCCCCCCCCCCCCAACAGCATACCCCAACATCCATGTAACACTCACCATTCACATGAGCTCCAGGCAATGATGCTTAACACCACTAACTACCACGTTCAAGGTCATTCTCACCAAACTGAAGCTGTATCAAAAACTACATCTCTGCATCTGTATACGTTGCACTTGCACTATAGTTTCCACTGAGACAACTTTTCCTCAACTTCCCTGCCTCTATCTGCATACTCCCATCTGCCTTGTGTGCATTATCAGTCTCACATCTCTCCCCTCTAAAAGTTTGGCCCATTGAGAGAAGAGGCACAGGCTGCTCTTTGTGAAGGCTGCTCTCTGCAGACGGTGGGGAATCGATCAACCAGACGCTCCAATGGCCTGCTCCTTTGTGAGCCCAGTCTGGCTGTGTGCAGCTTTCCTCTGTTTATCTCCCACACGTCGCTCGCTGGTTACATGCTCTTAATTAAACATGCCGCACGGCTATTAATTGTCAACCAGATTCAATTTGTTCCCCGGGCACGCTGTGAAAGGGCCTCTCCTCCCAGAACAAAGGTGTCCGAACAGCCATGTCAGAGTTGAACAAAAAGCCCAAGGCATCACTTCTATCTCCAACAGCCTGAGCTGCTACAGCTCACAGGCAGCCATTGAATGAGGTGTTGTCCCGGCAGGTTTCCAGACAGGTGTTCAAGAGGTGCTCAGAGAAAACCGTCTTGTACATTGCCACACAATCTTCTTTTTTTCACTCGGTGACATTTGGGCAGAGACAAAGCACTCCATCAGAATCTAGCGGCTACACCGTTGCAAGCTGCCATAATGCCTTTACCTGCACCAACACGCATTAGATAAAATACTCTAAATCAACCTCATTTTTTAATCTTGTTAGGGTCGGTTTTTTTGTGGTTTTTTTTGCATGGGAACGCTTTTGAAAAATTGTGGAAACAAATAAATAAATAACCCAATGACTGCTGAGATGAATCTGGGAGTAAGCAGCTGCCAAGGCATAATATAATTCATGGCCATGCATCAGTGTTACTGGAGACTGCTCCAGCACCCAGCCAGAACCCATAGAGCCAGGTGCCAACACATCCATCCCCTTGCAATTCCCTCATCCGTCCCATCTCTCAGTCACTCCAGCCATCACCCCAATCAATGCTCCCTTACCAGAATCCTAAAGCTCTGGGCCCTGGTTGCTGCCAAGGAGGCCTGGCTGACGCTATTGTGTCACTGCCTAAACCCCACAACGATAAACCAGCCCCCTCTGTGCCTCCTAAGTCACAGGAAACAGATGCCAAACCAAGAGCTGTCCATATACACCCACAAAGGTCTCGTAACCACAGGGCCTCAAAACAACGGATTCAGTCAAACAACAGCGCCTGCAATAACAGTCCAGGTTTAGAGCCCAAAACTTACCAACCTATATACTAAAGCAAAAGAAAAACAAAAATTTATTGTGTCCACAAATAAAGCAGGATTGTTGTAGCATTGTGGAATATACTATTGTGTGGGGAGCCTTGTTCAAACACTGTGTTGTGGAATTTTTAATGAGAGATAGGCGAAGGTGCAGTAGCATATAGAGAGAGATCTTTTCCCCAGCGTGCATCTGTGCCTGCCTTTTCAGCAATCCCAATATTTTGCTGCCGGTGAACTCACTGAGCAGTTGAGGAATTACTTATTTAAAAGATAAGGTTTCCTCTGTTGTCAGCAAAAAAACGCCTCTTGTCCATAACGGGAGAAAACCAATGCGGTGTGAAATCAAAGGTCACCCGGAGACAAATAGCACTAACAGGCAAGAGCAAGGGTGACAAACGCTCCCTCTCTGTGCTCACCAAATTAATTAAGAGTGGAGATTCAACATGGCATCTCCAAGACAAAGGAGAACAAGCAGCCTTGTTGTTGTTTCAGCAAGTCTTTTAAGAGAACAAACACACTCCCCTTTTCTCCATTGTAATCAAAGCATGTTTACCCGTATCTCTCAAATGACTCTTTCATTGAATGTTTTATATGGCAGCTTTGAGAAGTCATTGATCTCAATCTAAGGCCCCCGAGATGCCTCTGTTGAGCTTGCTTCACTATTCAGTCTATATACCTTCAGCCCAGGATCCTCGGGGCACTGCATTAAATGCCTTACCCCAGGCAGCCTGCTAATCCACAGCATTCGCAGGTGTCTCTGCCTGGCCGTGACCACAAGATAAGCACAAGCCTGGAGGAGACAGCGGCAACCAATAGACACAAAGTGCACGTTCGAGTGTGCCTTTGCATCCGGCCCACAGTCAGTCACCCAGTTGAGGACATGGGCTGAAACAGCAGGTGTGAGACCAAGCCTGGGTAATGACGCCTCATCTGGGAGCAGCAAGCGAGAAACATCTGCATCCCCATATCTCTGCAATGGCTGCACTGTCGAAACGACACAGCGATCATTTACTGGATTGCCCTACAGTAAGCTGCTGCTGCCTGATGTTCCTTCACTGATCAGTGTAGTGGAAATACTTACATGGAGCGAGCAGGGACGACAAAGTTGTCTCAGTGTCTTAGATAAGCATGAGAAGCCAGAGTGCTGGTCTCAGGCACAGATCGCAGTGTACTCACTCAGCATTGATCCCAGTCCCAGTGTTCAGTCAACCAGTTGCGGACCAGAAACTGGAGTTTGATTAGTCCAAAGAGTATTGATGAGGGATTTTAATGTAAAAATGGGATCATTATGCTCAACCCATTAAACCACTATTCAAGCAATTGTTGTACAACACTCTAGAAACTCTGTGAAGGGCTTGAGCCAGGAGGAAGATTTTAATTCATTATAATCTGAGTTAATTGCACAATAAAAAATATTTCTTAAATTTTATTTGTGAGAAAAACATTTTTAGTTAATTAGATTTACTGGGGATTTTAGCAGTCATACAAATGCATTGCATTTAAAAAATGCTGAATTTATATTGCAATGAGGGGTCTATGCCCTCGGTGCTGGTGAAATATGTGACAGAGTGATTAGAGCACCAAGTCAGAGTGTAGCAGTCACATGTAAGGTCATTTACAGCTGTAGCTTTTGGCCTTTTAATGGTCATTTATTGTTAATCAAGTGTGTGCCTGCATGTGAGGGTGGGCATGTTTTACTATTTCCATGGAAGCCCTATACTTGCGGGGTCAGACAGGTTTGTGGGGACCGAAGTGCGAGTGTGCCTGTTCGTGCAGGTTTATGGCGAGTGTGTGTGTGTGTGTGTGTGTGTGTGTGTGTGTGTGTGTGTGTGTGTGTGTGTGTGTGTGTGTGTGTGTGTGTGTGTGTGTGTGTGTGTGTGTGTGTGTGTGTTTTATGTGTTCTCTCCCCCCAGTGGGGGGCAGCACCACACTGGCCTCGCTGCCTCCACCCACTCATCCATCCCACATCTTGTCTAATTAAACATCGTTAACATTCATCCCAAGGTCTTATGCAGATGAGCACAGAGGGAATGTGGTGCACTGCGCATTAAGAAAACAACTTGGGGGGTGGCAGAGAGGTGAGCTCCGGGATGAGAAGGGGTTGTATCCGAATTGAGACGTGCCTGGATATCTCCGATTTGACCTCATTCATCAATTAATTACCACCATTAGCAGGAGGTGATGTGGAACCAAAGCTGAAATCACTGCACCGTGGCGCACCACCAGTTTGTTGACTGTGTGTGAGCGGGCATATGTGTATGACAGACAGGCACCCATTAGGCACCGAGACAGGTACGTTTTATTGTGTCTATACCTACAGTATGACCAGAAAGGCAGACAGACAAACTGACAGGCATCCAGCCAGGCACTGCCACCGGTGTCTCCTCAACAGAGCTGTGATCACAGTTCAGTCCTGTCATGTGGCTGTCATATCACTCACAGTCACACACACACACCACACCACACCATCACACCAAACCACGCTGCAGCCGTGCTACCACCTCACACTGTATGGTCCCATTTTAAAAGATCTTTGTTCCTTTTTAGCTTTTAGGACACTTGAGGTGTTGCCGTGTTTGCACCCGATGTCCCAAAGTAGCACCAGGGACAACATCAGTCAACTAACCCGATGTGCACAGAAAGCAAGAAAACCATCGGGAAACAATTTTCAGCAGTTTAGGCATCGCCAGACTATCGAGAGGCAATAGGTTATGACGGTGAAAACAACCTTGTGGAGGGACGACACGTCAGTTCATTTCTATGATAGCCATTTTTCAAAAATTGTGAGGGTACCTATTTCAGCGATTCAAATGCAACATAAAAGCCATAAAGCTGGTCATTAGTTCTGCATGTGTTATACACAGATCTCAGAAGAGCTATACTATGTGTGAGGAAGTGCATTTGTCAGAGATAGAGGCCGGGTTTGTGCAATAGCCTGGACATGAATGGCACCTCACAGTATTTAATCCGGGAGACTAAAATGGGTTTAAGAGGCTGTGGTAGTGGTTATGGTCTGAGGGAGTGCCTGCCAGGGCAGCGGGGCGGGTGTGGCAGCGAGGCTGTGAGTTATGTACGCCGCACATGGACTCATATTTTTTGAGGACAAGCTGACGGTTGGCCATGCACGGCAGCACAGCACAGCACTTCCTAAGATCCTGTTTGTAACTGTCTGTGGAACAAAAGCCCGCGGGAGGAGCCTGCTTAAACTCACTCACCTTCACCGCCGGCCTACACGCACTTATGCACACATGCACCAAGACAAAATATACAAGCGCACATGCACATCACACAAGCTGTGTGCAAACATAGCACAGGGTCAGCACACCACATGTGGGCCTTTGCAGAAATAAATAGTCCTGACCAGTGTCAAATAAGCATGCTTGAAAAAGCACAAAAAAGCACTTTGCCCCACATACATATCTAATGCACTACAGCCAAGGTCGGTCCAATTCGTGTCCCTATCGGCGGCCACTTGAGTCACCTTCAAGGATCAACAACTTTCATGTGGTGCTTTGTGGGTCTCTTCCATAAACATGCTATCCTACTCGAGTTCCTGTCAGTCTGTCTGAGTGATAAGCTCATTGTGGACAGTCTTCAACAATGCTGTAGCAAAATCTGGGAGCAGGGGGCGCTGTGTAGACAGTCAAGCACTGGCAGTGAGGGTGAGCAGGCAGGCTCAGGAAACGATGATGAAGTGCGGCATTAGTGTGGTGATTAACTCCTTCTCCCGCTCTTCCTCCTCTCGTTCAGTCCCATTTCCTCCCACTGCGGGACGGGAGGGGAGCCTCTGATCAGTGTGTGTGAGATTCCTTTGACACACCGTCCATCTGTGTGTGTGTGTGAGCTGGCAAGCCAGCAGGTCCTCTTCACCAACATGCTGTCGAGATCCCTCCTAAACGTCTCTCCATTTCAAACCTTTCCTCTCAGGCTCTCCGAAGAGCACTGAAACTTTGATGAGACAGTTCCCCATTTAGCACATGTTAACATGCTATGGAGAATATGTGTATGAAAACAACAACTTGGGGTCTATGTACCAAACAAATGCGATGACATAAATTTTACATGGACTGCACGAAAATCTTGCCATCTCTGAATTATCACTCACACGCTATCGCTCTGTCCTACACTGTGAAATGTTGTGATACATAGTGGAGAGCTGTGCGATATCGCCGAGAAGAACTGAACGCAGAGAATCTCCCTGAAGGGAGGTGATAATTCTTCACGGTGCCATGTCAACATGCTGAAGAGAAAAGCAATTAGGCACCTCATTAACTCACCTGCACTTCAAAATTACATACATACAGTTTAATCTGAATATGAAACCAAGTCGTCCGTTACTTCTTTGCACAGGCACACGGGATAACAGAAAGGGGGGGGGGGGGGGGGGGGGGGGGGGGGGGGTGCGACTCAAGCTACTACAGCGCTTTTCCAGGCAGCGTTCAGAGGGCCAGGTGGCTCCGGCAAATGACCTACACACAGTGGTGTAGTAATAGTTTCAACTCTTCATAAGAGAGGCTATTTTGTGATCACATAGCCACTCATATCAGATTGCATTACCGACCACCAAGCGGGGAAGTCCTATTTGTCCTCACAGGTGCACAGAGAAAAAAATATAAAAACCCAGTGAGCTAAAAAAAAAACACAGAATGAGTCACACTCCTGTTATTACCACCAAGCCCGCAGAAGCCGAGTCTTTCAGATGACAATAACTGGGGCTTATAATATTCTGCTGAGTGAATTTCCCCTTCATTACCCATATTGCTATAGTTCACTGTCAGTAAAGTAGTTATTCCTTCGTGCACACCCATGATGAATCCATTTATGTATTCATTAGAAAACAATGCTTACAATGGTTAATACATTCTGTGGCAGATCCGGCATTCTTTGGCACCTTGAACAATCCTATAGCGTCAGCCCTGGGAGTGTCTTTGAACATATGACAGAGGTCACGGTTTCACTCAGGCACGGCCTTCTGGGAAGGGGCGGTGGTATTGAACATGTTCCACAGACACGGGCTGCTCAGACAGCCCTTACATATGCAGATTGAGAATAATGCCCCACAGACTGCACACAGTGAGCACCTCTTGTAAAGCATTCAATAACGTTCTAATGCAATTCACTGCCAAAATAAACTCCCTCTCTGTATTTCCGACATAATTCAAAACTTCTTATCATTTCAAGACTGCTGCTGCTGTTTTCTGCAAAGAGGATAACAGAGAGGCTCCCTTTCTCACAGCCTGGCAGTCAACCTTAATAACAACAGCATTTACAATGTTTTGAAGAATTTGTAGACTTTCCCCTGTTTTAACCATCAGTATTAAGTATCTTTCAGCAATGGTGATTCTCACAGTCTGATGTTTATCTCCTCTTGTCTCCATCTCTCTCCTGTGTCCTTATAAATTCTCTACAATTACATGCAGAGGCTTCTTTTTTTCCTTCCAGCAGTAGAAATTACAGCTGTCTCCTCACCTCTTTCTCATCCTGGCATCGCTCATCTATTATTCAGTTTTTAATTTGGCTATTTGAGGTTTGTTCCCTCGTTTGGCGACAAGTAAGCCTCTTCTAAACAGGCACCTTTTCCATTACGCTAAATCCAGCTCACAGCAGACAGCATTCTAGAAGTGACCATTTAGAGGGGTTATTGATACAACCACCATTCCCTCTCGTCATTATCCCTCTAATTTATCCGTAATTGTGTGGCAGCTTTTTGGAGTTATTCTCACCTTGGATGCAAAGAGAAAGCATCTCACTTTTTGAAACACTTCCATGTTTGGGTAGTTTACAGAAAAAAAAAACTCTCCATCAAATTATGGAGCGGAAGTATTTAGTGCAGGCGAAGCCAAGTCTCCATTCTGGCAATTTTGTCCAAAGCGCTTTTGTGTTTATGACAAAAGTTTCCAAATTGCATTCGGCTTTTACCCAGGGCACCATCGCACTCCTGGTCATCGTTACAGAGAGAAAGGTCTCCACACTGATCTTCAAAACTCCTATAATCATATGCAATTGTGGTAAAGTGAAAAGAAAGACATGGCTCTTTACTGGGATCTATGGCTCATTGTATCTTATGTGTCACACGAGCCAAGGATCAATAGCACTCAATAGTCTATTAATAGGCAAGTCTTGGCTCTGTTCAGACTATAGCACGAGCCTGTCCACTAGACCAGGCCATGAAAAGAAAGACGGTGCAATAGAAACCGATCCTCGCTTTTCTGTTAACAGTGAAAGCCTCTTAATCATCTCAGTTTCCCATTGACTTACCCCTCCGCGCTTCTCTCCCTCTCAGCGAAGGCCCATCTTAGAGGGGATAGTTACCAGACCCCCACTTCCCCTTCTTGCCACAGAGAAGATGACTCTGTCTATTGAGGAGTTTGGAAGTGAGGTCAAGGAGGTTTTTCTTACATTGCACTTGCAATATAAATCCAGTCTGGACCGGTGTGTTTGGGTAGGAGGGTAAAGAAAGCCATATGCACAGATAGAGCGTCACATTCGCACAGCATTTTAAGGATTAAAGTTAAAATCAAGGGATTTTTTTCTTTTGACACTGACCCGTCTCCCCATTCATCTCCAGTGATAATAAGCTGCCCTGTAACAGGAGTTATTACTGAGAGGCACTTAGACAAGTACAAGAGCATCCTCATCTTAAGTGCAGATGATCTGCCTAATAGAGCGTAGTATGTAGTTATCTGATAGAGACAGTCACAAAGATCTGACTCCAGTCGCTCAGTGATGCACACAATCAAAGTACACCTGAGTAATATAAAACAAATATTGCTATTGATCTGCAGTCCTTAATTTCATTCCCACCTCTAATAATGTTGAACAGCAAATAGAGCTTCAGGTCTGCCACTATTTACAATCTCTCTCTCCCCCCCCCCCCCCCCCCCCCCCGATTACTGCATCAGTTCTGGTTGAAGAAGATCTATTGATGAATTCCTTTCTGTTTGTTTAAGCCAGTTATTTTGTCAAGTGCCTTTATTAAATACTGACTCAGTTTAAAGAAGGGCTTGTTATTTGCCATAATTTACTTCCCAGAAAACAAATCCACTGTACAGTCTTCATTTCATGCCTGTAGTATTGCTGTTAGCGCTGTTTGATGACAGGAAAGTGAGGACAGAGGGGAGGAGGCAGTCGCTCCTTTAGGATAATATGATATTCTTCTTTCTCCTCCTTTTCCCCTCTGGTTCTTCCACCACCTTGGGCTCAGCCAGTAGGGGATGTGACTAGGAAGGGGAGGTGGTCAGCATCACATGATCTCACCTCAGTCGAGCACCGCCCCCCTTTTGCGGGACGGGGGCTGTCACATTCGTCTTTGTCATGGTGCGGCGTGCCACCCATTCATCAGGCCTGCCAGCAATGGCATCCCTTTCCTCTGTGTGCCCGGAGACTGGGCACGTCTGGGCCTGACTGCATCCCAGATACACACACAGAGCAACACACAGACACTCTGATGGATTCATTTATTAGGCCTTTCATTACCCAGGGGGCCAGTGGTGAATCGCAATGCACTGACTGCCACAGCAATGCACAGCTATGCTCTTGCCCTCTAAGCCTACAGCTATCGTGGACAGACTTTTCAGAGGACTTGGTAATCTTCTGGACAGTGTCTCGTTAGGCACTGGAAACCATTTGGATTAACAAATTAAACGAATAATCCAACAAATAGAACACAGACACAGCAACAGAGCTGAAAGAACATGACCCTGGAAGTCCTCTTTGCTTCAACCAGACTTTGATTCCTCCAACATTAAATCTGACAACATGCCAAACACGCGAGCACTGTTTTGTTTCACTGTGTGCCTCCGTCTGCATTAATCCTGTGGCTTTATAACCCTTGTTTTAAAAAGCCAAAACTCTGAATCTGTTCTTTTGTGCATGACGGCCTGCAGATTCCATAGCAATTGGGGAGAAACCAACCACCAGGTAGATGTGCAAGGATAGAGTTCAATACTGCCTGCAAAACTTAGTATTATCGATTGCCCAGGATGGTAAATTCAATATCGTCTAAAGAAGTTAGAATTGTGGATCTACAAGCCAAGCAATTCAATAGTGTTCATCCTATGCAATGGTGAGGATCTGGGCCCTGTCTGATTCAATCCTAGCAGCTGTGGAGAAGGCTAGCAGGCATGGAAGAGCCAACAAATGCAATATGCCGCAGCTTCAGAGAGGATCTTTGGAGTCAACACATTTAATAGAGCCACATTATCCCTTCATATGTTCATGAAACTAGATGAGAGTGAGGTAGTTCCCTGTGTGAAGCTTTGCGTAGCTTGGGGAGTTTATCCTTAATAAACTCTTGTCTTCATCTCATCTTTCTGCAAGTCCAAGCCAAGCCCCGGTTTAATTATGACAAATCCACCCCATGTGCTCACCATGTTTGCTAGTAATGAAGGATGCTTAAAAGAAAATGGCTCAAAGCAACTTCTTTCAACAACAATGGCAGAGGGGACTCATCTCTGCCTTTGCTTTAAAATATTTAAGTTTGACTCTGGGTGTAAACACGACATTCCTCGTCTCTGATTCTTTGCAGAGGGAGAAAAGGCAGATGGGTACAACGGTACAGAGAGCTGCTCATTTGAGAACCACAGTTAAAATTCGAAATCATCGAATCCTGCGAGACCATGTACGACTCAGGCACAGGCACAATAGCGACAAGACTCTCATCTCACCCCGGACATTTACAATCAAGGCCAAATTAAGTGTGGCATAAATTAGCCACAGATAACATAAACTAGCGCACAGGGGATGGAGGAGGGATATGATGTACACCACTCGAGAGGATACGATACATTTCTTTTCAATTAAGAGTTTGAACAACGTCAAAGCCATGCTTTAATATTGCCCATAATAAAAGAACTCATTTGAATATCTGCTCCATTTTCTCAAGATATTAGGATGAGGAATCACTCGCTCAAAACGAGGAGAAGAAAAGGAACAAGATAAGCATTTCTAATTGCCGCCATGTTTGTTTCCCTAATATGTGACCTGCGACACAAAAATTGTGCAGTTTGAAAACAAAGAGAGAAACTGGAAAGGCATTAAAGTGTGAGCTAGGAGGAGGCAGAGGCATGCGAGGAATGCTCAAATACAAATTTAGCTGTGAGGAACCCTGAATAACACAGGCACTGGTTGTAATCCCAACACTATGCTGCACTGTCAAGCAGCTAATAAAAATAGGCTGGTGGCAGATCAAGTCTGTGATTCAAATACATTCAAAGCCTTTCTTAACTGAACTGCAAAAAATCCCATTCTGGCTCATTTTCAGACTAGTTTTTTCTCTCTTCATTCTCAGTCTCCCTCCCTGCCGTCTCATTGTTCTCTATGTCTCTCTCCCTCTCTCACTCCTGCTCCCCATCTCCCCTCTCACAGTATCATTGCTAAATCTATTTGGAGCCGCCGCTGGGAGCAATTGAGCAGAAATGGGTTTGTGCACATCTTGAAAACTGTGTCTGTCATAAAAACACAAAGGTTCAGCACAAAGAACTGGTTAAATATCCATGTGTTTGGCCACTAGTAGCCTGCAGGTGTCCTCAGCTAGGGCAACTGTTGACTTGGAACAACATCAGAGCAGCACACCCACCGTACCGAAGCTTTAGCAATGTGTGTGCTTCAAAAATCAATTCTTTGTCTATTCTGAACTCCTGTGTGTGAGACACCGGCTACTACACAACTCAGCTGTACTGAGCGGGAGTGAGCGAGGATGACCAGCGTGTACAGTTGTGCCACTATCACGATAACAATACCTCAGAATCAGCGGCAGCACAGCTGTGCCTAGAGAGACATCACAGTCTCTCCTTTTGACGAATCAAGTCGTGGGGATGGCACCATGTGACGACGCCGCTTCCATTTGTCAGAGTGAGATAATATGACTTCAGCTAAAGCCCTCTGCACCTCAAAGAGCACGTTCATCTCCATGACTTTGAATTCATTACCCATCAAAGATAAGTCTCCTTTTCACACGCGGAGCTCTATTTGTCAGTGTCACCACACAAAGGAGAGGGGCAACTTATTCATGCCAAACATGCCTCCAGTTTCAACTTTTGGTCGCCCCCTTTGAGCACTGTTTTTTTAATTAAAAGAGATTCCCTTTCTCCCCCTTTTTTTAGCGGCAATGTCTCTTTGATACAACTTTCCTCCGTTTGAATAGTCACGATAACATATCTTTCAATTACAGTCTTATTGTGACTACCATGCGGCTGCCATTCAACTCTCCTCTCCTCCTACAGCCGACGTGTACCTACAAAGACGAACAGTGACACACGGGCGTGCATTGAAACAGCTCTGACTTTCACCTATTGCACGCTGGCTGTGTTGGGGAACCAATGGCTTTTCATCCGCGAGCTCCAGGAACACGCACCGCCTGGAGAGAAGCAGCGGGGGGGTGGCTGACGGCGGGGAGGGGCGCTGATGAGTTGAACTGGACGCAATGCGAGGGAATGGAGCTGACCCAACTCCCATACCTCGGCTGCTTCCCTCTTCACGTTGACAGGCGGTAGATTGAGGGCTAAGATTAGCAGCCACTTTCTCACAGAAGGCCAGGGAGATACAGTATTGAGAATGAATGGCCACGTCATGTTGTCAATGGTGTAACCTTGGCAACAGACAGAGTACTATTTTAGTCCCACCACTGGCCACCAGGACGGTTGGCAAGACGAACTGAATCTTCTCTGCTTATGGCCAGTATTCTTCACTCACATTTTGCCAATACACAGGAAAGTGAACGTACTGTGCCGTGTCACACACACCTTCAATTATCAAGAGTTTTCAACAACAGCTTCTTCACATGCTGCCTCTGTTTGCTGCTTTAAACAATGGTTGCTAATGGCTTGTGAATTCATGTGGTGCCATCAAGCCACTGAACAAAGACAAACAACAAAACCAGCGAACAAAAACTATAGAACATCAACACTTCAGGGGATGTCTGTCAATCGGTTCTCCACATCACTGTCACATTTCCATCTCTTTGAAGAAGGGGTGGGATGTAATGCATCACAATGGTTGCATATTCCTGTTTACTCGCAAATCCAGAAACATTGCTCAATAAATCAGGACAACATGCTGAGACAGACAAGCCTTTGATGCCGTACATGCCGGCAATTTGGCAAACAGCTAAAGGCCACATTTGCTATGGGAGAATATTCTGAAATATGCAGTCACGATTTCAGTACCAAACGAGCATGCTTTTATGTTTGTTTGTTTTTAAATCATTGACTCACCTCCCGCCATAACATGTGCCTGTACAACCTAAACGTGGCAAGCTCTGCAGCCCCCCCGCCCCCCCCCCCTTGTCAAGGGCAAACTAGCACAATCAGTTGGTGTTGCATCAAATAATTCCTCATTTGTTATTTTTTTTTCTCATGATTATTTTCCAAGCAGTGTGAAGTCATAGCGCTATATTAAAATCTAATCTTCAAACACCAACCTGGCTTCTACTGATCAGCCACAGGCTATTCATCACTGCCATTACCTCACCACACATTTTTATCCTCCTCCTCCGCTGCTGCCGGCCAGCTCTCCTCCCTCTCTTTCTCCATCTGACTGACCTCACCTCTCGCCCTCCATTCTGACTCCCTCCTTTGATTTACAGCCTCCCGTTCAGCCCATTCCTCGCTCTTTTCCTTCACACTTTTCCCCCCACTTCATTCATTATTTCCTTGCAACCGGTCCCAATTTCTTCCATCTTCAATCCGAGAATGCATTCATCCTGCTCTCGTCTTTTTTTCCCCATTAACTCTTTTGCCATTGTTATTCTGCTTCATGCATATAAGCTTAACGGTTGTCTTCTGCATTGTTATAGCTGCCTTCAGGCTTCTCATTCAGTCTTTGGGTGGCTGTTGTGATGTAGACATCTTTGCTGGCAGAGCAGCATGTCTTGGGTTAAAGGGCGAGAAAAAAAAATTGATTCTCATTCAGGTTTTGTTCAAATGGTTTTAGGAAGGTGTTTGAACTATATTTTTGGGTTTGTGGAAACATATACCAACTTTTATTGTGTAATACAAACAGGTGTTACTAATATTTTGTCCAGCCCATCGCTACAAACTACATCCTGAAAATGTATCATGAGGTCAAATCAATTCCTCTCTAAAGGTCCAACAATAAACGTTATCTTCATGACGATGGGATGGGCTACAGCCTTATACAATACACTACAGCCTATCAGGTATATCAGGTGTATCAGTGTACCTGATAAACTGGCAGATGAGTACATTTGCCAAATACAATCATCTCAAAATCATTGTTGTATTAGTATATTAGTGTTACTTTACTAAACCTATATAGTGCTGCCACTGAGGCTAAGTATGTAAGAGGCTCAGTCAGGCCACTGTGTGTTTTGTTGGTTCAACGATTACAATCTCTACTATAGAAGAACTTACATTTTGGGGCCCTGAATAATACTCACAAGGTTTTATCAGAACATATAAGTGTTATTGGCAGAGCAATGAAACTTAACACCTCATGTACAGATAATATGACTAAGTACAAACTATAATTTTGTGGAGAATATTGGAACTTAAACTCTTCCCTACTTCTAGAAATATGACCTGTTATTGCTTTTGACTACACTGAAAACTTGAACATAACTAGCTGCTGCTCAAGTTAAAAGTATTTGTTTGTCCTGTATGGGTGGCTCTTTAAGAACACCTCTCTCCTCTTACACTCCTGTGCTTTGTTCTTCTAATTTCGCCCGGTCCTTGTGCACACCCACAGCAGGGGTCCCACTTCTTGCCTCTCTGAAAATGTAAAAATAGCAACACTTCAGGGCAGTTTAGCCCCAAGTGTTTTTCCTTCCCTTTTTGTCGGCAGCTGGAAATGCTCAGAGACAGGCTGACTACTGAATCTGGAGGATTAGAGAGACGGCTCTTTGATCAGCAATGGGTGAGCTCTGAGATCTCTTTCACTCTCTCTCTCTCTTTCCCCCATATTCCTATCTGTTTCAACCCCTCCTTTCTCTGCCTCTTTCTCTATCGGGCCTTCTCCTCCCTCTTTCATTTTTCTTCCTCCTACGCTGTTTGCAAGCTGGCCACACTTGCTGGCACCCCAGGGCTCCCAGACAGGAGGTGGCAGTGTTACACAATCGAGACCAGTGGGCGCACTGAGGACGGCATCCCAGGGGAGTAAGCGCAGGTGAGAGGGAAGTGGGGGATAAGGACAGCACATGAACTTCACGCCTCTGTACAGATGACATGGGGAAAAAGAAATCCCTGGCCTCTCATGGTCTGACTCAGCAGTCATTGCTCTGTCTCCCCCACTGGAGATAAGTCTAATGGAATTGCAGCATTAGAAGTGCTGCATCGCCACGGTTGGGTAAAACTCACAATTCGCCTCTTTCTGTTATGACACAGATTTGTTTGCTGTTTCTGCCCACCGAGGGGCATGTGTCGTGGGCAGCTGCTTTTCTTTACGTACACATAGAAGGTGTGGGAGGAGCTCTGAGCGCAGCAAAGGGTGGCTGCTGGGACGGCGTGCAGCAATTCCTCTATTGAACCTGCTTTTGATTTGTCTAGTGGATGAGGTGTGGGGATTACTATCCACTGCTACATAATGGGAGAGAGCTGAGGAGCTATGAGCAGTTACACAGACAGCAGCACATCTGTGTGCCGATGAAATATTCAGCAGTAAGACAGCTCTCCGGAGGAGAGCAAGCTACAACTCCTCCACACCTCCTCCACCAACGTTAATGATTTATCAATAACTCTACCCTCCTGCAGACTGCCTGGGATGCTTGGCGCACATCATTAAAAACACCTGCCCGACACGGGGAGGAACCCGACATCAAAAATAGATCTATCCAAAATATGGGAGTGGGCGGGGGTGGGCTGGTCTTGCCCAAGCAGCAGCTTTACCACCGGAGATGGAGAGGTTTAGCAGCCCCCCAGCACCTAACCGCCCACTATCCCATTCCAACCACAAACACAGCCTGCAGTGATGTAGGAGAAGCAACCACAGTGCACAGTATATTGCAACCTGGACAGTAAGCTCCATACAGTTCTTTGAGGTTGCTTTGGGTATGATGCTTCAGAAATGGCCTTGGTAAGAGAAGTGTGTGACCAGTAACTCCATCACACCTCCCACAAAGTCATGTTTTACCATTCAGATGTTGTTTAAATAAACTGTGGTGGCAGCTGACTACAGAAACATTTAGTTTGGAGGTTTCAGTCCCAGAGAATGTGTAATTACCTGCTCAACTGGACCATGGCACAGTGATTACACCAACATCTCAGGTAATGGTCCAAAAATTCTCCCCAATTTCCATTGAAAAGCGGATCTGCAAACGCATGGTAGAAGTAACTCCTTCACAACTGAAGGGAACACCCCCTCTGCAACGTGGGGGGTGGGTTTAGGGTGGAAAGCTGTTCAAGGGAGGCGAGGGGAATGATGGGGTAGGTGGTTTACTGTGAGTGTGAATGTAGAAACTATAAAAGCAGTGGGTCGATTCGTTGGGAGAACAAAGGGAGGGGCTAGCACAAAAAGTTCATAACCATAGAGGAAGCCTATTAACCTTGGTCGGTACTTTAAATGTCATTATTTTTAGCTGACACAACAAAAAGGCCTGTGAGAGCTGTTCTCTTAGCGATGCGCCATGTAAATCACTTTCGCAAAAAGGAAATTACTTCCCGGGGCCCAATGTTATTAATCTAAATTCTCTGGTTAGTCGAATTGTTGCACATAATAAATATGGAGCAGCTTGTGATGCTTATCTGCTGTGACATCCCATTCTCGCCAAAACATTTTTTTCCTCATTTTCTCTTTATTCATGTCTCGATGGCTTTCTTGAAAGAGACAGCTCTACTAAACAGCACTAACACTGGAGGAGTAGGACGGGTGAGGGGGGGTGGTGGCTGCTGGAAGAGGAGGGGACAGGGATGGGACGACACTTGTGCTCTCTCACTCATACCCTTCTTCCAATCTCTTGCTTCTATGATGCCTGTCTTGGCTGGCTTCTCTCTCTTGCATGTCTTCATCTATTCTCTGTCTCGGACTGTCTAGCTTGATGACACACACACACACACACACACACACACACACACACACACACACACACACACACACACACACACACACACACACACACACACACACACACACACACACACACACACACACACACACACACACACACACACACACACACACACACACACACACACACACACACACACACACACACACACACACACACACACACACCACCCACCACCCATTCCACCTCCTCTACCCTCTAGCTGGCAGCTGCGGATCTGGTTGCCAATATAGAGCGGACCAGATAACTCACTACGCTGTCATATTAGAATAAGCAGTCTTGACAGAGAGATCATTTGCATGCACCACATAACCAAATACCAAGTTGTCTCCTGTTTTGCACAGGGGCCATAACGTCAGACTGGAGACGGCAAGACACAGAGGGAGGCAGAGAAAAGGGGGGAAAAGGTGAGAGAGAAGGGGGGGAGAAGAAAAACAAGACCGAGAGAGAATCTCACACACACACACAAACAGAGCAGAAAGACCCAATACACGAGCACAGACCACTGCTGTGATTATAATGCAGGAAAATAAAAATCGGCTGCACAAAACTGTGCAGCCACCCCTTTGCGATAATGTCTCAGCGCGGGATGAGACTGTCGTTGCTGCTCCATGGTGATTCAGTGGCTTGGAGACTGGTGGGAATGTGGCTGAGACTCTGGTTAGGGGTCCTTTGGGTTGTCTCGATGATGTGTATGCGTGTGTGTGTGTGTGTGTACATACATGAGTGTGTGTGTCTGTGCATGTGTGTTCTGATTATGCAGGTATAATTGTGGGGAGGTGGGGAAAGCAGAGCCTCAAGGTCAGGGTGATATGGCTCATCAGCTCTAGCCTCTATCACTTTAATTAACTCCTCCGAGGGGCTTAGGAAAAGGCCCTTGTTAAAAATTCACCACAATGGAGCCGACAACCATTGTATGAGAGGGAAGGGCAACAAGCAGGTTGCTAAAAATATCTCTTCTAAGCACAGCACATGACTACCAAGACGGGGGCATTATGTAATTTCACCAGCTAGGAAACTAGACCAAGTTCAGTCCATGAGAACTTCTGTTTTACTTCTGCCCACGTCTAGAAAAAACAAACAACAGAAAAACACTGCTCCCTAACTCTAAACTGTGCCTCCTTCTTTTCGGTCTATATAAAACAAGTCAAGGGCAGGGCTGTGCTAGATTCATGAGACTCCTCTGACATGCAGGAGTAGACACAGGCTACAGCAGTGTAAGCCCAACAACGTGTGCAGGACTTTCAGAATCTAGTGGTGTGACACGAGGCATAATGCTACCTCAGCACAGCTGCCTCAGAGGGGCCTTTCCCCGAGGAGAGGCAGGCAGGGTGCGGTGGTTGTTTCGCCGGAACACAGACAGGTGTGGAGGGAAAAGGAGGACGGTGTCTTCAGGAAAAGCTCCGAGGACTACAAACA
The DNA here is from genome assembly GCA_006182925.3 of Reinhardtius hippoglossoides. NCBI lineage: Eukaryota > Metazoa > Chordata > Actinopteri > Pleuronectiformes > Pleuronectidae > Reinhardtius > Reinhardtius hippoglossoides. The sequence continues at coordinate 22,329,547 of CM031675.1, read as the reverse complement.
TGTTCTACATGCGTGTGATGGGTTGAAGTCTTGAACATTCCCTTAGTACAGGTCCCATAACGGCCCTGAAAACCAATAAATCACCTTGATACTATAAGCAATACCCACACCCTGGATAAACAAATGACTACCTACAGAGTATAGAGTAGAGCAAATTTGTTATTATGGATAAGATCCTGAATTCTGAACCGTGTTGGAAAGACGTGATGTCATGTATTGTCTCTTACGAGTCTCATCTTGACAGTATCTGAAACAGAATGTGAAACTATGCTTACATTGCTATGGCGACACAACTATCAGTCAAATCTGATCTGAATCTCCATAATCCTTCTTTTGAACAATTTACACCTACAGCTGTTTTTCTAAACTTGCATTTCTTTTTCATGTACCTACTGTACTTGGATTAAACGTTATAAAGGAATAAAAAAGTTAGCGTGAACCCTTCAGGTGCTTTGACCAACACCCCATTGATTTTTGCTGCATGAATATGCAAAACTCAGCCAGCAGTTAATAAGTCTGCAGTATTGTTGATAAATTAAGATAAGTACACCAAAGTAAGTACACTATAGTTTACTTCTCTATTTGTTTCTGATTGTACTGAGGAGTAGCTGAGACATTCACTGACTATACTTGTACAGTAGCACAATTACAATTGCCCTTGTACAAGTACAGGATAAGAAATGAATCAAAATCCTATATACGCGCAAACACAGGTAATATAAACATTGCCTGACACAGCCACCTATATTGATTGTGCTGTGCATTAACCACTGAAGTGACCATCGCCATAATCAGAAACAAGGCAATCTAATGGATGGCGGCATAGATGTCAGGAAACAACCACAACTGTTGTTTTATGAGGCCATTATGGGGCAGTTTCCACAGCGAGACGTGTTGCTGAGGGTGGTAAAGGACAGATCTGTATCACGTTGTTTGTGGATCAATTTTAGAACTTTAATTAGCCAGGGGGGTCAGGCCAGCCGGTGCAGCAGGCCCAGGTAAAGCTCATCAGTGAGGGGGGCTTACAGGTGCCTTCGGCCCTAATCTCTCCGCCCATCTCACTGAAATTAAAGCGGTAAATGGGAAATTGATTTCTAGCCCCCCTGTCCATGGCAATATCTCCTTTTGTCTTAAGGACATTAGGTAGGCTTGCACTTGCCTAAGCTGTTCTTTAAAACGCTCATTACTGATATGGAGGGCTGGGCTGGCAGACAGCCAGCGCTACCATGAAGAGGATGAAGAGAGGAGCTCCCTGAGCTGCTGGCTTTTTTGTGGCAACAGGTCATTCATGCAACGATCCTCCAAACAAGCTGAGTGGAGAGAACAACTTTGACCTCACTACTCTACCACCAACCTGAGCTACTGCTGACAGGGCATCTACTGCAAGTCTGGGGAGATTAGACCACTCCGTGAGAGCTGGGCTCAGCTCCTCAAATAGAACCTCTCAATATCACCCAGCCGATCAGTTAAATCAAATATGTTAGTTCTGAGCTAAAGGAAAAAACCCCGGGGGCTTGCCAACCCGAAGGAACACAAAGCTCTCCAGCTCCAACCCATGGAGAGAGCAGAATGACTCAGAAAAAAACAAGAGTGAGTCAGCAGAATCTTCAAACCGACAGGATGGTAAAGCCTTGGCTACTGATATCACATAGAATCAAATGGAGTCTAATTCATTTCCCTCCCTGCATGTCACTTGCCTCAGATCGCAGTTTCTGTTGTGCCGTTGTGATGTTTTCCACTTTATGGCAGGATGCTATTTGTCATTCTAATGAACTTCTCTGTGGGAAAAAAAGATCCCAGGGAACATTTCTCAAGATGTCAGGGAGCAGAGAATGTAAAGTGTGCAACACAGTTAATTCAAGTGGGCTTGCCCTGCAGGCAAGAGGCCTGCCTGTGTATCAGTTCTTAACAGGGACAATTCATGCCAAATTAAGGCAGGGAATAGAGAACACGTCCAGACTGCTCTCTTCATTTAGGAAAAATCTGACAAACAGCACAGACACATGTCATTAACCAGACTTGATTAATGAAGGGAGCGTAGCAAAGAAGTGATGGCCAGGTTTACAACCTGGACCCACCTTTATATAGTACGTATCACAGACCAGCATCATAGTCCTGCTAACCCATTATTCAGACGCCTAAGACACCCAAAGTGCCGATGGCTAATGTTGCTGTGAGATCGGTACAGACTGTGTTCTGCAACGACCGAGGCAGGAGCTAGCCGCTCTGTTGTGTGCACGTGATAAATCTGCTGGTATGCCAGGGCTCTTTTCTCATTTGTTAGGCAGCCATGTGTGAAAATGTTAATGAAGGCCCATATAATCTAGGAAATTCTCACCATTAGAATTTCCTTCACGTAGCCAGGCTTTCTGCTTACACACCGACTATTGTGTGCATCAATCCTTCCACTGTCGTACTAATAATAGACCTAATTGCCTCAGTCAGCCCACTAGCTTTTCCCCTCTGTGCATCTCAAAAAGGAGTCGAGTGCTATCTTATGACAAGCCCATGACACCGAGCAAGGGGTAAATCAGACTATATATAACAAGCAGACACAAATATCAGTGGCACTCTGCATGGTGTCCATCATCTACCTAGCCTCCGTCATCTTCGCCCATGAAATATTTAGCATCCAGATGCCAAAATATTTGCCAGGGCTCAGCCCGACTGTGCAACACTTTCCCCCCCGTCCTCATCCATTATAAATTGGGATAGAATAAAACAAGACCTCGTGACGTGTCTCCCCTGACCTCAAAGACGTACCCTTTTTGCACCAGTTGTTTTGTTGGGGTAGAAGCTTTTAAGAGAGCCAAGAAAGACAATATCTTCCTTGAACAAAATCTGGCTATTATGTTTTTTTTTTTACTTCAGTCTGTCCTTGTAAACATTATGTGGAAATACAGCATGTAGATCCCTTTTGAATTTCCTGCTTGAATTAGCATTCAATGAATCTGAGTGCCTTTTCCCCTCTCTTCTCCCGGAGAGGCAGAATTGCATAATTATTCTAAAAGGAGAGGGAGAGGTGAAGGTTTGGCAGTCTTAATCTCTCAGAGTAGAGCCTCTTTAAGGGAGTGGTGACTGCAGGGCCAAAACATCCATAAACCTGCAGGGAACAGCTAACGCAGAAGAGCACGCTGGTCCTGGGCTACGACGCGGCCGCCAACATGGGCAAAAAACAATAAATGCTTCCAGTGTTTGCCAAGCCAGGCTCCGGGTATAGAAAAGAGAGACGTGGCAATTATTTTTTGAACCCATCTGCATGAGATTAACATTTAAACGATGCCCTGCTCTCTGGAAGTCTTGAGGGACAGGTGCATATAAAAAGCCGCTCTCAGGACAAAAGATAATAAAAGAAAATGTCCTGAACACAAAGCTGAAGAAAATACTCCTTCTTATACAGACTTGATTAGCAGCAGCGGAATTCTTTAAAAAATAGCTACCTTTTTGTCATGTTCAATAAAATATACACATGTTCCAATTGTTTCCAGTAGAAAAAAGGCTGAAGAAAAAAAGATCAGATGTAAGACATGCCAGTGTTTATTAAAAATTGATTTAATCGTGTTAGAGTTTGATGGAAAATAGAAGAAAAAGTCACTGAAAATTCATTTTCTTTTCAGTTTCTTTTGGTATTTTTTCATTAGTAGATCCAACAATCTTTTATTCAAGGCCGGCTCGAAAAGAATCCTCTATCGATTGCTTAGGATAACCTTGTTAACATCTGGGTTTTATACAGTGGGAGAATCTTCTCACTTGGTACAATTGGCTCCAAGGTAAAAGCCTTTTAAGAGGTATAAGGGAAGCTCAAAACTGATGACTAACAAAAGTTATTTCACAGTACCTGTTTCTTCTTGAAAGAGACATCATGCTGATATTGAGCCGACCTACTCATACTGGAACTTAACCTTCTCTTTTCTATATTTCCCACTGAACTTTAAGCTCTTGTCAGAATTAGTGTAATGAAACAACTTCAGATATTCTAAAGCCATGTATTCGCTCTCTCTCTCTTTATATATATATATATATACACACACACACAAATGTATGAGTATATATACACATACATGAACCAGGAGAGCCCCTTGGGTTCTAAGGCATTTAGTTGTTCCAGGACAAAATTTTTTCGTTTTTATGCTCCGTGCCTTTGAAACACTTTTCCCAAAGGTCTGAAAGCAGCGTTGATATCTTTAGCAAAGCTTTTTTCACACAGCGCTTTATGGGCATTATGTATTTTATTTAACCTTTTGTTTGACTGTATTCATGGCTGAGGATGCTTTTAATCACTTTATTTGTTGTCGTCTGATCTATTTTACTCTTTTTATCTATTTTTATCCATTTTATTCTACAAGCAACAATGTCATTCCTCTAAATCACCGAAATGTTGTGCATATGCTGGAAATATCTACAGTTATTATGTAATTATCCAACATAGTTTTTAATGTTTTTCTTAATAGTTTGCACATATATTTTTATTACAACCCATAAAGGGGCAGAACTTATTTTGATTAACGTGATGATCAAGAAAATCATATTTTTGTACATTTCTGTTTACTATTCAAGACTGATTGGTTTAATTAGCACTTATTAAAGGTTTAATTTCTTCTTTGGGTAATTTATATTATATTAAATCAAAGCGTTTGATCCGTTACTGCTTAATAATTGAGTGACCCCTGGTATTTAAGGAGAAGTTAAGGCTTTGGTTTATAGTCCTGAAGGAAAATGTTTTCATTTTGCTCATAAAACGTTCTTGTTGTGAGCCTCAGACAGCGTGGGGGACCTTTTCCTATCTTTTGATCTGCAGCCAAACATAACCATCAAACCAAAATTGCTTGTACTGCGTTGTTTAGAATGTGTGATACACACCAGACTTCAATTTCTCCTCTCCCTCTCTCCCTCTCTCCCTCTCTCCCTCTCCCTCACACAGACACACACACACACACACACACTTTTCATACCCTCTAGGCTCATTTTGGATTTTTGGAAAGGAGACTCCCACTGCAGCCGCAGATAGAGGAGCAGGTGTGCCAACCCCGGGGTCCGGAAGCTTTCCAATTAAGACACATAGAACCGAAAACATTCCTCCACACTGACCTCGCCGGCAAACACGAATTACATTCACTTGGATGGAAACACGTCGACTGCCTGTTTCCTCTGAGCTGTTCCTCCTGCTGCTGCTCTACCCGGTCTAGTCTTAAATCTATTTACATGAGCTGCTGTAATAGCCCAGCTTCATCTGGGTCCAGCTGTTTGGTGACAAAGATGTTTTGTGAGCAAACTACACCATGTACTGGGTATGTGTACTGTATGTATGTGTTTGTGCTCATTCACATAGCAAACGCTATTCTCACCATCCAACAAAGAGACCATTTACTCTTTCCGTTACCGCCCCACAGGATAACACTGAATTCACGCTTCACTGAACACACCCCATACTGCCATAATTATTAACTATCCTCTACATCCCCATGTAATTTAAATATAATATTCAACCAAATAAGATATCTAATAATCATCAAATGGAGAATATCAAGACAGGGGGGAGCCACTCTGAGCTGTGTCAATTATGAAGGAAGGATATTTGAAGAACGACGTTCAAGGACCTGAACTTTAGACCCATTTCTGCAGGTTGACCATTAACACCAACCTTATCAAAGTCATTTGTCTCAGGACTTGTTGAACATCTCCAAAATGCTCTTTTGTCTGTGCTTGAGTGACACTGTTTTCTGAAAGGTTAATTGCTTCTCGCAGCAATAAAAGGCCAGATTCGAGGCTGTGATTGACATAAATAGAGGAGCTCTCCCTCCACGCCGAGGTTTTCTGCCACGACCATCCTTGCTGCCAGGTCAGTTTCCGACAATTGTGATTTATTATTAATGACATTCAGAGCAATTCCTGTGACATTCCTTTTATTGGGTCTCGTGCCTTTATATGGCCCATCTAAGAGAGACGCTTGTCCGCCCATGGCCAGCTTTATGACCTGAGAGAATAAATTTTGAGTCGTCAAATCCGCAGCCAAAAACTACTCATTTGATGCTAAAGATCAAATGATTCATTCTATGATTGTGCATGAGAATTTACTTTTAAGCAACAACAATACAAACAGCAGAGCAATAAATCTTTCTCCTCTCCATGAGGTGATTACTCTCTGTCTGCATAGTATTGGACTTTACACACAGTCATTTGCTAACTTAGCCTGTTGTGGAGAGAGGCAGTGAATAGATTGGACAAAAAAAGTAGAACGAGAACAGTTCAGGAAAACTTCACCTGCAGCTGAGGCCAAATGGTGATTCCTGATTTGTATTCATTCCTCAGTCCTCAAATTCTCCCGGAGCAGCTTTAGGGTTGGGAGATTTTCAAAGTGTAGGAGAACCATGCCCATTAGATAATGCTGCAGAGGTGTGTGTGAGAGGTATACAGGAGAAGCCGAAGCTCCGACGCCTCAGCACGGGTTTTTTTTGTCGACACCCTTGGAGGCGAGTGCCAGGCCTGAAGGTCAGCCTGCCCCCTCATCAGCCCTTTTGTGCGGGCCTCAGAGCGCACAAAGCAGCTGGAGGCTGGAGGCCCACGGTGCGGGGCGGCCCGTCATTGACCACGACTCCCTGTCTAATTACCTCCCTGCCCTGGCCCTGCGTTCATCCAGCCCTCTCCGGTAAGTAAAGGCTGGGCTGCTGAGATGGCTGGGAGCCGAGCCTCATTAGATCCTACCGAGTCCCTCTGACTGAAGAAACATGCACACACTACTAGACACCATCACGCACTAATGGGCGAGGAGGAAGACAGAGACACACAATAAAACATAAGAAAATACATCACAGAAGCTCACATCCAAGCGCTCACCCGAGACATTATAGTCTTTTGAAACTGAACTTATGGCGAGAGCACAATATGGTTTTAACACCGTTTTTACTCAGGTATCATGTTCTTCACTCTGCTTCTAGGTGGTTAGTCCTCTAATGGGTCTACTAAGCATGCACGCTCATAACACACCAGCACCCCACCCTCCCCTAACTAGCTTTGATTCCCACGCGTGTCAGCAGAGTTTCCCTGTCAGCGTCTTCTCTGCCGAAACTGAGATGGAAAAAAGCTACTTCACTTAGGGGTCTTATTTGTTTTCCTGTTTGTTTCTCTCTGTTCGCTTTCATCTTTATCTTTTATGACTGCCCCCTTCTCCCTTCCAAACCTCCCCAGAGAGACAGGCGTGGGGGGGGGGGGGGGGTCGTGCAAGCGTGTGCAGGGTGGGCAGTAGGAAAAAGACAGAGGGGGGGCTCTTTTGAAGGAGAATGGGGAGAATTGAAAATGGCCGGTGTTGTGAAGGAGGCGAGATGAAGAAAGCCAATCTGCCTGTGAGGGCAGAGGAGTGGGAGAACAAAGGGAACGAAGTGGAATAGAAAGAGAGGGAGAGAGAGGGAGAGAGAGACAGAGAGGGAGAGAGACAGAGAGAGAGAGAGAGAGAGAGAGAGAGAGAGAGAGAGAGAGAGGAGAGAGAGGAGAGAGAGAGAGAGAGAGGAGAGAGGGAAATTCCTTTGGAGCCTCGTCGTCAATGAAGGAGGGAAATTAAGAGCAGCGGTGTAAAGTACTGTGTGAAGTATGGATGTGATAGAATAATCTTCACCCAGCGAGCCTTCTCCACCATGCACAGGCTGCTGGTGCAGGCAGAGGCCACAGGGAGGTGCTGTGACAGAGGGGGCTTTGACAACACAGCTCCTCTCACCAGCAGCGCCGCTCATCAAGCAGTGTGTCGCCCCAGAACACAAGGTGTGTTCTCACAGCGGCGGAACTGTAACGATGCAAGTAGGTCCTATAAAAACTTTTTGCTCACGTAACAGGAGCGGATGGCAGGAGAAGTTTCACACAGGCCTCGTTTTATCACCTCTCTTTTTTGATATTCCTTCCTCAGGCTCTTTCAATCCACCTATCTTCATGCAGATTTGTAATTAAGATTCCTTTTCTCTCATCAAGCCTCTTTGTTTTTCCATTCACAGTTTTTCGATGGTCCCTTGTTTGCCAATCCTCCAGACTGCGATTGTCATAATTGCATTGCCGGGGTGTGGGGAAAAAAAAAAATTAAAAGAAAGAAGAAGAAGAGAAGAGAGGGGGAACTACAATGCACAAATATTTTGATGTAAACTAAATGAGTAACGATCTGCGCTTCACATTTGCACCTACATCTTTTTTCTCCCCTCGTCAGGCACTGATGAGTGTCATTTATTTATTTGCTGGTTAATTTATTTAGCTGCTATTCTCTGGGGCACCCACATGTAATAATAAAGAATGAGGTGATTTGTTTTTCTCCCCGTCTTTCATCGGTGCATTGCGAATGCCGTCCCCGATGGTTTGGGCCAAACAGAAACTGTAGGATGAGAGTGAGTGTATTAATCAAGATGTCGACAAAGTAAAGCTTCCCTGCCAGGTACTTCCAGGTCCCACCGGTCTATACCACAACCTCTCCCAAATATCCGTGCCGTCTTTCTGAAGAAAATGCAGAGCGCAGGCTTCTATGATCCATGACAACTCAAACTGCTTACAGGGGACAATCACTGTCACATGAACTTAGTTCCCAAATCATGTCCTTGAGTCTGACCTTCAAGCAGCTACTGCACACTTTAGTGCGGCTGCCATGGGCTTTGCTTGTCAGGCCTGGCCTATAAAATGAGTTGATAAAACTGCCCCTCAACACGCCCTATGGGCTGTTCTGGTCCCCTGCTGAGCTGAGATCAGCCCCTGAACAGCCACTGTGTGCGTCGCTGGAGAAAAAGATTGAAACTCCTCCGAACCCTACAGTCCAGTAAAAAGTCCCCCCCCCCAAGAAAATGTGAAACTAAATATTCTTACTCATCTATTCTCAAAATCTTTCCTCTGTTTCTTTCTCTTCCTCTGTACTTCACTGGATCCCTGTTCTTTCATCATACCGTCCTCAAATGATTTTTACTGTTTGCTCTCTCTCGCAAACCATTTTTTCATTCAAGGCCTTTGGAGAGGGCCGTTCGCCCCCTGACGTTTACAAATGAAATGAATGAAAACCACTGGTACGTGACTCCTCTACAGGGAGACGCTCTATTATATCTTGGTTTACTCAAACAGAAGCTTCCCTGTCATTGGCTGTGAGCAGGGATACCAGACGAAGAATGGTTACCCCAGATAGCGAGGGACGCAAGCAAGGGGAATAATGGCAGGCTTAGAAAGAGAGCCATGTCCAATGTTTTTAGCCGTTTGAAAATTGATTTATTCGTACCGATCCAGCAGACCCCATGTATTCTCAACCAACGGATGAAGGACGAAAGGTATCATTTGTCAGAAACCCACTGGTCCACTCATGAGAACAGAAATTGTTTGTGAAAACGGATAGGAATCCTGTACGTACGCGCCACTGTTGTGTGTCTTCCAAGTTGCCTTTTTCACTTCAAACCTGCGGCGCCTACCCTGAGAAATTGGGTAAAGTTTTGGTGGCGAGGAACATCGTTTCACTTCTTTTTGTCTACGTTGATAGTCTTTTAAGTTGGATGTCAGTCTCCCCTCCCCCCAAATAGACTACTATATTAACCTGTGAAATGTTGTGACAGCGTGGCATACTAGAGTGCCTTTGCAAAGAACGTGTTCAACCTTTTCAATGTTGTGAAAGACGATGAACATCTCTATTTTCTTTCATCCTGTATCCTAGAATGGCTGTTGTGTTTTCCTCTCCCCTGAGGAGGAGTTAACAACCTTGAAGCTTTGTAAACATCAACATTACGTGGAATAAAAAGTAGATTATCAAAGGTATATTTCCTATGAAAGCAAACATCTGCTATGATTTATGATGATAAGTTATCATCATCTTTTATCTCTTGATCAATTCGTACAGCACTCCTCTTCTTTGTGATGACACCCCCTTTTTTATTGTATTGTTATCTTGATAAACAGTGATGTTTATCACATTCTGGCAATTGTTTTGATGTTATTCATGATTTCCAGCTCTTTAAATGACATGACAATGTTGTATTGTTAATATTAGTGGAGAGACCCGGCAAGCCAAATTAGCCGGGAATAAAACAAGATGCCTTTGTGTTAGGAGAAGCTTCGGCAGACGTCAATCAAGCGATCTGAAAGACAGCTCTGAGTCCTGGGAGAGATGTAATGGGGTTCAATGTGAAGGCAAGGACGTTCTCCTCAGTAGATGACAAAACAGTAATACACAGAGTGCTAAAATAAAACACTCAATTCAAACAACAGCACCAGCGTGCTGGGACCCCCCTCCAGCCCCATCCAGAGGCTTCTGCCTCACAGAATCCTGAACTGAAAGCTGGCCCTCTTGCCTCCCTGCCTCCCACTGCCTCCCATTCTCCCCGTTCACATCCAGCCTCACCTCCTCCCATCATAAATCTGGATAAATCCACAAATCACTGTCTGGCATGCTCCATCTGTCTCCCTCACTCATGTACTGCTGGAGAAAACCTCTCTGCATCCCTGCCTGCCAGCAGGCTGTCCTCCAGGCTCACTTAAAAAAGAATGAAACAGTAGGAAAAAAAAATGTTCGCCTGTAAGACAGGATGAAGACCCACCTCGACATTATATCACCACTGTTCCTCGTCTTTGTAAAAAGTTTAAATAAGATTACGAAAACCCTAATGTGGACTTACTCACCCGCGCTACTGTGATGGGATAGAGACGGGCAGACATTCAGAATATATGAATTAAAAAATTCATATTTCTGGTGCCAAGATTTTATAGTTCAAATAAACTTATGGGTCATTTATTTAAGATCAGTTTGCTTTTACACCACGTCTCGCTTCAATGTTCGAGTGAAACATGTTATAGCGTTTCCTTGAATATGACATTAAAGGTGTTTAATAATAGGATTGTTCAACTATAGCCAAAATGTAAGTGGCAATATTTCAGAGTGAGACTGTGGCAGTAAAATCATGCCCTAATTTTAATGGACAGTGTTGGAGGCGAGCAGCAGGCAGCTCCAGACGGGTGGAGTCACACGACGACAGGCCTTTGATATCTACCAACAGGGAACATAGAGGGAGGCCATGCCGCATCCATGGTGGCACACACACACACAACCACACACACATAAAACACACACGCAATCGCACACGCAATCGCACACACACCGGCCCAGCAGTCCAAACTGGGCTCATTACATCCCACCCACCTCTTCCCAACCACCACCACCAGGGTTCGGACTACACAGTGGGTCGACGCCCAGCCACGGGGGGGGCCATGTGTTAGCATTAAGCAGAGTGAGAAACAACAACACCAGTGTGTTCATATTATCATCCACCTCACAGCTCCCAGGGCCTGACATCTCCTCATGGTGCTATTGTTTCGCCTGAGCGCTGCTCTCTTGCCCTTTTCTCTCTCCACTACAGCGCTCAGGAGAAGGGCTGCACAGCCGGGAGGGGGGTGGGGGTTTGTTTAGACAGCAGGGGACCCCCACGCGGTACTCAGGCACTCAGTGGCAAACATCAAATATGATTGGTCAAGGGAGGCAAAGGGGAGATTGACAGGAAAATAATCTGACCACTCCAGCCGCCCTGTGTATTTTATCATTTGAGAATATCGATACTTCAGAGTAATAGTGGAGAGGAGTAGTAAAAGGTGTTTACCTGTTGATGACAGCGATAGCCCAGGAGGATCCACAGACATGGGGGGGAAAAAGAAGAAAAGCCATTAGTTTGTTATCTTTATGCATCTTTGATGAGGCAATTTGTGCCATGCGTCCATATGATCATAAAAAAAATACACTTAAAATGACTATTTCCAAAGGGATAAAAGAAAGGAAACATTTTGACAAAAGGACGCGTACGAAGTTTCATTCTTTGCAGCACATCTGTTGGGGTTTTTTTAAGCTGCTGCGTGAGGGGACGACCGAGAGGCACTTCACTTGTAAACACACGTTTCAACACGTCACCTTTGGCGAAATTGGACCTGGAGAGAATAACAGGTGACGGGTGTCTGAACTTCCTCTCGGGCTATAACTCTACATCTACTGATTGGATGGCTACATGCTGTTTATGTAAAAAAAAATCCTCATAATAAAGTCATTTCTGCACTGACCTTGGTTCTTACCTGCCCAAGGACACTGTCAAGAACACACAGCGGCAGACTGTATCAAGGCACCATATTTAATGTACGAGACTGCCGACAACATATTGATATACTTTGCATGCACTTCCCACGGCTGCACTCGTAGTCACATACGGACTATAAATCAGAGGAGCGGCACGGCACTTTTCTCAGGCTCGGAAGTGGAATCTCACAGCAAAAATTAAATGAAGTTTAATATAATGAAATAAAAATTACTTTGCCCACATTCCCATAACTTTCATTAACTGTAATGAAAGATTATTTATGGTTCTGTTCAATGTGCGGCTGTGATAAAATACGTGTCGGTATGTGTCCTCACAGAGACGGGGAGATCGGGGTCTAACGGCTTTCGGGTGACGCTGGTGGAAGGTTGCGCTCTCTGGATAATACCACTCATTCACGTTCCACTCTTATTATAATAATCAACCGGACGACCATCGATGAGCAAGCTGTCCCAAGTGACTTTCCTCATGGATGTTCAAGAAACCGATCCTATATATATATATATATATGTTATGGCAGCTTTTGATTTATTCATATCGTGCTGCCACTGCTATCCCTACCTCTATAGTTGCCTGCAATCTACAGCGACATTCCACTTACAGACGCCAAGATTTTTACATTCTGTGTGAAATGGGCCTGCAGACGGAACACCACCTGTCATCAACACAAACAGCCTGCTATCAACAAAAACAAACTAAAAACTGTGTCACACCATTAATGTGGGCTACTGATGCAAAGCCACTTGTCTCGCCATGATCATGTTTGCACTCCGCTGTAATATTGCTTTCTTTGGTTCCTCCTTCTCTTATTTGTATGAAACGGAAACAATTTATTTCTTCTTTACAAATAATACAAAGAGTGATGATGAAACTAGCAAGGGCATTTGGTGTGATGTCTCTTAGAAGACAGGAGAACCATTGAATTTCATGAATAAATGAATGAATTAAAATTCATCTAATCATACTTCAGGAGCACCCCCCCCCCCCCCCCCCTCCACACCAACCCCTCCACACATACACACACCCACACAGCCACACAGCCAGACTGAGCCAGTAGTTCCACTCGCAAACAAACATATAATCTCGGAGTACACACAAGATGGGGGTGGGGGGGGGCTCACTACGGGAACGGCACGTATCACCTTTAGCAATATGTCTCTTTGTGCATGCTTCTTCATTAGGATTCATGGATCATCAATGAAAACAATTCTTTGTATCTCATTTGGCATCGTGTGAATGATTGCTTGCACGCCAATCTGGGGGGAGATGAAAATATAGCCCTTCCATATTTAGACTAAATAGATTTCAGTTGTGCTTCTGGTACCAAGGCTGTGATACACCTGACCGCTGAGTGGCTGCAAAGCACAGTGCACGCATTGTCTCACGGTTACTGTTATGGAGACGTGAATCGAACATGCATTCCTCTGCACAAGGACAAATTACTTGCTAACAAAAGAGGCTGTAATTGTAGTTATATATTTAAATGTTATGCTACTAATCAATTATCTCTACCATGCATTGCTTTGCACTTGGTTTCATTAAAGTGGCATTAGACAACTTTCCCCCTATTGTTTTTAAAGTGGTATTGCTGTTGATACTGTCAAAAAGGCTGCATCACTTTAGCCCCATACACACATCGTATTAACATGTGGTTTAAGTCTAAGTACAGTAAAATAAATCTATCCCATCTAAGTTTTTGGACTGTGGGAGGAAAGCCTGGAGGAAACAGACACAGGGAAAACTCAAGATCCACAGAGAAAGACACAGCCCAAATCTGGGATTCAAACTTCTTTTCTGTGGGGTGACAGTGCTGACCACTGCACCACTGTGCCGCCCAAGCAAGAGAGAACACCAACAATCAGAATTTGAAATAGAAACCACAATCTCAGTGTTGTGATAAAGGCAGATTAAAGAAGCCCTGTGTGTTAATAAATTGGCAGATTGGAAATAATGTCGATTGAATGTCGGACTAACTTCATAGCCGGACTCGCCATCGGGACTACAACTCGGAAAAACAAATCTATCCTTTGTACGTTTTGGTTGCACAGCGACAGAGGCACCCTGTTTGTGCTCTAATTTAAATTTTAAAAGACTAAAAAACTTGTCTATTTCCACTTTAATTGATATACACATACTGTTTACTGTACAGTACATATACTTTGTGAAGAGTAAGGCCAAAGCCAAGCAACTCATTACTGCTATGACTTTAACTGTGGAAACAGGGACTTATTCAAATTATATTTAAAAAATAATATTTAAGCGAGGAAGACCAGGCTTTACATTCGTATACGTATTCCTTTTTGACAGCACTACAGGAGCAAGCTGTTTCAAAATGAGTCTGGAGACCACAACATGCTCTAATTGATATGACCTTTAATTGCTCATTCAGTGCAGAGGAAAGAAGAGGAAGACATCAAGCCAGTCCGCTGTGGCTCGGGCTAAAGAGGCGCTGTGTAGATTGGCCTACACTCCCAGGCCCCGTGGACATAATTAAACCTGAATAACAAACACTTACACAAGTGCTCTACTCTCCTGAACAGGATTCTGAAAACATCCAGGACACCAGCTTCCTGCTCCTCTAGTTGGTCCCTCAATCAGAATGGATCTGCTCCTGTGTTGAGAATATAATTGGAGCTGGACAATTATAGCCAACATAAATGAGGTCCTGTTATCCAAAGCAGAAATTTGGTTAGCTGTAATTAAACGCTGGGTGTGCATTCCATCTGAACTATTTAGCTTATTTTTAATGCAACTGCTGTGAAGCCCTTAAAAAGTTAAAAAAGCTGAGGAAACTGAAGGTTTTGTGTTTTTTTTTTACATAAAACTATAGAAGTAATAAATTGTAACAACAATTTCCCAGATGCTATGTAGGAGCTATCATTAATATATTAAATGCACAAGAAAGAATGAATATCCTGCTAAATATTCCCTCATCCAGATGGAAGGGAGGGAAAAGCCAAGTTACCACATTAAGCCACTCTAACTGTAGGCGCAACCTTGAATTCTCCAGTCGAAACAGATGTACAAACTCTTAACAGAACATCTGCATTGGGCTCTTAAACATTTACAAAAAGCCTATCCCCAGCAGGGAGCTGTCCACATTTGCTTTGTACAGAGAGCGTAAGCTGAACAACTGAACCATTCCATGGAATTAGACACCATTAATTAATTTACACTGAAGTCCCAAGCCTCTGCTTTGAGTGATCGCTCAGCTTCAGGTTAGCCGAGGGTTCAAGTCGTCCGCTGGGGCCGTGGCAGTGGCGTGTTTGACTACTATGTATTCAGACCGGCAAACTGCTGGTCACCAGATGATCCCCCTGGTGGGCCTCACTGTTGGCCTTTCGCAGACCTCCATCATCTCCACCTGCAGTCTGCCTACGCCCCAGAGAGCTCCCACCAGAACAGCCACGAATGCAGGTGCTGGACGTCTAGACGAGGGCCTCATTAGCTTTCCTGCGGCTCACCAGCTAGTGACTGCAGAGGCCTAAGCTGCCTCGCCTGGAGGGAGGGGACAGGTCCTGATTGAGAGCGTGCTTTATTACAGAGGCTTAGGTGGGGGCTTCAGGATTAACACGTAAGTCTTCCACCTTCATGGGTGCAAAGAGGGCTTGTAGTGCTCCGTGCAGCTGGAGGGGGAGTGCAGCCTAGGGAGTGAAACAGCTTTTCTCACTTTGCATTGATAGACTGACCAGAGGCTTAACACACACGTCCTAGAGGTCTGGATGGATTTGTGTTACTTACAGCAGTCAACCTAAGGGCACAGTAGAAGTTTTTAAAATGTTAATTCCAGTTAATTAGTTTTAATAACTTTGGCTTCGTGGTGTGAGCCTGTGTGTTTATGTGTGTCTAACATTTTCAGACATCGCTATATGAAAGACCTCACCATGGCCTATAATTGTTTCAGCTCTGCTCACTGCAGGGGAGAGCTAGTCAAAGGATAGACAGCTTGTGCCCTTTCCTCTCCCGGGTCTCTTTTAAGTGGGCAGACCTTAAACCAAGCTGCCCTTCAAACTGACGCCGGAGCTTGAGCTACAGGTGAGTGATTGTGCTCCACTTGTTGTCCATTTCATGCCTTGTGAAATGTCTTTGTGTCCAGGCATGTTGCCGTCACATTAATTAAAGTTACATGGGCAGAGTTATGGGGTGTTTCAAAGTTCTAGGTCCACACATTTTCAAAAATAGAAGGAACAGAAAATGGTGATTTGAATTGCAAAACCTGAGTCATTTGCATGCCTCCAGATTCCGAACATATAGATGTGTTTTCTAATTTAACTTTCAGATTGCTTTCAAGCCTAATGTTTCTAGTCAACAGAAGCTCACACCTCTCTATATATTACCACAACCACTTCCCCTCAGATGATTAAGCGATAAGAAAGAAACTCAAAACAATCGTGGAACAAACAACTTTTCTCTGCCGAGCCTTTTGCATAATTATGATGCCTGAGGGCCAACTGATTCACTGAAATCTGTTCTCTGTAGGGGGAGGGAAACCTAAAATAGAAGCCTCTGATTGTCACACAATTGGCTTAGCCCGGCAATGTGCAGCTGTGCTCTGAGCCTGTCTGTCTGTCATTTAGCTGATTGCTGCTCGGCTGCCAACCTATCAGGTGCATCATCACCGATACGTGGGCCGCTAAGCGCACCGCAAAAAAATGTATCCCCAACTCCTTCCAGAAATATGAGGTCAAAAACTGTGTATCCGGAGCGGTGTGTGCCGCGGCACTCAACCGTTCTTCAAAAATGTATTGCATTTTTGATTGCAATAACGCCACAGAGTTCAAAGCTTCTGCAGCTGCGGATATAACCAGAGACAACCGCGACCCTGCATTTCCCTATTAGAGGAGAGGGATACAGGGAGAAGGAGAGAGAGAGCAGAACAGACAGTGAATTCCAAAGCAGTACTGGTAAGTTACTGGGATAGAAGAGTGATAAAACACCCATCCACCACTGAGGGCGATCATTTCCTGCCAAAACCTTCGGGCTTGTGGTCTGAGCTCATAAGAATATGTAAAATGCAAAATGATTGAAAGTGCTCACAATTTATATACAAAGGTGATTGAAGGTTAATGGACAATACGGAGCCTGATTAGTCCACAGAAGTTAGCGAGGGCTGCGCACCCACCTCCGATTCCGTTCACAAGCTTCGTCATTAGCATGGGAATAAAGATGCATAATGAATGAAACCAAAATGAATTAGCACAAACAACATTTCACATTATTTTATCACCTTTTTGAATTGTGGCAATTATTCAACACTAAAAAATATGCATCACCGCGGAAATAATTACGTTGTCATAATTCCAGATAGAATGAAAAGACTTTTGAAAAATTAAGTATATAGCGCAAAAAAACCACACAATGGCGCTGAATATACAAACATCTTCTGTTCAGTGTGAAATACGTGCACTTTGTCTCAACTCCGTGTCATTTCGTTTTTTTTACAGTGCCAGTGTGTGACTACAAGGCCGTATCTCCAATTATTAATTATCCCTGCCTGTGTATCTGATTACTGACATGCCTGAAGTGAGGGCGATAAAAGTGGCGTGCGGTTTATCAGCTCCATTGAAAAAGAATGTACAGATAAAATTGGTATCATGAGGTTCATGCATGGGGAATCATGTCCACGGTATTTTCTCTCTCTTCCGAAGTCAATAGGCCTGTAACGTGAGCTCAGCACCGGGGCCGTCCCCAGGCAGCCGCGCTGAGACCGCTAATGAAAACAGAGGGAAGGGGAAAGAAAAGAAAAAGAAAAACAGAGAGTCTTTGTGTATCCAAACAAACACAGGAGGGAAAGCGTCAAGGTCAAAAGAGGAGGGCGGAGTGATTGAGACGCGGAGAGGGAGACGCCGAGGTGATGAATGAAGCAGTGACGACACCAGGACTGTGGCCCAAAGAGCAAATAAAAATGTTAAACTTTTTCCTCTTCACTTTGTTTTGTGCCAATGCTGCAAAGTCAAAGACGCTGTTGCCGACAGCGTGGAATTAAAATATAAAAGTTTCTAAATAATTCCTCATTTTTACAGTTTAACAGAGAACGACATGGGCTTTATAACAATAAAAGCGACGCGGCTAGAGAATACAAAGAGGCCGGAGCTGCATCGTACTGGGCAACCACACAAATGGTCTTTGTTTTATTTTACGACAGTTTTAACATTACTTTATCAATAACAAATCAGACATTTTTTTGATAGCTCAGCGCTCACAGTAATAGGCAACCGAGCAGTCCACGGAGTATGCTAAAAGTGTTGCAATAAAACTGTCCGGCTGCACAGCTGTGTAACGGCAAAGGAAATGGGAAGAGGGCTGTCATAAGGACGTCAGAACTGGACTGTTCCAGAAATGCTCAAGTGTGGACATACACTCAGGCGAGACGTTACAGCGAACCTATTATCTACTATTCTGTCACTTTGGCTTTTCCACTACAAACTTGGGACCAGATTCAATTTCAGCACCAGAGATGTCTGCTCCTCTGACCGTCACACAAGCACTCTCTCCCTTTCTCTCTCTCTCTCACCCTCGCTGAGTGGGTGTGTCCCCTCGGGGAAAAGATGGTGCTTTTTACAGCACTTCTCCCAGCCTTAAAAAAAACACTTAGCACCAGCTCCACATTTCGTTTTTTTTTTTTTTTCTCACTCTCACCATTAAAGTCGTCAACGCTGCCACTAATCAAAAGTCGGCCTGCAAACAGAAATACAATGTTGGCAAAGTATGCAGGTGTCAAAATGGATATCTGTCCAAACGGAAGCTTCTTCAGGGGGAGATGCAGTCACTCAGCTCTCTGGGATTCACACTGAGGAGTGTGTGTGTGATATGGGTGTAATATGTTTGTGGCACGGCGACAGTGCACGCGAGCTGATCATTAAAAGAACATCAGAGATGTGGCACGGAGAAGGTGGCAGAAGAAATGCCAGAGATCTAAGGACAGGAGGCCTTACATCACAGACGAGGCCGATGCTACAGCTCAGGCCTTTTGCTTTTGATCCCTTCGTTTACCTGCTTTAAAAACACACCAAACTCGGACCCGTCAGCTACAGAAAGCAAACTTTCATGTGACGGCTGCCTGACTGTCTGCGTCTACCCGAAGCCGTGGTACCTGCCAGCCGTCTTTAAAGAGGCCACTATATGTCACTCAGTGAATCAAAGAGAGCCTGTTGCGATCTTGCAGACAGTGATACGCCACTGAAAAAACCTATGGCGGCACAGTGACAAACTTAATCCACATGCGACGCAGCCATGAACACGACTCCTAACGCTTCCTTGTTGTCTCACAGGATACACGGCTGAGCCAGAGCTCGTGCAGCAACCGCAGCTAAGACAATTGAGAGACATGAGTCTTCCAGGCCGGTCTCAGCGGTGCTTCCTTCTCTCCATGTGTTGTTGTTTCTCACCTCTTTTGTTTCCATAGTTCAACATGACTCGATCGGGCTTTTGTCGAGAGGGACCCGTGTGTTCGGTATTAAACTCACAGAGGAGAATTAAAGAGAAGATGTTAACACAGATCAAACCAGAGGACTCCCGGGCCTCTTGCACGGTTCAGTCAATAGGGAGCGTAACACCAGCAAGCATCAACAGGCAAATGAGGACATACAGATAAACATAGACATTACAACCAACACACACACATACTGCCACACAGCTGAGGCTGACTGAGAAAATATTAGATTGGTTATTTGGGACGATATCACATATTTATACTAGACTATTTACTGTATGTATGCAGGAACAGATCAATGCTCACTATTCTTGAATGCCTAATACACGGCCGAGCCTTATTTCAAACAGACACTGCAGTTTGCGCTCAACATGCATCTGCATCAATACCTGGGCGCCGTTAGTTTCAAAGGTAACACACGTGTCCCTCCAGACTAAGCAGAGACATTCTCCGACTCAATGAAAGTCTGTTTCTGGGTTTCTCAGCTGGTGTGGCCAATTAGTGTGAAATTTGGTGACAGAACTGTGGAGGAGCCAGGACAGTCCTTGTGTAATTATTGATCTAAGTTTACTTGCCTGCTTAGCTACATGTGGGGAGAAGGCACAGTGCAGGGTTGTTCTCATACGGCGCCTAATTAATAGTGACATAATCTGATACTATAGCTTAAAGTTGTTGAGGATTTCTGATCCCCCCCACTGGTGTGTGGACTTAGAGTGCTGCTCGTTGCACCGTAATTGCAAAGCTTCGCCTTGGTGTCACAATTAGAGTGGAAACCAGCCTTATTATATCCACTTTTATAATCTCTGCCAGACCGTATTTGCCCCTGCTGTAGTTTGGTTTCTTTTCTTTTGACACGGCGCCAATCTGTATAGAATACAGACACTAATCCCTGTAACTACAGGTTTTTAATAGGGGATCATGCAGGGACATGCATTGGCATACAGTCTGGATTTCTGCAGGACAGGTGCAATAATTACAGTGACAAGGCAATAAATACAGAGAGGGAGATCTTGTAAAAAGAAGATTTGCGGTTAAGTGTCAATGTCAAGCATCATATTCCCGGGACCGAGTGGCAGTTTAACTGGACTAATAAACAGGGTCCAAGTTTAATGAAATACACTGTATTTACAGTTTGTCGTTTTTACAGTAGGTTTCGAGAAAAAGGATGTTTTCTTATTCCACAGACGGAGGCAGCTCTCCGGCCCATCCCTTCTGTTGTTTCTGAATGAAAACCAACTTCATAATTTGATTATTTATGGAGTTGGACACAGGTGGAAATGCGAAGCTGATTCATTTCTTGAGCGGCTCAAAAGAACCTCTTATTGGACCTGGTGGGTCAGACCAATAAAAACACTGTGAGAGCATACAATGCAACACAAGTATCAGGCGGAAATAGCATGAGACTTTCGTTCATGATTCTGCGCTGCATCTCTGAAGAAGAGCAAACCAGCATCTTTCTGTCTCGACCTCTGGGATTACTTCTAACCAGTCACTCTCTGAAGGTTCCTCTACAACGCTTCAGCCAGAGAGACACCTAATATCTATCAGAACAACAGAGGAGAAGCATGGGGGGGGGAATGGAGAGACAGTTTAAGTGGTGTCTTTGATAAAACAGTGTTTTTGAAGCACAGCCCATTTAACTTCAACGGGACAAAAGGAAATCAGGATGGGAAAGTGTGTCTCGCGATGGTGCTCCACATCAATACACACCTCAGATACCTGCATGCCTCCCAAACAGAGGAGACTCTAAAACCGCCGCTCCTCCCTTTAAACTTGTGCTCTTTGATCGTCTCCCTCTCGAATGTAAAGACGGTTACCACCTGCACCGCAGAGAGTTCAAGCTCCCCCGCAACCTCCGCCAGACTCACCCACCTCGGAATCCACACGATGTGCTTCCTCGCTCTTAGAAAACTTTAGAAAGAGGGCAGAGGAACTTTTTTTCCCTCTGCACCAGATAGTCATCTCTACTTATGCTGCAAGATGCAAGGTGGCCGGGCTGTTGTGTGCGCTGGTAAATTACTAGGTCAGTGAGTACGATAGCCCCGTTTACCGGCTAAATGATCACTTTTGTGCCTGTTTATCTGCTTCCACTCCTCTGTATTGATCAAAGTTGTTGTCTTGGTCCATCAAAGGCAAAGCCAACGCAGTTTGTTTTTTAACTTGAATTCTTTGGCCTTGGCCAATTAAAAGGGCTGCAGCAACATCACTCGAGGGCTAAACGAGACCAGTGAGATCCCGCAAGAGGCTTCGCTGACAGATTCAATCTCTCCTCCTCTGCACCGTTGTTATATCTATTTTAAATTTCTCCTCCTGACTTCGCCTTTCTTTCATTTTGCTGCAGGTATTACACGTGGAACTGCATAATGGTCTCTTCTCCCCATAATTCAGATTTAGCTGAAGCTAGGTGCTTGAAATTTTTTTTTTTGTAATATCTACATTCGGAGCATTTGTCAAGACTGCGACTTGAAGCGTGTTTGTGTCTACTGAACTCTTTTTTTTTCATGCATATGATATTCTGTTTTCAACTAAATCTTCACGCCGTTTGTTGGTATAAACAAAACAGAAGCACAAATGCTGATGCGATGCATAACTCTCTGATAAGCTGGCTAATGTATAACTGCTCGGCAATTTATTTTGAGCCGTTTAAACAATATAGCTTACTGGGTGTTTTCTAGTATGACTTGAATCCTTAAAGGTCCCATATTTTACACTTTCACAGTTTTTTTTAATTTCAAGTTTGGATATCAGTAAGAAGATATGTTTGTGTTTTTTAAGTGACAGAACCCATCTCTCTTTCATGCTTCTCTCTAACAGAGAATTATGTGTCTGCTTTGTTGAGTAATGCAAAGCCTGTATTACTGTACCTTGGTAAATGCAAAGAGAACCAAGCAAGTCCAGAAAAATAATTGGTCACTGGTCTCTGATATTATTATCCCTGGGAAGGCTGTGAAACTATATAAATGCTAACTCAATGTATTTGTTTTTTGTTCTTTGTAAAGTTAAAACAACAAAAAGGGTTGGACAGGTTATAGCTGTGACACCACAAATTACAGAAGTCCTGACAGCTTCTTTGAATAAACATATTTCTGAAATCCAGTTGTGTGCATTTGTGCGTGGACACTTTCACTAAATTATATAAACCTGCTTTATACACAAAAGATATGGAAGTCTATTTTTCTTCAACATGGAACATTTAAGATAAAGCTTCTACAAATAAATGTTTTGGAATGTGACAGTAAGATATCTCCTCGTGTGTGTGTTGTGAGTTAATTCTACTTATTCTGCACTTCCTCACTGGACAGGTAAGCATACAGTGCAGTAGTCATTTTAATTTTGCTTTAAAATGGACAGTTTCATTGTGTCCTCAGTCACAATATTATGAAATCACTTAAACCTCCACTGTCATGTCTACACGACTCGTTTCACAGCAAAACAGTTCATATTACATTCACTCTATATTGTGGATTTTGCCTCAACGTGTATGTTTGTTTTTTTGTTGTTCTCTGTTTCTTTGTTTGTCTTTCTCTTTTCAACATCAACCTGCCTGGGACTGCAGATGAAAATTAGTCTGAGATTAACTCTGGTACATTTATATGAACCATTGTGCTCATATTGATTAATGTACACTGTCCCTTTTAGATAAATAAAAGCTAAAAGTTAATATCTAAATCGTTGTAGTTCAATCCAGCTGTGTAAAACAAATTACAAGCCCTCGCTCTGTGATTTATTTGTTTCCCTTTCTCTCAGATTTGTAAGCCCTTTGATAAAAAGTCTCTTTCATGGATAGTTTGGTTCTGTTAAATGTTCAGCAGCAGAAAAGACCATCCTTGACAGCACACCGTCGTCAAACTACCAGTATTAAGTAGACACAGGGAAGTGGTTTCACCGGTCTCAGCCAACTGGAGGTGGGCGACAGTTAGGGCTCTCCCGTCCCGTGAGAACAGAAACTGTTAACACAGCAATGGCTCCAGCATTGCTGAGTGGCACTAACAGGGGGAGGGGCTGTGTAGCGAGAGGACTCACCTCTCTCTACCCTCCAGTTTCCCTCATCGAGCAAAAAAGCTTTCTCTTGTCTCTTGGTTTGGTGTAATGTGCGTCAGGATCTCTGGAATTCAATTACCGTTCCCTTTTAGCCGCGCCTGTAATCTTCCTGTTCCAGTCATATGCTCTGGGTGCCAGCCAGTGTCACACACCCAAAATGATTTCTTTTATGACCAGCCAGCGAAAGCACAAACTGTATGCAGTTATAGAGCAGATCTGGATCCATTCAGCCCACCATTTTGCCTAAACCTAATTATGTTACATTTGGGTGAATGTCACTATAAACTGTGGGGGTATAACAGTGTACTCTCTAATGAGTGTTCAATTAAACAGAGAGCACCCACAAGGCAAAAAGGGCCCAATAAAGCCAAGTGAACACTTTTCCAATTGACACGGTTTCTTCTTTAGGTCCCAGTGAAGTAAATGGTAAATAGTCTTGGATCAACAATCCAAGACTATTTACCATTTAGTAAATATGGACTCACGTAAAGGACACGGAAATTTGCTTAATCACTTTCTTGCTGGGATTAAGATGATGAGATTGACATCACTCTTGTGTCTTCATGGTAAATGTAATGCTACGTCCAGCAGCAGATACTCTTAGCTTAGCACAAAGACTGGAAACAGAGGGGAGAGCTAGCCTGACTCTGTCCAAGGAAACTGAATTTTCCGACCAGCACCTCTAAAGTCATCAATGCAACATGTTGTATCTAGTTTGTTTAATCTAATTAAAGGGTAGAAATTATAGGATGTGGTGTTACTAATGTGTCTATGACTACTTCTTGGCCAACTGCATTAGAAATGCCAAAACCTGACCAACTCTGAGAATAGGAAGAGATACGGAATTTAAAACACTATTTGGGAATTATACAAAACCAATCAGACTTGTCCTTGCACCAGAATTACGGTCAAATTCAAAAACCATTTTGGAGCGTTCAGGTGAGGGGGGGCATCGTTGTGCAGGAGGAAGAACATGATGCATAAATTCTGCCGAAAACATTACATGTTTTTGTTTCTTGCACATCAACACCAACGTCAGGTCTAATCACCAAAAGCTCCCAAGCATTGTCATCTTTCTGAGTTGACATCTCTTCTTTGTCTTCTATTTGTATGGCTCCTCTTTTTCATCCTGAGATCTTTGTATTCTTTTTGTCTTTCTCAGTTTCGGTCTGTCGTGTGTTAGAAACCTCATCAACTTGGACGTTCTGCTGAGTGTTTAGTAGGAGGCCGGCAGGAAGAACCACGGAGGATGTCCGAAGCAACTGACTCGGACGTTTGCGTTCTGTCACGCAGCAGAGAGTTTCAGGAGAATACCAGGAGTTCAGTGCAGCTCAAGTTTGGAGGAACTCAAGTGTTGTTCCACAGTTGAAAGAATTAAGCGAGGGACTGTGTGGGCCTTGTCATCACCGCCGACAAACATGCGGTTGCGTTTAATTATCAAGTGTTTACTCTCCCGTCCTGCGTGTCAATCTCATGGACCCCCAAAAAATGACACACACTGTGGCCCCACGCTATTAACTAGAGTCAACAGAGCAATGATCTGTGCCTGGTGTTCCTGTCTTGCGATAGGTGAGGCACGGCGCCCCCGCCCCTCCGCTCCACCTGCCTCTCCTGTCTGCCGGAGTTAATTTATCTGGGTGATAAGCAGGTGGACGAGGGGAGGAGAGGCCCTCAGACTGAGCTGCACTGTCAGACCTGGCAGACTGAGTGACAATGCTAATAGCCCGGTCCCATTAACCTCACCACACGCCTCACCTTTATCTACCACACAAAAGACTGTTTGTTTGCTTGTTGGATGATAATATTTACCCCGTGATTTGGCAGCCGCAGACATGACAAATATATTTGTGCGTTCTGAGGAGTCGCTGTGATTCGGGTAAAGAGATGTGCTACTGAAAAGAGACAGCTCGCGTTTTACAGCTCCTGTCTGTGATCAGGGGTAATGTTCTTAGCCTAATCTGCACCTTTTAAAATACAGGAACATTCTTGTTTCCCCGTTCCTTACTTTTAAATGAACACTGTCTTTGTCTGCTACTATTCAACAATGCATTTGGCTCACCGCTACACAACACAGTGCATCTCCATAAAACACAATGCATCTGTAAGTTGCATTAGTGCATTTAGGCAGTTTATTCTCATCTTAAGGCTACGGTCCTGTTAGCTTGGTGTTTGTATATAGACGAGCCCGGTGGTGAGCTCACTGCTCCGGTGCCGGGCGCGAGACCAAGAGATATTGCTTTAATTGGAGAGTTACTGATCCTGCAAGGCATTTGGGTGCCAGACGTTAGCATCAATGCCTCTCGCCGTATTCTGCTGCGCAATCACAAAAATGATATTGGGGGGACAGCAGGTGATCCATAAACGCTGTGTTTTAAAGCCTTGTTAATTATTCCTTCAGAAGTCTAATGAACAATGGGGATAAAACCTCGTGCGGGGCAAATCTATTTGTGGGAGACGAGGAGCCAACTCTCTTTCAGATACAACACTTCAGAGCCTTTACCCCCCCATCTCATCTGTCAACATGAGTCTGTCATTATCAAACTCACACACATGCAAGCTTTCCGCTTTGATCGCGCACCCGTATATAGCCGGTACAATATTTAACACGATACGGTGTTTGGATAGAAATATGTGCTCAAAATGGTGTCTACCATGCATAATGAAGCAGATGCCGAAGATTATATAGTTTGGCACAGAATTTGAATATGCATAGATTATCTCCTATTTGATTTAGCAGCTGTCTGGGTGGGGATGCGTACAGTACATCACTTAGGAATACTGGGACCTCTGCATTCTTGAATTTTGTTTCAGCGTAGTTTATTATATTTCCCTGTGCGGAACAGACATTGTATTCCGTCTTTTTGGTTGGAAAGGGCTTAATACACGGCAGGCCTGCCAGCTCTTTCACTCCATACGAGATATGAGAAGAAGCAGATTAGCTCAGCTATCCATCCGTGACCTTGATATTACGATGAAGACGGATAAGCGCTTTCTTTTTCCACCTGGCCAAACCCTGCAAGGCTGCTTAAACAGCAGGCCAGGCCGTCATCATCCATTCAAAACAAATGTCTTCTACCAGGGTTCAATTTTTCACCATTCTACTCTCTCTACCCTCGGCCAATTAATGATGTCAGCAGAATAAAACAGATGCTCGCTATGGGCTGGAGCTTCCAGAGAGACGACAAGGACAGTGGTTGTGCAGTATAAACATCAAAAGTCCTTTTGGTTCAACCTTACCAGCTTTAAAAGCTTCACAGAATAGGAGCGCGGTGAATAGAAAGTTCCACTGTTTACTAAAGGGGTTTCACTATTTACCCTCGCTGTGGCAAACCCTTTGTTAATTCCTCACTAACAATGTCATGCTATTACTAGAGTATACTTTACAGAGAGCACATTATCTAAACCCTACCCTTAAAGCAACGGTTTGAAATAATGAGCGGGGCAGAAGTGATCTGCACTCCATCCTCACCTAACAAAGAGATTAAAAATGCAATGTGGAGCTCAAGCACCCTGCAATCGCTGACTGTACTAAAAGAGGCTGGTTAAGTTGCTGCTTCCGTAAGCAGGCACAAACTTTATCTTTGCTTTTTTAGAGCACATCCAAGATGATGCATCTTTATTGTATGTGGCTTAGGAGCGATTCCAACTTACACCAACAATGCACAGTATTCAGAATTAGCACTCTTTGTTCATTATGAGAATTAAAATTTCCATTCATAATAAATAGCAGTATAAAGATGTTTTCTTTGTCCTGCCATTGGAGGAAGAAAGTAAATACATTATTCTGTATGTTCTGCATAATGAGAACACACAGGATATAATACAGTAGGAGCCAACAGATTCTGTGGCCGGATCTTTGACCGGTGACAATGATGTGTAGCTGCATGTTCCCATCGCTGTGGCGCTCCTTGTCATTTTAGAGCTCATTGGTTTTTTTTCAACCTGGAATGCATGTTGACAACTTCCTCATTAGGGCGCCTCGCTAAAAGCACCTGCAGTTGTCCACTGTGGGCTAACATGTCATGGAGGAAGTGCTGAGAGGGCATGCCTCCTTTTACTAGAATGCACTGAGAGTATTAAAGAGATGGCATTAGGACATAATGAGTAAGAAAACGTCTTTCTTACACCGGAGTCAGGGAGCTGATGGGATTTTCATGCTAGACTAGATCTCAAATGCATTCGGCAGACCGACACCGCTCAGGACAGCTTTGTTTTTTTCCTCAGGCAGTAGCTGGTGTATTTTGAGTTACATTATATGTGATGAATTCTGAGAATATTCCAATGCATGTTTTCTGGTGGTGGGAACATGAGTTTTAAAAAATACAAATGTGAATGTCCTGACACAAAATAGAAAATTAGAATAATAAAATTGATTATTACAGTAAAGATAACTATTTGTTGTATGGGTCTTATTGTTTTTAAAGTTAGATAGATTTTCATATTTTCTTTTTATTTAAAATATTCCAACAATTGATGTTATAAAGATTACAATGAGATTCTCAGTAATTGACTTTTTCTGTTTGTATAACACATACACTACAATTTTTTAGATCAAAGGAGGACTTTCCAGATACGAATAAAGCCTCTTCACGAAAGTATAATACGTAATTAAAATAGTTAGAGAGAAGACTGTGCAGTGTCCCTTATAAGACCTGCTCACTTAAATCCCTGGATTTGGCTAATAAAGCCGAAAATGCCCTTTGACCATTAAGTGAACTGAATTTCAGAGAAACACTGGTGATTCATACAGTATGCAGGTTGTAATGCACTAGAGGCGAAAAAGAAAAGAAAACTATGTAGGAGGGGAAAGGGGGGAAAGATGAGAGAGAGGAAAGAGAGGGCAAAAGAAGAGAGAGAGTTAGCACAGTAGGAACAGAGGAGAGGTATAGATAGAAACCAGGACATGATGGGAAACAGGACGTGATGGAGGTGGTGCTACGCCAAAAGTTATCCACTGATCCATGCAGAAACAGATGCATTTGATCACAGCAAATCTCGGGCTTAGTGCATAAATACATAATAAACAAAAATTAATGGAGGCAAGTGCCATGCATGCGTTTCATCGGTCTGTGAGTTACCACTACAGTGACTGGAGCAGGGCAGAGGCATCCATATGGATGCTGCTTAGAGAGCAGACTTGTTAACATATCTCCTTCACTGCTCCTAGCAAAGCGTTACAGAGATAGAATACATATCAGCCACATTTAATAAAAACAATACGAGTCTATGTGGGAGGGATTTGAAATAAAAAACAACAACAAAACATGATACAGCTAAAAAAACTAAAATATCTTGCCAAGTGCGATGTTCATGCCAAATCTGATCAATATCTCTGGCCAACTGTTACTACGTAGTTCAAAGCACTTATTATAATGTGTTGCACAGGCTGGAGTATCTGCTCAATACCTCATAATGAAATAGTGATGCAGAGGGAAATACTTCAACATACTGCACAACACGAACACTCTGATAATTCGCCAATCTTCCAGACGTCAAAGGCCTTGTGTTATCCGGCAACAACTGATCGCGACTAATTCGGCAAGTGTTCTGAGCAGAGTGGTGCAGGAGCAATGAGCAGGACTCAGAGCTTACATCTGAATTCTATGGCTTGCAATTAGAACAACCATCTTTCCCACTAGTGCAGCAGAAAACACGAAGAAGTCAAGGATGATGAATTAGTCTAATGATTCCACAGTAATATCGCTCAGAGACAGAGCTGGAGGAAATTGCTGTTCCCAAGCGGAGGGCCTGAAATTACCCCTCAAGATACGGCTGAACTTTTGCCATTGCATTCTCTGTTGCCATCATTATTTAGTGAACCCTCTTGTTTGTGTTGGTATCAATTGGATTCTCGCTGCCTCCTATGGCCATCATGGCAACATTCTCTCGTTCCCTCTTTCACCTTCTCTCTCGTTTGCCCTCTCCTGTCTGTGTGATCACATGCTATAACAAGCACACAAAGCCCAGTGGGATGCTAATGCTCACTGCCATCCCCACCCCCCTCGCTCTCTGTCTGCTTGTCACATATGACTGCCCCATCTGAGTCAAGTCTGGGGCATGATAGAGGAGTTATGTATTGTATAGGCAGTCTCAGATGGCTGGCCTCTGCGGTGGATGAGAAAGGGACAAGCGGGGGAAACATGATAGAAAACACAACACACACGCACGTAACGCCACGAAGCCTCAGGGGTGAAGGTCACGGGAGTCAACCCAGCGGTTCAGTGGTGAACGCTAATTAGCGCACAGCTCTGACCTTGACAAGACGTCCTTTCTCCTCTGTCAAGAGGCAGTTGTTTCCACAATGCAACGCAGACTGAAAGAAAATCCTCAGCTGAATGAGATCTATTGATGGCAGGAGACAGGAATAAAAACATCGCCACAACGCTTGACGTACTCCCTCAGCAACTTTCTGTGACTTTGGCTTGTTGCACCCTCATTTGAATGCATTACACGACCTCAGAATACAAAAACACAAACCTCAATAAATAAGGCCTGTGTGTTTCAGGCTGCACCAGTCTGCACTGATCTGGGCCTTTCAGGCCACTCTGCATGATTAACAGAGGTAGCAACATTTTTGCTTGAATAAATTAGAAACTTTGGTGGCCTAGCCACTTTTAAGGGCGAGGCAGAGGGAGATGCACAACCGATACGTCTTTGTTTGCAGAATCTCCAAAGGCCCTCGTAAAAAAAGAATTTGCACAACATTTCATGCTTACGCCACAACAAAAGAAATGATATAAAGCAAGGGGAAGCAGCAGAAATGTAATATGGCTGTCATACTCAAAATAACCCCTTTAGAGTTAATGTAATAAAAACTGTCCATCTGATACAGAGTCAGCAACACAGAAATTACCAAAAACTACAAGTGCCATGATGTAAAATGTCTCAATGTCTTTTGACATCTAGCTGTTCAATATGTTGGTAAAAATCCCCCTCAGAGTTAGAGGAGGGGAAAGTTCTCGATTTCTTAGCTGCATCGCGAGGTCGACTCTGCGTTGATGCAGAGACGGAACAAAATCGATTATGTTCTCCAGTATGTTCACTTTTTTTAGCTGAATATTTATAACCACTGCTTCTCAGTCGTCTAAAATACTTTTTAACACAAATCATGAAGCTAGTGAAGATGCACACCTCTAGTAGTCCCACAGCGATGCATCGGTTTTCATTTTATCATGGAATCGTAGGACTCTTAATCGGAATCGAATCGTGAGGTGCCTAGAGATTCCCGCCCCTACATAGAATACAAAACCTTACCAAAGACCTGACAAACAGGTCGGCCTGGGGCAGACCATACTGCAATCTTTATGATATGGGACAAACATAGTCCGTCTACATCACCATTACCACGACGCAGCTTTCAGACAGAGCTAAAAAAAACACGGAGGACCTGCGACTGAACCGATGTCCAGACTTAGAACATCTTCTGGCCCAAAATAGCATCAGAAATGTAAGTGTGGGAGTGCTGCTCCAGGTTCGGCTGAGAGGACGAAAAAGCAGATGAAAAAACACTGCCTGGTGGCTCATGGTTGCAAGATTTTACATCTCTGGAAAATAATCGTGGCAGCAACAATTTTCTCCTCCACTCAACTCTTGCGTGGTTAACAGTTTAATTAGAAGAATGCTACTCTGTGCAGGCTACATGACACTCGAGATGAAATGTGTGCTCGCAAATTCCAACACAACACGATGCCCAGTGATGTTGGACACTGGAGCCACTTTGTTGTCTGGAAAACCAGAACCCCATTGTTGTTAAATAAAATAATAAAGTATTGTTAAAACAGGCCAGAAATATTTTGTTTGTTAAGGATATATTTTTTTCTTAGTGGACTGCTGACTAACACTTTGTTGAGATCCATGGCTACAAATATAGTATTGTACAATATTGCATAAAGGTTTACAGTCTAAAATAGTGGGATAAAAACAGAGCCCATGGTATAATACAGTACTTTTCCTAAATACAGAAGACACTGGATTTTCTGTTAATTAATCCATGAGCCTTTTTTCCTGGATAAACTCCTGCATTTATGACTTTTCCATAGAGTGTTTCATGTATAATGAAAGCCAGAGGGAACGGGGAGGAATGTAAATGATGAGTCAAGCCTGTTAGACGGCCGGTTGACTGTTTACATGCTTGGCTTGTCCCGGGTCGACCCTAGTTAACAATTCATGGTGGAAGTTTTCCTATCTTTCAGCCAGACCTCGGCGCAAAAGGCATCTGGAGCCAAGAGGTGTTCATCCTGTCTCTGTTCACTCAGTCAGCCCCCCCTTTTAAGCTGTCTGTTCCTGTTGTCCTCTTCATCGCCTCTTCCGTCTGTGTCTGCCTTATGGTGCAAACCTGTAGGTCAAGGTCCCATTGTCACATTGGAACGCTGAGTTTCCAGGCCAGAGCTCCCCCTTAAGCATTAGAACAAGTCAAGTGGCCCAACAAGGAAGATCTGGAGGAACAACTGGTTTGTCTATGAAGTGTGTGCAATCTGAATCTTGCATCCATGCATTATGTATAGCGCATATCCTTTGTGGGTCACACGAGGGGGAATGGAGCCAATCCTCGCTGACATTGGGCGAGAGGCAGGGCAACCTGTCGACACCATGGACAGGTTGCCAGTCTATTAAAGTGATGTTTTGGACTGTGGCAGGAAGGAGGAGGAGCTGGAAAAAGCTCCAGACAAAAAGGCCCTGGCCGACGATCACATTCAAACTATCAGCAGAAAATGAAAACTTCAGGTGCTACATGTTTAATGAGTTCAAATCTATTATGGACATAACCAATGTCCTTGGCAATTAATGGGTGTCTATGTAGATCTATGTAGGAGGGCGTTGTATGTGTAGACCACCATGAGGGGATCGAGCCACATCTGTGTGCTAAGTCAGCACTGACATCAAAGAGTGACGACAAAGGATTATACTGAGCATGAGGTGTGTGTGTGTGTGTGTGTGTGTGTGTGTGTGTGTGTGTGTGTGTGTGTGTGTGTGTGTGTGTGTGTGTGTGTGTGTGTGTGTGTGTGTGTGTGTGTGTGTGTGTGTGTGTGTGTGTGTGTGTCTGTGTGTGTGTGTGTGTGTGTGTGTAGGTGTTGGGGTCACTCTCCAGTCACAGGGTTAATGACTATGAGGATGGGGGAGGCCATCTCACTCTCCTGCTGGCCATCCATAGTGTGGCACTTCCCTGTCAGCAGAGCAGAATCTAGGAAGGGGGTGTTCAGTCCAACGGATAATGGGTATGAACACAGGAATAAAATTTATCATGCATATTAAACCACAAAGCTGGCCTCAGAATATACAGAGTGCATAAAAGGATGCACAGGACGTGGAGGGAAAACAAAAAGAGGGGAAGAAAACATAAAGAGAGGAAAGCCTGGGCCTGGGCCAGCACTCCCCCAGCTGGGAGATAAAGATGACTGATATCTGCTCCATTTCCAGCCCAATCTCTTTAATGCAAAGAGGAGGCAAGGAAAGCAGCGGAGAGAAAGGAGAGGGAGCTGAGCACCAGGCACGGCGACTTCTTCTCCCTCCACCAGGTTCAACTCGGCTGAATTGCAGACATCACACTCTCGTCAACACTTTACCCCGCCTCACACGCACGTCTCCTCCTATATCTGTGACTCACACTCTCATGTGTGTGGCAGCAGACAAACACAAACATTCGGTCCCTAGGCAGATGTGCATCCCAGTGTTGTGCACAGAAAACGGATTGTTCCGAATGCTGAATAATTACCATGATAATCATCTCCATCCCACAGGGGTCTGAAAATGCATACCTGACATCTGACATTTGGTACCCATGACTCCTCTCTCAATCTGCATAATCACATTCCTGCCTAATTTACATGCATATGTTTGAAAAGGAGTAGAAGTAGAATTTGTTTTCATAGTGGTGTGGACTTCCAAACTACCAAAATACAAGGTATGCACATATGAAACCACGAGTTGCGAAGTCAACCAACATTTGCAGCTATTTTGATAATGAATTACTCCGGTCAGTCATTTTCAATTCAGAAACTTTGCTTGCTTTCTTTGTTTTCGCCTAACCTCCGCCAACCTCCGCCAACCTCCGCCAAGGAGGTTAGGTTTTGTTATGTTTTCATCAGCGTGTGTTTGTTGGCAGGATTACAAAATGTACTCAACCGTTTTTTCCGTAGAACTTTGTGGAGGCGCGGTGTCGGACCCAAGGAAAATCCTGTTGTATTTTGGTGCGGATCTGGAGGAGCAGGGGGTGGATCCAGGAATTGGTTTTCACTTTCTTTAACATTGCGAGAACGGGCGTTTGACATTAAAAATTCAAGGATCTTCTTGGAAAAAAAATTGGCATTCTTAGGTGACTGATATTTATGTGTGTGTGCAATTTGGGGCAGATCTAGTGAATTTTAATGTGGTTTTATAAGGGCACTGATGGGCCTTGGTGGAGGTATGCGCTCTACTGAATGCTATTCCAGATGATAATGGAAAAAATCATTAGTTGTAGCTTTAATACATGGCCAATACAATACTTTGTTCGTACTGTACTGAACACTAAAGCTACCAGAGACTGTGTGAAGACCTTAGAGGCATTGCACAATACTCTGCTTGTCACATTTGAAGTACAAAGTCAGTAAGTAATACCCATAAAGAGGTATTGAGACTTTTGGTAATTGGTGCAGCACTGACTATTCATGGACTCTAATGGGATGGCACAGAAAAACAATTATTTTCATTTTCAAATATCGCTCCTGGACTGAGATCCGCTGCAGCAACGGGCAACAATACAGCGGCTCTTTGGGATTTTTCTGAAGGGACAAACATTTTCAGCATTGTGGATCATTTTCAGGTCATTATGAAGTTGTACAAAATGTGTTTACAGTCGGGACAATTACTGTTTTGGCACTGCAATGGAACATGCTGGATTTTAAATGATACAATAACTGTGACCCATTTGAATTACTTCCCCTAATTTTAGGTTAATATAAAAGGGAAATTGTGTGAGAGTTGGTAAAATGATGAGATTTAATAGGGAAATTGTGATTATGATAATTGTCAACCAAACCAACCAAATTTACAGGAAATCAGCCATCATATGATTCAATTATTATTATTTCCATTACACATTTTATTTTGATGATTCATTTTATCATTTCCAAACCAGTCAGACGCAAAAACCTTTGCAGAAATACTGCATTTTGAAATGGAAAATATGCTTTTGAAACCCACTTGAGGTCATGGCAAGTGACTTTTAAATATCCACTGCATAGATCTGGATCGAAAGGGTTAATTATCCTTTTTCAACAGTGGTTTTCCCCTTGAATATACATAGTCAAACACCTTTGCACCTCTCCAGTGGAGGTCCCGAACACCTTCAAACAGCTTTCACAGGTTTTTAAATTACACCGGTTGTGCACATGCTCCCGCAACACACACCAAGCCTTTTATTCTCCATCCTACATCCCAGACTTTTCTAAGGCATTTGAAGATAACAATTAGGAAACGGCGAGAAGTAATTAGGCTGAGCACTTGACAGATACGAGTCACAGTTAGTCCCTGTTTAGCACCTGTACAGTATGTCTCCGTCTGACGGGGGAGCGAAAGGCTTCCTCTCCCCTCTCTCTCCCCTCTCCTCAACACAAGGCCCACTCACATATTCACAGCTCTGCAGAGCAGCTTGGCTTCAGCGTGAGCTCCAATCCCTCTCACTCTGAATCATGCTGTGATGGGACAGCGGTCCAGCCTCTCATATTTCCTCAAAAGCACAGTCACTGATACAAAGCTTGACTGGCAGCCAGATCCATCTCTGTAGCTTTTTGTTGCCTCCACCTGAGAGAAAAGCCCTTAAACTGTGATGGCCACTCATTCCGCTGAAAGGGTATTGTGGGTTTTATGACAGAGTGGCTCAAGCGAAGTGTCGCCCCACAGAGGATCATTTGATGTGGTCTGCCACGGGGTGCCTATGTTTCATGTATTACATTCTGCATACCCAACAATGCCGGCCCTCCCAGTGTCTCTCCCTTCCTTTGTTTCTCATTATTGAGCTAAATGGAATTAAGAGCTTTTCTATTGGGATCCTTTTTTTCCTGCTCTCGCCCTTTTGAACAACCTGAGGGGGATTTTAACATGCTATTACCCTTTGACACAGTGCCGGTATTGGTAGTAGGAGAGTTGCGAGGTATTTAGTCGGGGCTTCAGACAGTGAAATGGGAGGCAGGAAAAACGCTGGCGCTCTCCTGCGAAAAGAGATGGAGAGGGCGCCTGGGGGCAGCAGGGGTGGAAGGCCCCAGCCTGGGCCCTGTCCACTGCAACCTGCCAGACACAGCCTGAATCCCATTTATTCCCGGTGACCTTAAATAAAATGCTGGCTACCCCTGTGGGCCCCATGTGAGGCCAAAACCAAATGGGCTGTGTTCTCCACTCTTTCTACCCCACTGCTAGAGAAAATGAGCTTTATCTGTGGGGGAACTTGGGGCTATGTGACTAAATGCCCCCTTCCCTGCATGAGTTTCCCCACAAACTCCATTCCGCAGTTAATCTGCAAAGCTGTCGCCTTTTAATTACTGGCTTTTGGTATTGAAGTGGCCCATTCTGTAAACCGTTTGATTAATTTTGCAGAGTTTTAGCTCATATATCACCAATGCTGCTGGATTGTTTGCAATTTGAGACTTAAAAATACATTATCATGACAATGTAGATGTACATGTGCACTCATCACGCACATTCTCCCCAAGGTGACACGGGGGCTGGGAGACAAATGTGTTGGTTAATTGCTGCAAAGGAAAATAAATATGTGATCCTGTGTGATTAAGTTAGTTGTCAGAACACTGGGCGTTGACAACTATTACAGGGCTGAGAAATTGACAGAAGCAGCTCAGTGTGAGTTTTTAAGGACTGTTAAGGGCTCACAGTGAATAATACAATGCTTCATAGATTCATATTAA
Organism: Reinhardtius hippoglossoides; assembly: GCA_006182925.3. Lineage (NCBI taxonomy): Eukaryota > Metazoa > Chordata > Actinopteri > Pleuronectiformes > Pleuronectidae > Reinhardtius > Reinhardtius hippoglossoides. The sequence goes on along the minus strand of CM031675.1, from coordinate 22,293,107 downwards.
GTGCTTTGATATTTGAGACCAGTTAGGACTGGTATCTGTAATCTTTTAATTAATAAATAACTCCACTCGAGACAGAGCCAGCGGACTGGAAGCGACAATTTCACACCATGTTTGTATTTTTATGCATCGAAATGGAGCATAAGCTCGCTCGTATCACACTTCGCTAGCTGCCACATTTGCCATGCTTTGCATTGGGTGTTTCACATAAACAGCAGGCGTCCACACCAGCTTCACCACATTGACTTAATACAGCCTGCCCGCTGTCAGCAATGTGAAGACATTTATGTATTTTACTTTTTAAATTGTTAGTTTCTTTCCTTGAAATACATATCTACACTGTCTTCACCGTATATCTTCATCCATCTACTTATTCTATTTTTAAAACGTTAGACATTCCCAAACCGAGAAAGTTGCCAATCCATCAAGGGCACCTCTTTGTCACATGAACCCACGCAGGGTACTGGCAGTTTTCAAGTGCCCACTACACGTCCACACACAGCCAAAGTCTGCATGAGCAACTCTAATTAAAGTGGAGTTAATCACAAATAGCTGGATAGGGCCACAATTGAGGCATATGTTAAGAATGAATTGCTAATTAGAGCGGCGAGCAGTGAGACAAGTCCCAGAGTGCTTGAGAAGTCTTGGCACGTTACTAATATATGAAAAGGTATAAACAAACAGCAATCTGGTTGTTTAGCTCCTCCATCCCACTTACAAGGATCCAATTATGGCAGATCCCTGGAGCCGCCAATACAATCAGGCAAGAGTGAGTCGGTGTTATGATTAACTGTGAAGGCCACATACTCTCTGTGGCTGCTCCAGCCAGCCACTAGGCCTCTCACTGGCAGGGGCGGTTATATGGCTCAGTGAGCCCCATGACTCCACTCCCAGAACAGGCCAATGGAGAGCCCAACACAACAGAACACAACAACAAAAACACAGGCCGGGCCTCAGATACTGCATTCAGGCTGTGCTGTAATACGTACAAGCTAATTCACTGGATGGCTTGCTTTTATAGGCCGCCCCCCAGGGTGTGGTATAACACACATTTAACTGTGAATTCCTTAAACAGCGCCAGTGGCACTGATGTGTTAAAGGGAACACACCTGTTCCTCTCTCACGACTGGAAGCCAGAGCCGAGGCCCTTGTATAGAAAAATGCTGCTGAAGCTTCCCATCAGCCCACAATTAGACGATTACAGAAGCTGCTAATCTATGTTGACAGCATTTTGTCCAATCAGCTGGTACGTTCCGAGACCCGCGCCCCCCCCCCCCCCTCTCTGTGAACACCGAGAGCATAGGTAGCTTCTGTAAGCAGAATAGCTGTTAAACAGGATAATTCTATATCAAACCCTCTCCAGTACAGCCTGCATCCATACATCCAACTGTGCCTTTCACCACACTTTCAGCAGGCATATCAGTGTGCAGCCAAGAGGTAAGCTGGGCGATGGATGAAATGTGCTCTTTTGCTATTTATCATTCAGTGCTGGAGGTCGTGTACAGTTAGCCATCTGGATCCTGGGGAACTGTAAAACGTTCTCCCCGATACCAGACTGCAATGAGCCAGAGACGGGAGCAAGCATGTCATGTGCCTGTGGTGCAGATGCAGCTTTGCCATGAAATGTATGAACCAAATAACGAAAACTTTAAATACAGCTTGTGTGATTAGGTGTTTTAAGTAGAGCCAGACGATATGGATTTATATGGGCCAGTGCAGATACAAATATTTGTAAGTAAAAAATATTGATACTGATGTATTGTCCGATACATATTTTCAAAACTATTGCAATGATTCATAAGAGGTGTAATTGAGGCTTGATATTTTACAATGATTATTTTTAACCATAAACTTTATTTTAATAAAAGGAACCAAACAAGCGCTGATACCGTTCTGAAAGGCTCACATCCGTATTATCGGCCAACATGAATATTGGTCTGGCTCTAATTTTACATGTTGCTGATTTTCTCTCCCCCCCCCCCCAGGCAGTATGTGGTACACGTGTGTAAAAGCTCAAAGCAGACATGGGATCACTCAGATCACCACCAGCCACACAGCTGTCTAACAAGAAAGACTCCAACAGACACGCCACTGGAGGCGAGCAGCATGATACAGTCAGTCCTGCACACACACACACACACACACGTACACACAGGGCACTCGGCAGGTGGGAGCAGTGTGATCCGGCTTTAACGTGAACCCGCGTGCTGCTACTCACAACCACACAGCCCACAAATTACTTTCCTTCACTTTGAGCCAAAATGGCCTCGTGTTAAAAAAGGACTCCGCTTCAATTAGAGCCGCTGATTGATACCAGTTCTTACTCCAGCAGGAAGCTACTCAGCCTTCAGTGCAGTCCAACTTTTTTTTTTACTCCTTGGTCCAATCTGGCTGTGCTCTGCCTCTCGTTTGTTCCCAGTTACAATGTGGCCGATCTGATTGTGTTTGTGTTTGTACAGTTTGCACAGCAGCCCTCCCCAATGATTAATATGCTGGCTTATGGTGAAGTTGCAGGGACAAGGGGGAGGTCGAGACTGGGGATTTGTCTGTGGTTTAATTAGTGCATTCCTGGCAAATTCTCCATCCTTAATTATGGCCGCGGTTCTTTCTGACCTTTCTGGTATTTTCTGCATGTTTGCCTTTTATCTGATCATGTTTTATTCAGGATCTTTGTTGTGTGCATTATGTTTAGCCACCATCTCTGCTGCTGCACAATAAAAACAACAACAAAAAAACACTTTACAGGATGGACAAGCGGAGTTTCGCATTTCCCTTTGATTCTTTTCCTGTCGCCACTCTGTGAAATTACAAGGTTCCAACGTGGGGCGATGGCCAACGTGGCCGAGGAGGATGTCCAGACGGCAGACATCCATATTTATTAACATGTCATTCTGTTTGCTTTCATAAAATTCAATTTTCAGACAGATGAGAAAAAAGCACATTCTAACAACATGTGTATAGCTTCCTGTTGTCCCCATCAGGCAGCCAATGGACAGGAAAGAAACTGTATTCTTTCCTCCGAGATGGGAGGGAGGAGATGAGATGAGAGGCAGAGCGAGACCAATGTGTATTTTAGTGGAAAAATGACCAAAAAAAGATGGTAAAGAAATATCAAGCTGTTCATTTAAGAGCGTGTTCATCAGTAATGGTAATAACAAACATAACAGAAGGTTACCAGTGAGCTAATTGTTGAAAAGAAGATTGTATACGTCTGAAAATCTTCCATATGTAGTTTGCACGTCTTCATTCCCAGTTCTCAAAATACATATAGCCAAGGGGAAAAGAAGGAGCAACTCCAGAAGATGTGGGGCACAGCCCGTCACGCTCTGTACATCATACACTGCGTTGCTCTGCATTCACAGCTGTAACCTGCACAAACTATATATGCGATACAGTGTTAAGATTAGTGTCTACAGTATGCATACACACAGGCACATACGTGTGCACACAAACACAACACCGCATATATAAGAGCAGAGGCAGCGCTGGGGGGATTTGGGCTGCCAGGGCCCCCGTGGGGAAGTGGTGGCTTCCTGTTTGCAAGCCTTTCTTTAGCGAAAATGCTTAAAACGGGCCAAACGAGAGCAGTGCTTATCCAGCAAAATTGCTGCTAGATGGAGCAGAAAGTGCACAAATTTTCTATGACACCCCAGTAATGAGGTTTTATATTGACCCAGGCACAGTGAGTGGAAGGGCTCGCTGCTCCTCTTCTCCTAAATTCAGTCAGCTATCCTCAACCTCTATTTGGGTCCCCACTGCAAAGAGAAAATACACAGTGCGGGCTCAGACAGGTAGCAGAGCAAAAACACACACACAACGAAAAGAGGGCCACTCATCCAAGAATTCATAAACCTCTATTATACAGCTGTTTTTTCCTTAAGGTGTGAAAATAGATTATTTTTCTTTCTTGCACGGAAGGGACATATTTTCTTTTTTATAACATCAGAGTTTTTTGGCGTCAAGCGGTATCTGCTTGTTTTATTTGTTTGCCAGATCTTATCGCAACCGTGAGCACAGAGTGGAGGTGCACGCGTTTCATGTACGTTTTATATACAATGTTACTTTAGTATGAACTGAAACACTCATCAAAACACAACTTCATTAAGGCAGAGCTGGTGCTGGGTTAGTTTTCGGGATGTAATGCACACTTATGCTTCGCTGTGTTATTTGAGAGCTGGGGAAATGATTTAAATTCATTGATTAGTCAACTGAAAAAAAGGGTAATTGGCAAATATTTAGAAAATCAGTTTATAATTTAATAATGCAACAAAAAAAAAAGAAAAAAATCCAGTTACAGCTTCCTCATTGTGGTTGCTTGCTGCTTTGTTCTGTTTATTTTTATTGTTGATGAATGTTTTTTGGCTTTGGTTTGTTGTTCGGACAAAACAAGACGTCTGAACATCTGCTCTGGAAAAGACGTGGCAGCCTTTTTGCTCTATTTTATAACATTTCAGAAGACTAAGCGATTAATCCAACGATAAATAGACAAAGCTGACAGTTTAATCGATAATGAAAATAATTGTTTGTTGCATCCCTTAATTAATTTATTAAATCATCTGAGCAAACACCAGAATCTAAAAAATAGATGTTTTTTAAAAATCTATTTTGCTACCATTAAAAAAAAAAACAGTTCAACAAAAACTATTTAGACACATTATTGTCTGGTACAACAGCACAAAACTAATTTGCCTCAGAAGATATTGTCATGCAGAGGAATGTTAAACGTGTCTGTCCTTGAAAGTGTGGCTGCCGCTCTGTCATACATGTATTTCATTAACCAGAGTCTGCACCTGCACAAAAAGAGCGTTTCTCCTCAGAGAAGCCAGTCTGGTTGCTCCTCCCTGCCCATTAAACTGTCTGCTGATTTTAATGGAGGTACCAGAAAGTGATTTGATTGGCCATTACTGAAGCCTGCACCAACTCCACCTACTGAATATATATTCCTCTACAACCTGCTAATATGTATTGTATTAATGCTCTCATTCTACTTAATCCTATTTTACAGTGTGGGAGCTGCAGTAACTGTGGGTTTAGACATAATGTAACATTTTATCTTGCCGTGGTTTTAAAATTAAACACTTTATAAGCATATTTTAAATATATTTCTCTTTCCGATCCAATGTGTGTAACTCACTGACAAATACACTTTTATGTTTAATACAGATAACGCGGAGGAACTGACTCTAATTGTTGACAAAACTGTACAAACACAAGTGCAGACGCTTTGATAGCAGTGCACGCTTTTTGCTTTTGATCAGAGTCTCCCTGAAGACATCTTCCGGAATCCTAAGTGCCTGAGGCAGTGGCCCATAATGCACGGCTCTATATCCTGGAGCTGGAGCAAGTAAAGGTCAGCGCTGGATGTTTGTGAAAACCAGGGGAGCTGCTGATCTCTCAACAGTTATTGTATTCATACAGTAGCATATGTGTTCCATCTCGCACCGCGGCCTGACACTGACATTCAGGGGAGAAAGACAGTAGAAGAAAATATATATATCTGTCTTTCTGTGGCGCCTGAGATAAAAGTACAGCTGAATATTGGTGTCTTGTGAGCAAAGGCACAATTCAACACGGGCCAGGCCGCCTCTCATTAGCAATGTTTGTGTATGTCCATCAGGATCGCATGCGCCAACTATTTTAAGCAAATGCATCACCAGTGACTTTTTGCGAGGTCTGCAGTCCTCTGATAAATTAAAAATGCATGCTTCGATGGAAACAATTTTGGTATACATCATAATTATGACCTCAAAGGGAAACGAGTATCGTTTCAAGAGAGAGGGGAGAGTCATTTCTAAGAATTATCATTTTTAAGAATTTGACGAGTTCAGACGCAGCCTCGTAAACTTCTCGCCGCCGCATCTGAGGCCGTTTAGCCCTGTTTTCTATACAATCTGTCTGAGGTGGCGAGATACAGTCTGCGCTTTCTGACAAACGTAAGCCTCAAAGGCCACTCACAATGCATTAAGAATGTTTTCTTTTTGACAGACATCAAAATGTGACCTTTAAATGATTCTTGTTATCAGGGAAGCTGAACAAGAAAATCGATAGGATGCAGCTGGAGAGGAGGGATTAATGCAGGGCAAATTGATCATTCCATTTCATTTTCATCTTGATTTGATGTGCCAGCCGTACACGCCTAATCTGACCACAAACTGCTTTTAACACTTCACAGGAGAATCCTCGGAGCAGAAAAATACAAGCTCAACAAGCGTCTCAGTTACAAATAGGGCAGGAGCATGAGCCTTTACTGACAGTTAACCTTAATAATAAAGAGCCAGTTTCCCCCCCCCATCTTCCTTTCATAACTTCTGAGCTTTTGAGAGTGTGACTCCGAGCTCTGGCCTCTATTCACCACAGGGAATACAAGATGGCAGAGCTCATTGTCTATTTCACACAGTTTACGGGTCCATCAAGCTGCAAAAACAAATACATTAATCATCAGAACACATTGATAGATCATTAATTATTGTACCTCACTGTTGATGTCACACACAGTTGAATCCTTTCATGGATAATCAGAGCACTTTGGCAGAACTTTATTAAACAAACTGTTCATTTGCAAAGTCATGACTGGATGCGCAGGCACCCAGTCAGAGAGATAAAAGACACTATTTTCCTTTAAGGAATCTTTCAGTAAACATTAAAAGGAATATCTGCCAGAGAAGAATTGCTCTCTTTTCCCCGTGCCGCTTCCCGTACACAGCCGAGATTGGGAGCGTATTACCTCTGAAATGCCAGAGCTCGACAGATAACTGCGATAACAAAGATAGCAAATCTGGGAAATGAAAAATGGCACTTCTCTTCTACAAGAAGATAAATCAGTGTTTATTAAATCAATGCCAGACAGAGGAATCTGAAGGTAAAATAATGAACCACTTATAAATGATCTTTGCTTCGCTGGGCCTTACCTGATCAGGGTGTTCAGGGACCACCAATGCGAGGCATATTAGGAGAGGTCTATTAATCCTAGTGCTTCTCATAGCTGACTATAAAATGGGTGAGTCCTCTGTGACTTACTAGGCACATCCTTTTTAATTTTTCAACGCGAAAAAAAAAAAAGGCAGCCACACAGCTCTCATTGATTGGGTGTGAAAGTTTGGGTTGTCTGTGTATTTCTGCTGTAACAGTGTGGATATTTCATTATGGAGCTCTGGGACACACATTACGCCACTCTGCTATCTTTCGCACGGCATCCATGGCAACTGGGGAGGCCGCTCTCCCCACAGAAATGTGCTTTTAATTGAGTGACATCTAATCGGGCAGTGAAATACAGCAGTGGAGTTAACAAAACAGGTCAACAAGGGACGAGGACTACCAGCTGCAATCGCTGTGGCTGCGCGGCGCTCGGTTGTTGCGTGTGTGTTGACCAACCCATGTCGGTGCGGTTTTAATGAACAAAATTACAGGGTTGGAGGTATTCTTCACAAGATCCTTGGGTGAATGCGTGATTGGATATGATGAGCCCTTCTTAAGACTACACCAGCTTGGGGAGGAGGCATGTCTTTGATGTGCTGAAATAACTGGAGCTGAGAGGTCTCACAAGCTATGCCTTAACACATATTAAACAGGCTCTAAAGGATGAAATTTTCCCCGTCATCTGTTTTTTTTTTTTCTTCTTCTTCTTTAGCGTGTTGCACGGGGTGCCAGGCTCGGCTGTCTATTTTCTTCCTTAAACCTGCCTTGTGGTTTTAACTGCAATAGCATTTCTCCCTCATTATCTGTTGTGGAATCAGTGCACAGGGGGACATCATCAACTCCCCTCGACCTAAAATCGTCAGCACTCTGTAGTGACATACATAGATAGAGGGGGTAAAGGCATGGTCTCAGGAAATCTCCTGCCTGCGCTTCGGGGAATCATTGGAATTCATGATCTTTTCTCAGTATGCTAACAATAATCTTCTGCTCGCTCTGTCTCGCACATCACCAGGCATAGCAAACACTTGTCTTCGGCGAGGCTCGGGAAGCGTCAGCTCCTCCTCACCATGCAAATTTCAGGGCCATGTCCCTCCTTTGTATTACGACTTCATCCTCAACCTTATCCAGTTGCTATGTTGCATACAGCTGGAAGATGAATCCAGGGCTCATGAGTGACAGGCTTGACACCCAGATGTTCATTTTATAACCATTTTTAACTTCGATACACCTTTGAGCTGCAAAAAAGACAAACAGACTTTTGCCCCTCTCGCTGTAAGTTGTTATAATTCTCTGAGATATTACTGAAGTGTGCACCAAACATATGCCCCTCTCCAGGAGCAACTCTGCCCTCACTATGAAAAAGGTACAAGAGGCTTTTGTTAAGCAGAGGATAACAAATGTTTCTGCGGTAGAAATTCTGCTGGATAAATAAAATGCAACCCAAGTGAAATGTGTCTGTGTTTGGATGTTCCACAACACGCAGGGCTGCAAACAGAGCTGTTAATGGGAAGCACCTTCGACCACTGGGGGTGGAGCCTCAGCCTCTGAGTCATGCTTCACTAACAACTAAACTGTTTTCATATGATCACAGCAGCGATTCATAAAGACCATTCGCTCCTTGTCATTGATTTGTTCCACGTATCTTTGATCGTCTGCGGTTTGAAAATGAAATAGGAACAAGTTCTGAATTTGCTGGTTTCAGCATATGCCCTACATATTGATGATGTATGTTTTATGTATCTTATGTTGGAGTCTGTGTTCATTCTGAGACAAATTTCCCTTCGGGCCCAATAAACTTTAAGTTGGAAGCTGAAGTGAACATTAGAACAGCAGATGGGTCTGATAAAATGTATTTGCATCACACCACTAAAAGAAGTGCTGAATGTGTTATGAGTACCGCTGAAGATAAATAAAGAATCAACCATACACTCAGCGCCGTAAATTAATCGCTGACGTTTTAATTGCTCTTTGTCATTCCGTTTCATTTCATACACTCAAAACATTTACTGCATTTAGTGTAAACTTATGGCAAATGTAAACCTTCACAAGGAGCCTGTTCCGACTGAAACGCTGGTCGTAATCACACCGTGTCTTCACATTTCTTCATTAACACGACGGACATGTGGCGACTAGTTAGTGATTGCAATCACCTTTTGGGAAATGTTTCTAATACGCCGTGTCTTATCACACACGTGGTGTTATAGAGACATTTCATCTGCCTCACCTCCAGCGTGAAGCTCTGATGGTGTCAAGTGGGTGACGACAACCAATTAAAAGAAAATCAGTCAAACAACTGGGGGTCAGATCTCAAGATGCTCCCAATCACTCATAATTTCCTGTTGTTCTGCTGCATTCCCACGGCTTCTGATACGAGTCTGATAAGGCGGCGAGCACAATGGACGGCGCATCAATTGCACCTACCTCATCAATAATAAACCCCAGTGGAGACTACTACACCAACAGCAACCTCTGTGTGTCCATCCTGTCTTTGGAGAACAAACGGTGACCTTCAAAATAGGGTTGGGAATCGTTTGGGTTTTTTATCTGATCCTGGAGCTTAATCGATGCCGGTCTCAGAGCCAAATTCTTTTATCTTTAAAAAAAGCAACACTTGATTTGAAGTCAAAATTCACTGTTGACAGTTATACATAACTTAAATATACAAATAAGTGAGAAAACTCTTAACAAATCCACATGCCAAATAAACCAACTTCAATCATACATTTTTTTTTAATTAATAACATTTTCAGTGCCTAATAAAGCAAAATACTTCAGCTCCAAACATCAATTGTCTCCCCAACCGACAGGGACGGCACAGCACAGGATGAGGCATTCCTCCTCTTTCACATGTATCCCGTGCATGACGAGGAGCTTTATTAAGTTTGTCAGCTTCAGGGTTTTTTAATGTCTTGTTGACTCGAGTTTGAGGTAGCTACAAGCTAACTGTAGGCTAACGTTGCCCGCTTCCAGAGCCATGTAGAGAGAGTGTTGCCAAAGTTAAATATAATGTTAACTAGGCCCATGTGGAGATGTTTATGTTGCCGGTAAACAGGAAAACTATTTCAGCTGAGGCCAGAAAACTGCCTTGCAATTCTGTCCGGTAGGTTCAGGACATATAGGAGCCGGTGCCTATTTCCGTGCTCAACCCTCTCTCACGGGTCGACCACATTCCCATAAACAAGGGCAGAGGTCAGACGTCTTGCAGCATATGCAATGATATACCTTTGCCCATAACATTGCACAAGCGTAGTCCCTCACTCTTGATTGGTTTTAGGGATGCAAATGCTAAAAGACGGTAGGAATGTCATGTGTGGGATGAGGTAGGACAAGGCTGTGGTCCTGATAGTGTTTCTGTGCACGTCCTTCTCTATTAGTCATTACTGTGTGCAGACGAGGGGTGATGTTTACTCTGCTGAGACAAGCAAGTCTACTGCTCTGGGTTGCAACCTTGTGACTCCCTTCTCCCTCCCGCTGCCAGCTCTCCTAACGTCTAGCCCTAGCCCTGCCACTCCAGGGGCTCACTGGCCTATTGCTGCTGCTGAATGCCTACGTCTACCAGGACACGGTTTTTGGAATAAATCCGGCAAAAAAGGATGATACTGTCTGCCTGGTGTGTGTTCGGGGTGATATTTCAGGAAATAATAGCATAATACACACCAGGGATGTGATACTGCAATGCATTGTCGTACCGTATTTCCTCCCTTTGTCTTTAGTTTCCCTGTGTTGTCACTTTCACACATTACCTCCACCCACGCACACACACGAGGAAGAGCGAGGTGGTGACAGAGACTTACTGCAGTACACAATGTATGAAATAGGGAGTTGTAATCCTTGGTAATAGATAGAAGAAAAATCAATTAAAACATGGTTGGATGGTTTATCATATGAAGATGATGAAAAGAAATGAGATCATACGAAGGAGGAAATTAAAGATGATAGCAAACAATTGACAATTTGTGTTAATCTAATAGCTCAAGGACAGTGGAAGTAACAGAGCACAGAGAAAGACAAGTGTGAGATAAAAACAACAACACAAATAAATAAACAGAGTGCAACAGATACAATGATGCGAGCTGTAACAATTATTGTAGTCGACAAAAAATGAAGGGAATTAAGGTGAGGAGACAGAAACAAGGTTAACGAAACAGAGGTGAGAGATAATGACGATGATTACGACATGTAATGGCAAAAGGGTAAAATCAATCATAATGCACCAAATAAAAAATGAAATGATTACCAAGCTTATGCAGGAGGTCAGGGGTCAGAGGTCAAGTTCAATATAAACAGGGAAACCATTACGGCGTCTGCATGGATGTCTCTGGAAGAAATAAACAAGGAGTTGATGTAAGTACACTTCACTGTAAGTGCTGTTTAAGTCCTACATCTACTTGACAATATGTAGCACTCAAATATTAATGTGACACAATGCTGTAGTAAGCAGCGATTCATAGCAGCGCACAAACCAGAGAAGCTCAGTTTCCTTAAGTGGTGGTGGGCTATTTCAGGGTGTAGTGAATCGGAGACGCACTTATTCCATCCCTTTAAAACAATGGAAGACATCTTCGTATCATCCCGTAACAGCGTCGAGACCATAAATTAAGTGTTAGCTCATTTAAAAACCTCTCAGCAAAATTAGGTAGACCAAACAAGACACGATGCAATGCTAACACATCACTCACATTTTATGTTTCATGCTCTCGTGCGTTAATACTCCTGTAGACGGGATAGACATGAGTACGACAATGAGTGTGTTTGATTTTTTTGTTCAACCAAAACAAAAAAGAATCCCATAGTAGCTGAGAAAACAGTCGGCGAGGCTCCGGCACACTGAAGACGGCGGAGGCATTACTCTTCGCCAAATAAAGAAAAAGTACAGAAATGGCTGTGCAGCGGAAGCAGAAAGTATTCATCTATTTAAGTCTGCACATTTTGTTATGCATAAAACGCCTCACATTTATTTATTTGATATTGTTTGTGTGAAGAGGATAAGAAATATACAGAATAAAACTAATGTGCTGCTCCAGACTTTCTCCACATATTGAACTTGAGCAAATTGGAAAAAACAGTTCTACAGTTTCACTCTCACAACAACTGTCCATATGATGTGCGAGTTGTCAGTAGCCACAGGGTCAGTGACACTGCATCTCCACATTTCACTGGAGGATACAAAGATGACCCAGATCCTGGCATTTTGAAAGGAATTGTATTGTCCATGTAGAGTTAAAGGCCAGCATGCAAGGGATGTATTAACAGAATTTTCACCGCTCACAAAAACACCATTAAATCTTCAGAAAAGGCGGATTTGTCGTTTTTTTTTTTTAAATGCTGAGGAAACTGTATTTTTCAGCTATTAAAACCAGAAGCTAAAGATCCACTGAGGAGCATCCGTGGGGCCCAGAGTCACATTTATCAGCAAGAAGGACACAAAATAAATGGTTTTACAAGAAGGAAACATGTTGCCTGAGCCGCAACCCCGCCTGAGCGTGAAATCCAAACAACATTAGATGTAAGACAATACTCAGTACACATTAGACCCTAAGGCAACATATCAGCACTGAAACAAGAAGGGAAGTACCTTTCAAAACAACCCTGCGTTTTATTAGTGTCTCGCACTTCAAGAAGCTCATGCACAAACTCGCAAGTAAGTGCATTCTGAGATTCTTCTGTCGTGCAGTAAAGAAAAACACTCCGGAAGCTTCTGCATCTGTGTGTGATTAGTTCCACCACCTAAGATAAAGCGTGCAGAGCAAATGTAACCTCATCATAATGTATGTGTCACAAAGACAGGGGGAACGCTCAACCAGAAAACAACAACTGCTGTATGGTATAGCCGCCTACCACTGTGACGGTGCCTGGCGTGAATCGTCATCCCGCCCGTGCTCTCCACCCATCATTAATCGTCTGATCATTTCGGAACAGAAAGCGGCACAGGTTTGAGCAGACGAGAGATCTCACAGGTATTAGCTGCTAATTGCCGTCAACCAAACAAGCAGCACTTTGTGGAGAAAACAATCTTATTAATTCGTCCTACTCTCCCCTGCAGAATGCACATTGAAGCTTCTTGGGCACACAAGATAAATGCTTATACCATAATTACAACTAATTGTGCAAATAATCGCAACGTTCTTGTGCCACCTATACCCACAATAAAACAAAAGCAATCTATGCAGCTCTTGGCTGTGAAATTGAAACGGTCCCATTTCTCCGGTCTCTGTCTTCGGCTCATTCATTATCTAACATTTGTATCTGCTCTGTGGTAAAAGCCAGATTTTTGCAAATGTGAGCGGAAGGGAGATGGAAGGAGGCTGATGACAGGGATTCATGGATGCTCTGGATGCAGACATGCTGTTCCAGCGTCTCGCCTCTCTCCACAAAACATGTGACAAGCTTCAAAGCCCGAAGCTTTTATGCTTTGGAATAGGGTACGTCTTTTTTATTATATCAAGTCTCCCCTTTTGTAAGGATGAAAAAAAATAAACAAACCAAACATCATCTGTAAATCGAGATAGCCGTCTGCAGAAGGTTTCTGCACCTAATCCTTTCATTTCAGGTCAGTAAAATATTAGTGCTTTCTCACTGCTCTGATGGTCAAAGCACATTTCAAAGATTCCGTGCGCCTCTCCAGCAAAGGCAAGGAGAGGGAGAGACAGGGCAGTGGGGAGCGCTGGCAGTCCCCCATCTATTACAGACGGACCAATCATCAAAGACAAATTACAGTACACTTCACTGGGATATGCTAATTCCAAATTAGACGCAAGTCATCAAAAGATCAGCATTGCAATATTTTGCATCTACAAATTGAAAATGTCTGCTTTCAGAGCAGGTTTTAATACCAATATATGTATGAATCAAAAAACATGAGCGCCATCCAGGGCCACAGGAAGCGTGTACAAGACCAGGTTTAACACAGATATATTTATGGGTATTTTGCATAGTGATGGAAGATGAAAGTGTTCATATATATGAAATCCTTTTTAGTGAAACAACTGCAGTTGATCAAACCCCCGAAATACCACAGATACGCGAAGGTCCTAAGTGGAGACGTGATTCACTCTTGTTCTGCTTTTGTTTGATTTTAAATAAAAAATGAGCAAAACTGCAGACAACAGACTAGGGTGGAAGAAACAACAGTGACTTTCCAAGAAATAAAATAAGCTTTCGGTCTTTGTTGATGGCAAACGAGCAGGCGAACAGATGCAGGGGATCCAAACAAAAACATAAAAACTCAAAAAGCCCAAACGTACCAAACCACGAGGAGGAAACATAGGGAACAGAGCAGGTGCTAAACACGAACAAACAGCAAAGCGTGGAAACACCAGGGAACCGAACGCGACTGGAGAGCACGGAGAACAGGTGCAGGCGAAACGATTCAGGTGTGGGCAATCAATCACAGGAACAGGAAACAGGAAGAAGACAGGAAGTAAATCGAGCAAATACATACACAGGAAATGATTTCATAGTAAAACAGGAGTTAATAACCTCAAAGTCCAAACAAATGAAAAAAAGAGTCAGAAATCTATGAATTCAAAAAAGTTTTACCTAGGTTTTTCAAAGTCTGATGCTTTACAAATACAAACCGGCTCAAACAAGTCTAAACAAAGGATTTCAGAAGGTCCACACAGGCACCTAAAAGTCAGTTTCTCTGTGTGGGTCCTGACAAATAAATGGTATGAATTGAAATTCTTTTCATATTGAATACAATATTTATGAAAAATGTTGGTGTCACCTCTTCACTTGAGCGTAATACTACATATGGAATACTACATTCCATACCTCCTTTAGTGTTCTGTGAAAGGCAAGAGAGCCAAACATGTTTCCTCTGTGCTCGTTGCATCAGTCGGCTCAGTGTGCAGAGCCGTGTGTTAACAGAGACTCCTTTTTCTCTTGTTAAATGCTGTTACACAAAAGTTAAAGTAGTTTGTTTCCCATGGACATTTAAATTTGGGTAAATAAAACTGGATTTGCACTGAGGTCTCTTGTGCCTGACTTAAATTCACATTATGTAATTAGATTGTTGGGATTTGTCGGTGGGATTGATTGTTTTTGCAAAACATATTTCTGCAAAACACTGTGGCCTTAAATACCTTTTCATATGGAGATAATCTAGACCTATACCCTGCCTGTATTAGCCACTTGAGAATAAACAAATCATTAAAATATCTGCATTTTAATCTCCCTGCTCCTTTTGTTTTGTTAGACGTTGATGACTCTGACATATCTACAAACTGTTCGCCGCTCTGCAAACCATCAAACAGCTGATATCAAAGTATTTTTCAGGATATTTTGAAATCATAAACATATTGATGAATGTTTTTTTGTTTGGTAGTTTCCCCCGACTTTGCAGATCTTAATTTGGTGGAGCCTGGACATTATTATGATTTGTCGAACACTGCTCTCAATAAGCGACATTAATTGCATCCTAAGCGCATCAACTGCAACATCATCATCATCATCAGTGTAATAAATATAAAAAAGTTACAAAAAAGTTCCTCCTCTACAGAGACAAATAACTTCATAATGTCCTCATCATAGCGGTTCTCCATCACTGTGCGTAGTCCCATAGATAAAACCCCAAAGGTTGGAATAAAGGATATATAACTTGTAAGTTGTTTAGTTGTAACTTATATTTCCTCATGTTTCCAGTCTGTGTGCTAAGCTACTAACCCTAACTGTCTCCTTGTACTATATAGACGAAAAGGCTATTTCCCAAAAATGTCTAGTTAAAGCTAATTATTTATAATATTAACACGAGAATGTATTGCAAATAGAAAAAGATTAGAAATAACAACCACGTTCTTCCAAAGAAGAAGTAGAAGTGAACGCTCCATTTTGTCTGTTATATTTCTTAAAGGGGGATTCAACAGCAATATAATGTAGATTTTTTTCTGAATGTTCGATGTTGAATGAAAAGGAAATTGATCGGTGGAGCTGCATCATCTGATCAGTATGGATACCATCATTCGCCCTGCCGAGGTTTCCATCTATGTTTTGAGGAGGAAGACGGCCAAAATGCAGTTAGTTTAAACAACAGAAACACAGACAGACAATTACCCAGTCCTGAGGGAGTCACAGACTAAAGAGCTGGTCAATATTTCTGTGAAACATATGCATCAAAATGGCTGGGTCAGCTCCAGCGACTTGGTGCTCGCTGCTTTCTCTCACTAAGTGCCTCTTCTCCCAATCTGCGTCCAAGGGGAGCACGACTGCCACATCACTGAGGTGTGAATGCATTGATGAATTCACCCTTTACACATGACACCTGATATGTAAAAGCACGGCTGTTCCGAAGCAATGAGCGGCGCGTTGACAATGTCAATATTTCTCTCCAACATGCAGAGTAGGCATACAGACTAATGACAGACAGGGTATATCAGCAAATGAGTGCACAACAGGAGCAGAGGACTGGGGGGGGAATTAATAGCTCCAGCAACAAATGACCTGACAGGACAAAAGCAAACACACAGACAGACAAAGAGGCTTGAAAAACACACACACACACACACACAAAGGTAATGGTACACATTCCCATACACGTTCTATCATATACACAAAACCCAGGATAATGTTACCTCAAAATAACACGAGGACGGATAACATACACAAACAGCGTAAATGTTGCTCGCATGTCAATAGTCGTAACATATGAAAGAGAAAAAACCCTCTCGAGTATTCATGCTACAGTATCTGGTTGTGGAGCAAAAACCAAACTCCTCTGTGACTTTCACCCACGACGGCCTTCTTTATTCAAGGCATTTGTGGTCAGGTAAACAGATTTTTACTTCTTTAGTTCCTCAATAGAAAAATCCCGTACTTACGCCTCATTTGATGGCCCCCCCGACACCCTCCGCCCCTCGGTTCTCATACTCCCACACCCCAGCTCCCCAGCATCGGGCTTATCATGAAAGCACAACAAGGATATATTGTCAAGAATTCTTTTAGGCAGTCCTGATTGAAGAGGCTGACTTTTATTCTCTCAAGTACACCCTTCCGCTTTTTCCCTCTGCCATGGTACACAAGGGTACCATTACGGTGGCTGTGGACCTCATCCATTCATCATTCTTCTCACCTATGAAGCAAAACACACATATATCAACTACAGCTGCCCTCCCTCTTTCCTAAATCATGCTTTGTTCTGCTGCGTGTAAAGAAAACTGCCTCAGCTTTGGACAGCAACACCCAGCGAGCCAAACGAGAGGGATGCAGGAGGAACGCTTCGGTGTTTTGCCTGCACTGTTTGAATTCCACAAAGGAAAGGAAAGCGATTCAAGCACAGTATTTTTAAGATTTACATATGATTAACAATTTCATTTGAATTGATTTTACATTTGGGAATTTGGAGTTTAGTCTATTTTACTCTGTTGTGTCCTTTATAGCCTTCACAGGGTTTTAGCTTCAGGTATGTTCCTACTTTAACAGTTCAAAGGTGATATCAGGATTCATTAAAATAATGGAGGCCATTACAGTGAAAAGCACAGGCCACACACTCAACGCACTTTATGAAAAGTGAGGGGAAAAAATAAGTGTCACTATGCTCTGTGCTGTGCAGTACACAGCACACAAATACATTTCTTTCAATGGTCTATTATTGGCAGATGTTGACTAAGGAGAAAGTCAGTGTGCATGATAGGAATGCCAATGACAAGCACAGTTACCGATCCATTGTATTGATCTGACTTACGAGCATAATCTTACTGTAATGTGAGGCGACTGTATGCATGTTTGTAATTCGTTATTTCAAAAACAGTTAATCGGAAATGAATTTGGTGAAGTCGGGCTCTTCGGACAGGTGAACAGGGATCTGTGGCACCGGAGACTGGGACTCATGGTTCTGCAGACTGAATCCACTATGTCTTCACCAAGCCGTCACCCTAACTTGCCGTGGCTCAGTCACCCCGATTCATTTTTGTTGTAAAGGAACCGGCACTGCACTAGTAAATACTAATAACACTGCCTTTCATTTACCTCCTGTGAGGAGCTCTGTGGAAGAACGTTGGATATTTGCTGTGTGAGTTGTGACGATTACAAAAATCTAAAGAAAAGAAAATATTACAAAATAGTGAAGTAATGCTATATATAATATATAGGAAAACTTGATGTCTGCTATCAAAAGAGCAAAGCAAAGAACAAAGACGTGTTCAATTCTTATGCAAATACACTTCTGTATCTGAACAGGGCTCCTGTGGATTTACCTCAGCTGGACACTGACTGGTTTGCATACTCTATGTGGGAGTGTTAATTGCGGTGAGATTATTTGCCATTTATTCATTACACAAGCAATTTCTTTTGCATTATTCATCTTTCAACAGGATCCGGGCATGTTTTAATCACACTGAATGCAGAGTGACAATGCTGTGTCACCACTACTTTCTTCTGAAAAGCCAGCAGAAAAGCCGGCCCCTTTTTTTGTTCAGCGTCGCAAACATCAAAACTTGAACAGATTAAAAAACTGTCCGTGTGCAAATATCACTGGTATTTTAATAGAAAGAATGTGTTTACATGTCTTTTGTAGAGGGATTGCAAAATGCCAACAGAATGGGCAGCCGAGCTTCTGACGCATGTTAGATTTCTGTACATGTGGCTGTGGTGTGTTGGTGTAACACAGCAGGGGGGCTCTCCTCTTTTAATCTCTAATCCTCTCCTCACTGAGGAGGAGGAGAGGATGAAGATCGAGGAGAGGATGGAGATCAGACAGCAGAGAGAAGGTATCCTCTCCCAAACACGGAACCACGCCATGGCACTTCTCCTGTCCTGTACTGAAGCTGTCACTATTGGTGTCTGGGGCCATGAGGCAGGCAATTTTAGCGCGGCGGTGTGAATCGATACCCAATCACATCACGTTCGCAGGCAGCACATCAACCTGAAGAGGCCGTGGCGCAATTTACAGCATATTGTTTTTGGCCCTGTGAGCAAACAGGCGCTAGGAGCAATAGAAGCATCATGGCAGAGCAAGACAAGGCCTTGTCATGGTCATTAACAGCCTTATCTCTGGTCACAGAAGTACTCATATTAACCACTAGAGCCAAGGAGGGCTGGAAAACACAAAGAGTGCATAATGCATCTGCCGTTTATTGTTTTTCATTGCAATCCAATATGGCAAAAGTCAACTTCAAGTAAATCTGTCTGTCAGTGAACCAATCAGTGGATCAGTCAACCTGTGTTGCACCTTTCATGCAGGTTTGTGTTTTGCAATTAACTGATGAGCCGAAAATAAGACAAAACTAATAAAAATGCTGACAATGAGATACAGTAAAATATATTTTAGAGCTATAGAAAAAGATCTCAAAAGACTTTGAAAAATTAATTGCAATAAAATTACATTTTAAACCATAAATTATAGAGTAAAGAAAGCCACACTCGATCAAAGGTTGAGGCTGAAGAGATAGAGATACAAATGTTACATAATTTATATGATGCATATAAATAGTAATTACATTTGTGTATTTCTTCAGTCTATCCATTTGAGGGAAAAGATTTCATATAATGCAAATATACCATTGAGAATAGAAATGTGCAACCAAAAGCCAGACACCAGAAAACACAGTCAAATAAGATTAGAGTTGCTCCAGATATACAGTTATCAGGTAATATCTGAATATAAACACAGGAATAAAACTGTGCCATTGAGGCGAAACATCAGTGCAGGTGGGATTTGAAGAATCAAACTCCAGGGGTGTGACAGAATCATCCTCCCGGATCCCCAAAAAAAAAAACATTGTTTGTTTATTTGTTTGCAACTTGCATCTTGTCATGCCAACAAGTGGCTTCCATACACACCTGCAATCATTACCTTCACGCAGCGGGGTTTGCCACAGTGGAACACACTGCCACGCTGCGAGCACAGTGGGCTGCATGGATTACAGTCGAGCGCCAAAAGGTATTCTCCAGGAAAACAAGAACTAAATCGGGTGTAGACCACATGTTATACTTAACCACAGAAAGACGAGGCTTCGAGTGTGGAGTGTGTGTGTGTGTGACATAAACATACTGTACTGCTGAAACACAGGGTCTTATCTTGACAGCGTTGTAAAGCTATTGTGAAATTGCAATCAAGCTGAAAAACCAACGACAGGTAATTAGTTACATGCTTCAGCGAGCACAGTTGCTGTCCGTTTCCTTGATAACTCTGTTCATATCTGCATTCAGAACAGGGAGAAGCACCGTGGCAATTAAAGCCTCGGATGATCTATAGTCCGGGTCCTGTGAACACTGTGCGAGCACATTTCTTTATGGCTCACATTACAGCGAGAGCAGGTGTTGAGGAGACTTTTATCAATGTAGGCGGTTGAGTGGTTTACATGGAGACGGTCCACTCTTCTTCAATGTTCAATCACTAATCTGATGTGGAAGGCACAACAGGATACAGGGCCACTGTATGTACGAATGACAGACATATCACTGGGGTTTGATTGATGCGGTTACTCCCCAGGGAGAATAAGCCACTACTTCATTTTCAACAACTGCGGCTGACAAAATACGCCGTACCTGAGATGGTTGTTATGACTACGTAATTCTCTGGAAATGATGCTTTTATTCAGTGTAGAACCGACTGAAGCAAGTCAAGGGCAAAACTGCTAAAGCATTTACCTGCACACCTCAGACAAATATCAGCTTTACATATATTAAAATGATGCTTTTATTCAGTGTCAAACCAAATGAAGCAAGTCAAGGGCAAAGCTGCTTTTACCCACACAGAAAAATATCAGCTTTACATATGTGGTTGGATATTTTTTTCTTTTAAAACACAATTGGTGATGAGGGTGTTTTAGCTTTTGGTCTGAGAATTTTTTACATTTAGTGTGAATTGATTTGTGCTCGGCAATTAAGTAGAAATAAAAATAGGCTTTGTCCATTTACCTAGAGCTCCGACTAATCTGTGTTTTCATCATCGAATGAACTGGCAATTATTTCTTGAATTAGTTGGTTGAAAGTTTGTTATATAAAATGTCTGAAAATAGAAATGAAAAGAATTCCAAGTACAAGGTGACATGTTTTAAACTGTGTCTCATTTGAAAAAAAACCAATCAGTTACAACGAGAGATGTTTATTTAAAAATCGGACTTAAAATAATGAATCAATCAAGAAAACAGTTGCTAATTATTTTTCAGTGAAAGGACTAATTGATTAATTAAGTAGATGTATCGGCTCCTCCTGTTGTGTTCTACTTTTAATTTGTTTGGCCAGCTTGACTGTGGTCCTTGTCACTGCTAACGTCTGCTGTCAGCACGGACTGGGGGGGGGGGGGGGACATGCCTCCGCGAATACACATAAAGTCACGCTAAGTCATCTCTTTTCCCACAAAAGATCACACAAAACCAGTGAGAGTCACTAATGCGACGGTTGTGTTGCCATGTGTCGTCTCTCTGATCCACTGAGCGAGTACTTTTATCCCTGCGCCCTTGGACACCTTTAATTTTCCACATCAAACATCTCTCTCTATGTTGGCACTCGCAAGTTTTAAAAACCAAAATATGTCAGGACTCACTGCAATTATCGGAGGCAGTTACTTTGATATGTTCTGGGTGGATGCAAGAGGAAAAAAAAGCCAATTCGCTTTGGGTGACAAAAACAAAGCTTCCCCACGTCAAATAATTCTCCATCACTAATAGAGAAATAGCAGCAGAACATAAATGTGTGTGTTTTTTTTTTTTAACGCCAGCTTTGTAAATTTGAACCAAGATCATTCAAAATCATCTTAAATCCCATGTAATAGTTTTGTATTATAAAATATAATTATTTTATACAATAAATGCAAAGGCACAGCATAAAAATACACAAATTATATCTAAAATTACACAGGCAAAAAGAATATGTGGTTTATTTTTTCATTTTCACTCGACCATTATCCTAAAACAGAGTGAACCAGGTAAACCGGGGGAAGATGTGCGAGCATGTTAGTTCAGGGACCAACGGATAAGGAGGCTGAATTCTGACATTTCCATTTACAGATAGCAACAGCTAATACCTTAACACTGATTAGAAGCTGTCAGTCCTCCATTTGAATTGCAATCAATACATTATGTACACTAGTGCACCGCGTATATGACAGGCGAGGACAAACCCCCCCCGGGAAATGCAACTAGTATTTCTGGATTTCCACCAAACACCCACTCCCAACCCCCTTTATCACCGATTCACAGAACATACCTCATTTACCATAAGGGATGTTCTCCACACACAGATCAGTGTACATAGAAGACATATAAATGTGAATTTTCATCATATCCTCACGCAGTGCATATTAACCAGCAGTGCATCCCCTGCCAACCAGACCTCATCCATATTCCTGCAGGCTTATTGCGAGGGGGGAGCCGCTGGTGATAAAGCAGGATCGATATGCAGAGCTGGTAAAAACACAGCAAGTACAGCAGCATGGCACAAAGGCGGAGACTAGAGGACAGGAGAGTGAGGGGAAAGATGCCTGGTAAGCTGAGTTTAAAAATCATCACCCGCAGCATATTAATCAGAGGAGCGATAGCCAGGCTCCCTAATCTTCTGTTATAGGATGTGAAATGTACATATGGTAAACTGTAGGCTGGGATGCTGAGGCATTTTTGCATCAGCTGTTCTGGAAGTACAAATATCCATTGTCAAGGAAGCTATAAAAGGCAAGTAAGCAAAACCTCTGTACTTCTAATGCCAGAAAATGTGTTGAAAATACACCTATACTACGTTAACTCTTAAGGTACTGTCTTTTTTTGTATATCAACATGGAGCAAAAACTGTTCTGCAGCAGTCTCCCCCTTACTATAACTTGGGACACGCTGCCTTTAAACCTTTCTGACAGGTAAACCTGGGAAGGCATCAAAGATTTTCTCTCTTTGGCATATCTCAAAACTGTCACAGAGAATTGAGTGACAACTTTATTTCTCATCTGTTACATAAATCAAGGGAAATACTGTGAAAGTCAGCTCTACAAACTAAGAAATTCCCTGTGCTTGCTAAGCTTCGAAAGGATTGCTTTAGCAAAGTTTCACACAGGAGCGAGAGAGAAAGTAATTTCTTTGACAGGCAGACATTATGTGATAGAGGAGACTTTTCACTGCATTAAAGAATGGGGCTCCAAACAACAAAGAGATAGTAGCTGTTTAAAAGGCCAATTTTCCAGTCCACATTGTCATTGTCACACTCTTAACTCCAAAGGCAGACATGCACTCTGGCATCAAAGGCCATTGATTTTCTAATCAAGAGCAAATGATGATTAAGGCATATCTGCCCCCTTATCTTTCCGTTTAAAATCCTCCTTTCTGGATTCAATTTGACTTTGGCTGTTTTGCTGCTGAGGGGAATCAGGACAGTCAAAGACAAAGACACCTTGTAGAGACAGCGGGCGGTGTCATGAATGATTAAGGCCTGTGGAACGAAAAATGATCACGCATCCTCCCTCTCCCTGGGTCACTATGTACCTTTTTATCTATGGATAGGAATAAAGAGACCTCTCATTTGAGAAACATTAAATTGAAGATTTATATTGCGATTGATACACTAACATAGAGTGCCATTGACACGAGGCACAGCCGCTGGCACTCAGTAGAGTTTATCTCCAATCAAGCTGCACCAGATTTCACACACTCATACATATCAGTTGTGTAAATGTGCCTGATCCCAGAATTATTACACCCTAATGTTCAAGAAAGTGAATAACTATCCCTGGATCCCCACCAAAATGTAATGGGTTCTTCCCTAACACACACCGCACCCTTCCAATTCCGTCCTTTCAGTTGTTTTTGTGCAACAGACAAAAGGAAAAGGGGTTAAACCTCCCCTCCTTGGCGGAGTTAAATAAACAAGGAGCTAAGCTAGCTCTCTCACGAGCACTACATGGACTCCCCACCTCACTGCTCTCTTAAAATCCCAAAGTGGGTAGCAATAAACAATGTTAAAAAGGTTGGGAAATGAAACCCCCCACCGCTTTCACCTTGATAACATTAAAAAGTAATACCACAAAGCAGAGCCGACTCAAGGGTGCACATGCTCATTTCTTAGCCGACTTCAATTATCCAAACTTTCTCCCCTGGTCGGTCTTCCTATGTAAATGTTTAGCCTTTGTGATACACCTGCCTAAGGATGAGGGATTAGCTTCCGCCCCTCTCTCTAAGCTTGGTTTGGACTTCAGGTTTAACTGTCCTACAGGACAAGCCTGGAGCTCGGCTTAACAACGACGCCCGAACCCCCCTTGTCCCTGTGGTGATTCTGTCTCACTCACCCTCGATTTCCTCACTCAAACTCAGACAGTGAAGATTTCGCCGGGGTTGGGAGGGGATAAGAATCAAAGACGGAAACACGCATCGTCAGTCACTGACCTTGAGGCAATGCCGATCCTACATTCAATGCATGTTTTTGTGTTGTTCGGAGCATATTGCTACTGGTGCTGATAGAAACAGACAGATAGATACACATTATAAAACATGAAGGCCCCAATATCGCTGATGAATGGGGTCATTGTGTTACAGCTGTTTATGCTAATTGCTCAAGTTTAATGAGTTATTACTCCAGGTGTAATTCTCTCACGCGGCCAAATAATAAGAGGCAAGGACGCTAATTTCCAGATTCATAATTTCCAGCTAACAACTTCTAAGTGCTCATCTGAGCTAAACAAGATTTCCCTTATTGTAATTGGAGGGTCATTCATGGTGGATTTCCTTCTCTCAGATGTATTAATCCAGTCTACTATTAGCACTGTTCCCTCAAGCCTCCGACTCGATGGTGTCAGTGCACCAAAGTGATTGTGAGTAGGGCATCGTGACAGAGATGAGAGAATAGTGGGACATCTTCTGTTGCACAGTGAGAGCCGACTTGTGAGAAAGAGAAATGAGCGGGCCGCCGTTGGGTGCACAAAGTCCTCTGCAGACAGATGGGACAACAGAGAGAACTAGTTTTGTTCCCTACCTATTTCCCTCTCTTATGGATGCCAACATATGCTCAATGAGTTTGTCTCTCAACAGGGCTCAGAAGCAGGAGGATCTTGCTGAGACTTTGTTTTTGTCATATTTGAATACTGAGACTGGAAATTGGCAGTAAGACACTGGCTCTATGTCCTTTTAGAAATCTGATGTCTCATGAAAAGTCTCGCCGTCACCTAAACACACAGATCGCCCCTTTCAGAAATATTCTCTGACTCATCAACCATCTGTAAAGCTAACTCATGACTTTTATATTTGGCAAAACAAAGTAGAACTTTGCCCACAGAAATGATTCGACTGCTCATTTTGATTTTAGCTGAAGAAAGGCAGAGATATGTAGCGCTGTCATTTCGTCCGTCCTCAGATTGCTGAACTATTACCAGTCCCCCGTGATTACCTCTACCTGTCCTTATCAGCCGAACACTACGTACCCACGTAACCTGCTATTCGCTGAGGCTAGATTTGTGTTTTCTTATGGAGAGGTTGGTGTAGATTTTAACCTTAATCCTATCAGCTAATGTGAAGGCACTGATCCGCGCCTGTCTTGAAGGTTATCTGTGCATGTTTCACACCCACAGGCATTCATTATTTACATAGCTGCTCCCCTGAGGCACCAGCCACCACAGGAGGTGTAGATGGGAAATCTACCTTCCAATCTGCCAGCAACACATCCATATCTATACTGCATGGCTCACTGAGTTAGGAGGATGCAGTGTCAGGATTATCATCCCTTCCCTGGAAACTTCATCATCATCGGCACCAGCAGCTGCAGCGGTGGCATCAGGCAGCCGTGTTTGCCTTTTAAATCAGGGGTTCCCCAACACTGGAGCCTCAAGGGAGCTGTCTTTTCGAGAATGACTCGGTAACAAATCAAAATGAATAAATGCAAACCAAAACAACACTTATTAAGGGGCGGTCTAAGGGATAGTTAGGTATGGGAAGAAGACTGTCCTCCCCGGCAAAACAGAATCTCTTGTTTCAGCAAACCCCCTAAATATGCATTGTGTTTTTGTTCACGTAACAGAGCCGTGTTGTGGCAATAAGAAACACGATTTTTGTCCTTTAGGAGCGTTTGGCTCAATGTGACTCTGCTGAACAACAAACCACAAAGGGATGACATGAATAAGAGGAACTGTGAAGAAGTCAAGACTTCTAACGTGTGAGATCGCTGTTGGTTTCCACTATTCAACCGTCACTGTTTCTTTTCATTCCATTTCCAGAGCTTAACACAGTAACCATGACAACAAAGATCCCCTAACCTTTGACAAAGCATTCATTTTCATCCAAAAACATGACCTTTCCCTAAACCTACCCATGTTGTTTTACCTAAACCAAACCATATGATTGTCAGATCAAGACAACAATGACCTGTCAATAGTGGCATCGCAAGATAAATCTCTGGAGTGTGTTGTTATGGAGGGCACGGGGGGGAAAAAAACGAATTCTGATTCTGATTAATTGAATTTTCCTTGTAAATAGGAAAGAGTTACGACTTAAAACAAAAAAGGAAAATGTTGTGTTGACTCTAAAACCAACTAAACGTCAAACAAAGTTATTTATCTCCAGGAGAGAGGATCAGGCTGAGCGGATTTCAGTGGCGGTGTTTTGAATGCAACGTATGCTAATAATGCTTATTTGGTTAATGTCTAAATCGTTCATTCATTTAGCATCCGCACGGCCACGTGGAGGAAGATGAATGCAACAGCGGTTGGAATGCAGCGATTTCACACCCTTATCACATAACCCCCCTGGATAATTAAATCTAATGATACTTTATATCTGCAACACCCATCACGATAAACATCAATGCACAAAGCCACTCGTATGAATGTGCTATTGAGCGTAGCGCTGACCTTTCCAGACCCCGTGGACCTCTGAAGACATGTGTGAAAAACACCCTGAACACTCACGCCAGCCCTTTAGAGTGCAGGGCTGATTTGATATAAGTGTGACAGGGGGTATTTATAGAGCACCATCGAGCCCCGCTCTCCCCTCCTTTCTACGCCATGAGCCCATTCCAGCCCAGACACTATTGGCAACCCTGCTCACTCACTGGAAAAGCCATCATGTCAGCACACTGGCAGTAGATAGCATGTTGCGCTAACAGGTTTGGGGGGGGGGTCCACTAGAAGGAGCTTGTTTCATTATGCAGTGACAATATATGTACATCCCCTCTTTGATGCCTTATTGCACACCCACCAAGACAATCTGCAATAAAATGTCACTGGGGTTTTTTTTTCAGTTTAATACAGACGTTAGCTTTTGCCAGTCTGATATCTTAAGCCTCCATCAGCGCACTTGTGATTATTAGCTTATTCACAGTGATGCAATCTTGAGAAACATTGATAATGTAGTGCAGAAAGTATTACATTTATGCAGATTTTGTTTGGGGCCCCCCCTTCAGTTTAATTCACAGGATTTCAGAGATATCTTTGAAGGCCTTTTAGTATGAAATGTCTTCTTATGGAGCTGAACTTGATTTAAAGGACCGGTCTGTGTGGCATTAATAACAGTCTGCAGGACATGATTCGAATGCATGTCGGCATCCAGACGTTAAATTAGATTAGCCCATTTTTTTGTGATCTGTTATTGCTCCGGACTAATATCACACAAAATCCTTCAGCACTCAACAAAACCAAAAAATCATCTTTTACAACAACGAGCTTTCTTATAATTTTGAGTATTATACTTGAAAACGATTTTCAATAATATTTTTTTTATCGTTTATTTATAAATGGCTTAATCTCTTTTATCTGTTGGCTGATTCGTGTGAATGCAACTTAAACCTATTGTTGTCTCTCTATTGTATCCAAGGACAATACAAGAAATTCTATTCTCTTCAAAATTTTTCTATATAATTCCAAGGATTAAAAAGGATTGTATGTCCTCCACCATGTGGCAACCAAGTTGGAATGAGCAACACCAAGGAAGTCGGTCTTCACGTCCCTGGATTTGGTGATTACAATCAGCACATCATCAGCCACACCAGCAGGGAGAGTGAAATAAATCAAATAAATAACTTACAACACCCCGAGCAGATGTTTACATAAACATCATGTACAGATACATAATGGATTGCCCAGTGCCCTCGCCGCTCCAGCGGAATTGTCCATTAGGTTGCCAGGTGTACAGCTATACCCTGCTTTGATCAGCCATTAGAACAATTCCCTCTCTCATCTTGGGAAACATGATTTGGTTAAAGGGCGGGTTTGGGAACAAGCTTCAGCCTGAGCAAGTCCCTACCTTTTGTTTAGTATTCATGACATGTATGGTAATCTGGTGTTGCTTTACTCAAAGTCATCGGCAACATCAATTTCTTATTAACACAGGGAGCAAATATCCAAGATGAGGGAGTTGAGCCTGAGGAAAACAGAAGTGTGGGGGTTGAAAGAAATAAAATATGGAAAAATTTTAAATATGAATTTGAACTGGCTGTTGTCCTGTAATTTATACATCAGAATTTGATTCATCGTTGTATAATAATTTGATCGTTTATTCCTTTGTTTAGGGCATGTCTTCATCTGAGAGGTTTGAGAAATGAATGACTGCAGGGCAAACTTTAACTATTCCTCATTCAATCAAAACAAAACCAGCATTTCTTAAAACTGTCAGACACTAAAGAGAAAATATGTGTTGTTGGTTTTTTTATTTATTCAATTACTCTGATTTAAGAAGTAAAGCAGGCTTGCAGGTGTTATACCTGCCAGTAACAGTCTTAGAATAAAAATCTATAGTTTGCTCTTGTAAATGAAAGCAATTTTCTTCTGCCAACAACAGTGGTTTAAGCACTTGTGTTGATTCAGGAGGTGATGACTGGAAACCCTGTGGCAATACAGCGCTAAAGAACTGAGCACGACAAACAAATGTACAGTTTAGAAAACCGGTCTAATAGCGGTCAAACTGCTGTCTGAGAGCGTTTCCTTATCTGCAAGCAGAACGGGATATATTGTGTCTGTCGAAGAGGAGGAAGTTCGGTTCGGAGATAAGTCAGGTCACTCAAAAGCCACGAGATGAAAGGTTTGATTCTCGCCGCGAGCTGCGACTGCACAGGTGCTACTTTAGCTGTAGCGCCTGTGAGGCAGAGTTGAACCACAAACCTGCACAGTGGCTGACCTTGTAATTTGACCTCACCGCTAAAACGGGTCCTGTGTGTATGCTGTGTTTGTGTTTTCTGTGTAGCAAGGCCGTGGGAGAAGTTGAACTCTGGTTTCTCTGCTTGATGCAGTTAATAAAGTTCTATTCCTTGCTATTCTTTACTTCCTGCGGAGCGCATCAGTCTAACTTGGATGGGACGAACTTTGCCTGGGTGCCACTGACTAAGTACGGTCTAAGCTCAAAAGCTAAATTATTTAGCCGGCAAGTCCAGTTGATAAATGTTGGCGGTGCAGGTCAATACATTACAAGGATGTGTGGACCAACCCTTTTGTAGGATTTATTATGCATTGGGAGAGATAAAGGCCATTGATTGTCTCCAACAAGGTCACAATAAGGTCTCTTTCTCGACTGAAAGGGGTCTATCTCTTGTGGCAACAACTTTAGGCCACCATTTGGTGATACCACACAATAAGGTTAATGAAATCAGTGTGGGGGGGGGGGGGGGGGGGGGGAATATGGACCGTCTTACGTCAGCCAAGGATACAGAGCGATAATGGGCTGTATTTATATGAGGGGGATAGCCGACTTTTACATTATTCATGGGGATGTGGAAAATGCAATGGCAGTGCTAATATAATATTGACCTAACCCCAACACTACATGAATGGCAATAGAGGCACAACTTAATACAGACGCACACACACAGACACACACACACACTTTGGAAAGACTTACTGGAACATATCTCTTCCTCTTATGATCAATTCACATACTATACACGATACCTGGAAACTCAATACAGTAGACGGTCTGCTCAAAGGTCACAGGAGAGAATGGACGCAGAGAAACAGAGAGAGAGTTGTGTCCACAAAAAGAAACACCCTCCATCATCAGAGCTGGTCAAGGAATACTCAGGAGGGGGTTTACTCTCTTTGTTTGCTGTAGTGTGTGGGTGGACAAGAATAAATGGAAATAAAATAGTGCTTGAACGGATTAATGGTTTATCTACCAACATTTAATGAAGATGTGTGTGCAGCTGACTTTATAGTAAAGCACAATCATTTCTCACAGATAGCAGCGCGGCAGCAAAGTACAAACTTCAAACAAGATCAGTTCATGCATCTGAAGTTTTTGTGTTGTTGTTGTTTTTTCCTTAAGTCTGGAGACATGTACAAAGCATCAGAAAAAGGAAACAAACATAACCACAAACCTCCTGACGTCCAATTAGATCAATTTGTGGATAAGGAAAAAATATTTAAGTGATCAAAGTGCGATTGCAAATTTATCAACTAATGTTGGCATTCAGTAAAGCAGTGGCAGGAGTAAATACTGAGGCAATGATATCCATTCACCCCCACCTCCTCACTGCAACTACTGCAAATATATCTTCGCCTACTTTGCCGTTATAAATCTACGATACATGTGTTTTGTTTCAGCGTGTCTCGCATCATTGGTTTCACGTAATATAACCCACGAGTCACCATGTGCAATGCAGAAAGAAAAACGTTTGCCAGCTTGTCCTATTGAGGAAGTGAACGTGTCATGGGAGAATCACAGCCGAGCTGAAGCATTTATGCCTCCGGTCCAGGGGAGATTTCTGAGCATTTTCATTGTTAGATACCATCAAAGCACTTTCCCTCCTTTCTACTTATAGTATATAAACATGACTTAGAGGAATATCCTGCAGTGGGAGAACAGCAGAGCCACTGTGGGTCCACGCTTCCTCATCAACAGAGATTTCAAAAGGCAGCGTAGAATTTCAATGGTGCCTCAAGGTTCTGCTAAAGGACAGGCCAGAGGAGTGGGAGAAAAAGGGGGAAGGGAGGAGGACAGGTTATTATGGACTCTTGAAATACACTGTGTTGACAATTCAACTTTATAGGCTCAAGCTGGAGAGCAAACTTTAAAAAAAAAAACACAAATCAGTGTGTGTGTGGGGAGGGGGGGAGCTACAACTACAATTCTCTAATCTATAGAAAATGAAAAGTACGTCAAAGACAAAGCTTATACAACATAAAGATGAAAAAGCAACACAAACTTCCACTGGATACCGAGGCTACAAAAAGGTAGAACTAAGAGCATGCAAGTCCCAGAGTGCTGTGTCAGACACATTGGCTATCTGTACTGTACATTCATTCAAATACGTTTCAGGTTCAGTGCTTTACAAGCTCTGAAGTAAAGGGGATTAAACAAGCTGCACAAGTTCTGCTCTGGAAATATTTATTGTAAAAAAAAATGTGCCGACGTAATTTTTTTAATTAAAACTTTCATATCAATTAAAGGGTTTATGCCATTTTTAAGTTCGTTCCTGTCGTTAATCTTTATGTACCTACAGAGGCAGCAGAAATCATACACTACAGTTTGTGCTTTTGTTCCCTGTATGACCTGCTACTGAGTAACCTAACATCAACTCCTCTGCAGCATAAACTGCCGGAGATATAGTTTTCAAATAAGCTGCACAGATCACTCATAAATTTATGAGTTGTGAATATAATGACGGAGTAGAGTTGAACATTAAGATAAACACCTCGCTCTGCTGCCACTCATCATTTCAGTGTCCACTATCTTTGAAACAAGTATAATTCATTCTTTACTGCAGAGCTGTTGTGTCCTCGACATTTATTGGATGTAAGCTTATTCTGGAAATATTTTCTTAACGGGGCTTGAGAGCCTGCGGCAGGGAAGCAAACTTTGAGACGTTCAGGTGACTAGAGCAAAACAGCGGAAAAGAGGTAGACTCTGTCCCTCCTGTTGTACGTACAACTTCAGAGAAAGAATCATTGAAACATGACAGGATAAATGACCTAGCACTTAAAACGAACGCTGGAAGACAAACCTACTGAGAGCTTCCTTGCAGAAGCAACTTTATCCTCGCTAAAAAGGTTTTTAAGAACTGACTCAGTCCTGGATCTGGGACCTGTGGGATGGATCATTATGTCCTTGTCGGCTGTATTTTTCAAATTCAGCCACTTTTATTGATGTGTAAACATCTTGAGGAGGAAAGGGACTTCTCATACTGCCCCGATGAACAAAGGCCTCAAGGACACCCAACCAAAAGGACATCTGAATCCTCCTGGACCAAGATCATGAGAGCTGCTTGAACAGGCAGCTTTGATAGGAGAAAAACAATGAACTTAAGGGGAATAACCTTTGGTACTGTGATTCGATGAAATACAAATGTGTAACCCAGAAGGTCAGGGTGACCTATGGAGCCAGAGTAATGTCACAAAGCAAGATGTTTTTCAACCCAACCATTGTTTAAAAAATACAAACTCTTACATTTAGTTTAAACCAGGCCTACAGGTGCAAACGTGTACACCAGAAAATGTGTTTTAAAATGCTACGTTATTGAATTCAATTTATTTCAAGGGAATTGTGCTTTAGGATATTTACATTTTTGGTTACTTCAGTATATTAATTACAAAGGATAGAATATTTGATCTTCTTATCTGAAGATTTGGGACTGGGTTCATGAGAATCCAATTTGATGCAAACACCTTGTTAGTTAGTTACTATACATCTGGTTTGTTTGGAAAATGACAGCCCAATCAGCTTTGCATCCATAGTCATGTCAGCCTGCCAACTGCTTATGTTCCTCCTCTGCAAATTTTACAAATGCTTAACACATGCTGTAGGAGAGATGAAAATGAAAACAAAAGATGGACTGCGTGTGGCTTTATGGTTTCCCCCCAAACTGGGAAGGAAATGCATCAATCAGCTCAACAGCAAAACATGATTAATGACACTAAAGAATGCACAGATTCGAGAAAATGCTTGCATTTTAAAGACTATCCCTGCAGCTTACAAACAAGGTCAATGATAGCCCTAGTTCTAGTTCCCTGCCTTTGACAATGAGAGCAGGTTTAATCAGATGAAGGCCTAATACAGCAGGGCTATAGCGGCACTGCAATGCCTGGAGCCGTCCATCAGATAGAAAAGGGCATGATGGGCTGGGATCCAAGCAGGCCCACAGAGAATCCCAGCCTGCTGTTGTTGCTGGCTCTTCATTCTCAAGGACCTTTAGAGATCAAAGACCAACACACAACAAGAGAGACAGCGAGAGAGAGAGACGGAGATAGAGAGAGATGGACCAAAGAAAGTGAGTAGGGCGAGCAGGAAGGATGCCATGAATCTGAAGAACCCATGTGGCCTTCCACTGATTACCCATACGCCACCTCCCGCCCGCCCTTCTACTGAGTATAAAGTACAGTCAAAGGGATTTCCTGGAGAATGTCTGTGAAACATCCACTCGGTGTCAGGCCAGCCTCCTCCATCCGGCTCCAGATGATGTATCTTCCGACCTACACTCCATCCTAACATGTTATATTTTTTTTAGCGTGGAAATGATGCACTCCTTTGATACTCTAAAACAAGGATCCTCTTCCCTCTGAGGAATAGCTGAAGTAGCCTCTCTCCCTGCTTTCTCTCTCTCAACAAAAATAAAAAAGATACATGGTGTTCCTTTGCCGGCCAGCACTTTTGTTTAACCTTGGCGAAATACAAAATGGGACAAGCAGTAGAGCTGAACAAATACTAAGCTACATGAAGCGTTATGAAACAACTTAGAACATCTAAAAATGGACAACAAAAATACAACCGAAAGGGCAAGCTTCCCAAATATGAACTCAGCTCAAGCTCAGCGCTGCAAAGGCACAATTACATTGTAGATTTCCACAAGGAGTTCAACCAAGATAGTGTTTGCTCAGATTGATGTACTCCATCAGAACTTTAAGGAAGGGATGCGGTGTGCTTAAAATATATATGCAGTACATTCAGTAACTGCAGAGGGTGTAAAAAAAAAATACCAGGGACATTATATTATGCAGTATAATGCCATCAGAAACTATAGCATTGAAATAAATACAGTACAACCTGAAGTAACCCCATAATAAAAAGCTTATAAAGACTGTCAGAGGTGCTGATTCGAATCTTACACTATAAAAAATTGTTTACTACAGCTATGGGTAACTATGGATTTCTAACCAAGATTATTCTCTTTTTTTAAAAACATCATAAAACATCAATAATGTGCCTCTCTGTAGACTTGTGCAAACTTCTGGTCCCAATCTGATCCTTAAAATTCAAGTTCTGTGGTTATTTTGTTGACTGGAGTTTAAAAAATTAAAATCAATAATTATTGCATTAGCCCAAATGCAGATGAAATTATATATGTTATATATATATAAGAATAATTGGCTTTCTATACCACCTAGACATTACAGATTTTTATATTATTTTTGTTTAGAAAAGCCAAAATTAGAATAAAACATGTGTTTAGATTACCAAACAGACAATG
This sequence comes from Reinhardtius hippoglossoides, assembly GCA_006182925.3. Taxonomy (NCBI): domain Eukaryota; kingdom Metazoa; phylum Chordata; class Actinopteri; order Pleuronectiformes; family Pleuronectidae; genus Reinhardtius; species Reinhardtius hippoglossoides. The sequence goes on along the minus strand of CM031675.1, from coordinate 22,258,904 downwards.
AGTCATAGATGGCATTAGCACCATGGCTACCGCTACTAGCCTGGCGACTGAAAGAAAGAAACAAACGCAAAAAATTCCCATTTGAACTATAAACATCAATGTCAGAGCTACGATCAAAGGCAGAGTTGTGTTGATAAGTAGGAAGTAGAGAGTAGGAAGAATAAATGTCGCTCGAGACAATCAAGTGTCTGAGTTCTTTTCTATAGACGCCATCAGGACAAATCCGCCCCATCGGTGGGTCAGTGGTCCTTAAAAAAAAGGTGTTCAGTATGCACTATTGCCAAATTCCGTAGACCTTGGACGTAGGAAATAGAAAGTGTGGATGGGGTGTCGGGTGTTTGTTTACACATCTCTGCAGAAGTGTGATGCCAATGTTTACAAACACCTTTACAAACCAATCCCAGAATTATAGTGCCAGCTTAATCGTCACAGTAAGAGGCTCTTTGGGAGCAAAGCTGCCTTATCCTGCACTGACAGCTCTAAGTATGAAGAGATGTCTGAGTGATAAGAGGGTGCAAAGCTCCTAAGTACGAGAAAACAAAAAATACCAATAAAAAGAAGACTGGCGAGGAGTCAATGCTGTTTCTATTTATTTTATTTTTTTTAAACCTATGTCTGCAAGTAATACACAGTCACACTGTGTTTCTATAGCAAACAAAACCATTGCCACAACATTGTGCCATCTCTTGTAAGTACAGTGCAGTTTCTGCTTAGCGTTGCCTTTTCACAGTTGGAGGAGAAAACTTTATTCCTTAGATAGACTTCTTTACCTGTAGTACACAGCAGAACATCAAACGGCATCCTGTTCTTCTCTCACATCGTTTTCTAAGATGTCAGCCTGAAAAATGTGATTGTACGAGCAGCGCTCCCGAAGCATTAAGCACTCGCTGAACAATGTAGCACTGGTCATGAACAATACGTTATCTGAAGTAATATGCATAATTCAGAATAGAGTAATTTTATTGCTTACCAGTTGCAGGAGTGGACTTCTTGTAAGCTCCAATCTCCTGACACAGTTCTGACAGGATGTGTTGTATTCCACAGAGTACAGGCAACAAGAGTAAAGCTTTAATGCTGCATTAATTTTGTTTGCAATCTCTTTCTATGCGTCTTTTTTTGTGTACTCTTGTCACTTGTCACTCTTTTGGTACTAAATTTCCCTTCCATTACACGTCTTCTCAGATCTGCCTCCTCTGCGAGAAGCAGATTTTCTCTGAGCACCAGCTTAGATTTCTTTCTGTTTCCATTTTGGCAAAAAATTCTAAAAATGTCCTCTCTATTTAAATTGTTAGAGGCTGCTGCTTATTGTTAATTTCATATCAGTTAATTACTGCTGGAGAAAGAAAAATCGGACAAATTATATTCTTTTCAAACATATTTTTCTGAATATATTATTATTTGGAAAATGCAAGGAATTTATCAAAAGAATGGGCAGAATTAGTAGGTCTTACATAAAACACTACATCGCCAGGCCGTGTAGTGCGAGTCAAAGAGTTTTTAATTTACCAAAGTGAAGAGATTAGACATGTTTACCAGCTCTAGAGACACGAATGGAAAAACATACCATGCTCCATTCAAAGACTGAGTAAAAACATATTGGTTTGCAGATATGCACTTAAAAGTTCCGAGAGGTTTCTTAGATTACAGACAGGATCATTGCAGTAAATATGATAATACCTCTGCCATTCAATCCCATTCGTGGCAAGCAGAACAGAGGTATTCACTCTGAAAATCGACTGTATAAGGAACAATATAAAACTTTATTAAAGCACAGACACACGCACATCAAGTGCATAACTCATTTTCCTTTATCTAGTAAACAAAGATAAACTCCATTACAAAATGGTTCCGTGCAGAAAATGCCTGACCCAGCAATTCAGAGAGAAAGGTGGAAATCTTTCCGTCTGTACCTGAATACCATTGCAGCTCAGTGAACACATGAGGGAAAAGGGATACAGGAGATAAGAGTAAAAGGAGAGAAACCAGAGGAAGAGAGAGCTGGAAAGAAATCAAAGACACAAGCTGGGTTCAATTTAGAGTCTTCCCACAGGAGGTGGAGTGACCTGTATCTGCTACAATAGAGGTCATGCAATTTTGAGTGGATACTCCTGCCTTCAGAGGATACCGAGGACCCCTGCCTTGATGTGCGCATCCAGAGGAAAAAGCAAAGGGTCCCTATAGCATGCAGGACTCCCTAAATGACCCAACTGGTGGGTTCCTATTACAACTGCCTCACTACACCGTAGCCTCGCAATTGACACTTCACAGTAAGCTACAACGCTAGCAATCAGTGAAGCTATCAAGCTCACAGGAAGTTGCTATGAAGTCAGCCATCCAAAGAAACTCTACCAATTCCTTATCTTCCTGTTTTCCTCTTTCATGAGCAAAGGTGAGGAAAAAAAACTCCCTGATATATACTTAGTAAGTTGTAATTGAGGGGAAACTTCAGGAGATGAAGGTATCTGGTCATTTTATTCTACACAGGCATAAAGTAGGCAAGGTGTTCGTATTAAAACGCTTAAAAAAAAGAGATAGTGAGAAGTTATCATCCTGCAACACTGTGGCTGAATTAATGTGCTCTCTGAGCAGCCAGGGAAAAAAGTGTGCAGGCATTTTGCCATCTTCAACCTCAACTGAGTGGTTCAATGAGGAGCTGATATAAATAAAACCTGAACCTTGGTTAAAAAAAGATCCCCACAGGATGCGCTGCACCTACTCTATTCAGTGACAAGTTCCCAGAACCTGTTACTGGAGAAACATTGCAGGAATCTAACCCAGAAAATAAAAAAATAAATAAATAAAAATAAATAAACAGACAAACAGCAAAAACTAGATAGATGGACAAACATGACCTTTTAATTTCCAGTGATTGCCCCAGAGAAGCTAATGAACATTCCTGTAAACATTTGCAAACGGTGGAAGTCATATTAATTACTCTCCGCTGAGAAAACCAGGCATGGCAAGGAGCTAAAATGAAGATAAACATTTAATCAAGCGTGACCTTGTGTTCGATGAGGTGAATTCTCGGAGCACTGACGGCCATAAAAACAACTCTGACAGTTCAAGTTGGGCCGGTGTAATGACAGAACTGTATCAGGACAGTCCTGGTCCTGGTAATTTGACCAGGGTCGTTTTTTGAAATGTTTTAATGAGGTCGGGATATTCCACAGGGGATGCTCCAGCTTTTGCACCATGAGTTTCACACCAAAGTCTTAAGCCTGCAAACTCTAATTTATTTCGTTTGAAAAAAAGCTGAGCTGGTGTTGAATACAGTGCTTTGAATGAATATATTACATATTTCTAAAACATTATGTAGGTGGTAGGTTGCAGTGTAATTGGCCATCATCAAGTTCCTACAAGGACATCATTTCTATGGATGACAATGTCAGAATATGATTTAGATAATGAGGTTAAACAGTGTTGTCAGGCATGAGTCATGGCAGTGACGAGTTGAACCGAACCAACTCACGGGGGCAAAAATGTGTGAATCGTTTTTCTATTAATTATATTTGTCAGTTTAAGACTGACAGGAGGAACTCGCGGCATTTTTGCACTTCTCACATGTGTCTCTCTCTAGTTTTTTACCCTGTTAATATGGTTTTTTGGTAGCTTGTCCTTACTCTTGCTGAGGATTAAGGGCAGAGGATGTCGCACCTTGTAAAGCCCTTTGACAAAAACTGTAATTTGGGAATATGGGCAGTACAAATAAAACAAAATGTGGCTGATTGATTGATGCAGACGATCTACTAACATACAGTCCAAGTGGAGGAGGTTGCACACGGTTTCTTCTCACAAACAAATCATATCACAATCGTTTTCACAAACCCCATGTTGTCCTGCTGCAAGTGGCTCAAATGACTTAAATAAATAAATGCAAAGTCATGATGAATTATTTTTTACCATTTTCTCGTGTAATTGGTTTGAAGAATTAATATCACAAAAATAAAATCGAGAGTGAAGCTTTGTTTAGGTCACAAACCTGACACACCGCCCACACACACTAAATATACTAAATGTACTTTAGATTTAGGAAATACTGCTTTAGTGAGAGAAGCATGAAACTGGATGGTTGTGGCAGAGACACCACAAAGAACAGAAACTCTGGAGTGTTGATTCACAGATTCAGAGCCATCGCTTTTATCTTTTCATATTTTAAATTAAAATATTTTAAAACACTGCAGAAAAAGCGTAGCCTTTTTCAAAGACCAGATGAATAGATAATAAAAATTCCTTTATCTTCTGCAACTGTATTCAAAGGAATGCATTTTTGTTTAATATCACAGCGGTGGGATTTAAAATCCCATCGTGGCACAGAGCAGGTTACCACAAATTATGTTTTAGTGAGGGCAGTGAATGATGCTTGTCTTTATAGCACCTTATCTAATAGTGTTAGTCCCTTAGGATTATCTGATCACACCCTTAATTTCATTTGTTGTGGTTTTTGATCACTTCTTCCCTGCCTGTTAACCCTCGCTGCCCCATGAGTCCACCGAGTGTTTCTACTGGAGCTACTATTCCGCCCTGAGCGGCGGCATATTGCATGTGGGCACCCTGCTGTGCTGCTGCCGGCGGTGGTGTGAAGCAGAGAGGATTATTCCTGACAACGGGGGCATTAAATGTGCAGCAGGCCGGTGGAGGCCCGGGCTGATGCTCTCTTGTCGGTTTTGGTTCAGCACCAGTTCAGAAGCAGTCCCCTCTAAGCTGAGTGGGAGCTCACAGTACTCAGAGCGTTGTGCCGTTCATTAAAGGCTGTGGATGTCACACCAGCTTAGACCCAGTGTCCTCCCTCAACCACAGCTTCATGCTAAACTCATTTGCCTCTATGTTTTTAGGTCCGACTAGAACTATAAAGTCACGTTTCCAAAAACTGGGAAAAAATGTGCTTTATAATGTAACAGCCACTTGTTAAAAATAACCAAGGTTTATGTCTAACACTGAGGGGTTAGACAGCTGTTGCAGAGAGGAAAATGTTGTTCTTGTCCACAAGACTCCAGCGGCAAGCCATAAGAGCCGTCATTCAAACTCAAGCGCTGCTGCAGAAGTACATAGTTAAGGGGCAAACTCAAACTGAAAAGTCAGAAAAGTCTACAGCCTAAATAAAATCCGCTCCCGTCTTTGACTGGTAGTTTCTCAACCGATGACACTCTTGCTTTGAATCTTACAATAATACACAGCCTGAATCAGAGATGTTAAGTGAACCAAAGAGTGAGAAGTCCATCTTGAAAAACAGCGCTGGTAAAAAAAAAATTGCAATTCTCCCGCGCGTTTCGAGTCCTGCAACCTTCATGCCGGTATAACCAAACATCAGGCTGACTCTGCTTTATCTTGAAAGGGATATAAGCCGAAAGCCCCTCCTGTGTGAGATGTCCTTCTTTAAAAAAGATTCTAATCTCAGCCGAAATGTCTAGCAAAATAGAGGTCATGGTGCCAGAGCACCCGGCAGACAAAAGAAGCCGGCTGCAGACCTGAGAGGAATTCTGTGAGGACGTCTCACCTGAGAGACATGGGGACATCAATGGCTGAGAGAGCAGCGACACAAACAAGGAACCTATAGACTTCCTGGAAGTATTTCTGCTTCCCTCTGCAAAAACTTACTCATCACAAAGTGGACTATCACCTTTAACAGAGGAGGAATCGCATAAATGTCACTGATTATTTCCACTCAAAAAGTATTATTATTCCAATCATAACCACTTTTCTTTCAATAATACTCTGTTGTTTTTTTCTTCCCTGCTACAGTTGCTGAGTAAATTCCAAAGCAGTGCAAGCTACTTCTCTCCCATTGATAATTTGAAGGCTGATAGCATATTCGTATCTCGCAAACCGATTCAATGACGAGAGCACCGTTAAACCCTCTAAACTCTCATCCTCTCCCTTGAATTTTGATTCGATTGCTTTATCTAATTTTCCAGTAAATGCTTGAAATGTATTCCTGCACACCTTCTCCTCGTGAAACTACACAGGGGAATCATGAGAATGAGATAGAAATGAATAGTTCTGCATTAGCTTCACTTCACCTCGCCCCGGCAACGCCACAGCCCATGCCGCCCCATCCGCTCTCCTTCCAGATTAAAGTTTCCAAGCAGCAAGTTGTATCCTCAATCACCAAAAATAAAATGAAGTGTGCGCCTCCTCATGAATGAAACTGTAACAGAGCCATCCCCGGGTTTGAACAAGTAATGTACAGCTGCAAAGAAGTTGGCAAAGGGGAGAGAGGAACGAAATACACTTTATGAATATTCCTCATGTGCAGCTATGAATTGGCTCTACCGTCATTTCAGGAATGCAAAGAGTGCTTTCATGGGTTCAGTGCAGATATGAACGTGCACAATTAATTAATTAATGTGGCAACAATGATGAGAGGAAGCTGTGAATTGATTTGTCTTTATAAAACTAAATAATTTCCCCAAACAGTGCACATTTGATAGATCAGGCCAATAGATCACTAGTTTAATCGATGGAAAGATGTTTAATACTTAAATATAATAGACAGCGATGTCAATAATTGTTATAGTATAATGATGGAATATATAATAACATAAAACCATAAAATGATCTGTTTTCCAGAAACCAAACAGACATAATATACAATAAGGACGACATGGTTACCGGTTTTCACAGTTAACCATGGTAAAAAATTCTGAAGGTCAGTAGTAACATTTAATATTTTAATAACCATTAAAACTGTGATTGATTCCTGTGGTGATTTGGTTGATACTGTGCAGCATTAACCAAAGTTAGCTCATCTCCAAGAAACAATAAACCTCCTACTGTCGTCAGGGGGAACTGAACATTGGAAAACACTGGTGTTATATTTCCTTTCTTCATCATTCTCACGATATTTATTCTCAAATGAGCTGATTTTACTTTTAGCTGGTGAGACTTCTACGAAACCTTTTTGCATTTAAAGGTCATGTAAACCTGCATTACATTAAGATTTCATAGGGGTATAAAAGCTTCTTTAGCAAGTTACAGCCATCCTCCTTTAATGTTAATGTTACACAGTTGATATGGTGTTGGCTACATTATCATTTTCATTAATAATAAATATGTTGATTAAATGTATAATTGGTCAAATTACTACAGTCAGTCTATCAGTACTTCACTTACTCTACAATTTTTGCCATATTTTTTACGATACCACAAACATACTGAAAATGTAGTTCGCTATAATCATGATATGATAATTTGACACAGTTTAATCTCTAGTATAAAATATAATATTTCAAATAATACAAGAACAAACTGTTTCTATTATCAAATCATCCGCGAATGATTTTTTATTATTATAACTTCCCTTTACAGTTTCGTAGAACCCAAGGTGACATGATGAAATCACAATCACATGGGAGCAGCAGGAAACAGAGAAAAATGACTTGCACAATTAATCGATGGTCACAGTAGTTTGCTGGCTGATTTTCTATCAATATAGAAATAGATTAATTGATCAATCATTGCCGATCTAAATATTTCAAACACTCAAACAAATTTCAGTATGACAGGAGAATTATTATGTTACCTAGCAACTATAGTGTTCCGACACAAAGCAGCGAAACCACCTGGGCTAAATATTGCTGTGGAAGACAAATAACTACGGTATATGTCACACAATCGATTTCCTTTTTTGCTCTAATGAAGATTATCAGCCCTAACCTACCAGACGACTGAGATTCCTTTAACGTAAAAGGTGGGAAATTAGTGCATTAAGCATGCTGAGCCGGTGCCAGAAATATGCACTGAATTGATGAGGTGTCACTTTCACTAAGAGTCATACTGTTGCAGCGACAAGAGCCTCTCCGATCCCTCTCTTCCTGCCTGTCTGCCACCAGTGAGGAACAAACACTCTAATTTGCATGGTCTGCACAAAAAAGAAACGTCCTTGATTTTAGGAAAGGTTGCCTTGCTCTCTTCAACCCGGGGAAAACACTATTGGCATTCATACCACAGCACCACTGGAACCATCTTTTTTTTTTTTGTTGTTGCTCATTTCCCCCCCCCCCCCCCCCCCAATATCCTCTCAGCACCGACAAACCCCAGAAACACAACAGGGTGTTTTTCCATTTTTCCCCCCTGAAATGTTTCTCCTATGTTCTAATTTGCTAAAAAATGACACGACATGCTAACAGCTGCAGCTGCCAGTATTTATCCCCAGCAAATGCTTAGACGTACATTTTGAGATCAATTTCAGAGCCATGTAAATTAATTTAGACTGCTAGCGGCACAATGCAGGTCAGACAGGGCAAGCAAGTTACAACATCAGCCAATTAGAAACACACAAGCATTATACATTTTTTCTCATAACCGGGGCAGAGATTTGACAGATGGAGACTGGGATGAAAATGGAGACTGCGAGTGATGTAGCGTATGAGAAACTATGGATAATTCCGGCTATATCAATCACCACCGTAATTTCGTCTACTTCTCACACATCCATGTCTTTACTGCAATTGAATTAGTCCCTTCATCTATTTTCTAAAACACATCGACGACACAAAGTGGATGTAAAATAATATTTTACTGTGTGTCAATGACAGATTGTCTTTTTGAATATCCTGTTCCTTAGGAACGAGCCTGTCTGGTGCCTTATCATCTGGTTGTTTTTCAGTCAATTAACTTTCATCACTGCAGATGACTATATTTATATGGTCACAATTTGTTAATCTAAAGCATGGATGGTTGATTTTTGCATATTGGTTTTAAGATTTGTCATGGAGTGTATTTAAGTCTAATTACAACCAGTTCTCTGAAAAGAGTAATCTTTTTTTTTTCCAGTAGAGGAAATAAAAGAGATAAATCTATGAAGAATTAAGAACAGGGGAATGTTTGAAGCAACATGCTGTTCGAGGAATTACAGTAGAGCATGTAGTGCTTATAATGCAAATTAATAATGTCAAACCATATCAATTACTATGTGATAGAGCCAGACCAATGTGGATCTTTGGGGGTCGATGCTGACACTGATATTAGGGAGTAAAAAAAGTTTAGATAGCAATGTATTGGCAGATATAAATGGGTTATGGTTTTGTATTTATATAGCGCTCTTCTAGTCTTGATGACCACTCAAAGCTCTTTACAGTACAGTTTTACATTCACCCATTCACACACACATTCATACAGTGCATCTATTAGCAGGACTTTGTTGTTCTATGAGGGGTTCAGCATCTTGCCCAAGGACACTTCGGCATGCAGATTGGGATGACTGGGGATCGAACTGCTGACCTTCAGGTTGGAGGACGACCGCTCTACCCCTCAGCCACAGCCGCCCGCGATAAATAGGATATATGTATAAAAAATAAATCTGGCAATGATTTGTAGAATATCATTATTCAACCCTCATGACAAAAAATGTAATTGAGTGCTGATATTTTACTGTTTAACCATATTAGATTAATTGTATTATGGTTACAAGCTTTTTTTAAATTTTTATGTAAAATATGATAACATAAATGCTCATTTCTTTGTATAGTGTACTCTGTAGAATAAAGGTTTTTATACTGGCACATCTCTGCAACATAAAGGCTGATACTGATACATCTGTGGAAGTCTCATATTGGCTGATATTATCGGCCAACTGATATATCTGTCGTGCTCTGCTGCGATAACCCTTATCGTGAATATTGTTTAAAAAGGCAGCAAACAGCTTAAATAAATCCTTTTTCAGAAATTACATATTTTATCTTGGCCTTGTGACTTCATAGAAAACAATATCTTTCTTGTTTTGCATTAAGATTAAAAAATTAGCAAAATAGCATGCAGGTGAACTAATCACAAATCTATAGCAGATTAAGATTCAGACAGCAAAAACTAATGCAGCTTTCTCAGGAGACTCATTCCTTTATAAACATCATAAACACCAAACAAGACAAATGTCTGATTACGTATCTAATTAAAAAATAATTTAAAAGTCTGTTCTTCGGGTAAAAGGGAAATGAAAATGATCAGATCTGTGACAACCTGTCAAAGCAAGAAAAACGATTATTGGGTTTGATTTGACGATGGATAAGTTGTGTCTCATCTTAATGTGATGCAAATATGAAATGAACGACACCTCATGCTTTCACAGCACCAACGCTAACAACCTGTTTACATCGCGAGGCCCTTGTGATGCTTGCCAAACAGAGCAGGAGTGAAGTCTTGTGAACGAGACTCAACGAGAGAACGAGATCAACCTTTGATTAATGCCAGACGGGGTTTTCCTTGCAGAGAATGAGCACTGGAAAATCCACAGTAAACAAAACCTAGGAGATGAGAGACATTTCTCAACTGTCTCAGTTCAAACACGAGGAGAGGGGGAGAGAATGTTTCGTCTGTTTTGTGGTTTGTTCCCTCGTATTTGACCAAAGAACGCGCTGTGTCACAATTAAACATCAGACTATCAGTGCAGGCAGTGAATTCTCTACCTTAGAGATTTTAAGATGCAGCGACCAAAGACAAAAAAGATCAGAGGAAGCATTGCATCAATATTAATAATTTCACCTAAATTACCGCGAAGGTGATATTCTCAGGATTATTTCATGAGTTGCACTACACATTTTAAAACATAATACAAATGGAATCTAAAGAGAAATCTAAATATAAAAAGTATATTTAATACAGTTATAACAATCCTGAAATTCCCCATCATGTGTAATCTGAAGGGAAAATACCAGAGAATAAAGTAAACATAAAATATTTTCACTGGTATAATGTGAAATGTTTAAACACTTGGCCTATGTGAGTTAAGAGGGTATATTTTTCTAGGGGTATATTTCTTTTAGTTTGAGGAAACTCATGGAAAAGGCGTCGCGTTGCTTTGAAGGGAGTTCACACGTCTCACAAATCTGAAAAGGGCCTTGGAGAATAAGGTGTCTTTTAGACGGGCACCTTTGTAAAGAGATGGATTGAGAAGAAAGTGGTATGCTAAAGAGCAGTAGCCTTACCTCATTAGTGTTCCACCGGTGTCTCTCCTTTGGCAGCGAGGTGCATTTTGGTAGACATTCAAGCAGCTTCTTGGGCAGGTATATTTTCAAATGTCCATGTTCATCTGCAACAAGAGCAACGCAAAACAGGATATTTAGCACAGGCTTTATCCCTTATTGACTCGCTCGTCTCCCTCCTTATCAGGCCGTCAGTCTCTCTGTCACCAAACGCTCACTCTAAAATAACTATCTCAAACCGAATTAGGAAATTCATTGAAGAAACAAGAGGGGACTGCCTGCATTTTATTTTGTGCTTGGCTAAATTATTTTACTGTGAAATGCATCGTATCAGGGGAGTTCGCCAGAAATTTTTCACTGTCAACTTGTAAAGGCTGTGTCTATTCATTATTTAGACACAATAAACACCCTTGAGTGATTTTACAGCGTATGGGGATTTAGTAAGGGGGCCTGTGCGCTGCATGCCAGAATGTGGTATATTAATAAGGGAAATAATTACAATTACCAGGCCCAATGCTTACATCATAATGCATGTCGCTCAATCCATAATTTAGATTTCACAATCAGTTCACGAGTATTGTAAAACAGTAGGGGTTAAAGACACAATCATGCATGAATGCATTCAAATGTTAAATTAATTCCAGTGCTTTCTTCCAGGTAAAATATGGAGATGGATAATGTGTGAACAAACTATACTTGTTTAGGAAGACCAGAACGTGTTGAATTTATAATATCCCTATTACAGTTTTAATAGAACAGGAGATATAGGCTTACGTGGACATAATCCTAGTAATTCTCATACAACATTTTATCAGTAACAATGACGGTAAAAGCAGAAAAGTCTGTGATTGTCAATCACTGGGAGGTCGAAGACAGTGCTAGTGGAAAAAAAAAACACAATCTCAGGTGCATCAACATGGAAAAAAGTCAGTGTGGAAAAGATGTATGGTTCATAACAGAGGGTGGAAAGACTTGTGTCAGATTGTGTCATTGAGGAAATATTTTAGCTTGTGCATCACCCAGACGAGGCCTGCCAAGAATATGAGCTTCTCTTTTTCAACGTAGCTGCCAATAAAGTTTAGGTTGTTCCCTCCACTCCCCCCCGCCCCATCACACCCACTGTGAACCTTTAATCTTTTTGTATATGCCGCACTTGTAATGCATCTACAAGCTGTAAATCAAGCCCCCCAAATATTGCACGTAGTTAGTAAATCCAGGTAAATGTTCCAGCATGTGCAAATGAATCTGTTATTCAGTTTTAATGTGTGTGGATTTAATGTAAATACATTCGCAGGGAGGTGATGCAAAAAATGCTGCATTTATGCAATGCAATTTAGCTGGGAAATAAACTAAAGCTAAAAACCAAATATCATAAACCGAGGCACATTCTTTCATATTTATATAAGTGCAGGTTTGGATATGAGCGGGGCGGGGAATGGTTGAGTAAAAGGGAGAGAAAAAAGCTTGAATATGAGTGCTGACTATGGATCCCTGGGGGAGCTGATGTCACTGGTTGATTGTAGGAAAAGAAAGAAAAAGTTCAACCGCAGAGAAACACCACTTTAAAAGCCAATACAAATAATGATCATGAGGATATAAGAAGATGCTTGTAGCTTGATGTACGTCACAGCGGGAACAGAGTGCCACTGCCCAGAAACCTCAGTGAACACAGTCGCTCCACGGTATAACGCGCGAGGTGGCACATCATCGCTCCCAGAGGAACGCACGGGTAGATGTGTAGTATTTACCATTTCCATCTGTACCTACAATTCTGCGTGTACACTCTGTTTTATATCAGCTGCACAGGTATCTGTAATCATCCGCTATGCCCAATTAAGAATCACATACAGCATCTGCTCCTCGGTACCGGAGCGCTTTCGCTGTCAGAACTAGAAAACCTGCTGCAGCACAGACAGAAGGAGGCGGTTTCTGTACAAGGGGACTTTTTGTTATTCAAAAGGAAACTAATCAAGAAGCTGTAGTCTCATTTTGATGCACAGCCAAACTTTCATTATCGTCCAATAAAAGGGTCAAGAGGAGCAAAGCACTGAAGCCCACTCCAAAATGGGAAAAATCGCACTCGATCCACACTCGGATACAGCGTGGGTCAGAACAAAGATTTGTCCATCTCCCATCCTACGACATGTGATCTGAAGAATCCCCTCTTTGCAGCAGCGGCAGCAGATACATATGTCTGTCTCTGTGCGGATTATTCAGGATTCAGTGCTGCCCCCTGGCACCGCCTCCTGTGACACCATCAACAGCTGACAGGGCTAGATTGGAATATGTCTCAAGCATGTTGAGGATTTTATCGCCAAGAGAGTCGGGATCGAAATCTACCGCAGGAGGATTCGTCTGCTCAATCTGCCAGCAGGCTAAAATACTGGGGCTGAGATGAACATGAAACATCGAGGCTCCTGACAAATAGAATGAAAACTGTAGTCTCTCGCTTGGTTTTAATCATTTCACAACCTTATAATTACACCGGTCATTGCACAACATGTCTCTGTGCAAAGTGTTGCCGGCTTTACAACTCTCTGTGCCACGGAACCCTGAATTATGCAAAACACATCTCAGTTAAGTATGCTGTGCACATGAAAGGTGAAACAACTACCACATGACTGCATTTTACTTTGAAATCCTGGTCTTGTATTTGTCAGCTAACAACCCCCCAAGCGGCAGAGCAACCTGTAAACCCTGCAGGACTCATGTGTTAACTGGGTTTCTCTTAATCCTTTAACCTTACGTAAACACTTCTAAAATCAAATAAATAGGGTGTGATCAGATTACTAATGTGCATGTAACTACGTTAAATGATGCGAGAAGTCTTAAGCCTGTTAATGAGGACATTCTCATAACAACCTAATATGTATTTAAGACATTACTGGACTCTTTTCCACTGGACATGTTCTGGGGAATATTTTTCTGTCAAAGCCTATAATATTTCACTTGCCCTTTTTGCATAATATTACTTTTACAAGGGGCGTTTCTTCCATGTTTTATGAACTGATAAACTGATTTTAAATCAGCCAGTTAAAGTTATGTGAGTGTATGTAATAGTCAAAACTCTAATTCAGGCATTTTCAATGAAAACCTGAATTTCTGCCCAAATTCAGGCGACAGCTAATAGTTGTCGGCTGAATTATCTATTCATGCAATGCTCCTATGGACGAACTAAGACAATTATCAGTGGATTACTTTGATACTGTAGAAAACTTAATGGCTCTCTGACAATGTCTGGACTTTTTGGGAGCATCTTATTCTTTAGATTTGCAAGATTAAAAAAAAAAAGATTGGTCATATATGCATTTTGTCTGTTTGCTCTGGTTTGACTGAGTTAACTGCAGCAGAAGGGACATGGGTACAGTTCCAGCTTCTGACCGTGTAGATGCGCCAAGTCAAAGGACCCGACTACAAACGAACATGCACCGTTCCCTTTCACCTCACATAGCCTTTGCCTCAAGTCTTAAAGTGCTGTCTTTCAGTGTTTCATGGTCCCCACTTGCACTCACAGTCCCCTATTTCTAGAGCAGCCATACAGATTTATTACGGCCAAACTATGAAATGTTCTTGACTGGCCAAGTCAGTCACTAGACCTCAAGCCACCTAAGCATCTGCTCCTCATGCTGAAGATCCAGTCTGAAGGAACAAGCCCCCAGAACCAGCAAGAAATGAATATGGCTGCAGGACAAGTCTGGCAGAGCGCACATGGGAACAAGCCAAGTATCTGTTAATGTCCATGGATCAAGGATTCCACACATACTGTAAATTGACTGCAAAGCATTTGCCCAAATATTTAATGTAATCAGGGTATATCTCATGATTTAACCTGTAAAATACTGCTAAGATATCTGGATATTCACAGTATATTCATGTTAAACTGTGCACCACATTTTCAGCATTACTGTTGTTGTAATGGACGAAGCACAGTAGACAGAGCTCTATCTAATGAAGTTCTAGGTTTTATCCATCTCAAATACGAGCGCCTGCATTTCTTTGTAAAACAGGCTAACTACTGTCGTGTTCCAAATCGTCCACTACGCTCGTGCTGTTAAATAAACCATGTGTTTTAGATGTGACACTTGTTATTCAGATGTTGAGTGTTGGCCGTCTCTAATCTGGGAACCCTTGTCTAACATGAGAGGGGCCTTGTTTACATAAGAACGTTTCTTACCAGGCTCTCAGGGGACGCAAAAGCAAACTCCCTGTAACCGTCGAGCGTTGAGGTTTCTTTTCTGCTGCATTACACTCTCATAACTCCAACTTTCAGCTGCCATTTAGCCACATAATAATATTTCAGCTACCGTATGTCTTCGGTTCCTTCCACCAGGCATGTCAACAGATGAGAAGGAGGAACCATGAGCATCCACAACAAAGTGCTGCTTACTAATTTGTCCACTGTGGCATGGAAATCCACATATACTCTATGTGCATGAGCTGAAAACGGCCCACGGGGGAATACCTTGTATGCCAGATTTGGAATACATTAATAGATTATGGACAACTTCTTCATGATCTAATTGTCTGAGAAGATCAGTGTATAAACAACAAATTACCGACAAAAATTTGGCTTTGAAAATGTTAATGGATCAAAGCTTGAAGGGAACTCTGCTTCTTTTGCATTTCCACTGCTTTCCCCTGTAAGTTTTAATATTTACTTTGGAGTCTAAACAGCAGCCTTAATGACTGTGTGTACATTAGCCAAGAAAGGGAGACACAGAAAACTACTATTTGATTGTAAAACACTAAAAGTGCAAGACAGGCAGATACCAGAGCTTGTTATATGAGAGGATGAGCTGAGCTGAGCTGGCACACTGGAGCCAATTACATTCTGGGTCTTGATGAGCAAGCTCACATCCAAAAGGCTAAAGAGGGAGAGGAGTTCTTTTTAGTGCAGAGGCTACAGGTCTGCAGCTTTCATGTTGCCATTTGTGTTCTGAACAGTGGCACGTGCCTTCCTAATTCTCATCACCCTCTGTCGAACGTGTATGAAAATATATACATTTCTGTACGCTGATGTTGGGATTATCACTTATCCTGGCTGCTAAGCAAACACTTGGGCTGAATTTAAGGGTATCTGTCATGCTAGCTTGCTCCAGCCCCACCCTAGAGACGGGAGCGAGGGTCATGAGACTGGAAAGGCTGACAAAAACAAATCTTTAATCAATATCTGAGCCCTGAACGCAAAACCCTCTCTCTTCCCTCTCTGTCTCAGAGCGCTCTGGGAGTGACAGTTTTTCTTTTTAATCTGTGCCCACATTGTGGAGAAATTGCAAGCTAATGTTTTGGCTATAGATCATTCAACAAATCGCTGCTGGCGGTGCATATCCAAAGTAACAGTCTGAATGCCAACGTTTTTTCCACAACAGTTTAGTGGCTAATATGGCTTAAGGATGTGAGGAGCAGTGTAACACTATCTGCACTTTTGGAGCTATACCTGAAACACGTGGGAGATGAATCACAGACGAGCAAACAGTCCTGTGGATAAACATTTGGCTCTCACCTCCGCTCGGGAAAAAAGCGCTGTGAAACTGAATCAGGCCCCTGAACCACTCACTGGGCTGGACCAAAAAAAAAAGATGCTCCTACGACTTTATCTCCAGAATTAGCATGGTTAGCCAAAAGATCTTAGCTCAGACATATTTAATCAACTAGGGTGTGAAATTTTATGCTACCGTAAAGAAGAAAAAAAACACACCCCATCTGCTGCACATAAACCGTAGCCAGGCAACTAGTTAACAACTTATCAGTGGTAGTGAATGATGCAGCATGAAGACAGCACAAAAAAAACCTTTCATTTGCAGAGGAGCTCTCCTCGATGCAAAGACTAACGACAGGAATAAATCTGTCACATTGACATCTTGTGAGAATTAACTGTTTTGCATATTTCTTAATGCAGCGTCAAATACTGTATCTTTATTTTAACTGCCAACGCTGAGTCTGTTCAAAGAAAGAATAGGCAGCAGCAGCATTGTTTAACCTGGTGATGCGCTGTCATCCTTAAACACCCCCTGCAACTAACTCATTAGCAGAAGTAACCGATATTTTGATCATTTAATCCCTGTCTTATACGGACAGAATAACACTTTTATAGTCAGAGGGAGACGGACAGAAACTGTAGACACATCACTTGTTATTTTATCATTGTGCTTTCATCACTAGCAGGGGATTTGAAAGAAAAGCCATCGTCTTTCTTTGTGCACACAAAACATGCATATACAGAAAAACTTCGACAATAGACGGAAAGGAAGAAAGATTTAAGACAAAATGACATTAATTCACAGCATGCACAGAGAAATATTACACATCCTACTTACATGCACTTTCTACATTATGAAAAAAATACAGTCAGTGAGCGGCTGAGACATGATGAGAAATATGTCAAGCGTCTGAATTGAAACAATCTATATTCGGAGGGCGTGGAATGGGTTATACAGTATTTATAATGATCTATAGCAGGCAAGATGTCAATCCAGTCCAGTGACAGACTGAACCTGAAGCTTATACAGTTGCATGTTGACAGTTGTCAACAAAATGTAGACAATGAGACAACAAAAAAAAGAATGTGGTTAAAATGTGAAGCAGAGATTAATTCAGAGAGCCAAGGTGCAGTGGTCAAGTGATGACAAGCTGTCAATAAACAGTGATGAATCTGGTTGTGAGGCGTGGAAGAAGAAGAAGAAGAAGAAGATGAAGAAGAGAAAGGAAAAGTAAAGGAGGGGGGGTAACCTGCGGGAAGCTACTGCAGTGACATTTACACTAATGGGATACTGCCCCTGTTGCCTTCAGGTTAGGACACTTTCCTAAGAGCCAAAACTCTTCATAACATCACTAATCATCTGCGGCCGTGACATCGACGCTCCATTCACACTTTTTATATATATATATATATCATAACAAATATGAATCCCTAATACAGAAGTCATTCCAGATACTCTGACACATGGAGAGGAAAACTTTTGAGTCTTTTTTTCTGACAGTTGTTCGATTGTGTCACTTTTTCTGTTTTATATCATAGTCCAACATCTCACATTTCAAGACACTTCCACAGGTCATGAGTATCTGAATCATTCCCTCTGCCAGGAGGTTATGATTTCGTCTGCGTTTATCTGTCTGTTTGTCTGTGCCAGTCAATTTTGGTTGATGTTCTTAAACTTTATTGTTGATATCTCAGAGAATAATTCATGGATTTGGATGGAAAACAAATCTGGCATGTTTAGGGGACTGGTATTCACGAAATTAGGATTTATTGAATATAAAATTTGGTTTCCTACAGGGACTGTTGGGCCGTGGCAGATGTGTCACTGAGTGATTCTTCCTCGATTTTATACCTCATATAAAAAGGAGAATTGTTGATCCTGAATTAGACCAAAGTCTGTAGCCTCCTTGTGGGAGATCCTGAAGTGAGCTTCGCTACAACACAGGCCAATTTAGGCAGTGTCATATTTCCCTGGTAGTAATAACTGTGATTGGCCTATAGTCCAGGGGCCGCTCTCCTCACAGCCTGATGGCTCGAGATGGGGACACGGAGAGCAGTATGTAGACTTACTATATAGCCTGTGTTAGTTTAGGACTGGGAAACCAATTATCTTTATCATTTGGCCTATAGCCTGTTCGATAACACTCTCACATACGGGGAAATTACTAACCGCCCAC
The DNA here is from genome assembly GCA_006182925.3 of Reinhardtius hippoglossoides. Taxonomy (NCBI): domain Eukaryota; kingdom Metazoa; phylum Chordata; class Actinopteri; order Pleuronectiformes; family Pleuronectidae; genus Reinhardtius; species Reinhardtius hippoglossoides. Next base: position 22,240,332 of record CM031675.1, on the reverse strand, counting down.
AAGCGTTAAAAAAAAAAAACTGTCTGCTGAATTTCACCATGGCGTTGCTATGTTACAACGAACTACAACAATGAGAACATTGCATTGCTTGTTGCAGAAGCATCTAGAATGAGCGTTTGGCCTGCAACACACACACATACACGCACACACACACAACAGCTGTTTCAAAAGATGCAAAATTATGTGTTATTTTTTCACCCAGTGGGAAAGGAAGAAAGAGTCCGAGTGCATGTGATAGATTCGAATTTACACTAAATCTCAATGGACATCATTGCTTATGCGATTGTGCTGCGACCAAACGAGATGCAACATCTGCAGCGTGGCAGCTTTCATTGTTTACAATTACATTGTTTACATTCCCTCAGTGGCTATGCGCTAGACACACTATGTGTAATATAGTATAATAAGGGAAGACTGTCAAAAAGTCGAACAGCTGAAAAAAAAAAAAAATAGAAAGCCCGGGCCTATTACTGGAAGTTCAACAAACATGCACACACGGTTAACTGCCTGCAACAAACTGAAAATGACTCTTTATGTGTTCTCAGCCCTCACCAAGCTCACCCATCCATAAAAATCCCATCTCCAGGAGAGCAGAGGTGAGGTCTCTCTCTCTCTCTCCTTGCCTCTCTCTTGCTCGCTTTCACTTTATCCCTCTTGCCTACACATGCACACAAACAAAGCCCTTCTTTCTGTATCATAACTACTCCCACAATTACTCAGACGATTACTCAGATCAATGGTTTACCTGCCGGTTTGAGCTGCTCTACTCTGCTGGAGTGTCCTGGTGAGGCGGGGGGGGGGGGGGAACCTCAGGGCTGAATACATTAAACAGGGTGTCTGACATGGGTGCAGGATACTGTAATATCACGCAATAACATGAAGGAAAATAGCAAGACTGGCAAAACGTATTGTCAGTCACAGCTGTCACACATGAGGGGGCAACGCAAAAAGTCTATCAACAATGTCCCTGTTACAGGCTGAGTCGCTGTTTCATAGATCTGCACAAGCAGTCCCCTGCCATTAAATCTCTCAAAAACATTCGCTGTTAAAAAAAATACCAAGAAAATTCGGTGCAGCCGAGCTCACCCAGTTACAGATATCAAGTGGCGAGCCTAAAAAAGGGTCTGAGGGTGATTTCAGATGCTCTGTTTAGAAATGACAATACATGAGCACACTTAATTACCCAGTCTCTAGTCTAGATCAACAGAGTCTTCCAGCAGTGAAGAGACTGGTGTATTCATTAACAGTGAACGGGCTCCTTTCTGCTGAGAAACAATCTGCTTCACAGAGGACAGTGTTTTCAATGGGTGAAGACAGGGGCTAAAAATTCAGACACATCCTCTGAGGAGGAATGAAGGGAAACTCACCCACAAATAACATCAGGACTTTGGCCTACATTTCTGACTGATTTGTTTTGGCCATGAAAATAGCACTTGTGCACAGACTTGTCAGCGCAGTGAAGCAGTTGCGCCCACAGAAGCTGGTTTTTACAAGTCATAAAAATAAAAAAAAACTCAGCTATGATGTTGTGCTGTCTTTGTTCTTTGCCCCTGGTCCACAGATCTCGTGGCGCACAAATGTAATGAGAGGGGAAGCAGGGGCAAAGATTAATCCATTTGAAGGAACAAAATATCACAGGATACAAATTTTTCAGCGCCGTGTAAATATTTTTCGGCCAAACACAAATAGATTTTGCATAGTTTTCAAGTCATACTGCACGTTGCAGACTTTGGTTGATTTTTTTTTCTCTTCACCCATCACAAAAAAGGTTGAAGAGAAGCGGGGAGAGGCAAGTACAGGGCCATAATTGATGGCTCAAAGTGTAAGCTTTCTCTCCGAGGGTCCGCTCAGGTCCTGATCCCCTGGCCTTAACCTGAAACAATCACTCTTAGTTAACAACAGCACTTCAGCTATTGACAGCGTGATCCCGTAAAGCAGACACTTCAATCAACAGAGCAGCCGGAGGGGGTGTTGTGTTGGAGGAGAATAAAAGAAGAAGAAGGGGGGGGGGGAGGTGGGCATGGGTACGGATGAAATCAAGAAGTAAATAAATGAATCGATGAATGAATAATAGATTGGCCAGCTAGTGGCTTCTTGGAGCGGCAATGCAGTATTAATAACTGACTCTTACTGTTCATCTCTGTGTCATCACTGATACTCTTAGGTGGACCATGGCCAGCATAACACACTGCTGATCTGTACATTCGATCCGGATTACGAACTTTCTTCAGTCCTTCAGGAGGCAAAGAGAAAAGTAGAGAAAATCGAGGAAAAGAAGCATTCTGCCAGCCTGTGATTACTAAGCAAACTCCCCATGCAAGCAGTATCAACAGAGGCTAGACAGTTTATTGAAATACATTTAAAAACACACAAGAGCTCTTGGACATTATATGATACTAATAATAATAACAACAACAACAATAACAACAATAATAATAATGATGATGATGATGGTGAATCACAGTGAATCATTTTGCCTATTGTCTATTTAAAACGAGTGAGTTTTGTCCATTTTTCTATTCTTAGGCCCACGCGAAGCAAGGACGATAATAAGGGTCAGTGAGGCCTTGATGCGGGTCAATAATACTCCCTATTGCATCACCGGTAAAGCGGATTAATCAATACAATCAATCACGTGGCCGTGCAAAGCAGTCGGTAAAGGTCTATTACAGGCAGGCATTAGGAGTGATTCGTCCCAGGAACCACAGACCGAACCCGGGTCCCATCCATCCACACCTCACTGATTCAATTAAATGGTTGGAGAAGAAAAAAAAAAAAAAGAAAAGAAAAAACGTAATGCCTGATTCAACACAAATCTGCGAGAGCAAAGTGAGTCGTTCGACATCACGCGGAGGTTAAATTCATCCTTCTTTACAAAACAGCAGAGGAACATTTACACCATTGCTGCACAAGCACTTTTGTAAGTTAATGGCTGACTGCGTGCTTACTTGATGTTTCGCTGCCGCTTCACCCTGAACTTTGAGTGAAATGATAATATCATGAAACTTTTTTAAACTGCACCCACTTGAAAATAAAGAAGAGAAATATGACTCGCGGCGCAGCTGAGAGAGTGAGGCTGGATTCACGTTTTCGAAAAAAGCAGCCTTTGTTGATTGTGTCTGTTGCTCGAACTGCTTTAGACTTATACAGCTTATGTGACACACTGACAGTTTAGAGATCTAACTCCAGGGTGTAAATGCTTAAAACTTTTAATGTTTACAATGTTTTCTTTTTAGTCCCGACGCCACAATAAGTGTTTGCTTGCTTGTGTTTACAAAGGTGCTTCTTCATTTCTCACATTTGGCTCTTGCACAGCAATGTTTGAACGAGTCTCTGCTCTGGTGGATTCAAGACAATTGGCTGTAGTTTTATCCAGAGCAGTCTCCGGCTAAGACATATCAAGCCTGTCTCTTCTGTAGCCTCCAGGCCTCGTAGTTAAAGTATTGGACCCTCTGTGCTGTTTATGAGTGTGAAGGAGGAAAAAAAAGGACCCCCGAGGACCCTGACAATCAGTTAGGCTGTAGAGAATTACCCCAGGATGAAAACATTACACCGCTGAATGAGACTAGGCCCTGGCCCCTGGGTTGAATGCCAAGATGTAACCCTCAGTTGTTATGGGCCATCATAAGACCTGCCAAACAACTAAGAGATCGGCGCTGCCTGCATATACCACAAGGACAAAAGGTTAAGAAGCACTGTTCAGCTCTCTCTGTGCTCTCCTGACATCCGCCAGCATGTCATGTAAAAACTGTAACCGTGATGTACGTTGACAAGGCCTGTTCTACATTAATGAACAGCCAAAAGTAAGAAAAAACTGGATCCAGGAGAAAAGATTCAGCGTGAGAGTTTCTACGTAAAAGCTTTAAGGGCCAGGTTTGCATGAGGCGGCATTAGATTTACATTAAGATATGACCCTCTCGCTTTCTCTCTATGCTCCTCTTCCTCCCTCTCCTCCTCCTTTTTCCACTGACCGGCCTCACAGGAACACTGAAAATAACTTAACCTGCTCAGCAAGGGGACTTTCACGTCAGGGTTTTCAGTGAGTGCTGCCTGCGTTGGACGCAAATCAAGATTAACAACTGCAGACTATTTGTTAAGTTCAGCTATGTAGATGAATACATTAGGCCTATACACCACAGTGAAGTCATTACTATCATAAAACCAGATGTCTTCATTTTTTTGTCATAGCCACAGACTGATCCCTCCTATACACTAAGTGTGCTTTGAGCAGCTCAATACCACCCCCTGGTGGGACTGGGTTTAGTGGTTGGCACACTGACATCCAAACAACTGAAATCCCAGCGTTTTATCTTCTCCCCTCATATGGAAGCAGGTACTTTGTTTACACTCATTTGAGGCATTAAAGTAATTCTGCATCAAAAGGAATTTGTGTTTGAGGTTACTGACACTAAACTCCGACAGAAGTCTGTTCAAATTTGAAGCCTGCCACAAAACATTACGAACAGCTCGGAAACATCTGGCCCTAACGATTGATGGAGAAATCCTTTTTTTATTTTTGTGCTCGTCTCCTTCTCGTTTCAGTCTGCAGCCAATTTTAAAGACCGGGGTGTGAGTCTTCTGCTTGAGCCATAATATAAATCAATTTTTTAAAAAGAGACAACAAGTTTCGAAGGGAAGCTGCCCCATCATTCTGCCACATAAAAGTTCAACATTTAAAAAACGCAGCACTGCTGAAATATATGCTTTCTGTTTTTAATCAGCTGAAATTTCCATCCTTCTCAAATAAAACCAATCCAGCCCAAATGGTTTAAACCCAGTAAAACACTCCCTTTAGTGCTGATGTGTTTTATCTTATCTCCATTTTTTGTTTAACTTCATATAGACGTTGTGTTTAATTCCTCACCCAAATATTCCAGGGGACTGTATCTGGATGAGAACAGATCTCCTATGCATATGCTCCGCAGTAAAACACCCCACTAAAAGGGAAATGAGTGAGTCTAATGCAATTCATTTTGAGTTAGTGAGCCGTAAGAAATAGGATGAGGAGGGTTAGGAATTTAAAAAATCATTTCGTCCCTGTGGGTAAAGTAGTGTAATGGGCAAGGCTGGTAAATAAAACAAAATTAAAAAATACTCTAACATCCTCCCTGCTTCTTCTGCTGTGATGGCATTTTCATTTCAGGACACAAGTTGTGTTGATTCTCATCGGAAACACATTGGAAAACAACAACAAAAAAGAAACACAACACAATCACTTCTGCCTCCATATTATTGTCTAACGACTTGAAGTGAACGAGGGGGAATAAAAACTAAAATAAAAACTAAACACTGCAATTTCACAGGCAAGACATATTTTGTTTGAATGATTCCCCCACAAAAAAAAAAAAACTAAAACCGCAGAGAGGAGCCGCGCTGACACAGAAACTAACCCGAGCCAGCCTGCGTTAAAGCCGGGTAACGAGGGGAAGAAGTTGCCGCTGACATGTTGTCATTAACTTAGCCTTGTTGTTAACTACTTGGATTTTCTCTCGGCTTGACAACGACCCCGAGCGGAACCAACGCGGTACTTTTTGCTGTCACCAGGCGGACTGTCCGGGCTGTTCGTCCCCGTGTTGGAGCGTTCACCGCGCGGGGGGCTACACCGGGAATAGTAGCCGGGGCTAGAAAGCAAGCTAATATTAGCCGGCTAGGTGATGTCTCCACGTTTTAGCCGCCTGTTCGGAGCGGGATAGCGGAGCCGTTCTCCGGCGAAAAAAACCCTCCGCTCCCCGCCAAGCTTGCCTCGTCCCCGCGCCGGGATGCGACCGCTCCGGAAAAGCCCCACGACGGCGGTGATACTAGTGAATTAATCCCATTATATTCCTCTTACCTTCCGGCTTGTTTTCGGCAGCCATTTCCCCTTCACGCGCAACATCCTCCTCCTCCTCACGACCGTGGGTACCACGCGCGTGCACGGCGAGGACAGCACGAGGAGGGACCGGAGGAGCGGGCGGCGAGTCGGTCCGACCGAGGAGAACTTACCATTGGCTGAGAGCAGGTGAGTGACAGAGGGGCTGAATAACACCGACCCCCCCACACCCCCCCTCACATTTACACCGTCTACTCGGTTCTTTCTGTTTTTATTACGGTGAATATGAAGCAGCTCCGAGGCGCTGCAGGTCTGGATGTGATGCTCAACATGGTGACGTGTTGTTCTGACAAAAAAGAAACAACTTCATCATCGCCAGGTGAGACTAGTGACTGGAACTGGTCCATTAAAGGTTTGTCCATCCCTGAGAGACATGATGAGACAGACCTGGGTGCAGAAAGGTGAAAGCCCCCGTACCTTTCCCCTGACCCCCAGACTGGAGAAGACTAAAAACAACACAAACACATCTCCCCTCACCTTAACACCGTCTCTATATCTCAACATCAGCTTTTATCCTCAATTAAAACTAATTCATTAAAGGTTTTGTCCGTCCCTGAGTGACATAACACAGATTATAAGGTGGCCCTGCAGGGTGCAGAAAGGTGAAAGCCCCCCATACCTTCCCCCTCCTATGTAGGACCCCCGACTAAAAACAGCTCAAACACATCTCCCGTCTCTATCTCACCGTCAGTCTTTATCCTCAATGAAAACTAATTCAATAAATGTTTGTCCATCTCTGACTGACATAAGACAGGGTTAGGGTTATGAGACCCCCCATACTTTCCCCCCTCTAGGACCCTCCAGACTGGAGAAGACAGAAAACAGCACAAACACATCTCCCCTCACCTTAACGCTGTCTCCTCTATTCTTCCTGTTTTTATAACAGTCAACATAAAGGAGCTCAGAGGCACTGCAGGTCTGATGTGACGCTCATGTTTAAAGATGGTGACATGTTGTTATATTAAAAAGAAACAACTTCATCATCACCGGCTGAGGCTGCAGCCTTTAACCTCAATTAGAACTACTTCATTAAATGTTTGTCCTTCCCTGAGTGACATAAGACAGATTATGAGAGGGTGCAGATAGGTGAAAGCCCCCCCTCCCATGCCTTCCCCCTCTTTTGTAGGACCCCCCAGACTGGAGAAGACTAAAAACAACACACACACATCTCCCCTCACCTGAACATGGAGCTCAGAGGCGCTGCAGGTCTGATGTGACGCTCGTGTTTAAACATGGTGACATGTTGTTTTATTAAAAAGAAACAACTTCATCATCACCAGGGGAGGCTGCAGCTTTTATCCTCAATTAAAACTAATTTATTTGTGATTATTCAATGTTTGTCTATTATTAGAAAGCCCATGGGTGCACACAGGTAAAAGGCCCCCTGCTATACTCCACCTATGGGGGACCCCTAAAGTAAAAACAACACAAACAAATGGTTTACAATCATTTCCTGTTCCTTTGTGGTTATTGTGTCTGTCTTTGAGGTTATTCTCTGTATCTTTGTGGTCATTTTGTGTCTGTTTCTGCCGCTCTCCAGTCATTTGCTGTCTCTTTGTGGTCATTATGTGTCTCTTTGTGACCAATTTGTGTCTCCTTTGCATCACTTTGCAGCCATTTTGTGTCTCTGTGGGCATTTTGTCTTTCTTTGTGGTCAATTTGTGCCTTTTTGTGGTCATTCAGCATCACTTTGTGGTCATTATTCATTTCATTGTGGGTTATTTTTTTTGCGTTTTTGTTTTTTAACTATTCTCTATGGGATTTAAACAGTCACTCTGACTGTGGTGACCCCATGACCTCAAAGAGACACTAAATGACCACAAGATGACAGACAATGAACCTGTTTGTGTTATTTTTAATGACTGATGTAAGGAGTTTAATTACATTTTCTACATAATCATCTATGACAACAAATAAGCTTACATTTTTTCATGTCTTGATTTTAAGTTTAAGTTTAGTTTATTCTTTACTTTCCCAGAGACTCCTGGGTACAAATTGCCTATTGAAAAAACAAACAACAAAACGTTTGAGGCATATCAAACTGTAGTAACAGTCTGCACAGTCTGTCAATCAAGTGTCCAAATGTCAGATTGCATTTAAAAAAACTGTGGACTAGTTTGTTCCCTTGTAAACACGTCTGTCTGATTTCAGATATCAGCACCATACTGAAGGCTGCAGGGCTTTTTCCAGGAGACGTGGACGATGGGAGCTTTTGGTGGAGTCCATCTAAACAGTTCTGTCGATGTTACGACCAGTTCTATGGATGCAATCGCTTTAATTCTGCCCATTGTGCCATCAAGTCTCAAACACCTACCATAATGGTGCAGTTATGTAGGCTTGAGAATAGTGCGGGTGCGTTAAATGACTGCAGGCAATTTAATTACAGATCACTGTGCTTCATAGACTTTGCTTTTGGCACTTGTGTCAACTGCAGCACTTAAGGACAGCCTTCACCCGGTGTTAACAGGCTGGTGGCCACCGGTGCAGAAACGCACTGTGTAGAGTTGGAGGTGGTGGTGCTGAAAGGACAGCTCCTCTGCTGCTTGTGCGCCTGGTACAGTCAACGGCTCGGTGTCATCACAGAGAAAGTAATAATGAAACTAATGAAAGACCTAATGTAGGGAAGTGGTTTCCCTCAACCCGTGGTCCTGATTAGCTCCTGTGTGGACAGGAAGTAGAGAATATCCCTTTGTTTTATGGTTTTTATGTCATTCTATTGATTTATTTGCTGCTTAGTTTTTAGATTCTAGTGTTCTATTTCATCGCTGCTTACCGGGACCTCAGATCTTAGTTTCGTTCCCTCTCATTTACCCCATGTTTTGGAATGACAATAAATCTTTTTGAATCTTGAATCAGGTAAATATGCAAAATTAATTTACTGACATATAATTCATACAACACAAAGTTATTTTTTTATCTAAAAACTGAGAATGAGGTAACTTAGAAATATTGGCTTTAAAAAAAAAGAAATAAACACAAATTAAAATTGAGGAAACATTTAATTAATTAAATAAAACTGTTGTATGGCTTCAATATAAAAACATCACTTCAATATTTATTTTTATATTTATACACAATATAAGTGTGTATGTAAAATTCCTCATAACATCGCTAACGGTGAAAATAAAAGTTTGGATCATTAAAAGTTTCACATAAAAAGACACACGCACAATAAAGAATGTAAACACAGTCTGGGTGTTGTAATTCAGCCCCGACGCACGGGGGCGACAGAGGGCGCGGCCAAGTGTTTGGGGTGAAGTAAATGACACGAAGAAGAAATGACCGGGTGTAAACATGGCGTCTTCCTTGGACGGGGATGAGTTCGGCAGTGATGACTACTACTCTTTGCTAAACGTCCGGAGAGAGGTACAGTAAGACGCTGGGATCTGAGCACATGCGTGTGCGGGAGCATCTGGCTCAGACTCCGGGAACTTTCGCCGGCTCCCGCCGATCCGCGGCTCGTGTGATCTGATTTAACGGCAGCTAGGTGGCTAGCTTGTGACCCTCGACATTGGTTTGTGTGCTGTGACTCCTCGGTCGGTACTCTGCGAGACAACCGGACAACCGACTGATTGGCTGCGACCTCAGTCCGGCTGTAGTTAGCAGCTAATGCTAATTAACTGACTCACCGACTGTCACTTTCAGTTTGACACGCTAGTGCTGCTACTGTCCTAAAAGCTTTCCCCGTGCAGACAGATTATGCTGTCACCATGTGCTGTGACTTTTACGCAAATCAATGACACGATGTGCTGCTCGCTGACTAAAGTTTAACTAACTTGTCAAGTTTATACAACAAAATATTATAACTCAGAAGTGAAGCTAAATCATACTTTCATTCAACCATGCTAGGAAAAAAAAGTTTAATCCACCCAATTCAAAGAAAGTAAACAACATATTCACATTCTTCACACTTTTACACACTTGTTTTAATTCATTCATTCATTCATGTGCACTAATCTAGGTACCCTAATAAACCAGTGCTTAGTAAGTTTGAGAAATATAAAGAAGCACTGGTATCGACACTTGAAGATTTCGGTTCATATTTTGCAATGATTCATTTTCCTTCTACACACTTAAGAAAATAAAAAACAACAGGATATGTAACTCACTCAGGGGTACCCTCACTTTTCATAAATGCAGGAAAACACAAAATATGTTATGGTTTCTACGCCTGTGATTTAAAAAAAAAAACTAAAAAAAAAAACATTTTGTTGGGTTTGGTAAAAGACTTCATTACATACATGTGAACACATACTCAAACTATGTTGCCCCAGTCAACGTAGATATGATATGGGCTTTTTTGCACTGTAGTCTGTTTCACCCTAACCAATTATAACCTATTAAATCAAAGCAACATCTGCAACTCTCTATCTAGATTGTCCGTGACAAGTCCTCTAAACCCTGCAGGGGGTTAAAGCAGAGCTGGTAGAGTTTTTTCATTAAAGTGTTACGTGATCCCTAAATTAAGTTGCTAGTAGCCGAGTGCCTGAGTTCACCTGTAGCAACATCACACTGTGTTTTTGTTTACTCCTGTGTTTGTGTTTTTGAAGTTTTCCTGCAAGGTTTCTCTCTCACACCTTTTCAATATTTGGCTTCAGGCAACACAGGATGAACTGAAGGTAGCGTACAGGCGATTATGCATGCTCTATCATCCAGACAAACACCGGGACCCTGACCTAAAGCGACAGGCAGAACAGCTGTTTAACCTCGTACATGAAGCTTATCAAGGTGAGCAACGTTTTGGAGGCATCATGCAGATGCAGCAACACATGAAGCTTATGATATGATCTTAATTAAAGTATTTAGAGACCTGAACTAAATTATTTGTGGATATTAATGGTGGATTTTCTCTGTTTCTAGTGCTCCGTGATCCACAGTCACGAGCTATCTATGATATCTATGGCAAGCGAGGACTCGATGTTGAAGGATGGGAGGTAAGTCCATTACTGACTGTAGTGGCTGATAATTCATTTACAAGCTACAACATGCAAGTAAAACAATGGCTATTGTGGTGATAGTCCACCATTTATTAGGCTCAAAATATGTAATAGCTGTGTCTCACTTCAGGGGCTGTATTGTTCAGACGCTGCATTTTAAAGGCTCTTTCAAATGTGTCCTGTGATAGATCGCTTGTCAAAAAGAGATTACAGCAGCAAAGACAAAACAGTCAGAGAACTCCATTCATAAATGTAATTATCATCAATCAAATAGCTTATGTTACAAATGTTCTGAATAAAAAAGAGGTGGCATTAGTGATATTATATATATATATATATATACGGGTACTGATACACCTGTGATGTGCACTCTCAGAGTTCTGTATTTCAAAACCACAGACTTGCCTCATACGATTTTTAAAAAGCTCATGTCCATCAAAATGAACACACAAGAACTCAGAATAGATTTCAGGTTTGGCAGCTTTTTGACAGTTTTGACAAATTAGTTAGTTTTTTTAATGTAGACAGATCTATGTAGATTGGAATGCTCTTGACAGAAGTCTATAAATTTCAGTTTTCAAACGTTAGTTTTGATCATGTGACTTTGGACCATGTTGACGACACGTGAGCATAAAAATGTGATATTAAGTTTGCGTTTGATGCTCACTATGTTTTTCAAAATGTCTCTTTAACTTGAAGCCGGTATTCCTACCTCACGAATTCCCTATCCCTACATGACATCGCTTCCTCAAACCTGCATGGAATAGTCAGTGTTTAAAGCCCTTAATGTTCAAGAGAACAAAATCTTATACTTTATATATATATTTACACAGGGAGAACATTCTGGAGCATGAAATACCTGTGAAATTACTCTTACTCTTACTTTTTATCTGCAACCTCTGAAGCAGCCAATCCTCCTTTTCGCTTTGCATTCAAATCATATCTTCTTGCTCCAGGTGGTGGAGAGGAAAAGAACCCCTGCAGAGATCCGAGAAGAGTATGAGCGTCTTCAGATAGAGCGAGAAGAGAGAAGGCTTCAGCAAAGGACCAACCCAAAGGTATGTTCAGGGAAGATAACAAGCCTCGTACTTCACTGAACGTAGAAAAAAAGTCTTTTAGAATCTTGTTCGTATTACCTACATTGTTAATTAACTTGGTATTCATTCCTGCACTTGTTATTCACAGGGAACGATTAGTGTGGGTATCGATGCCACGGACCTCTTTGACAGATATGAGGAGGACTATGAGGATGAGGCCGCAGGGGGGGTCCCACACGTGGAAATCAACAAGATGCACATATCACAATCCATAGAGGTGATGAGAGAATCCTCACAGGTCTTTAAGTGATGTTAACCATGTGTGTTTCATGTTGAAGCTGAAAGTTTGACATGTCCTCCCGCAGGCTCCTCTCACTACAAAAGACACAGCCGTTTTGTCTGGCTCCCTGTCAACCCACAATGGAAATGGAGGTGGCAACATTAACTTGGCCTTGAGAAGAGTCACCTCGGCTAAGGGCTGGGGAGAGGTACGCTGCATTCTCCCTGGGCACCACACATGCTCCATTTGTAATTCCATACGATGGCAAACTGGGACAGATTTAGTGTCACACTCCCTGTTTCCTCCTCTTCATCTGTCTGCCTGTGTGAAACAACATGCACTGACAATTTAAACATTTGTCATTTGTGTGACGCAGGTAGAGTTAGGTGCTGGAGACACCCACGGACCTCTCTTAGGGATGAAGATATTCCGAAACTTGACGCCTCGATGGTAGGTTTTTGAAGTGCCAGACAAAAGTTGTGTTTATTTTTTTTTTTTTTTAAATACATCATGAAGCATTATTTTATTTGTCCTCTTTTCTCTTAGCTTTGTGACGGCTCAGTGCGGCCTGCAGTTTTCATCTCGAGGTGTGCGTCCCGGGGTCACCACGGTTCTGGCCCGTCACCTAGATAAGAACACTATGGGCTACCTGCAGTGGCGATGGGGGATCCAGTCCTCTATGAACACCAGCATCGTCAGGGACACCAAGAGCAGCCATTTCACCCTCGCAGTGCAGGTTAGCAGCCAGCAGCTCTATTTAACTTTAGTGGCCAAGACGCCATTAAGTCAACACACGCTTGTCGGGGTTGTGTCTGAACATTTACTTTTTGTCTCTGCAGATTGGCATTCCTCAAACTTTTCTGATGATGAGCTACCAGTACAAGTTCCAAGATGACGATCAGACGAAGATTAAGGGCTCCGTAAAGTACGCTGTCGTTGTATATTGTGCAATATCAAGACCTGAATGTAGGTCACAATGATATACTGTATGTTTTGATGAATCTGTTACGCTTCATAGTGAGTTGTGCGTTTCAGTGAGAAAACTGGATCAAAGTCAATTCCACGCTTGAGTGCAGGTAAAGAGGCAGCAGCCACGTCTTTGTGTTGCAGATCAGGTTTCTTCGGCACCGTGGTAGAGTACGGTATTGAGAGGAAGATCAGTCGACACAGCGTCCTGGGGGCCACCGTCAGCGTGGGAGTGCCTCAAGGTGTCTCCCTCAAGATCAAGTAAGTGTGGCTCTTTGCTCTCATTTTCCTGTTTGGTGTCGATTCCAGAGGGTTCTTCCTCATATCGTTGATGCCATGGCGCCCATGAGAATTAAGACACAAGATAATAAGCCATTCAGATACAAGTTGAGTCTGTGTTGGGGGGAGGGGGGATGCAATCTTTGAGGATGTACACACAGGATTGGACCCATTCAGATGCTATGTAGGGCTCTGACATGATTTTAAAATCACGTGCATATCCAGTAAATGTCTTATTTTTAGACATACAGCAGTAGAAGATATCTCAAGATAAATGCTCTTTGATAAAATCAGTTCACTGTCTATCTGAGAGTATGTATTTTCAATTGATGGCATTTTCAGTTTAAGGCAGATAGCTCTACGTAGCTGAGACAATACAAAAGTTTAATCATTTTTTGAATGTGTGATTTTGCCTAATGATTTTCAGCCAAAAAATCCCCAACATTACACAGAGTGACCAATTTTAGCAGCCGGTCAGATGATAAATACTGAAACCAGCTCTCTGCCCGCAGACTAAACAGAGCCAGCCAGACGTACTTCTTCCCGATTCACCTGACCGACCAGCTCCTGCCGAGTGCTGTATTTTACGCCACAGTTGGACCATTGGTTTTCTACTTCGCCATCCAGCGGCTTGTTATTCGGCCTTATGTGCGGGCCCAGAAGGAGGAGTAAGAAACCTTCACTTTAAGTCGGTTGATTCATGCAAGAAATGTTATTGGAAGTAGCACCGCATGTATTATTATGGCTGGATTTTACGAGCTCATTTTTATATCTCCATTTATCTTCGAACTCAACAGAGACTTGGAGAAGCACCGGGAGAGCTCGGCCTCTAATATCGCCAGAAAAAAACAGGAGGCAGAAGCAGCAGTGAGTGTTTTACAGGCTGAATTGCAGCTCTGGTGATAATCCTAGATTGTGGTTTAGTGTTAGATAAGAGATGCAGGTATTGCTGTTGACTTTCAAGAAACATAATAAATCCCAGGACATTCAAACGAAGGGGCTGAGATGGAATTGGATCAAATGCAAAGTCTCATTGAATTTCGTTTGTTTAATCCATATGATCCATTTGAAATCTGATTGTTTTTGTTTTCCTCTCTGTCCCTTTCTCATCTCCTAAGGTCTTGCTCATGCAGGAGTCTGTGCGCAGGATAATTGAAACTGAGGAGTCCAGAATGGGTAAGATCACTCATATTTAATGGATGAGCTTATGTTTTACATCAGGTTATGAAACAGTTTGATTCTCTTATATCTCTTTTCCAACAAAATTAACGGGTATATGCAGTTTTATTTTTTAAACACGGGTAATAAGGTAATTGCCAATTGACTCCTTTCCCATCGCTAGCAGAGGAAGTTGCCTTTTTGTTTTTATTTCCCCGGTGAGTCATGTTTGACCGGATTTCAATGCACTGTCCACAGCAGACGTGCTTTGTGGACACTGATAATATTCAGGTGGATTTTTGTGGAGACATGGGCAGATTTTTAATCAGGATTAAAACAGTTGATAGACTAATAGATCTCAGTGGATTTATTTTTTAATGATCCTCCAGTTTCCATTTTTCGACTGGTGGTTATCGGGGCGTTTTAGTTGCCTCTCAGCAGACAGTATAATTTTCACCTGGGGGAGTTTGGCAGGGGATAATTTGGCAGATGACACCTGTGACAGTAGAGGTTGCTTTGATTTTAGTGTCATCAGAGGTCCCCTAGACTTAACAATTAATAGCTCTGTGTGTGTGTGTGTTGTACTTGTACTTCTATCTTTGTGAAGACCATTTTAAGCATAGACCTTAAGGAGTGAGGACATTTTCGCCGGTCCTCAATTGTTTGAGGCTTAAGACTTGGTTTAAGGTTTAGAATTAGGTTAGAATCAGGGTTAGGGTAAGGCATATAGTTTTGATGGTTAGGGTACAGGGGCTAGTAAATGTATAATGTTAATGAGTGTCCTAACTAAGATAGAAGTACTGATGTGAAATGGTTACGTTATCGTAATGCAGCTTGCAATTAAAATTAATTGTTCTAACTTTTTGTTTTATGTACTTACAAAGGCTTTTAACTAATAGGTCTCAAATTACACTGGTTCTGTTATAAACTGTGGCTCCACCTGATTAAAACTGTTCTCTGATCAATGTGGGGACTTGATATCAGTTCATCCAAAAACCAGACTCTGTTTTATCTGTCAGTGAATAATTATAATTTTGAATCCAAGTGAAATAAAGAAGTTAATACATGAAATTCCCAGTTGATTAAAACTATCCTCTATGTTATTGAAGTTTTCTGGAAGCTGGTGAAAGAGAACTCAGGCAGCAGCTGGTGTCTCATGCAGAAGGTTTTAATGTAGACTTGATGCATCAAGGAGACCAGAAGGTGGAGCAATATACAAATGTCAACAGAGTAACATGAGCATTTGTCACCCCCCCCCCAAGTCTAAAGATGTCTCCCACAGCATCCCAGTATATCTCCCTCTACTTACTCTATGTTACATGTAGGTGTTCGCATCCTAAATCACATTGTGTCCTTACGTCTTGCCACTGATTAAATACGCAAAAGAGTTAAGTTGGTGAGAGTTGGAGTTGGTGTCTCTCTGTCTGGTGCATCTGATTATATGAAAGTCGCTGAGTGTAGACACTACGATGTACTGTTGGTCCTTTATCTATAACCTGACCTTGGGTACTGCTTAGAGAGAGCAGGGAGTATCTGTGGAATTTAGACAGGCACTATTCTCCTGTACAGATATAATGTTATATACAATAATATATATAGTGGTGTGAGGATGGTCAACAATTCTCTATGCTTCCTCCTCAATCAGGTCTCATCATCCTCAACGCCTGGTACGGCAAGTTTGTTACAGACAACAGTAGAAGACACGAGAGGGCAAAGGTCATTGACGTGACCGTGCCCCTGCAGTGTCTGGTGAAGGACTCCAAACTCATCCTCACTGAGGCCACAAAGGTGAGAACATTGATCCAGGGCAAGATTTTCCAAAACCGAAGCAGAATTGTCAGTATGATGTGTAACAGATTTATGTCCTCAACTTGCTGTACGATGATTTAGTGATGTGATGTGATTTTTCTCCAGGCTGGACTCCCTGGCTTCTACGACCCCTGTGTGGGGGAGGAGAAGAGCCTAAAGGTGCTGTATCAGTTCCGTGGAGTCATGCATCAAGTCCTGTCAGGAGACTCGGAGCCACTCAGGATACCAAAGCAATGTGAGTCCCTTTATCCACTGTACAGCACAGTGGCTGCCTTGTGTGGGGATGTGTTGTCTTCTTGCTCCTATTGCTGTGATATTTGGTTTCAGGGCAGGTTAATGATTTCATAGATCGTATATATGTTATTTTGAACTTTCTCCCCGGCCCGTGTTCTAGATGTTTCTGGCAGCAGGGGGATTTTCCTTCAGCTCTGAGTCTTTGTAGATGTATTTGATGCAACACACGTATTTGATGCAACACATCCCAGAACATTTTATCTCTGCTTTCTCCTAAAATCCACTAAGATTTACTTTCTGCCACCAGCGTAATATGTTTCCTCTACTTGTTGTTTCTCCCCCCCCCCCCCTTCACAGCTCACAGGATCGACGCCGACACATAGGAGGAGCCCCTCCGCTGACCAAAACGACTCAACTCTCGGCTGTGGATAAGGAAGATGGATAAACGTGTTTTAGATGCGACATTGGTTTAAGTCGCCGTTACTCAGAAATTGTTCATTTACCTTTTTTGTCTTTATATTCATTTAAATAAGCAGAGCGGCGTATGAGCGTCACAGACCGGGCTGATCATAAGTCAGTATCCACAGACAGGGTTGTGGCCTGCTTGAAATTCTAATGTGACTCCAAAATCAATGGCTACCATCCTACTTCTCAGGGCTCAGAGCCTACCTGGTATCCATTTATTTTTGGTATCGCTTGTAATTTATGATCGAGTTCTATGTACTGTATTGTACATAGACTGCAGTGCCTATGTGATTGAAGACATGAATGCACCTCTGTGTATTTGCCATATTATTAAAAAAAGAAGTCTCTCTCTAATGTTGTTTATCAATTTGGTATGATTTTTTTTTTTTTTAGTAAAGTGTGTAAGAGGAAATATCTTTGATCACTTGTTTTGGTTGAATTCAAGTATTTTTCTTCTGAAAGTGGAAACAACTGAAATGTGTGAATATGGACAATTATATAAATGTGCTGGACAAAGGAAAAATATAGAAACATGCATTTTACATGGCAGTTAACTTCAGTGAAGTCTGTGGGTCTTCTCCCTTTCGACACCTATTTTTTATTTCTTTAATATGAGGGTGAGACTTTCATGAATCTTCTCTTTCTTCCCTTGCTTGTAAAGGCGCTATAATTAGAAATAAGCTGATTAACTGGAAGCACGACAAGACTAAAGATTGTTTTACTTCCAGGGGAAAATGAAACACTGCTGTTTTGAAGAATCATTAGTGGATCATGTAAAAGCACAGACACCAACAACATCCTGGAAATCCATCATGTGAAGACACTGAGGATTCCTTTATCAGGTCAAACTGCTTTTCAGGTTGATTATCCTCTGAGCTCCTCGATGTTAATTCGTCATTAGATTTTTTTTAAATTTTTTTTTTTAGAGGCGCATTATTTACAGGTGAATCAATTTCACCTTCTGTCGAATCATTAGTCAAGTCAGATTTATTTAGCTTAAATGTACCTTTCAGTCATCTTTGTTTTTCTTTATTATATAATATTAAGTTTATTGCATTATGTTATATCAAGTTATATAACATTGCATTGTTATTTTACATTGCATTGTGTCATATATATTATAGTATAATTATATTAAGTTATATTACATTGCATTATGTTATATTATATTTATTATATAAAGTATATATATATTATATATATAGTATAATAATTATATTAAGTTATATTATAATACATTGCTATATAGTAAATATATGATATATTAAGTTATATTATAATACATTGTTATATAGTAAATATATGAAATATTAAGTTATATTACATTTCATTATGGTATTTTACATTGCATTATGTTATATTATATTTATTATATATATAGTATAATAATTATATTAAGCTATATTATAATACATTGTTATATAATAAATATATGATATATTAAGTTATATTATATTACATTACATTATGTGATATATTTTATAATAATTATATTCATTTATAATAATAGATTGTTGATCTAAAGTAGCAGTTGTAATCACATTACTTAAGGTGCGTTACTTTACAACTTGCATTGAGCGTCGTGTGTTTACTGCGTCAGCTGAGCGTCTAGCTCCGCCCGCGCCCCTGCCCCCGCTCCTCTGGGGCTGTCCCGAGGTGCAAAACGGAAGAAGTGGCGAAGTGACAACATGGAGTCTTTCTGTGGGAAACCTCCCTTCACCCGCGGGTTGTTTCCCCACTGAACGCGAGACGGGCTGTCGGTGCTGAAGGAACCGACCCAACCGGTTAGAGCTCGTTACACGTCGCGTTGTAGCCGCTTCTAGCGCCACGTCTCCGCCTCGGAGCTGCACTTCCGCGTTGTGGTGTCGGACATAAACAACCGAAGATACGTGTCCGTGTCTCTGCGGCTGCTCGAGCCGTCGCAGCTCGCGCGTCTCCGCTGACAAACCGAAAGTGCTTCGACGTATTTGAGTGTTTGAGGCTGAGCGAGGGGGACGCTTCTGTCCCATAGACTGTCTACAAAGACGTCTGTCCCCGGCACAGGGAGAGGGAGGAGGAGGAGGAGGAAGAGGACAGCGGCCGACATGGGTTCAGGTCAGAGCTTCGAGTCCGCCCCTCGTCGGCTGAAGACGGAGACACAGTCCGGGTCCGCTTCGAATGAAGACGTGAGTGAGTCTCCTCCATGTGACCGCAGCAGCTGGAGGCTTTCACTTTCCTTTCAGAGACACGTTGGAGACACTTTGATATCTGAAGGTTTTAAATGTGTTTAAATATTAATGTCCTAAAATGTACCAAAAATCATAGTTTTGACAGATTTTAAGAACAGATCAAAAACTAGAGGTTCTGATAATTAAAATGCTGCAACACTGATACTTTGAATTCATTTCTAATAATATGTTAGTTATTCTGTCACTATGCATAAGTTGCATTTGGGGATTAATGTTTAATTATTTTATTTATCCTACGAGAAAAACATTGCAACAATGGTACAGACAGAGATAATCAGAAGAAGATTTCCAAATTTTGCAAAAGCAAAAAATAAAAGACAATAACATGAGCTCTAAGAGTCAAGGGGTAAATACAGAGTCCAAAGGTTTAGTCTGGATTGCATTAGTCTACAGATAAGCCGTGTGTGCCCTGTTTGTCCTCTAGCAGCTGTCCGCTGTTCCTCTGGAGATCCTGGAGGAGATCTTACTGAACCTCCCTCACAAGGAGGTGGTGGGTGTTTGTCGGCTGGTGTGCCATCAGTGGAAGGAAGTGGCCGACAGTGAATCCTTGTGGAGCGAGAGATGTAGGAGAGAAGGGTACCGCCCCAGTGATCCTTCCAAAATACCCAACGACTGGAGGTTGTTTTACTTCTTGTGCAAGAAGAGGAGGAATCTCCTCAAGAATCCAAGAGGGGAACGTAAGAAGACACAAAAATAACCTCCAACACTTTGTTGTGCTGAGTTCGATCCTTGAGAGTTCTGCTAAACAACAAATCAGCCCTTTCAAAATACAACCTCTCACAATCCTATTCTTTGTGTTTTCAGATAAAATGCAGGGTTGGCAGATAGTGGAGAATGGTGGCGATAAGTGGAAAATAGAGGGAGTCATGGTGCGACATCCTGATGACACAGTCCAGAAAAACTTTGTGACTTCTTACGGGTGAGTATTCGCACCAGGAGAGAGGCACCAGGGGAGATGTGGTGACTGAAACAACCTCTGCTCTCTGCAGAATGTGCAAGAAGGCCCAGCTGATTGATCTGGAGAAGGAAGGCTACTACTCATCATTTATGGATCACTTCCAGCCAGACATCAGAATATCTGACTGGTGAGAACACCACACATCTATGTAATTGTTGAATCAATGGCAAATTGAGTCACTCTCAAACACAATCCAATTCTTTCTGTTATTATTAATGATATTATCTACACAGCTTGTCTATATTCATTAGTATGTCGGCGACGTCGAGTCATTGCACACGAGAACATGTGCTACCTTTATTCAACCAATCGAAGTCCTGACTTTCAGAGTGGTTCCAAAAAATGTTTATCTGTATTAAACTAGTTCCACATTTAACTTGACTATGGTTAAATAAAATCTGTTAAATTAAATAACCATTTACTGCAGTGATAGTCTATGAAACTCATGTAAATCCCAATAATTATGACATCGTTACGTCTAACGCTGCTACCACCTGAACCATTTTTTATTACAAGATAAAGAACACAGGTAGATATAATAATTTAGCCTGTTTGGATGCAAAAGAGTTGTGTGTACCTCGCCCAATACCTGCTAGGACTGGCTCCAGTATAGCTGGTGGATGGATGGAATTAAGAAAAACAGCATAATGAAAACGTAGGAGTGTGTGTCCCAGTGAACAGTGCTGAAAAAAACGGACCCATAGTTAAAGCTAATTGTGGACTTATGATCTACAGTGTGTGCTCACGCTGGTGCGTCTATATTTCCTCAGGTATGTTCCACGATGGGACTGTGGCAGTGAGTACGACATCTGTGTGGAGTTGCTGGATCAAAAGAAGCAGCCGATCCACACTTTTGCTCCGGAGACTGTTCTCTTTGAGCAGTGGAACGAACAGAAATGGTGCCGGGTACGTCCAACGCTTTAATTGGTCCAATTAGGTTCAGATGAGGTTTCGAAGCTCGGGGACAAATCTAGACTCACTGATTGTTTGTTTTTCAGATGACCCATGTTTTCCAGAGCTATGGACCTGGTGTGAGATACATCCGTTTCACCCATGGTGGCAAGGACACACAGTTCTGGGCAGGGTGGTATGGAATCCGTGTTACCAACAGCTGTGTGGAGATAAGTCCAGCAGTGGACTAGTAGCTCTTATGGATTTAATCTATTGCCTGAAATTGCACATTCATATATTCTGCCTTATACAATCTGTGGACCTTTTACATATTAAAGATTTAAATATACGTACTTGTTAAAAAGCAATAACAAAACCTCCTCCTGCTGCACCTTAAGAAAACATACAGTATATGACGATTTAAAAAATATAAAAAAGTGATTTAACAATATATCTGAAGTAGTTAAGCCATTTTGAAGTAGAGGCTGAGCAACTAGAAGTTGTTTCAGTTTCAGCAGAAGAGCCATTAGTATCCCTGAAAACAGGTCAGGTTCACAATCCACATTTCACTAGAAAACAGAACCCCTGAACAACCCGTGGTTTTTTGAGTGTCATGTGGTTTTAGAACTCGTTAGGGACAGGAAGCCATGTAGCCGATAGGGAAGTTTTAAAGGTCAGGCTCTCTCCAAAATAACTTTCGTGTTTGTTCGCTTCTCATTCGTCCTCATTGAAATGTGCTGTGATGATATCTGTAGTTATATGAAGACAAAGTTTGAAGATCTCATGTGATTCTGTCTGTAATGGTATAACACCGTCGCACTTCCTTGGCCCAGCAGCCATAATGGAAATATTCTTTGCACTCCTCTGTAACGTGTCAGTTGTGATGTGGAATATTCATAATATAAAATATTTTTTTGGCTCAGAACTGGATGTATATCAAATTTGTACTTTTATACATCACGTCCCTCCGTCACCTGTGGAAAGTTTCAAGTACATGAACTTCATGTATTGACGACAGACGACATGAAGTATTTGAAGTTAAGTTTATTCATAATACTGGTTTATTGTGATGTTTTATCACAGGCAAGATAAGATACAGTACAACCTTGATGTCAAATTGAATAAAAATCATAACAGTCCAAGAAACTTGTCATTTTCCTGGTTAATTGGATTTCAGGGTCACGTCAGCTTCTTCAAATCTCGTTATCAACAATGCACATGTTTCATTCAGTCAATACGTATATTCTCACTCTATTTACAAATCAAATTCAAGCCCAACATCTAGGGCAAGGGTGAAGTAAAAGAAATGCAAATAGTATTAGTTCAGTCATCTTCACAGGATGTCAAACTATGTGTAGCATTTTATAAGACGTGTCACAATGTGTTGTTGCCATCTTAATGATGCCGTTGCAGCGTAGCAGCGAGTTTGTTCCCTTCACAAAATAAATTAGCCTCTGGTTATGAGCTGTAACGCTCAAAGTTTTGTTATATAAGGGCATAAACATCACGTTCTCGCATATCTTACAAAACTTGTGCTCAAGTAGTTACTTAAATTGATGGTGACTGTTTGTGATAGATGACTTCTGATTGGAATGTTCCCATCGTTTGAGACTCCGGCTCAATGATGACTTGTTTCTCAGCCTTTGTGGATCTCTGCTCCGTCAGGAGTCGATTTGATCTGGTTTTCTTTGGGCAAACTAGAACTACAGTGGAGCATACCCTAGAAATGTCAGATTACGTCAGCTGGTTCATAGATCTTCCAGGAGCCTGTGTTTACAGACATTGTGTGAAACACAGCGACTCCTGCTAACTCTTTGAAATCGTGTCAGTTCTTAAAAAAAAAACACCTGAAAAACTAAATATTTGAGATCCATGGCTGTAGGTGAATCTATAATGCTACATACCCCATCAGTGATGAAAGAAAACTGCAGTCGCATATACCAGGATTGAAGATGCAATGCAAATGATTCACTTTAGGAAAAAAACATTTCGGATGTAAGTTGCACTAATACAGAACTTGAGCTTCTCACTAACCCATCATTATAAGCTTATATTTGTGTTTCATAGGCCACTTGATACAACAGTTAGATCCACTACAACACCACCATTACATAGTCAGTTCTTCCACTCGTGTCAAAATCAACTCTAATGTGGTCAAAGTGATCCATTATTGAACTGTTACCTACAGTTTGCTGATATACTTCACGTATTCAGTGTTCACATTATGCACGACCACTTCCGTGGGATCAAATCATCACCAAAAGCATCAATCTTAAAACCATGTTCAGCACATTGACTAGGTTTGTAGTCAGAAGACAAATATTTCATGATCTCTCAACTCATCTTGGAATGTGCTTGTTCAGGAAAACCTCTTCAGGACTGTTAACCTAGATATGGAAAGTGGTGTGGAGCCGGCTGCGATGAAACTTAGAGCAGAACACATTTGTGTCTTTTCTTAGGTTCGGGGGGCTCCAGTGCCGCCAGTATTGCCTCATCAAACACATTCTTTAACCCTTTCTGTGGAAACAAGATATTCATATTCAAAACGAGAGCCGTGCTCCAAATACAAATCAACATCTTCAGGGAACTCATTGCAAAAAGAAAGCTGAGGAGAAATGGAGCAGGACGATCAAAATGTTCCTTTATTCAAATAACAGTAACAAGACTCTCCTCATGATCAAGTTGTCTGTGTAAAGACAAAAGCCCATGGGAATTTTTTTTTATGCTGCAGTAGAAAAAAAAAAAAAGGTTAATACTGTCTTAAGACAGAATTTAGCTTAAATACTTTTTAGGGTACAACTGATGCTGAAGAGCTCGATACCAAAACTATACCAAAACCAAAACTCAGTCATGTCCAGTTACCCAGACGGAAAACAGAAATAACTCAAGATTGGCACTTTTGACATATTAGGCAGCATTGATTATTGGGATTAGGTCAAGTCGGGAAAAAAGAAAAAGCACACATGATCAGAAGGAGTTAAGTTAACGGGCACAGAGTTTGTAAGTTTAAAAGAGCAGTGTGGTAATTTCAGTGACAGACATATCTTTACAATGAGTAAGCAGCAGACGATCGAGAGGCAAGAAGCCAGATGCAAGAAGACATCAGAACAAACAGCATTTTCTCTTTCTCTGAGTTTCAGGGGGCTCTAAAGCGGCTAGGATAGCCTCATCAAATACGTTCTTCAGTCCCCGCTACGGAGAGAGGAAGAGAAGGGAGAAAGACAGGCACACAACAGAGAGTTAAACGGAGTTTGAGGCTAAAAGATGTTAGCAAGAGAAAAGACAAAGCATTTCCACCCTTGTTAGGAAACTGACATCAAGACACATGCTTGCCAGACCAGCTTTTTTTTACTGTTGCTTTAACGGGAGGTCTTACCTGTGTTAGGGCCGAGCACTCAACATATTTCACTGCCTTAAGGTCACGGGCCAGTTTTTCTGCTGTCTCGGGGGTGATTGGCTTCTGTTTGTTCTTGGCTAACTTCTCCACTGTGGAGGGGTCGTCGCGCAGGTCGATCTGAGTGCCTACCAACAGGAACGGGGTCTTGGGACAGTGGTGAGTGATTTCAGGAACCCACTGGAGAAACAACATAAAGTTACTCTGGATGTTGGACGTAATGCATGAAAAGTGAGAGAGGGGTTTATGGGTTTTTGGATATAGAAAAGAGGCACATTTTATTAAACCTGTTTTCTTACTTTATCAACTTTACTCACTTCATGTATTTATCAGCGTGCCCCCAATCATGACAACAAGAAAGACGGTAGTGACCCAGTTACATCACTAACTCAAACGTTGTGGCATTAGAGTAGATGAATGGGCTGCATTTATAAAAGGCTTTTCTAGTTTTAACTATCACTCAGAGTGAGTCACATTCACCCATTCATACAGCGCTTCTATATATAGCGCTTCTCTATCACACATTCCTTTCACACAGTGCTGGCACAGCCCTCAGGGGCAATTTGGGGTTCAGTGTCTCGCCCAAGGACACTTTGACAGGCGGACTGGAGAACACAGGAAACCGACCTTCTGATATCATGTATTTGAATTCTGACAATGCTTTATATCATACCTATACTGGTCTCCTGTACATTGTCTGATCCCCTGCTAGTTAGGAAATTGAAGACATGACTTGCAGCGAGATACCGACCCCTGAACATTGTAGATTTGATTTCGTGTCTGGGCAGGCTTCTGAGCATTTATGTCCTCTTACAGTATAAATCACTGTGTTAGTGTTACTTCTATTATGGCCGTCTGTCTTGTATCAAGTGTTGCCTGCTGGGGCCTAACTGAAGTGTGTGTGTTGTTATTTGACACGGGGGACCACACTTACTTCCCCTCAAGGGATAAAAAAGTTTTTTCAATTCAATTTCAGTCCTCTGCTGTCAAGTTTGGGGAAATAAACAGTTATAAAGATCAATATTGGAACATTTACAACCTTTTTAAACCTTACACCAGTAACTTGACAAAACATTTAAGGTAAACACAGCTTCATACAGTAATTCTCCTGTCACTTAATCACAGAGCAGAGCACTATGGTATGGATTGTGCCATGAAGATGGAAAGGAGGAGAGAAAAGGGTCGATTTGCAGGTTAGCGGCTGCACCGACATCAAATACACAACTTGCACTCACCTTTTCTTTAACATTCTCAAACGAGGAAGGGGATACGACTGAGAAGCAGACTAAGAAGACGTCTGTCTGTGGGTAACTTAGTGGTCGTAACCTGTCGTAATCCTCCTGACCTGTGGAGAGACAGCAACACAACAAGCTCATTCACCACAGGACCAGACTCAAAATGGATTAGAACTCAATTAAAGAGGGAATAATCAAACTTACCTGCTGTATCAAATAAACCGAGGGTGTATGGTTCTCCCCCGATCATCACAGTCACAGCATAGTTGTCAAACACCTACGATGAAAACAAAACAAACAGCGTTCAGGATGATTACTGCCAGCACAGACCAGACTGTGAAAACACCCCCACACAAGTACTTACTGTGGGGACATACTCCGAGGGGAATTTGTTGGTGGTGTATGAAATCAGCAGGCAGGTTTTACCCACTGCTCCATCACCCACCACCACACACTTGATAGTCTGCATCTTTGTGCTTTTTCTGGATCAGCTAGCGAACTCGTTAGCTGCAGAGAAGAAGAAGGAGGAGGAGGAGGAGGAGGAGCAGGAGGAGGAGCAGGAGGAGGAGGAATAACAACAACCATTAAAAATGCAAAATAAAGATAAATGCATCGTCCCTGAAACAAGTCCAGGTTATCATGAGTCAATGGAAGCGTTGATTAGGCGATGTGACCGGATGAGGGGGGGGGAGCGTTTCCCTGGCATTAACTAATAAAGTGTCACACCCCATTACCAACACTGTCTGGACGCTAACGCTGGCTAACGGTTCTCACTCGCTGGCGCCGGGTGACTTGAGGTAACACTGCTAACTTCAGCGTGTGGAAACCTGGTAATGGCGGATATATAATACAACGACAATATCTACTTAAACAAACACACAATGCTGATGAATAAACGAGAGGATGTTTGTGTTTCGCTTAGCATGCTAAGCTAACGCAGTAATCGCCGGGCACCGCTAGCTAGTTAGCAAAACGGGTATGGCTAACGCTGGCTGGTGAAAAACGAATGGGTTCCCGCTAACAAGATGACGAACCCGGGGTCGGGGCGGATGTTTGCCGACTGACCGAACACGCGGAGGCGGTTAAGTGTCTGCGGTGCCTACCTGCGTCTCTCCCTGTCTCCTCTCGCCGGTGTTAGCTCTGTTTCGCCGGGCGTTGGCACCAGCGACCCGCAACTTGGTTCACTCACTTCCACTGGCACCGTCAAGTCAGGGACGATAACACCGGAAAGCCCCTTTCAGAGTAAAACACCCAACCGTGTAACGCTACATTTAGCGCATGATTAGCACCGTAACATTTGTTGTATGACGATATGAAGAAGCTGCCGTTGTTTATCTGGACTTTTTCTTCCCCTATATGCAGGATTATGAATTATTCCCAAGAAGAGTTTTCACTTGTTTCCTTTTTAGGATTTTGCTTTGAAAGCCAACGTCCGGTCGTTATGTTGTTTGGCTTGACAGAAGCGGAGGCTGCAGAAGTGGTGACGTCACCTCCTCGATCCCTCACATCCTCCATCCTCACCTGAATCTGAGCTCAGCCACAGTTTGTGAATATCATCCAGAAGGTTTATAGATTTAAATTAGATGAAGACAAAATAGGAGAGATCCATTCATTTCAGTTTAGCTGAGTGGGTCTGAGGGGCAAGAAAAACAGAGAACAACTGGGTAACATTTCATAATAAGCCCCAAACTTAGTGTCATTAAAGGTTCCATGTGTAGAATTTAGTGACATCTAGTGGTGAAGTTGCATGTTGCAGCTGAATACCCCTCACATCAGCCTCTCCTTCCAAACAGGAAAGAGAACCTGTGGTAGCTTCAGTTGTCATAAAAACTCAAAAGGTGTTTAGTTTGTCCAGTCTGGGCTACTGTAAAAAACATGGCGGCCTCCGTTGGGAGGAACCGCTGATGTAAATATAAAGTATTTAAATATAAAAGGCCCATTCTAGGGTAAAGAAAACAACAATTCATACAATTCCAATGAAACACACTCGTGAAAACATCACTAGGATTATTTTATATTCAGTTTCTGTCAAAGATCCTTTTCACCTTAATCTTACACACTGAACCTTTAACTGTATGAACAAGCCACAGACCTAATCAAATACCTGCTGGTTCCTATTGGTATTTAAATGTGAGTTGTACTGGAAGGAAATAAAACTGTTACATTTAGGGAGTAATGATTTGAAGTTTTAGAAAAAAGGAGAAACAAATTACAGCAACTGATGTCATTATTTTTCTTAAATACATGGTTTAGTGCTGGAAGCAAATCAGAAGTTTGGGGAAAGCTGTGTTAACCATTTTCTACAAATTGAACAGTTGGCCCTTAATTATAACATATTACAGCCCCAACAGCTCATACTGTAGTTTAAACAATTAACTCTTTAACAGTAATATGCAAAGTTTTCCAGGAATTTTAACATAATTAGCTTTTAATTGTATGTAAAAATCACTCTGTGTTTTACCAATCAACCATTAATTGTCCCTGTTTTTTGTTGTTTTAAAAGCAGCACTTCACATGAGTTGGGCCTTTGATTAATTCATGAGGGATTTTTGTTCTGCTTCCTTGTTTGCAGCACAAGTACAACACTCGCAGATTCAGTAAAAAAACCCTCAGACCTGGTGGTTAAATTTGAAAAGAACAGGCCTTTATGACCATCCATATAAGATCTGCATATGCATTAAATGATAGTCAGGAGCCTCAGTTTTCCAGAGGTGCTATATTCAAAAGTTGAACCCAAAGTTATCTTCTGTCCGGCACTGAAATTAATGAGGTTTTAATCATTTAAATACAAGAAAAGAGAAGCTGGAAGCCAATTTTTCACTTGGTTTATTTTTCAGTTTAATTCACACTCTGATAGAGTGTCTGCTGGAGGAATGGTTCTGTGGCCATACACAGTTATAATTCACCCATGATTAGAAATATGGTGCTGCCGGACTTTCATTCATAATTGTTTACTTAAGTGAGTTGTGATGGTGAAATTGTTGTTGCCGACATGTTCTTCTTCGCAGCTTGTATCCGCCACACAGCGATGTGAGTTGATATCAAACAGCACAACATCAAAATAAAGAGGATCCAGCGTAGAGTCGCCCACCAACTAGTTAACAAAGAGATTAACTGGGATTAGAACCTGTTACTTGTCATGTATGTGGAACATAACTGTATATATTACTTTTAATTCAATTAATTTGACTTATGCAGTGCAATATATTCCTCCTGGAGACTCATCTCACCTTATTTCATCATGATTCAGTGCCATCGGGGCGGTGGGTGTCACCACTGTGGAAAAAATACATTTGAGTTAAAAGTTAAACACAAATGACTGATCGAACCTGTCTCCTACAAATGATGTGTATATTAAATAACAACTATAATCACTGTTTTGATAAAATCTCATAAATTGGTCTGTTAACATGACAAAAAAACATTTCATACATTTCAATTGTGATTTCTGCTAAAAAAAAGTAACAAATACAAAGATCAAGACAATACAGCAGTTAACACAAATCATCAGAATAAGGGGCGGCAAACTAATTTAAATGTTTTTTGGTAAGGGTTTATATAATCTTACATCTGACCGGAAATAATGTTTACTATGTAGCATTTATAATTATTCAGTCTACTTATTTACTTATTACTTATTTTTGTGGTATATAATCAGTCAGTCAGTCAGTCAGTTAGTTAGTTAGTTAGTTAGTTTCCTTTGTTTAACCCGGAAGGTCCCATTGAGAAACAACATCTCTTCTGCCAGGGAGTCATGTTCATATTTAATTAGTTAGACTACACGTGTACGTACAATATGAAATTGTCTGTAGATTCACCATTTTTAAAACAAGACAACTAACTGGGGACTGATATTGGGAGCATTGCAGGAAAAAAAAACATTTTAAACCAAACAACATGTTTTAAGTTAAGAGTCATTGATATGAGTTTTTGTCTTCACGCTTTAGTATCAAGAATCTTAAAGAAGCCGTGTTGAGGTCGAGAAGCAGCCTTGTTTTACATCTGAGGAAGCGTCTGAGGGAAACATGCATTACCTGTGACTGTGTGGGAGACGAGGAGCTGGACTCGAGTTCGGATGTTCACTCCAGGTCTTGCGATGACACACCAGTACACATCCTCATCCCTGTAGTTGAGTGAAGTCATAGTTACGGTGAAGACTCCTGCCTCCTTATTATCAGCGATGAAGCTTCTATCACTGTCTATGTTCCTGGGGGTTTTCACCACTATCCTGCAACGTAAATACTTCGCTCCTCTGCACCAGTACTTTGTGTTGCTTGTGTACTGATGGTCATACTGACAAGCGACCGTCACAGATCCTCCGATTGCTGCGGTCACCTCCTCTGGAGCGGAGAGCGGACCCGAGCCCACTGTTTGCTTTGTCAGCCAGATGAGAAACAGAACGGTGGCTGCAGGAAGAGAAGAACAAATCACATGATCTCAGTTAGAAAGTTGAACAAACCAATCGTTTCCATGTTACTCTGTTGAGAAGAAGCTTTAGAAGTTTCCATTAATTACCATCAAGGAAGCCAGCAAATCCTCCTGGGATTTTCATAATGAGAAATGACAGAACAACGTGAAGTGGAAGCATAATGCAACATTTGGCCACTTCCTCTTATTTCCCACTTACAGTTGTGCAATCAAGTGAAGCATGAGAACAAATTTTGGCCTTTTTGGGGCATTATTGTTGACAACATTAATATTTTCCCTGTGCATCTTATTCTGCTGTGTTTACTACTGCAGAGCGAGAGCTGTAGTCAGTTTATTTACTTTAGCAGCAGGTGGCACTAAAGACCAAATTATCCAAAGACATTATATGTTTAATAAACATCTAAATTCTTGTTTTTCTTTCACAGATTATCATCTGCTTTGTTGCCTAATCAGATTTTGAAAGATACTTTGAAATCTGGTTTGCAGGCGCAGTTTGCATTGCTTCACCAAATCTGCAGTATTTCCTCAGTGTTTCCTTCCTGTAACATTAGTGGCTTACAACAGATGCAACTGAGACCAGTGTTATATATTTTCACAGATTTTGCTATTTCATGTCAATATTAAATTCACGCTGGTGTTTTTGTTTTTTTTTGCTGATTTCTGAGGTGCAGCTCACTTGAGCGGACATTATATAGGTTTAAATATTTCATTGTTAATGTTGTATTTTGTTGTTTTCTTTATCATCTTGATCTTTATTAATCATTATTTCCCATCTGCAACTTTCTTTATTACAGTACTTATCAGAGGAGGGGTTTTAAGTGGATGTATTACCTCCTGTCTGTTGGTTTGTTTGTTGTTTGACAGCTGGATAACATAAAAACTACAGAACTTGATGGAAGGATGGGACAAGAAACTCTTCAACATTGTAAAACAGGACTTTTTCCCCCCAACATTTTTACAAATATCTCAGGGAATATGACTAAATAACTATGACTGCCATATATGTAACTGTAGCAAAAATCATGTGCATAACAAATACCTCAAGGTGAGACGTGTCGCAGTTACGCCGCAGTGTGAGATTTGACTGACATGAGGGATGACAATGAACTGCAAGCAATGAACTTTACAGGAGAATTATCCACTTTTAGCAGCGTATAGTAACAGCATGACCTGAATTTGACTCTGAGAGAGATTAGGACAAACCACTGAGTTAAAAAACAGAACTAGTGGTGACACACACAGTGGTTGCATGTAAGCAGCCAACAGGTTGCAACACCCAGAAGCACAAGTCTATTTTTTGTAAATCACCTTCACAACCAAGGCTTATTCAGAACAACAGGACATTTCATCTCTGTCACTGGAAAAAGAGCAGAATCTCATTTTAAGTTTGTGAATATTTAAGGTCCATTTGAATGAGGCGACCCTGTCCACATTATTTCTCTATGTGTTTTAAAATCAGCAGATGTATAATGAACGTACATGTAAATATTTGAGAGATTTGATTTGCTCCTCAGAGGAGGAATTCTCAAGTAAACTGTCCTGAGACGATAAAACTTCAAACTTTGACACAACTCTCCATGACGTTAAAAACTGTTCTAATCAATGTTGTAAATGTTGTTATGTTGTTGATGAGTTCAGCTACACACAGCATCTATTGCACTTCTGTCCATCATGGGAGAGGGATCCCTCACACGTGGCTCCTTGTTGAGCCCTAAGAGCCAAATTTCACAGCCCATATTAAGTGAATATGGGCTGTGAAAATAAAATAAAATTGGTTCACTGAAAGATAATGAAATGACCTTGGTAAAACTCACTTTGAATTGTTTTTCACACATACCTCAGAAAGTCAGAGGGTGAATGAAACACCCTGCTCACCTTAACCTTGACGTTTGCCCAAACATGTTTTGTGAGACACACCCTGAGAAGCAGACAGACTTGTTTTGGAAAAAGCAAATGACATTAACTTCTGCTTCTGGGCTTTGGAACGGCAGGGACTTTTTTTTTTTTTTTGCCGACACAAGCGTATCTTTCTTTAAATATTACATAAACTGTTCATGATAAACAATGCTGCATTATAATGGAGGCTAAATGATTAGATAAGCTCTCCCGTCCCCTGGGGAATGCTTGGGTCTTTATGTAAATCTGTCCACATGACATATCACAGTCCTCTTTGCAGTTTGATTATCATCGCTTATGTTTTCCAAAAGCTATTTTGCCCATTTGTTTTCATGAATCACCTCATACTATTTGATCAAATTTCTTGATTACTCAGTAGAAGCAATAATTTTACTACACAAATTGATATGATCTCTTTTATTAACCCACAGAAGAAAATCTGTCTTTTCTTTTGTTTTGCTGTAAAGATATGATTCGCTGGATTTTACCATTTAATACTTGTCATATATACATTTTCATTACAAATTTGACAAGTAAGGCAAAACCTTGAGAATATACTGCATGTACATCCCATTTAGCATTTATGACAAATTAATCATTGTTGTTTCAGGGTTTTGTGGTGATTGTTTTAAACATGTATCAGACCTGTTCGCTGCAGACCTTGTAAATGTATTTGCTCTGCATGAATTAGACCTTCACACAAGGAGAAAGTGTACGTGGAGAAAATGCCTAGACGCAAGATAAGAAATCACATCGGACTTCTTAAGTGAGCACTTTTGATAATCTCCTCTGAGACAATCACTTGTAAATAAACACCTGTTCTGGGGGGTGGACGACTGGACGTGTATAAAAGTGAAGGGGTCGGTCGACCTCCTTGTACAAGCTAGTCATGGGCAAAGTACTGTTTGTGACGGGTAAGTCTACGCTGCTGTGGTCTCTTTAATATGTAATGGATGTCCTCCTGAGAATGACTGTTAACGGAATATTACATCTATTTTTAGACTGCAATTCTGAGCCTTTTTCCCACTGAGATAAAATTTCCTTTGCTGAAACCTGTTTTTTAACATTTACAGCTCTGGCCCTGCTGCTGCACGCGCAGCTCGGTAAGATATTTCTAATTACGTTATACACTGTACTTGATTATTTTTTATTCTTATGGTCAGAAATTGCATTATATTGTTCTGTAAATGATGTATTTCTTATGTGTCAAAGGCTCATCCTACATACTGTCATGCTACTTCACAAACTGGGCTCAGTACCGACCCCCTCCAACCATCTATATGCCCACTGACATCGACCCATGCCTGTGTACCCATCTGCTCTACGCCTTCGCCACCATTAAGAACAACAAACTGGCCACTTATGAGTGGAATGATGTGGAGCTCTACAGTCAGTTCAACGGCCTGAAGAACCAGTGAGTCACTGAAAAATCTCTATTTTCTCTTGTACAAAAGGAAATTATCCTATTGAGGAATAGAAATAGTAATAATAAAGCACAGTTAGTGTGTTGAGATTGATTTAGTTGCAACTGCAGATGTAAAATATCTGATTTATTTGCAGGAACGGCGCCCTGAAGACTCTTCTGTCAGTCGGAGGCTGGAACTACGGCTCCACAGGGTGAGATCATCTGCAGAAATCCACAGACTCTGACTCTGCAAACAACAAGGATCATCTGCCTTAATGCATTTCTCCTCCTGTATTAGATTCTCCCAAATGGTGTCAAGCCCTGCCAACCGTCAGACCTTCATCAGCTCCGCCATTTCATTCCTGAGGCAGTATGAGTTCGATGGGCTCGACATCGACTGGGAGTATCCAGCCAACAGGGGCGGCGCCTCCAGCGATAAAGAGAACTACTCAGTTTTCCTGGAGGTTCGTTCGTCATTTCTGCTTTTCTATTTAGATTCAACAATCACTTCCTCTGAATAAATTCTTAACAATTTCTCACCAAATATACTACAACAACTACACTACGTCTGCCGCCAAGGCCCAATAATCCCTTTAATTCAGTCAAGCTGCACCAAACATACTTACGGATATTAGTCTGCAAAATATGTCAGATTTATCTTTTTATCAAGATCCACAAATTATTTCTTGTATTGGTGAAATTAACATTTTTTAAGAAAGTGAAAACAAACAAACAAACAAATGGACAGGATCGAAAAGTTTCATCTTTAAGACACATAAAAGCAAAACAATTCTCAACCTGTCCCTGTTACGACTCGTGGATTATGAATCCTGGAGTTGACACTAAATATTCCTCCTTCCCTGTGTTGACATTCATCAGGAGATGAGAGCCTCCTTCGAGACGGAGGCCAAGCAGAGCAACAGGGCTCGTCTCCTGATGTCCGCTGCCGTGGCGGCCGGAAAGGGCAACATCGATTCTGCTTATCAGATTCCCAAACTTGGCCAGTAAGCATTTGATGTAACTTTTGTAACATGAACGAAAGCTTGTTCAAGTCGGTGGTTAGAACTTTCCCTCCTTGTTTTCCCCTCACAGGTCCCTGGATATGATCAATGTTATGACCTATGATTTCCACGGCTCTTGGGACCCCATGACTGGGGATTGCAGCCCCTTGTTCAAAGGCCCTGAGGACAAGGGTGGTTTCATCTATTTCAACGTGGTGAGTGGAAAGAATATACATGCATTTCATTTGCAATCTCTCTAGATCCAGATCCATGTATATGTCTGATTACTTCATTCCAGGATTATACCATGAACTACTGGAAGAGTCAGGGAGCCCCTGCTGAGAAGCTGATTGTCGGTTTCCCCACATATGGCAACACATTCACTCTCAAGAACCCTGCGGACCACGGGGTTGGAGCACCTATTGCCGGTGCTGGAACTCCAGGAAAGTACACGCAGGAGGCTGGAGAACTCGCTTACTTTGAGGTATTCCTTCTTATGATCACCGTGACCCAATATTTATGCTTAGTAACAGAGCAGATTATAGTTTAGCAAAGTATTGCAGCCACCAGACGAAGAAGTGAATGATTTCTACAGCTGTCATTAACACACACACACACACACGCACACACACACACACACTGACACACATTGCTTTGTGACATTACAGATCTGCGGATTCTTGAACGGTGCGACTGAGGTATGGAACCAGCCCCAGGATGTGCCATATGCCTACAAGGGAAACCAGTGGGTGGGCTATGACAACATGAAGAGCTTCCAGATCAAGGTAACAGACATACGCTGAGTTTAATCTCTGTAATCCGAACCTATATTTCTGTACCTTGCTTCAATTGTGTTTTTTTATTCTGGCTGTGTGTAGGTTGACTGGCTGAAGAAGAGTAACTTTGGTGGTGCCATGGTGTGGACCATTGATATGGACGACTACTTGGGCACCTTCTGCAACCAGGGAAAATACCCAATGATTAATGTTCTCAAAAAGGGTCTGAATCTGGAACAAGCATGTAAGACTCGAAATACACTTATTATTGATGATCTATGTGGAATTCATGAAATGTTCTGAGAAAAAGACTAAATAATTCATTTGTGGTTTCAGCCTGTGCCCCTCCTGCCACTCGCCTTCCTCCGATTGCCGGAGTGAGCACAACCTCTGGAGGCAGCTCTGGAGGCGGCTCTGGAGGCGGCTCCAGCGGCGGCGGCTCCTCTGGTCGGGGCTCAGGCACCAGCGGCATGAACAGCGGCTTCTGCGCCGGAAAGGCCAACGGCATGTACCCCAACCCAACCAACAAGAACCAGTTCTACAACTGCAGCAGTGGGAAAACCTACTTCCAGAACTGTGCTGCCGGCCTGGTCTTCGACAGCGCCTGCTCTTGCTGCAACTGGTCCTAAACCTGAAGTTATAGATTGACGGGTTAACCGTTCAAAGGCTGCTGGAGTCTGTTCTACATT
This sequence comes from Reinhardtius hippoglossoides, assembly GCA_006182925.3. Taxonomy (NCBI): domain Eukaryota; kingdom Metazoa; phylum Chordata; class Actinopteri; order Pleuronectiformes; family Pleuronectidae; genus Reinhardtius; species Reinhardtius hippoglossoides. Next base: position 22,204,397 of record CM031675.1, on the reverse strand, counting down.
TGTTCTTATAAGTTCTCAGAGGTTAAATGCCCTGAGTGCAAAGTCCATCCCTTCACACACTGGGTGTTAAACAATGTAAAACCCAAAGCTGAATGGTTCATTTTGAAAGCAAAGAAAAATAAACATATCTATGTTGTATGTGTCCAAATAGTTTTCTGTGCAATCAATGTCTGTGGATCAATATATGTTCCCCGTCTCAGTATAAGAGCTTTAATAGACATATTACACAGTATGTGTATTTTCTTTTACATATGACAAAAGATATGCAAAACACATGGAAACAAAAGATTACATTTAAAATGCAAATACAGAAAAAGGTGTCGAGTCTACAAAGGTATATTTTACATGGCAAACTGCTGACACAATCATTAACCTTGTATCGTAATGTCATATAAAACAAACACACAGTAATGTGATTTACAAAATAGAAAAAACAATCTAAGAATTTGAAATATAACCTCTGACAGTAGCAAATAATCGACTTGGAAAATGCCACGATATTCCCAAATCTATGGAAGTATATCAGCACATGAAGTGAACATTTTGTAGGCTCAGGTAAATCTTATGAAGTATTTGAGGATAAATCTCAGTAATACTTCATCTCCTAGTGGCCAGCTTGGGTGAGTAACACGGGCGTCTCTCAGCTGCTCTCGTTCTCCTCTTTCGCTTCTGTTTTGGCGGATCCGTTCTGCTCTGCTGCCGCCGGTTCCTCCACCATGGTGGACTTTTTCGATGTTCCTGTTGGGTCGCAGGGGAGGGAAATGAATGAAAAAGCACACTCAGCAGCAGAGTATGAAGGCATTTGAAGGTGTGGGTTGATACTGCACCTAATAGGTAATTTCTGTGCATTCGATGGAACAGCAGCAGCCCGATGAAGAAGATTAGTCCCATGCAGGCGATTATCACTCCACACAACAGGAAGCTGTAGCTGCCTTCAGTCTGGATGATCTAGGGATGAGATGGTAACGTTCAACTACTGCTCATGATTCTGAATCTCCACCGGGCTTGATTCTGCAAATACAACCCAATTTCTTCACTCTATATTTCCATAATAATAAAGTTACTCATCAAACTCACTTGGCCAATGAGAACCTGCATCACCATCTCTCCCATCCCTGCACTTGTCACCAGGACTGAGGTTGCACATCCTGTAAAAAAAAAGGAAATGGATGGTTTATTTCCTCTCTTTGCTTCGGTGCCATTACTGCGTCGTTATACTTGTGCTATTAACACTGAATTATACCCTGGTAATCGAGGATGTCTTCGGTGTAGGCGAGCATGGAGGGGAAGATGCTGCTGAGGAACAGCCCACATAAACCGGTACCAACAAACAAGAAGATGCTGCTCTTGTGGAAAATGAGCAGCATCAGCACAGTAACAATGGCCCCCACCTGTCAAGAGAAAGAGAAGAGAGTGTGATCAAATTCCTTGATATCATTGAGTGTCTCATCTAGAATGTGATTCAATGTTTCACTTGCTTTACCAGGTTGATTGTGAGCAGCTTCATGGGCTGGATACGAAACGACAGAGGAATGGACAACAGGCGTCCAGCGGTGATGGCTGCCCAAAAGATACTGGCCAGGTACCCTGCCGTCTGATGAGACAGTGTCTCATGGGCTTCCACAGCGTACGTGTACACGAAGCCAGCATATACACCCTGACAAGAAAAAGATTTATTCACGTGCTCTGCAGTCCGGGTTTTATTTGCAGCTGATTCGGGGACATAATTCCCGACGTGCCGATCATATTAATCATCTGCACCCCTCACTCACCACAATACCGTCGGTCATGAAGAGCACCAGCCCACCGAAGATATGAATCATGAAGAAGGACGCTGGCAAACCACGCAGGTTATCATTCTGACAGCAGCTGAAGATATCCCCATGACCTGCATCAGAACCAAGATTCACTTCAAACAGATTCTGCACATGACAGGACATTAACAGCATTGTTTCCAACGTGCACAAGACTCATTTTGAATATAAAGTATAAAATCACTTCTTTACCTCCTGCTTCATGTTCCGTCTGCTCCACCTCCTGGCCCTCAGCCTCCTGCTGGTTCTCCATCGCCAGTTCATCTTTGTCCAGGAGGCGAGTAGTGCTGTTGGGAAGACACGGGATCAGCTGCTCCCGATACATCAGGAACAACACGGCCAGTGGCACAGGCAGCTAATGAAGCACACACAATATTCAGCTTTTACTTCATCTATTGCAACTGGGAAAATAACTTTGAAATCTGTGTTGGCTCAGCGTCGTACATTAATAAATGCCATTATCCAGAAAGCCGTGTGCACACTGGGTACCCAGTCCCCTCCCTCATGTTGGAGAGTTATGTTGTGCTCTGCAGTGGGACTGTTCCTCAGCATGCTCCTTAAATGATGAATCATCTCGGTCTGGTTCGCCATGTGGTTCCCGCAGCCCGTCTCTGAGAGGAAGGAATCTGCGATCAGGGGGCTCACCAGGGCTCCGAACCCGATGAAAAAGTGAAGAGCCTGCAAATTGTGGACAAAGACGGAAACCAGAGACATTTAGCTTTTTAAAAAACTAAAAGAACAAACTACAGCATATAAGTAGAATCCTAACTTGTAAACTCACACAGATCATATTTTAGCATAGTCCTTTAATATTTATGGGAAACCAAAACCTTTTATTTTCGCCTAAACATGCTGTTGATTATTAATGGGATGTGAACGCTGCTGTGTCTCTTTCTACATATGTGGTGTTGGTGCTGCAGGATTTTCCACCTGTAAAAAAACAGCAGAGTCCTTCTGATAGATGGTCACCAGCTGGATGTTGGCTATGGTGTCAATGATGCCCATCGCCAAACCGGACACAGCCATGGCGATGGCCAGCAGGAGGACAGTATTGCACAATGGGATGATGGCGAATATCAAAGAGATGACGAGCGCGGAGACGAATAAGGCGCCGAGAGCACGGAACAACCTTTGAGAAAGAAAGGAGAGAAATATTACTGATAACGAAAGTCATCAAACGGTGCAACACAGTCTGGTCTTACTCACGTCTTTTTGAAAATGCCGCCAATAGAGCTGCCGATCAACAGGCAGAACTGCTGGGCGAAGAAGACCCAGGTGATCTGGCTGAGCGTCGAGTTGGTTTGACATTGCAAGTCCAAAATGGTCGGCCCGAGGAAAGCGATGCAGAGTCCGAAGCTGAAGAAAACGCTCCAGTAGGTCAACGTGTGATGGGCATTCCTCTTGAACAGCGTTACAATCCGTTCGTCGAAAAACATCTTGACCACGGTAAAGACAGAAGTAGCTCAGGGACACAGATTGACAAAGACTTTTTTATTTTTTACTAAGAATAATATCAAAAAGTCTGCTTTGTGGACGCTTGCTGCCGTTGAATGAGTTTCTCGATCTCTTTTAAAGCTTTGAGCTCCAACCTGACGGCGTTGCCTAACCCGAAGAGGATGTCCACCTGAGTTAATGGGTGAAGTGGAGGATCTTCCAACAATAATATGCCGATTTGAATTGTGTCAATGATTGCCGGTGCCAGTGTGTTGAAATGCCACCAGAAAGTGTGCGTTTGTAAGTCTGGGTGCCTCCAATCGTGAGTGTATCATTCAGGAAGCAATGACACATCAGTGGTTCACGGACACGTTGTCTTTTCTGTCATACCTGGACAATCTTAGATCAGACACCAAAAAACGACATGATAGTTAGTAACATTGTAATATCGATTTAATTGATTTATTTTATATTTTTTTGCTGTGGCAACAACTGAGACGTTGTTATTTAATTATGCCACAATTTATAAAACATCACTCCCTCTTTCTTCTCACACAGTTTTGTGTATATTTCTTTATTTAAGACATTTTATGTTGTCATTCTTTGCAGAGGATTTTTGTACAGGAGCTCCTTACCAATTATGTCCAAGTCAAGTCAAATTTCATACATATATAAAAACAGAGAATAAATTAATAACATGAATACGTCATAAATATTTGAGAATTAAAAAAGCCAGTGACAAGAAGTGGGTCTTTAGCAATGGTTGAAGCGTTTCTATAGGGTCTAAGCATTCCAATACAATGAAAGTAAATGGTGACCAAGTCTTCAAACGGATAAAACAAGGGGAAAATATACAACATGCATTTAGCTTAAATATCCGCTGTGATCCACACGTGAACTCGGCTCCTTAAAGAAGGAGTCACCATTTACTTCAATTGTATTGAGGCTCCTAAAGGGTGACACAGTGGTGAGTAGATAATGAGTGAATTTTCATATTTTTGGTGAACTATCTGTATTTTTAAAGTACTTGTGAAAGTCAATGTGATTAAAAAAGGAGCATGACTATAGATGAACAATATGGATGTTTGTGTGATGTGACCCTACAAGGTTAATCTTGACCCTGTGTGTCCACATGCAGCCGAAGCAGTGCACGTCTCTTGGTTCAGAAAGGTGGGAGGCTCACACACGATTGTTCAATGGATTTGAAAATGCAATCTTCGAAGATGAATGATGGTGAGTAATGTGCTGCATTGCTTGACCCTTGTGGTTTGAATAAGAGAAAGGATTCAATACCTAATCCCCTGAATGATTGCAGAGAAGAAGCAAAGCTTTACTGGTTATGGACAAATATGGGCTTCCTGCAGGGTTTAAACAGGGGACACGAATAAATCACAACACAGGCTTATCATTGTAAGTGTGAATTCAGTCATTTTTTAACTTATGAATAAAAGGTTTGAGGAATTTAGATAATAAATGCCACTATGAGGATGATACACTGCTGCAGCATCGGCAAATCTGATATTATACCTGTTTGTTTGCCCTTGATACAGAGATATGATGCATATCTGACTCCTTGTGTTGCTTTTAACAAACGTTTTATTAGCAACAGTTACACAACATGCACAGTCATTTCCCTGTGACTGTATCTGTCTACTCAGTGTTACATGTCAGATCCACACAGTCTGCAGAGCTGGGCTGTGTAACTCATTGCCTACAACGTGGAGATGCGGTTTCAGGTCCTAGACCCTGAGAGATACATGTGTTTATACAAAAGGCATTCATTAACACCCACTTCCTCTCCTGAAGACAAAGCAACATAAGATGACTTCTCCAGGTAATTGTCAACCACCGTAAGCTCGGAGGTGTGCGAGTTAAAAATCAACATCAAGCTCCGGTTACTTAAGTAGAGCATCTGATTTGCACATGTTGGATCAAGAAGTGGTACAGTGTGTGTGCAACAGTTCATACAGTCACATCTACGCCCTGTTTCACATTGAACAAAACTAAAATCTATGAAAATGCAAATATTGAACATTTCCAACAATTTAAGTGTTGAGCACAGTAAGAAATTATCTGATTGTCTCCTCTAGTAAAAGTTAAAAGATCACAATGTAGAGACATTGTAACTTTATCAACTTTAGAAGTAAAGTTCTGCATTTAAAATCATTAAGGTAAAGGTAGAAGTCACAAGTATAAGCTCCTCATGCAGAATTGCCTGTTATTGATGCCTTATTTGTTATATCACTTCAATGTTGCAGCAGGTAAAGGTGAAGACTAATTAACAAAGTCATATATTGCTTGTTATTTATAATGATACATATTTACTTACTGTTATTTGGCATTTAAATTAACTCCAGCTATAGAGATAAATATTTACAATTACAATATTCAAGATTTATGATATAAAATATAAGCTGTCTAATAGTGGTGTATACTAATAATACTAATACTAATAATAGTACTATAACTACAACTACTACTACTACTAATAATAATAATAATAGTAACAACTACTTTATTTGTGTAGCACTTTTCAAGTAACAAAGTGCTTTATTTAAAAAAAAATTATATATTTAAAACCAATATGAGTAAAACATTATTTGTATGTATAATTACACTAAATAAATAAATTAACAAAGCAGAGTTCATAGTTAAGGGATTTCACAAGTTGTCTGTTTTTCCTCCTAAATGTCACCACTAGATGGTGCACTAGATCCACAATTCAAGAAAAAGAAATTTGATACATAAGAAGCATTTTACAAGTAATAGCAGAAATATAATAATAATAAAGGGAACTAAAATTCGTATTATTAATTAATAAAAACAAGTTCTCACGGACAGATGTTAAGCTTCCTTGGGGCTCTTGAAAGGCGATATATAAATTCAAGCTATTATTGTTATTATTATTATTAATAACACAAGATGGTCACAACAGTTGAATATATATATATATATATATATATCTTTGTAGTAGTCACACACACACACACACACACACACACACACACACACACACACACAGCTGATGGCAGCCACAAGACATCAGTATCAGGGTTTAAAGTGGACAGTGTCTCTGTCTCATCTCCACAGGAGGACATTTAGCCAACTCTCAATCAGAGGCCTGAGACGGAGCCAGAACAATGAGAGAGGAATCACAATCTGATCCTTCTATTTAGTTCCTTCAGTGCTCGCCCCCCCCCCCCCCCCCCTTAGGGACCATTGAGCTTAATTCTGTTTGTGTATTTGAGAATATTGTATATTGTATTGAATATATTATTATAAGAAGAAGGAAGTTGCAACGTGTTTGTACATTAACACAAGTTCAGGGATTATCGAAAGCAAACGTGCCACTGGCTCTGGAAATGTACCCGTCACAGATCCACATTTCTCCAGTCTGTCGCTGTCGAGCTGGGTGGAAATGCCCTGCAGTGCACCCCCACCCCCCCACCCCCCCTCCTCATCTCCCCCAGACCCAAAATAGAGACGAGGATATGTGTTATGCAAACAGACGTGTCTACGAGGCAAAACCGGGCTCTTCTGCAAATCTGCTCTACAAACATGAAGCAAGACAAATCATTCAAATTCAATTTCTGACTTGTGACAGAATTCAAAAGTGCAATTTCTTTATATTTTAGGCGACAAAAATAAACCAGTGCACACAGCTGAGTAACACCTTCACCTGTTTTGTGAGATACACTAAAGATAAACGAATATTAAAAACCCTTCTATAAACCTGCTCATTGGCTTTGCCAGTTAGATGTTGATGATATATAAAGTGCAATGTTATTTGTACACACGAGTCACACAGGGAAAAGTGAACTTGACTTGTCGAGTGTGTGTTCAGAACTTTCTCTACTTTCAGTCCCCACAGATATTTAGTTTCAAGAGCGTGTCACTGGACATTTAGCATAGCAGTGTTTTTGCCACTTCACAAAATCCCAACGGTTTCATGTTGTGTCAGGAGATGGAACAAATCTCTGACAGAATTCATTTGCTGTCGGACATTGGTCGAGAAAGCAATAAAATAAAAGCTACAGCTCACGAAAGAGATATTTTAATACGTCTCTGGAGTTGTTATGAATCTCAAAAAGAACATTGCAATGTGTCACATTACGTCTCCGACAGTCCAGTCTCATATATCTTGGGAACACAATTTCAGTGAAGAGTTGTCTTCAATCAGCAGTTCTATAGGATTCCTCAAAGCACAGCTGCTCACATCTGGAGGCCTCTGTAGACAATGTTGTGCTCCAGATGAATAGAGTGATGCTTATTACTGGTGCTATATACATTTATCTCCCACTCTAACTTACGACTGTCTGACAGTGTGTGAAACTTGAAGAAAATATATGAAGATTTGTGCAAAACGTACATAACGTTCTAGCGTTTGACACCAAACTGTGTTCAGGCATCACCTTTAGGGTTTGGTTTGAAAACTGTTCTAATTCCTTCTTGTGATGCTGTGAAGCTGACGTTAATTCCTCTCAGCTGGATTTGAATGTGTAGCGGCGACTTAACTTCAAAACGTTGCATCAAATCCTGGAATATAAAGATCATCAGGCGCCGCTCAAGACCTGCTCACAGGAATTATAGCTGCAAATGATGAGGATGATTTTTATTTGTTGATTATTTCCTTGATCGATCAAAAGATCATGGTGAAACGGGGAAGAAATTGCAAATTAAATATGTTCAAATATTCATGTCCCTAGAAAATAAAGTCGAAACACTTTCCCACTTGTCCCCTTTGTGTGACTTTGTGTGGAGACAAGACAAATCAACAACCAAAACACTTCACAGCGTCAGAACAGCAGCAAAATCAAGTTGACTTATTTCTTTTATTCATTTTTAACACAAATTTAACAAAGGTTCTTAAAATGTGGAGGGGGAGGGCGCTTGTTCAAAGATTAAATCAATAAAACAAAAACTTCACGAGGACCAACTACATCTGAAAATCAAAGGATGATAACAAACAGAAGACTCACGTATCTAACAAGAAACACAGAAGTGGAACTAACTGGTTGAAAAAGACTTTTGGAAAATAGTGACGTAAAAAGCTAAATAAAGGCCTAAGTTAACACAATTATATTGTTTTGTTTGGACACTTAACGAAAGATACAAATTGTTGCAGCTCTATTTTATCGTACAACCTAATTTCACAATCTTGTGAGAACACAAAAGGAAAATCTTTAATGTCCCGCTCACTTCCCAGCTCTCTGTCGACGTTATCAGGAAAGAGCAGAGGAAATGTATCGTCTGTGATGTCAAATCCTCCTGGCGATGAATCACTGTTTTGTTTGAAACCTTGAGAAAGAGAAAGTGGAAGAAGCTCGACAGAGTGAAACATCAAACGCTCGAGAAACCTCCCGGAAATTGAAATGCACCGAGAAGAGAGACAGAGAATATGGTGAAATTTGGCAGAAATGTGTTGAATGTCTTCTAACATCACAGCTTCTAACATCACAGCTTCTTTCATACGTCCGAACAGCAGATTGCAGTTGATATCATCTGAACACACCTGATCCATTCATGTGCAGGGTTCCACTGCAGCTGTAACCCTAAGAATCATTGTGATCTATTGAGAAGAAAACAAAGATTCAGTTTCATAGTGAAATGTGGTTTTGGCTGAAATTGTGGTGACAGAGTGTTCGACAGCAGAGGAGGATGTTTACATTGAAGCCAGAAATCCACCTTTGTGCCCCCGTGTTCATGGCCGAGACGCTTTCTGTCATCAGCACAGATGATAATTTGAACGCTGTGATAGAGCGGATGACCTCAGTGGATTTAATGAAAGGCAAGTAATGAATTCCAAAGCCCACAAAGGGATCACAGATATCTGTATCGAGGACTGAGCCGTGCTTTTGTTCCCCCTCTGAAGATTTTCCCAGTCAGAGGCAGAGGAGAGAAGAGCTCCTGCATGCGGCTGTCGGGTAACACATGTTTGTACACACACGTTCGGACACAGAAAACACAATGCTGATTTATTCTCCCTATCATAGGACGTCTCTCGCTCTCCCCTTCCTCTCCTTCTCCCTGTCCTCCGCTCCCCCCCCCCCCCCCCCCCCCCTCTCCCGGCACAGTTGTAGAGAGCCGGGCAATGATGCGTGTCTTAGTGGAAACCTGGTGAATAGTAATGAAGCCAGCCTGCGTGTCTATTTGAGGGATAGAGAGAGAGAGAGAGAGAGAGAGAGAGAGAGAGAGAGAGAGAGAGAGAGAGAGAGAGAGAGAGAGAGAGAGAGGGAGAGAGAGGGAAGGGTGTGAGGGTGTGAGGGTGGGGGAGTGGTAGCCTGTGAGGGAAAACAGGGCTTCTCTTGCGACACTGATGCAGCACAAGCGGCGGCGAGGAAGCACGGCGGTGACTGACAAGAGATGCACTCGTGTTAATCCTTCACACCATCGCCTCGACACAGCTCATTAGCCGCCCTGACCAGGCCCGACGTGACGTCACTCGATAAGAAACCTTCAGCAAACTGTATCCTTTCTCTGGGTGTGATGCTTGGGCTTAATTATACAGTACCTCACACACACACAAACACACACAGGGAGGAGGAGGAGGAGGAGGAGGAGGAGGAGGAGGAGGAGGAGGAGGAGGAGGAGGAGGGGGTATTAGAGGAGGAAACGGATGGAGGGGGAGAATGCTGTAAGTGAATGTGACTCAGAGAGGGGACTCAACACCTGCTGTCTTCATCCCACATTCACCAAACAGCATTCTCCCTCAGAGGACAAAGACGAGGCCCGAACACACACCGAGAGACTTTTACAGACCCCGGCACCGACTCCGAGCTCGTTTCTCGTGGCACTGAACTTCTGTGTCTAATCCAACACCCCCCAAAACTGTCCCTGTGCTGTTTGTGCAGAGTGACAGAAACTAAACCGTGTGTTGCATGGGGAGAAAACACGTGCACGGATCCAGATGAAAACCACAAGAGACAAATGGGGTCTTCTGTACACGGCCGTGCGATAAGTGACTGGAATATTCAGCGAGTGGCTGCAAAGATCAACCAGAGTACCAGGGCTGAAAAGGAAAGGGAACAAACACAATAGACAGCCCCCCTACCTCAGCCCCTCTTTTATCCCTTCTTCTCCATCCAGGACCCACGGGCCCTCTGCCAACTTGGAATCTTAAGAACTCATTCAAAGAAAGCCAAAGAAAGGGACTTGTTTAAAACCGGGAGCCATTCTTTCACAGTCTCTTGTTTTTCCCCTTACATTTCCCACGTGAAGAGGGATTTTCTTTTTTCTCCCTGACATCGCATCTGAGGAGAGGAGAGGAGAGGAGAGGAGAGGAGAGGAGAGGAGAGGAGAGGAGAGAGAGAGAGGAAGAGAGGAAGAGAGAGAGAAGAGAGAGAGGAGAGAGGAGAGAGAGGAGGAGAGAGAGAGAGGAGGAGAGAGAGAGAGAGAGAGAGAGAGAGAGGAGAGAGAGAGAGGGGCTGTTTCTAGAATTGCCATTCATGTAACGTTTCGTCAGATTTGTGGTCGGAGAGAATTGTGAGCAAGTGATCTCCCTTCTCTGAGTCCCCCCCCCCCCCCTCTTTCTCCCTCTCCCTGCTAGTTTTCATTCTGCTTTTACTCTCTACCCTCCGTCTCCCCACTCTAGCCCCCTGCTCACATAGTAACTCCTCCCACCCCCCCCCTGCTACCCATTGTCTCTCCATACAGTATGAGGCTGAAGGGGGGGATGCCATACTCGATCCAGGGAGGGACGCAGGAGAGGGAGCAGGAGGTAAGAGTCAGATTTATGGCATAAGAAATGCATCCGGCCCGAGATTGCACGGCGCCGTTACTTTGAGAAGTGAGGAGTGTGCCGGTTGAAATAGCTGCATCACGACTGACAGTGAGCAGGAGAAGAAAGCAACTTCAATGATGCTCTGAAGCTTTCATGTGTTGTGCGCAGTGCTTCAGTGCTTCAGTGTGTTCTGGTCGTCTGGTCGGCCACTGGAAGATGCTTGTAGGGGATGTTTTTAATGCATGAAAAAAGGGGGGAGTTCTGAGAAGAGAATAAGAAATGTGCTGTCAACCTTTATCTCTGTCTGCATCTTTACATTCAAAGTCTGAATATGAAACTGTGGGATTTAGTCATGTGCAATATTGGACACAGTTTCGTGTCGACAATTTCTTTCCCTCTGCTCATTTTTCTCCTGTCAAAAAGAACAGACTGGTGCATTAACAATGTATTAAACACGGCCCAGATCTAAAGCCATTAAGAAAACATCTGGCCACTGATGATTGCCAGAAATGGTTCCCAGCAGAGAGGGACCGTGAGCGATGTTCAGGGATTAAAGATGATCCTCCCTGTGGCTGAGATTCACCTTCTTGTCTGGACAGAGTCTGACACAGGGGCTTTACTAATTTATGCTGAGACATGCATGAGCACAGGCTCCCTGGAGCTCAGTGGCAGGGCCCCTTTATTTGAGGTGAACACTTCACTGGTTAATATTCTCAGTCCGACGCCATGTGAGTATCCAGCGTATTAAGCCAATGAGATATCAATCGAAGTGTGTAAACATTTGGATTTTTAGGTCATAACCTCACCCTGTTCTATCTCTTTTGATTAAAGTTATCATAGAGAAAAGTTAGAACTACGCGATAGAAGAAGTGAAAAATCCAAGTGAGCCGGGAAAGATGTGAAACTATCCGACAAAGTGTTTCACTTCCTTGCCTTGCTTGAAACAGGTGCACACAAAGATGGCTCGGAGTGCTTTTCTCAGTCCTGGACAGTTGCAGCCCGAGTACAGGAAGCTTTGTGTGCTTGTTCAGGGCAAAACGAAAAGAAAAAAAAAGACGAGGCTGCCTCAATGGGGCTTTTGTTGTTTGGGTTGGAGACAGCAAAGCACAAGAAACACTGACTGACAAATACCTGGCCCCTCTGTGCCTCAAATACCTCGGCGTTGCACTTGATACAAAGTCAACAAATGCCTCCTCTGTCCTCCGTAGTAGCCCGTTTCCTCCCTGTCCGCGGGATTTTTTCATGTTTTGATAAAGGCTACTGTTTTCCCCGAGCAGACATCTGGGCGAGCAGATTTGGGCCGCATAGCTCGAGTGCTGCGTCTCTCACCGAGGGGCTGCGAGCGGCCCAGAGCGCTTCCAGCAGTTTGGGGCTTAGAAGTGTGGTAATCAGTCTGGTGTCTGGTTCGAGTTCAATGTTTGGAGAAGACACTGAATTAATTCGGGATGCTGTTTTTTCTATTTTGATTCATTAGGGGTTACAAAAGTCACAGGAGGATGAATAGACCTGTAATTAAATCCCTAAAGCACAGCAATGGTGTTTCTGTGCATTGGTGATCCTCAGGTCCCTCAGCTCCAACAACAGAAACCCCAGGGAAACAGACCTTTGTATCTGCAAAAACATATTTGGTTGTTAATAAAAACTGCAAAGCTTCCTGTGCTCAGTGGCTGAATTAAAATGCTGAGGTAATGCTCCCCTTTGTGCTTGAGGAAGTCAAGCAGGGGGTTGCTCCAGAATATAGAAAGAGTTTACGTAATCTGTTTTGAATTCAGAAACAAAATCCTTTTGATTAACATTGTACCTTTTCCCCTTGGACATTGATTTAAACTGCATTTTTAATCAAAGAGTACTCTACAAACCCCCCCCCCCCCCGAGGACTTGAATGGCTCGCAGGATGTTGCTGTTAGATTCAAGCCTCGATATAGGGGTCAATTTATTTCAGTTTGTACTGTGAGAAATGTAATTTCTACCGTCTGAAGACTCACAAGACAGTTTCACTCGTCTCCCCCGGGGCCTCAGATGAATACTTCTAGTTTCTTTAGTTAATTATTCATGCGGATGTGAGTTTTGAATCCTGAATGCTCTCCGCAACAAACCCAGATTTTTGTTCTCCTCTTTTGTATTCAAGCTTTCGGCTCTAACTGCACGATTTCCCTCTGAGTTGGCGATTTTCTGTTATTGTCCTCCGACTCACACCACAGCTGTGTCTTATGGCTTTCTATTCCTATGTGAGTTCTCTCTAAGTCGTCCTGTAGGGTTTAAAGCCATTGGATACACGGTGGACTCTCAACCAAGGGACTGTTTTTTAACTTTTTGACACAGTTTTGAATTTTAAAACACCTTTAATGTGCTTTTCTATTTCTATAAGGTTCAAACTAAGTCAGCGAACAATAGAACATAAAGGTTAGAACTAGACTCAGTAGAGTGCATACCTCTGCAGAGGCCCCCGTATTCCTTAAATTCAATCAAGTGACACCAAATTTCACACACTCGTACATACCAGTCGCATAAATCTGTCCAAAAATGTCAACGATGTTTAAAGAACACGATATTATATAATACCTGGATTCACCTCTTTGTCTGGATCCATGGCAAAATTGAATGGGTTCTTTTGTGGCCCAGGTCCCATCCTTATGTTAAGTTTCATGGAAATGTGTTCAGTTGTTTTTGCTGCTGACATCAATCTGACCAACCGACCGACTGAATGAACAACCAACCAACCAACCAACCAACAACCAACCGACCGACCGACCGACTGACGGACTGATGAAAATTTGGGAAAATTATTCCATTGGCTTTCCCTAAACTTGTGACTTTTCAGATGGTCAAGGAATTTCTAAAAGTTATCTTCCCGCTGCTCCCTGTCGCTCTATGACTTCAGCTCGGTCCGCTCATTCTTCCCGGGACTTTTACTGTGGAAGTTACGATCTGTGCGTTCAGCGACGTTTCATTTAAGGACTGTGGGATATTCCAAACCTCCCGTTGTTTTAAAGTGGAAGCTCACCAGTCATTTTAAGCCTCTCTTGCTGATCACCCCCCTCAGTCCTTTGCAAAAGTATTGAAATGTTATCTATGGCACCTGTGTAGTTGTACGACATCTTTACTCTTTAAAGATAAAGCTCTAAAAAACCTGAATCAACCACAAACAGCAGTTATGCATCGTCACTCACCCTGAAGGAATTAGACTTATATCACTGCTGCAGATACTTTAAAATAATAATTTAAATAATAGATAAGCCTGTTTGGCGTTAAGAGTTCAATAAATAAATAAAAAGGTGACCAACTGCAATACCGTTTCAAAAGGTCCTGTAGGCAAACTGTCTGAGTATCCAGCTTTTCCAGCCAAGAGCACTTTCACTTTCTCCTCCATAATACATTGACCTTTCTTTTGGATCCAGACTGTACCAGTTTAAAAATGAGCAGTAGTTTCATTCATCAAGTTCATTTTGTTAAATTCTCTGACAGTGACCAGGAAATAAAAATGACTGGTCGTTCATTATTCAACACATTAAGTGAACCGGCATCACAATTATAACATTTACAGACATTTAATGATCCAGTATTTTGTCTAAATTTAGTGATAGAGACGCCTGTAATTTTTATTTTAATATTATTATTGCTTAATTTGATCGAGACCAGAGAACAACATTAATCATATCACATTCTTATTTATTTCCATGTCAAGTCTATCTTTCAAAGAGATATTTAGCCTTCACATTGCAACATCTCTCTGTCATAACTTTGAACTTGAACGGAAACCCCACTGAAAACACATCTTATTTCTCTAGCATCACAATAGGTTGATGGGCGGCACGGTGGAAAAGTTGTAAGCACTCACGCCTCACAGCAAGAAGGTTCCGGGGTTTGAGGCCTTTGAGTTTTCAGCTTCCTCCCACAGAAACTTCACATTAGGTGTGAGCGTGTTGTTGGTCTTTGTATGTCAGCCCTGTGGTATGTTGGAGACCTGTGTGTAACCCCCGCCTCTCATCCAGTGTCAGTGTGCGACCCTCAAAGATAAATAATGGATAATGTGTTTGATCCAATCTAGTGATGGACAGTTCACAAGTCAACAACAGTAAACACACAATCTCTTCAACTCAAATATCTCGAACAATATCTATTGTTACTGCGTTTCTTTGTACAATTTGATTTAACAGCAACAAAACAGCAAACATCTATTGATCAGGATATTAGTTTTATCATCTGTTCTTGTTCTGACTGACATGAAGTAATCCTGTTTCTTTCTGTTGTATTTTACTACTGGACTTCAGGAAGGGGCCATTTGCTTTAAAAGCTTCCCCACTGTAATGTATATTTTATTTGTAGTAGTAGCAGTACACAGTAAAACAGGGACGTGTTTTACCACCACCAGATGTTAGGGGGTGTATGGGTTGTTGAGTTTTAGTTTGTACAGTCACCTGGGGTCCAATAATTACGCCTTTTGGGGAAGAGCCCTGGTGAAGTTAACCATGACCAAGACCAAGATTTAATTGGTTCTTTTTCAGAGCAACTTATTCAGATAATCAACATGTTTGTTGGAACAGATGTCTCCTGCAGGGTTTTGTTTAGGGGGGAAAAGTCCTCAGTGGCACTTCTAGTCCTCCCTGCTTCACGGACAATTACCTGAACACATGTTCTTTCTTTCTTTCTTTCTTTCTTTCTTTCTTTCTATATCTGTAAACAGGTGTTATAAAAAAGGAGCCAGTTCTCGTACGTGCTGCACTAAGTGGATGCATCACTCCAGTAAAAATGCACCAGCAGGAGGCACCGGAGACGCCGCAACTCCAACAGCGACCGAAAGCTTGGGTCAAACCCGGAGGTCAAAGGTAAACATACATTCAACTGGCTGTGGAATTATCTTTTAAAGTTCTTTGGCCAGTTGGGGGCAGCAGAAATAGGCAGTGAAACCAGCATTGATATTAAATCACCATTCAAATTGTTATGTTGAACTTGTTAACTAAGTTATTTACACAAGTTACAGAGCGACAGTAGAATTAATCCAGCTCAGTTTCTGGTCTTCACCAACTCCTTAGGGAAATATCTGGCTCATAAGCTGCTTCATGTTATATTTGCCCAGTAACTGCTAACAATAGGGTTTTCAGTGAAAACCGGCTGCGACCAAAAAACAGGCAATGAGAGCAGCGAGAAGCAAAATATCAAGTTTAGCCAAAAGCAGAACAGTAGATTTACAGAGATTTTACAAAAGCAAAATGTGACAAAGCATGTGACTTAAATGTTCAATGAAATGTTGTGACTATACAAATAAAATTGAATTGAACACTTCCCTCTGCTCCGTTTTGGTCTGTGTTGTTTCTGTCCATATTTTGTGAAGCACTTTGCAACCTTGCTTTGAGAAGTGTTGTATAGATCAAAGTTTTTAATTATTTATTATTATTATTAACGTAGTTTTTTTAGAGGCTAAAATCTTAATCTGATGAGTAACTGGTTAAAAGTACAACGTAGCATTAAATTGTAATACGCAAGTAAATGTAATACATAAAGTCAACGTTTTAGGCATAGATATTTTTTTGAGTAAACCCAATATATGATTTAGGATTTTTTTTTAAAGTTTCATGATTCAATATCAATTTTATATGTAAATGTGATAAAGTTTAAGGATCAGCAGCTGTTTGTTTGTTTCCTGACGTGTCTTGTGCCATATTGAGCTCCTTGCTGTCAATCAAGTCATTGGCTGCAGCTGTTCTGGGTTCAGTGTGTTGTTCTCAGAGCTGAGACGGAGCAGCTTCTCTCTGCAGCTCCTCCTGCTTCATCTCACTTTAACGACTCTTCTCCACTTATATGAAAATATAAAAACCCACCAAGCTGCTGAAGATTGGCTGGAGTCGTCGTAGTGGGACATGCCGGTGTTAGTGGAGGAACCCGCTCTTCTGTCTAAATCTAGACTCAGATCAGATTTCATCGCGCACAATGTGAAGCTGCACCTGAAACACATCGACCACAGAAACGCTCCAGAGTTCTCAAGCGACGAGGAAGAAGACGTTCAAGATGAAGCTGCGAGTTCCCCGACGTGTGTTCAGGTGAAGATGTGGTGTTTAAAAAACAGGTTCTGCACAGTGTCAGTGGAAGTAGCAAGTAACAGTCCTGTACTAAAAATCTAAGTTGAGTTAAAGCAAATTCTAACAACTTCATACACAATTAAATAGTTTAGTCCTGTGCTTCCCAACCTGGGGACTGCAACCCTCCAAAGGGTCACAAGCTGTATCTGAGAGGCAAGAGGGGAAATATTGTTTATTGGAAGTTATTAAAACTTCAATGGTGCAGAGTGAAGTTAGAAAACTTTGTGCTCCTCCTACCGGATTCATCAGCACTTAAGATACTGTGGTCAATGCTTTGCATAAAATGAAACACAATTCAGGCTGTTTTTAAAGTTTAAATACTTTAAAAAAAAAAGTAATTGCATATAAAGCATTGCAGCAACAAAACCAACATTGTGATTTTATTTTTTATTTTACTAAATATTATAAATATAATTATATTGTTTTCTGTTTGTCTAAAATCCTAATCTGAAAATTAATCGTCGGTAAACCTTTGAATAAATGTCATTAAAAGCAAAAAGTCGACTTGAATTATAATAATATTAATAAAGTACCTAAAAATTATACTTCCGGCAAGAGATGGCAGTTTTATTTTTTTTATTTATAAATGTTCTTAGTTACTTTTCCTCACTTGCAAATATATTTCAACACTTTTTTTTTAAAGCACCATCAATCATCTATGATATCTAGGGGCCGTCGTGCAGAGAACGATGAGGTTTGACCTGATTTGAAGCATGAGGTGAGCAGGTGTGGCGGTGGAGGAGGGGCATTTCTGGGTCACTGCTGCCAAACGCTCCTCACTGGAGGTCCTTGATCACTAAGCCACCCGCTGTATGGTTGGTTTAGGTTTACATGAGACGTCTCAGTAGCTGGTGGCTGCTGTTACCCTCTCATGCATATGCTTGCTGCACCTGTCGCCCTCACTTATGTGTGCGGGAGGAGCACGGCGCTCAGAACTGTCTTTAAAGTTTGTGTCATGCGGTGGAAAGACATGCAGCATAAAACCAACTAGTCAGGGTAGAGTTATACATTTAGAAATCGGTTTTGCACTCTGGACCCCAAACTGCTATTTAGAGCTGGAGGGATTAGTCAGAGATTCAACTAGAAACTCTGAGAGAAATTAATCTGCGATATATTGATATTCAATTCGTCAAGTAAAAAATCTCTGGTTGCAGCTTCTCATACTTAACGATTAGCAGCTTTCTTCTGTTTAATGCGTTTTGTAAATCGAATTAACTTTTGGACTGCAGACATCGATCTGCGCTCTGTGGGAAACGTTCTTGTTTTTGACTTTTCACAGATGAAGCGATAAAGAATCAGATTAATCAATAAAAACAATTGTTAGCTGCAGCTGTACTAATATTTGAGTGTTTTCCATCAGGGATCATTGACCTTGTGTTATGGGAAGCTGGGCTGAATGTGGGCTGAATGATACACTGATTTATGGATAAATTATAATATTGACGTGGTTTATAAAATCCTATACTTCATCTTATGTGTGATATAATATTTTCTTTGCATATCACATCGGAGGTTGCACAAAACCAACCTTTTCTCTTCTGATACCTCCTTTCAGAAGAGTGCTGATCTGATACCGGTGTTTTTACATAACAATGGAACTCATTGTTATGCAAAGTGACAGGAAGCCAGGGTTTAATGTGTCATTAAAACTGACTGTGAAACATTATGTTTTATGACACTGATGAAGGAACTGTATTAAATGTGGACTGCTCAAATTGTACCGGATATAGGATCTGTTTCATTAGGTGGTGCTAACTTCTGATAAACCATTTTCCATTAATAAAACGTGCGTGTGTGTGTGTGTGGACTCCTCCACAAACCTGCAGTCTTTTTCCTGTCGTAACCGGTTATTCTGTTGATCGGGCAGATGTGAGAACAGGAGATTTACACTGAGATAAGATGGATATTGAAAACATTTGTGTGCTTCAGCCTCCAGCAGTTTCTTTTTTTAATGCTCTACAATGGCACACCTGGAACGTGCTCCAGCCTCCGTCATGGTTCAAACCCGCATTCAGTCAATTCAGCTAATTTTGTTTTGTAAGGAAAAGGAGGAGAATCCAGAGGAAGCAGAGAGGCCTGACCCGAGCGGTTTGACTGACGACGACCTCAAGGCCGCGCTGCTCCGACACGGGTTTAAACCTGGGCCCATAGTTGGTGAGGTTGCATGTGAAACTGTCACCATGTCACCTTCTCTTTACCCCTGTTATAAAAAAACTGATTACTATTGTATATTTTGTCAACGCTAGCCTCCACCAGGGCTTTGTATAAGAAGAAGCTCAGCAGACTGCTCCGGTCCAATGGACACAACCTACTTAATGCAGCAGAGAAGGCTATGTACTCGGCCAGTGAAGAAAGAAGAGGAGAAGAAAACGGGGAGGACGATGATGCAGAGTTAGGTATGAGATCTGAATTATTCTGGGGTTTATTCGTCTACATTTTCCGTCTTCGTGGTTTTGTAATTGTTGGTGATCATGTGCGTTGTATTGTTTTTTGGGGACTTGTCCAGGTGCTGAGGAAGAAAAGCAGGAAAGCGGCTGAGCAGTCGGACGAGGCTCAGCCAGGGAGCATCCAGGTGAGACAACTGTCAGCAGGTCGTCGTCCCTTTGGTCAAATTATTTGAAGTTTATCTCTTGAACTTCTGTGAAATTTGGGAGCAAACTTTTCATCATTTGCTGGATTTAAAAAAAGTCCTTACAGTGCCACTTAGTGGTTACTCTGTCCACTTGCATTATGAGTCTGTGTGTGTGTGTTTCTTTCTTTACTTTCTTTTTAGAGAGATGGCTTTTTTTACCCACAGTGCTTTTTACCGTCATCCAGACTGGTAAATACCACAGACATCTGGAGTGACTGCACACGATTCTGTCCAACAGGATCTGCAGGGGAAACTGATGTGTTTTCTTATTTCTGTGTTTGACCGCGTTGGCCTCTTGCAGCGTGCTCGCGCTTCTAGGAACAAGGAACCTAGTCCCGTGTGGAATTCAGGGAATGCGTTAAAATCATCAGAGCAGAGTCGGCCTCGCTGCGCGCAGATTCCTGTAGGAATTAGCAGAGCATCCTCTGTAGATCACCGCCCAGGATTAGGATCAGGGGTAGGCTGGTCTTACACTGCGTCTCTTGTGGATTTTGAATTCTCTGCATTCCTTTCTTAGGCCGTCTAACTTCATTGAGCTTCATTCTCAAGCCACTAAAGGGATATTTTTTTGTTCTTCTGACAGTGGTGGGCTCTGGTATCTCACTGGTGTACAACACGGGTGGTGACTGGTTTATGTTTATGTGGATGTCAACAGGATAATCATGCTAATCCTTGCAGGTTCAAGCTGGATCACAGACGGTTGCAGCCGACGCTTCCTCGTCATTTTCCTCTCAGGTCTTCAGCATCACTGAAATGGTTGAGGAGGAAAGTTTTTAGTCCACATCTGTAAAAAATTACCCCGTCATTTCAGTTCATTCTTTTGGTGTAAGTAATCAGTGATGTGCATTCTCATCCGAATGACAGATGGAGAGTCGGGGGTCACTCTCCACTAGCTCAGTGAGAGAGTTCAATGGGAGCAATGTGCAGGAGCATTGTTCAGGGTCCAGCAGGGTCAGTACACAGCTCTCACGTTGTTCAGTCACACTTTGAGCAAAAACCGTGGTGGTGGTGGTGGTTTCGGTGCTGGAGACGTTCGCTGGAGGCGTAAAGAAAATTCTGACCGCATCGTAATCTCTTACATCTCCTTTCCTCAGCTGGACACGCCAGTTGTGGACAACAGCTCCATGAAGAACCACTCTGTGTACCACCCCCAGGACTTCCCCTCATAAACGGGGAATGAAGGCACATGCATCTTCTCGCTTTTTTATTCCATGTGACTTGATGGGGGGGGGTGATGAGAACGCACTATGTGGTGTGAATCCTTTCATATGTCAGTTTCACTAAAGCTGCTTTCTGACACGCACTGAACTCTGGTGAATCCCTGCATATTCTCCATAGGGGCTGTATGAGAGAACACAAATATCCGAGTGGGAACCTCAGAACTTTCTGCAGAGTTTCTAACTAACACACCAACAGAACAAAGAGTTACAAATATCTCCACATGAAAATCTGGTGCCACACATGAAGAAGACACCGACGAAGATGTTTCCTTTGTCGATGTCGCTGTAAACAAACACACGTGAATCTCAGCAGCAGAATCCTAACCTTACATCCAGCCTCTACCTGCTGTACCAGCCCTCACCTGAACGCTCCCTGGATATTTCTGAGCTGTGAATGTGTCTCAGTGGACAGTTGCTCAGTTTGGAAAAAAAATTCAGTGTGTGTGTAGGATCTCCAGTTATTACATTACCATTCACCCTGTTCCTTCATCTCTGCCTGACTGGCTGAGCCTGGGTCTCTGTGGGACACTGATGTCTGGGACGTTCTCTCTGTTTGTGAGTAACTTGCTTCTTTCTCTTCCAGCCTCCTCGGGAGCCCGTGAACGATACTTTCAAGGACTTGCTTCCTGCTGAGACGACACCCACGGGTATATAGTAAGTGCTCGTACTCTTCCGAGTTGAGAAGTAGATTCACAGAAGTACAGGAACACATTCTGACACATGATGGGCAGTTCTGTGATCAGATTATCAGCACATGTATCCAACACTGTTTCAGCGCCACTCGTCGGAGACCCATCAAGGGGGCCGCGGGCAGACCTGTGCAGTACGCGTACCCGGACACTCCCTTCAGTCCCACGACCCTGGAGAGACGAGAGGTGGAGCGCCGCCTGGTGCCTATCCACATACGGTTCCTGTTCTTCCTCGTCATGACGTGCATCCTCTACCTCGTTTATGCGTTAGTTTAGGACAAGTCACTCAGTCCGTTTGTGGCAAGACATAACACACAGCAGCACTTTCTGAACAGGAGTAACTGTGTTTTTTATAAACTTACAGATGTCAAATTACTTATGTTTTTTTTTTTTAGTATTTTTAATGTTTATTGATTAGCATATACATTTACAGTGAAAACAACTTTACTTTTTAAAAAAATAAACAGATGTGATATTAAAAGTTCAAAGTGGGATTTCATTGGCACATTCAGCATTCTTCTCCTTGTTGACTGTCGACAGCAGCTCAGTAGTTGAAGAATGCAAGTTGTAGGTGCTTGTGATCCCCTGTGCTGAAGGGGCAGGGTGTTTCACGGCCTCAGTCTGGGTTCTGTCTCGTCATGTGCAGTCTCGAAGTTGCCGTGTCACATCTTCCATGTCCTTTTGGTTTAGCTGGCTGAGATCTATGGTGGTTTACAGGCGATTACTTATGTTTGTTGATGCATATTGTGATAACTTTGTCTTGGATTGTCTTCAGGGAGCACACTGTATTCATTTATCACTTTTGCTATTTACTGCGTTTGTATGTCTGTATGGGAGCAAACACTTCGACATTTTTAACGTTTTGCTTATGTATGTGTTTCCAATTTGGTCTCTGTGGTTAAAACCATCTCATGAGCACAGAGGTGCTATCAAGAGCTGAATATTTTGTCAATTGTGTACTTTTTGTGTAACCTGATCATAATTGATGTCACAGTATGTCTGTATGTGCATTGTTTTTTAAAGAAAATATTTAAATCTTACTTCAATAAAGGATCTTTCGCTTCATACTTTATATTTTATTATATTATTATAACAAGGCTTTAATGTATTTTTTTTATGTAATTTCCATGCATGTTGAAGATCTAGAGGCTTGGAATTGAAGGACTGAACATTATTATGACTCTAAAAAAAAGGGGGAGTGACACTCTGAGGCTGTAATTTGTCTGCAGGCCTGCAGGCGGCTCTGCACCATAGACTTTGACCCGGTCCGCGCATTGATACCGATCCAGTTCCGCTGTCAGCACAAATAAACAATGACGGAACCAGGCCCGCGGTTTAAAACCGTCAAGTTTGTAAAGATCATCTCGTGCAGCTTCCTCATCGTCGTGTCCCTGTTACTGACGGTGGCGTCAATCAGGACGCTGACCCTGGACGGACATGACGGACTGCAGCTCGCGCGCTGGGAGAAGACGGACAACATCTCGCTGGAGTTGGACCTCGACCACAGACGGGGGCTGGTGACGCGGCTGAGAGGTAAATGTGAGTGACTTGTTACCGTCTTGACAAAACGTGGAGACGCCGCCCCCGACAACCCGCTGTCCCCCCCCCCCTCTCCCCCTTTTCCACCCAGAGGCGATCCGGATCCGCACCGTGTCCACATCCGCGGAGGACCTCAACACCACCGCGCTGCTGCACTTTGACGGGTTCCTCCGCCAAGGTACGACCGGCACTAGATGCAGCGAGGCTGTGGCACACAACAACGTAACACGCATACAGACACACTAACACATAACACGCAACACAGCACACAGACAACACACACAACGTAACACGCATAGAGACACACTAACGCATAACACGCAACACAGCACACAAACAACGCAACACACATAAACACAAGGAGATGCACACACAACACAAACACAACATGCAACACAACACACATACACAAACAACACAAGTTTGACAGGTTCCTCCGCCAAGGTATGACTGGCACTAGATGCAGTGAGGCTGTGGCTGTGACACACAACGCAAACACACACACACACAACACAAGTTTGGCAGGTTCCTTCCCCAAGGTACGACCGGAACTAGATGCTGTGAGGCTGTGACTATGGCAACACACACACACACAGGACACGTGCAAAGACTGACCTTTATCTGGGAACTGGACAATTAGCAGGGGCGGGTCTCGAACATTTTTTGATGTGTGGGTGGGGGGGGTCAGGGGTCCCGTACACACCTGGCATTAGAATGTGGCTCAACCAGAGCTACAGCAGATGTTATACAGCTGTGTTGAACTGACCTTCATGTGTGAAACAGGCAGTGTTCCACCTTTAGACTCCATCGCTTCTTTCTGTGACAGCCTTCCCAAGGGTTTTCTCCTTGAGCTTGGTTCATCATGAGTTGGTGGCGAACTACAGCCACCTGTTCAGGGTGGAAGGATCCCAACCTGACCTGGTGCCGTACCTGCTGCTGGCCCACATCGATGTGGTACCTGCCTCCGAGTCAGACGACTGGCTGGCCCCACCGTTTTCCGCCGAGGTGATAGACGGCTTCATCTATGGCAGAGGAGCCATGGACGACAAGAGCTCTTTAATGGTGAGATAATATGTTGAGTGATCTGAGTAGTACTTGGAATATGGTCACATGCTAGCGAGGATCAACTAATATGTTTTATGTTTTCCAGGGAATACTTGAGGCGCTGGAATACTTGCTTAGGAAAGGCTATGCTCCACGCAGAGGCTTTTACATCGGTCTCGGCCATGATGAAGAAGTACTTAAAACATTCATAACACTATCCTGAAAATGTGAAGTAATGTAACATTTAACATATTATATTTCAATGTCTGCGTCCGTCCCTATTTCTTTCTCCAGGTTTTTGGTTTGAACGGGGCAGTGAACATCGTGCGTGTGCTGAAACAGCGTGGTGTGCAGCTGTCCTTCGTCCTGGACGAGGGCCTGGCTTTAATTGATGGAGTCTTCCCTGGTCTTGAAGGACCTGCCGCTCTGTAAGAACCTGCCATTCCCGGATGTCATTAACGACTTTGCATGATATTCTTTTTTTCTTATTCTGCTGAGGAAAAAGGTTCAAACTTGACATCTCAACAAAAGTTCAAAGCATGGTTTAAAGTTGTAAGTCTCCATTAAATTGCATAAACACCCTTATGTGTTATGTGTGTGTGTGTGTGTACAACTTTTGCAGAATTGGGTTAAGTGAAAAGGGAATGGCCACTGTAAAGCTGAGTGTGTCTATGGTCCCTGGTCACGCCTCGATGCCTCCCAGGGAGACCACCATCGGGATCCTGGCTGCAGCAGTCAAAGGTGAGAGGAATGTGCGGTACAGTGTATTCTGGTCGGTTTTCATGCAAGTAAAACAATTCAGCCACATCGATATTATGAAATGATTCGATTCGTCCATCTTTATTTACAGTCACAGACGTATATATTTGTGAAATCTGGTCAAGGGTTCTCTACACAACGCTGCTATTGTAACCAGGTGCTACTGCTTTTTTACCACTGTATTTAGAAAAAGCCTTTCACAGACTTTCATTGTCACTTTCATGCTGTTACCTCAGCCTGGAGGAGAACCCTATGCCGACGGTGTTTGGTTATGGGCCTGAACGTGGAACCTTTGAACAGCTGGCCCATAAGGTAAGAAGAACTAACTACTCATCACAACTTGTAGCATTTGACCTCTTCTCCCGTTTTTACTCATTCTTTGACTTCAGTTCAGGTTTCCACTGAAGTTCATATTGTCAAATTTGTGGCTGTTCTCTCCGATCGTTGCCAGGTGATAACTTCCTCAAATTCATTCGGCTCGTTTTCTTCTGACTGAGACTTTTGGAATTAATCCAATTAGAATGTCTTGTGTTCCAGGTTCATGGAAAGAAAACCAGAAACCAACAGTTTTATAAGGACGACCACAGCAGTCACCATGTTTAATGCGGGAGTTAAGGTACAGTTTAATATAATAAGTTTGAAAGTTATTCACAGAATAAAAAATGCTAACCACCCCTCCTCCCTTGCAGTTGAATGTCATCCCCGCCCTTGCTGAAGCTTACATCAATATGCGAATCCACCCAGCACAGTCATTAAAAGAGGTAGAGTCAAACATGTCATTCTTCTCCACCGAGAATCCCTGACGTCTCCATGAAATACTGTGAGAGGATTAAAATGTGTGCCGTCTCATCCAGGCAATGGACCATATCCATTCCACAGTGGGAGACCCGCGTGTGAAGATAGAGCTCATTAATGGGTTTGACCCTGAGCCCGTCAGCTCTTCGGATGAAAAGTCCTTTGGCTTTCAGATCATTAAGAAAACTGTGTTGGACATCTTTCCAACAGTGACAGTTGCTCCAGGTAGGGTCATGATAGATTTTATGGCATAAGAATGGTTTATTTAGGTGTTATTATTTAAACTATAGGATCTTTTTGATATCATGTTTGAATTTGCAGGTATGTGTACTGCGAACACAGACAGTCGACACTTCAAGGACCTGACCAAGGATATTTATCGCTTTATACCTCTCTGGTTAAAACCAGGTGACACCCTGAGGTAAGAATCTTGTTTGTCTAACACTGAAAATGAATAAAGAGAGGACTCAGCAAAACAGTTTTTCTGTTTCTTAGACTCCATGGCATCAACGAAAGGATTTCCATAAAGAACTACGAGGAGTACGTCATGTTTTACTTTAGTCTGATTCAAAACTGTGACATTCAGAATCTCCCTGAGCCTCACAGTTCTGTCCATGAACTCTGAGGAACTGACAGCAACAAATCAAACCGATGCAAAAACACTCTGCTGACCGACTTTACTCCTTCTGTCACTGGATCTCAAACACAAAACGATTCTGCATTTTAGAGCCGAGATGTACGATTTTACAATAATTAACATTTCCCCATAAACAACTGACTATTTTAATAAAATAACAATTGGACAAATATATGTGTCTCCTTCTGTGATGTGTTCATGTGTAAATTATAATGGTAGCATTTGATAGTATGATTTACTTGCAATAATCATACATACAGTTTGGCTGCTAAAAACAAAAATAAAACTCCGGTATCTTGAGTGGTAGATGGTGTGATGGTCTCCGGGGTAGAAGTAGCAATAGTAGTATTTGCTGTGGTCTCTGAGGTAGTAGTAGTAATAGTAGTAGTTGCCGTTGTGGTGGAAACTCCTGTATCTGTTGTGGAAGAAATGAGTCACATATTGTAATTTAGTTTGATCAGATTATTTCATTGCCTGAGTTGAACTGCTGGGATTTCACTGACACCATTCAACAGCACAGGAGAGTTGCTCCTCACAAGCTTTGGGTTTACCTGAATCCAGACGTTTCTGCAGATGACTGATAAGGGGGTAATATCCCTGGAGACAGACACTCCCATTAAAATCATCCATGTCACCAAAGACGTATTTCACGTATTAATATGAAGATAAACCTGCCATGAAGGGTCAAATGATAAATAAAACATAGTCGTAAACCTGACACTCCATACCCAATAAAATCTGTTTATATGAATAACCCAATTCTTTAGATCGAACAGATATTTCAGCTTCACCTCGTAGTCGGGCCACACGCCTTGTTCCCCGATGTAAATGCTGTTAGAACTATACTGAAGGATTGGTGCCCCCTACATCAGTGGAGCCACTGGACAGGAAATGAAGCAAATCCCAAAACAAGCTTTTGAGCATCTTACCCACCTATTCCAGTATTGCATTGCAATCTCCTGTAATGTGGAAAAACATACAACTTTATTAAATGTGAGCATCAACTCCTACATATTTAGCTACAATCCCCTGTGTATGTTTCAAGGGAAAGAACAGTGTCAGGGCTTTGTCTGTGGTTCCTACCTCGTTGAAACTGGCTCACAATAAGGTAAGAAGTGTTTATCATGACCTCTTTGTGAGACATTGTGAGGCTAATGTCAGCACTTTACTCATCATTGAAAAATGTTTGTTCTCTCTGTGGTCTCTTTTGTTTCCTGGCAGCAAGATCAGAAGGATTCTCTGGTATGTCATCTTTGGGCTTGTCACCTTTGATTATAACCTTCGCCAAGCAGATCATAATTGAGTTGGCCCCTGTCAGTTTGGGGTTTGTCAGCAGGATGGGACATGGGCCAAGAAAGAACCCATTACATGTTGGTGCAGATCTTAAACACTGCCAATAATTTGTGAATGGTGATGAATGAAACAAATCAGGGACAAGCTGCTAATTGTTTTGCGAGATTTAAATAACGACACGGCTTTGAAGTCAGTTACAACAAGTAAAACAAGAATATCTTTGCTGTCGGTGCTACTGGGGTTAAAACGTCATGGGATCAGACACAAGGTGTCAATTATGTCACGGCCTCTGACACGAGGTGACGAGTTCACTAAAGAATGTCATGCAGTGGAACAAATGAATACCAGATCTGTTAATCCTTATTAATTGATCTGTGAGTCTACTGCATTAACCACTGCATCACACCAATGCATTATTCTTACAGTCAAATTATTATAATATATATATATTTTTCTATATCTTCTCACTTCTTTTGGAATATGTAGATTGAACCTTTTTTTAAAACCCTGATCACAGTTTGTAAATAATACTTGTTTTTTCTACTTTGTATAATTTCTCTTTTTTTAGTTTTTTATGTTCAAAATAAATAAAAATGAATGAACAGTAAGGAAAGACCATAAAAAACAGACCTGATTTAAACTTTTCCATCTGTCAGTGGTTTATCTCATTGACAATTCTGTTATTTCTGCCCCCTGT
Organism: Reinhardtius hippoglossoides; assembly: GCA_006182925.3. Taxonomy (NCBI): domain Eukaryota; kingdom Metazoa; phylum Chordata; class Actinopteri; order Pleuronectiformes; family Pleuronectidae; genus Reinhardtius; species Reinhardtius hippoglossoides. The sequence goes on along the minus strand of CM031675.1, from coordinate 22,176,047 downwards.
AAACATATGTCCCAAGTTCTCCAGTCCCTAAATCCCAGTAGGATGCTCAGGTTTTAATACTGGCTTGTATTATTTCAGTATGAAACTGTAGTCTAGTGTTATTTGGTTTTTCAGAAGCTTTTGCTCGGTTAAATCGATGAACTTAATAAACACGACCACCAGAGCAGTTTTAAGTGAGAACATTTTATATTAAGGCACAAACACGTGTCAAAACTAAGGCAGGTAATTGTTGCATCTAGTCAAAACACAACCACATTACCCCCTCATATTTAACACGGCCGCTTCATCCAGTTTAGAAAAAAATGATGAAAACATCCAGTAAGATATTATACAAAATATTTCACAATAAAGAAAAGAAAGAAATGATGTGAGGCACAACGTGGGAGATAAAAGAAACACGAGTTGACTTGATGAATCAATAAATCTGTTACGCAAGTTGTTTTTTTTCTACTTTTTAAGTTAGATACGGAACATTTCAAACGGTTCTTTTGAAACAAACAAGGAAGTTAGAAAAAAACAACCTGAAAACCACATGTACGTCCAAATAAATTGTTCTGACGTACATCTGCTTTCATAATTGAAACAGAATCATTAATGTTTGTGTTTTGGAATCAATTGTAATTTTAAATGCTAGGCTAATTACGTCAAGAAACTATTTCTTCAAAACTTGCATGAGCAGGAAAAGTGAATCACTTAATTAGTGTTCGGTGTCTTATAAAAGGACACACCAATCTATCTGAAGATAATTGCATTGTTACAACCTCATTTAACGTCATGATGTCTGTGACATGTGTAGGGGTTTATTATTTATCATGGGTCACAGATGCCTTACATGTTTTGCTCTGTGTGTTTTTAGTGTGAGAGTTTGATGGTTACCGGACTGCCCCAAACATTGCATGATTCCTGTCTGTCATCAGTTCTGCTTTAGGTGAAAGCTGAGTGTTCAGTATCTCAGCATGCAATGAAGAATTTAGGTTTAGGTTCAGGTTTCTTCTATATATCCGCCACAAAACAAGACTTTACTACTTTACGCTTCACATTGTGATTTTTCACGTCAGTGACACATTCATTATGTGATATATCTGTTATAAGACAAGCAAAAGAAGAGCGAGAGAGATTGTGATCTGGGAATATTTTAATGGAATTGAGTGAAGGGTCTTCTATCCCACAGTCCCTTTTACCTCATAAGCATCTGACAGACAAATAACAACCAACCAATAATCAAACTTCAAACAAAATTAAACAAAATGTGACAAATTTTCAGTTGAGTCATGATTGAATTATTTATTTAGTAATATTGATTGTTTCACCATGTAAAACAAATCTGGTCAGTTGAGAGCTAAATAAAGACCAACAAGAACATCTCCATGCAATAGGGTTAGATACCCCCACACAACATACAGTGTGTATGCATCAACCATATAATGAAGCAAATGAAGTTAGATAAATGATAAAGGAAAGGAGAACAAAAACATACTTACAGGTACGATTTAAGGATAGTTTCAGGACAACAGTTGTAACGACACAGTACAGTTGATTGTATGACATGTTAATAATTAAAAATAATTAATGTTGTATATTAAACATAAATGGATTAGAGGACATTTGATTGGTGATGGGGAGATTGTGAAAATAAATCTGTAAATGTTCATAGTTTCGTCTATAATGATAAAGTATAAATTGTGTATTCAAATTATGTGTAGAATAGTGAGGCTGAAAACAAACAACTGAATGACCATAAGAAATTGTAGTTATACAAATTTGTAATAGTGACTACTTCAGTTGATAAGGATAAATATTAAAATATAACTTGCAACTCTTTAAGGTTATTGGCATTCGCTGTCTTTTTTCTTGAATTTCTTTCCAACTGGACACTTTAGGAGCGCTGGAACTGAACAGTCGTAATAAGTAGTTTTGTCTGAGGGATTGGGGAACAGCCCCGTCGTCTGTCCATTACAGGCACCTTTAACACGATCTGTAGTAGTAGGAGTTGTGGTAGTGGGAGTTGTGGTTGTAGTAGTTGGAGTTGGAGTAGTTGTTGTGGTAGTTGGAGTTGTGGTTGTGGTAGTTGGAGTTGTTTCGCAGGTGCTGGTTTTTTTCTTGAATTCCTTTCCAACTGGACACTTTAGGAGCGCTGGAACTGAACAGTCGTAATAAGTAGTTTTGTCTGAGGGATTGGGGAACAGCCCTTTTGTCTGTCCATTACAGGCACCTTTAACACGATCTGTAGTAGTAGGAGTTGTGGTCGTGGTAGTGGTTGTTGGGCTTGTGGTCGTTGGAGTTGTGGTCATGGTAGTTGGAATAGTTGTTGTCGGAGTTGTGGTAGTGGTAGTTGGGGTTGTGGTCGTTGGAGTTGTGGTAGTTGGGGTTGTGGGAGTTGGAGTAGTTGTTTTGGAGTTGGAGTTGTGGGCATTGGAGTAGTTGTTGTGGTAGTTGGAGTTGTGGTTGTGGTAGTTGGAGTTGTTTCGCAGGTGCTGGTTTTTTTCTTGAATTCCTTTCCAACTGGACACTTTAGGAGCACTGGTCCTGCACAGTCGTAATAAGTAGTTTTGTCTGAGGGATTGGAGACCAGCCCCGTCGTTTGTCCATTACAGGCACCTTTAACACAACCTTTTGCACGAAACAGAAACGGCAAACATATTTACTACGAAAAACATCAAGTCAATAAAAGCTGATAAAACTTGTTAATTAAATCTGGGGAAAAAATCACTACCTCACGACACACACTTTTTAAAATGTCTTACTTTGAACCAGGAGAGAATTCAGGTGGCTGATGAAGGGACTTTTGCTCTGTTTACAGAAATTTCCGCTGAAGTCATCCAGGTCCAGGGACCAAACAAAGGCTCCTCCAAAGTTTTCTGCTTTTAGGTAACTGACCTGAGAGGACGAAGAGGAAAATACTTCTGCATGTTAACAAAACACAGTATACGTCCAAACAGAGTTCTGAGTCATTTGCATCGTTATAACTAAATTGAACAGATTCTTACCTTCGTACTAATGCTGAGTGTGTCATCAAATCCAACCCACTGGTTTTCTGTGATGGCATATGGAACTTTCTGATCAGGAATCCTTTGGACTGTAGCCCCTTTAGTATAAAGGCAAGTCTGAAAAGAAGCATCACATTACACATATAGATGCAAAGAAATAGAGTTCAGACCTTTATGGTGCGTTCAGACCAAACAAGACGCGAAATTGAACCTCATGTTATTGGCCTGCTTTTGGAATCACTGGGCAACGGACACAACTAACTGAGTAAGGCAGCTAATGCTAGTGCTCTAATCTTGGTTCATAGTAAAGTGCCACCCATAGCTGGAATTAAATGAGGTGAATATTTCCAGAACTTCGTTATTTGTGTTTTACAGTAACGGGTTGTATCCTACAGACAGTGAAATTTGGTTTGTCCTCAATTTCTGATTCTTGGTTCATTACAAGTATCTCAATGCTTGAAACACTTTCAACTTGTGTAGCTGTAACCCCACTGTGTGTAAAGGTTGGTTCACGCTTGGTCTGATGCCACGTTTATTGTACAATAAACACTAATAATATAAATTACTTACATTCCCAGCTCATAGTAATATAATAATACCTCATAATAGGCCCAGAATCCTTCTTCACCAGTGTAGAAGCCTTCTTTACCAGGGCCACTGGCTGGAGCTCCAACATCACTGGATGCAGAGGAGAGGGAAAAAGCTCGCCCATATGCAGCTAGTCCCAAATTTAGCAAATGTGCAGGTGCTCCGTTGTCCACCCAATACTGCATGGCAGAGTCCTAAAGTGTGTGTGTGGGGGGGGGGGGTAAACAATAAAGATGAGAGTGCATCTGTTCATAGATAGGGGTTCAGACAATCTATGTATGAATCATGGTATTTACAGTATTATAGTAGATTTTGTCTCCAGTATCGTGGGATCCCACGAATAAGGGACTGTGATGTCCTGTGACATCTTCACAGTGGCCGTGAAAGTCAAACGTCAGCACATTGAGGAAGTCCAGGTCCCTGTTAGAATGCAGAGGAAGTCATGTTGACCAAAGTGCTTTGACATGTGATCATTGGTGTAATGTAAGTATTTATGAAATAAAAGATTAGTTTACTTGGTAATCTTTTTGACTTCATAACTGGCATCAATGACCTCTCTCTCAGCAGAGACACTTGCTGTGAGGATTAATCGGTCACGGTTTTGTTTTTTCCCCTCAGTCTCAAAGGCAGCATTGAGCTCCTACTCAACAACAACAAGAAAACATAGTTCAGTCAAGTCTAACATCCTATAAAAACAGATCCTATGGCATATTTCTTTGAGTTCCAGAGGAAAGGGTCTGACCTTGCACAACAGTGTAAATTTCTGCTTGTTGTCTGGGTTGCCTCCTGCTCCCACAGGGTACATCCAGTCCAGGTTTAACCCATCAAACTGAAACATTCTCAGTACTTTGACAGCAGACTGCATGAATGTTGTTCTGTTTTGTTTGGTTGACGCCATCGTAGAGAATCTGAAAACATTTAACACATTCAACTAATTATAATATGGAGTTATTAACATCTTTAGTAGGATACAATAAAATACTAAAAAAGCAGGACAGACAAGTAGGAGTCATATAAAAATATAAAACCTTATAAAATGATAATTGCTCCCAGTTTGCACTCGCCACAGTGGCTTGGCACAAACCATATGTACTGCTTCATCTAAACCATGTATTATGCTGGATGTACAGTTAAAAAAAAAAACATGAATGGACCTAGCATTACAAATACCAACATACTTTATGTATGTTTGTACGTATGTATCTATAGAAGTATAACTTACTTTTCTCTGTTAAAGGTTGGGCCACCAACAGCCAACAGGGTTTTGAGTGAAGGATTTCTGTGGGAGCATAACATTTAAGTAATTATTGGAAAAATAAAAAGTTTTACATGATTCTAAAAATGTGAACAAGCTGAAGTTCTAACCTGGTTTTGAGTCCATTAAACACCTGATAGTGAAATATGTCTGCTCTTCTAGTGGGGACCAGCTCATTGAATTCATTGATGTCAGAGAAGGCGTAGATCAGATGGGTACATTGGTTCGGATCGATATCCTCAATCGTGAACTTCCCGGCGTCTGGTCTATCTTCGGCCAAGCTGTTAAAGTAACACACCAGCCTTTCGGAAGAGCCTGAGACATGAATAAAAAAAAGTTTGAATTAGAATGAATTGGTTTTCAAAGACAGCAGTTTTATCAAACTCTCATCAATTGTTGATTTAGGAACCTTATTTATTTGCTGGAAGAACTGTTATGATTAATAAGTGCCACTTACCCAAGCTGGCGATGACCAGGCAGAGACCTTCAAAGATAAAGAGTGGATCATTATGAGGTTAACTATAAAAGTTAACTGGTCAGTTCATCTAAATCCACATGTAATTTGAACCTTGTGACCACATTAAAAAATGTCCTAAAAAAATCAGGTGATTCCAAAGGTTTCACCTTTTCTTTTTGTCACTTAAAATATAAAAATGTGTTTTTAAAATCTGGTTGAGTGGAATATTTAAGAAAGTGTTCTACTTGGTTAGTGAGCCTTACCTGCTGTCAGAATTATGTTGCACATGTTGTCACTATATGGAAAGAAAAGAAAGAAAGTATATATTTTTATAAACAGTATTATGAAATAAAAACATGGTATTCACACAAATCTTCACTCTGAGCACTCAAAATGTATTTAATTTAATTTCAGCATTTTCACTTAATTCTAGTAAGATTCTAATTAGATGTTTTTATAATTATTTTCATGTTTTGAACTGCATTATAACCAACAACTAAATTAGCTTTTCAGTCTAATAATGCTATTTATGCTGATTTGTTTATTATTGTGTCATTTTTAGATAAACATCGCGAACCGACTGCTGCATTGTAAAGTAGCATCTCCCTTGATGCAGCTCTGCATGGTCAGGAAAGCTCTTACCTAAATATCAGATATTTTCTATTTTATTTTATGTTTAATCCCAAAGAATCTTATCGTACACTACCAGGTCTGATCTGAGCTAAACAGAATGAAAATCAATCAAAAAAGATGAATACAAAATAATTAAGCTCAATAACAATCATTATAATCATAATCACACGATCTCGGCGCGGGAGTCGGTTAGAGAGCCGGTATAGTACAGCAGCGGTTAAATCTGTAGTAATGGGATACAATGAAATCAAAGCAAAAGGGATACTTACAAAGGTAATGGTGAAAGAAGCATCTACTGTCTCCACTGTGACTGATGGAGGAGTGATGAGCTTCTGCCTGTTATATTGCGTAGGCAGCTCCCAGGGTGTGGTAGTTACATTGGGTGTGTATAGTTAATTCAGTGTTGCAATGTCCAAAGTAATTAAACCCTGATGGAGATGTGGACAACAGATGGTTTAATTACCTGATGTCAGGTGACGGGGGAACATTTAGTACATTTAAAAAACGTGCACAAAATAATTCAACAGCATGTTGATCATTTTTGAACAGTTTGTTTCTCTGAGTTCATTTTGACACTAAAGATATAATGGATAATTATGAGAGGAGGGATGTGTGACATGAATGACAAACTGAAACCAGAGACATGGTCAGTCTGTTTAAATGGTTTGAGAATCAACAAATCCATCTTATGTCTCTCAGGCGGCTAAAATATCATAATGAAAAGATCATACTGAGTTTTCACCCCCAGTTGTTAACCTCCTGAAATCAACACAGAAGTTTGACACGTAAAAGTACAACAACTGTTACACAATAAACACAGTTACACAATAAATTAACAGAACAAGGCAAGGCTAATTGGAGATGAGCAACAGCAGCATCATCATCAAAAAATGTCTAATTACACAGTTTAAAACTAAACCAGTAAGAACACACCTACACTTAAGGCTAGTTTGGATAACAAAAGAAACAATAATTTACATATAAGAACTATCATCACACAAGGCATGTCCAAAAACAATTATATAAACACACAATGGCACACACACCCAACTGGGTTAGAAACACCTACCTATCAACTTGTTGTTATTCCTCCATGTTAACAAATTGTGCAGAACTGAGGATTAACAAACATAAATATATATACAAACATAATATATACAGCACTGGTTTTGTGTGTAGACTGAACTAAAACACTGTGTTATGAACTAAAGATGTGATTCCTCGTATACGTTAGTTTGTGTTTTCACACAAAGCAAGTTTATTTATATAGGACATATCCAACACTGGTGAAGTGCTTCGCATAAGACAACACGCTGTAACAAATAGATGTGAAAGATGCCAGAGAATAGTTAAAAAGACCAGTGGTGAAGTGAAAAGTTGTTTGAGACACAAGTTATATCACAATGATATGGATATGGATTATCTTGTCATGGTGTCGTGGCCTCCTGGCACCAACCTGTCTCTGAAAGTCTATGTATCCGGCCATGTTCAATTCAAAACAACCTTTTGCCCCCGAAGGGCAATTCTAAGACAAATGGAGCATGTCAAGATGAGTAAAAACAAGAAGTAAAAGGAGTGAATATGACTGAAAGGACGGTCAAAAGGATAACGACTGTAAAAAGTAGGAACGTAGATAAATACTGACTAATAAAAGTGATCGGAGTGCATTGAGGTATTATGTACAGCTCAGGTGAATGAAGAATATATGTACAGGACCAGGTAGCAGCAGATGAATTAGTGTGATCAGGGTCCAATCGGTTAAAAATACTTTTTTCAAAATATGCTACATATGAAATCTGTAACCTTTGTTCAACGAGACGCGAGACTGACTCGTGGTAATATTGTCTCCATATATTATCTTCAATATATTACTAATTTGAAACAGTGAAAACAAAATGGACCAAACATGTCACCTTTGGGCCACTGAATTTGATTGGAAATGAAATATGTTCTCTATAAATGGAAAGAATATCTGTTGTTGAAAGCAATATTTTTTAGCCGTCATGTTGAACAGGGTGTTGTTTCACTTTGTGCATATTTTGAACAAAGAAGCACGGTACAGCCTGTAGCGACTTATGTCCTTCCAATCTTGTCTTGAAGGATGCCAATTATTATTTTTTCTTTCAAAACAATGTCAAAACATGGTCTCACATTCACAGTCAGCTTGTCTCGAATCGACATTGATCAAATCTACACTTATTTCTCGTACTCGACCAGGTAATATCCTAGCGTACAAAAGCAATCCCTGTAGCAAGGCGTCAGATCTCACCGACCACATCCCAGGATCTTGAGTTTCAGACAGTATGCGCCGCTACCTGCCCCGGCTGCTGCCGCTAGCACTACTTCCGGCTAGCTATACTCCGTCTCAATCTGCCAACTACCAGGTATTTGCTTCTTTCTTGCACTCGACCAGGTAAGATCTCTCATCTTGCTTAACGCGACAATCACATCCAGTGTACCTTATATTCCTATACTCGACTACTAAGCTAACAAAACATCATGCCATCCGTGCCTTGCGACTGTGTCTCACTTCAGAAAGCAAATAAAAAGATTGCTGACTTTAAGGAGGACATCCGGTGGCTTCTGGATGAGCTGCGGATCTTTCCAACCGCTTCACCGCCTTGTCTGATGACTCTCGGACACGTCCAGCAGATCCGTCTGCAGCACTTGATCTCCCCTCTCGGGATCATTCTTTGAAAACAGCACCTGTCAGCCTTGAGCCCCTCCTAAGCCTAGCTGTTGTTTTTGAAAAATGCTTTACTTGCTGCCCCATTACCACAAAGAAATATTCTAGTTTTGATGCTACTATGTTAAAAATTACTAGACCAAGCACAGCTCCAGTCCTTGGTCTAGTCATTTATTGCACTGCACAGCTATCATTGTTGGTCATTTTAATATCCACATTAATGACCCAACCAATGGTTTTGCAACTGAATTTTTGAACATTACAGAGTCTTTTAATCTAGTCCAGCATGTGACTGGTCCAACTCATAACCGCGGCCACACATTAGATCTAGTCTTTACCCTCGGTCTGAGCATCAATTCCTTGATCTTAGAGGACGTATTTGTCTCTGACCATTTCTGTGTTCAGTTTGACTCCCTGTTGGTCCCATCCTATTTACGCTTTACATGCTCCCATAAGGAAATGTCGTCAGCGGTTTTAATGTGACATCATATCATTCCTATGTCGATGACACCCAAATATACTTGGCCTTCAAGCAAGAGAACGTCAGCCGCGTGAGAGTCCTAACAGAGTGCCTATCCGCCATTAAGGAATGGATGTCACTTAACTTCCTTCAGTTAAATTAAAACAAAACTTAAATTATAATCTTTGTTACCAACCAGCTAGCAGGCAGACCCATATCATTTCTTGGTCCCCTGGCAGCCAATATTACTTTCATTTACATTCATCTGAACTTCAAAACACATGTTAATCAAATCATTAAATTCTGCTACTTCCAAATCAGTTCTATCTCTACCTGACTTAGAAAAGCTAATACATGCCTTTGTTTTTTCCTGCCTGGATTAATATACAAAGCCCTGTATACATGCCTTAGCCAAACCTTGGTAACTCGTTTGGTGCATGTTCAAAATGCTGCTGTTCGTATTTTGACAAAAACAAATCCTTGCGTCCCTTCACTGGTTACCAGTTAAATTCAGGATTGATTTTAAGATTCTTTTCATAACTTTTAAAGCTCAACATGGGCTGGCCCCCCACATACATTTCGCAGCTATTGACTCCCCACAATCCAGGTCGTAACCTGAGATCGGCCAACCTGGCCCTGTTGGCTGTCCCTAGGTCAAAGCTCGCTACTCAAGGGCGTTCTCAGTCAGGGCTCCGAGGCTCTGGAACTCCCCGATGAAAGCTGAGTGTTCAGTATCTCAGCATACAATGAAGAATTTAGGTTTAGGTTCAGGTTTCTTCTATATATCCGACACAAAACAAGACTTTACTTGAATAAATAAAAGAATACGCTTCACATTGTGATTTTTCACGTCAATGACACATTCATTATGTGATATATCTGTTATAAGACAAGCAAAAGAAGAGATTAGAGAGAGAGACATTGTGATATGGGAATAGTTTAATGGAATTGAGTGAAGGGTCTTCTTTCCCACGGTCCCTTTTACCTCATAAGCATCTGATAGACAAATAACAACCAACCAATAATCAAACCTCAAACAAAACTAAACAAAATGTGAGAAACTTTCAGTTGAGTCATGATTGTATTATTTATTTAGTAATATTGATTCAAATTTATCAAAGTTAACCTCACAATATAATTAAAAATAAATAATGTTTTTTATTAAACATACATGGATTAGAGGACATTTGATTGGTGATGGGGAGATTATGGAAATAAATATGTAAATGTTTGTAGTTTCATCTATAATCTATAATTGTGTTTTCAAATTATGTGTAGATTAGTGAGGCTGAAAACAAACAACTGAATGAATTCCCCTGAATGATCATAAGAAATTGTACTTATCCTAATTTGTGATAGTGACTACTTCAGTTAATAAGAATAAATATTTAAATATAACTTGCAACTCTTTAGGTAGTGGGAGTTGGAGTTGTGGTAGTGGGAGTTGGAGTAGTAGTGGTTGTGGGAGGTGTGGTAGTAGGAGTTGTTGTTGTGGTAGTGGGAGTTGTGGTTGTAATAGTTGGAGTAGTGGTAGTTGGAGTAGTTGTGGTGGTTGTGGGAGTTGTGGTAGTAGGAGTTGTTGTTGTGGGAGTGGGAGCTGTGGTTGTAGTAGTTGGAGTTGTGGTAGTGGTAGTTGGAGTAGTTGTTGTTATTGTAGGTGGAGCTGTAGTAGCAGGAGTTGTTGTTATTGTAGTTGAGGCTGTGGTAGTGGAGGTTGAAGAACCTAAAAAAACAGGAACATTGGGGTAATGGCTCTAAAAGCTTCTTGATCATCACTTCATACATTTTTATTACTGAGCGTAACTACTTAGATTTCCAATTAGAAACACCAAACAAGTTTACTACGAGAAAACATCAAGTTAATAAAAGCTGATAAAACTTGTTAAGTGAATATAAAAATATAAATCACTACCTCACTACACACACTTTTTAAAATGTCTTACTTTGAACCAGGAGAGAATTCAGGTGGCTGATGAAGGGACTTTTGCTCTGGTTACAGAAATTTCCGCTGAAGTCATCCAGGTCCAGGGACCAAACAAAGGCTCCTCCAAAGTTGTTTTCTTTTAGGTAACTGACCTGAGAGGACGAAGAGGAAAATACTTCTGCATGTTAACAAAACACAGTATACGTCCAAACAGAGTTCGGAGTCATTTGCATCGTTATAACTAAATTGAACAGATTCTTACCTTCGTACTAATGCTGAGTGTGTCATCGAATCCAACCCACTGGTTTTCTGTGATGGCATATGGAACTCTCTGATCAGGAATCCTTTGGACTGTAGCCCCTTTAGTATAAAGGCAAGTCTGAAAAGAAGCATCACATTACACATATAGATGCAAAGAAATAGAGTTCAGACCTTTATGATGCCTTCAGACCAAACATGACATGAAATTGAACCTCACGTTATGGCCTGCTTTTGGAATCACTGGGCAACGGACAGAACTAACTGAGTAAGGCAGCTAATGCTAGTGCTCTAATCTTGGTTCATAGTAAATTCCACCCATAGCTGGAATTAAATGAGGTGAATATTTCCAGAACTTCGTTATTTGTGTTTTACAGTAACGGGTTGTATCCTACAGACAGTGAAATTGGGTTTGTCCTCAATTCTGATTCTTGGTTCATTACAAGTATCTCAATGCTTGAAACACTTTCAACTTGTGTAGCTGTAACCCCACTGTGTGAAACAGTTGGTTCACGTTTGGCCTGATGCCACCTTTATTGTACAATAAACACCAATAATATAAATTACTTACATTCCCAGCTCATAGTAATATAATAATACCTCATAATAGGCCCAGAATCCTTCTTCACCAGTGTAGCAGCCTTCTTCACCAGGGCACTGGCTGGAGCTCCAACATCACTGGATGCAGAGGAGAGGGAAAAAGCTCGCCCATATGCAGCTAGTCCCAAATTTAGCAATTGTGCAGGTGCTCCCTTGTCCACCCAATACTGCATGGCAGAGTCCTAAAGTGTGTGTGTGTGTGTGTGTGTGGGGGGGGGGGTAAACAATAAAGATGAGAGTGCATCTGTTCATAGATAGGGGTTCAGACAATCTATGTATGAATCATGATATTTACAGTATTATAGTAGATTTTGTCTCCAGTATCGTGGGATCCCACGAATAAGGGACTGTGATGTCCTGTGACATTTTCCCAGGGGCCGTGAAAGTCAAACGTCAGCACATTGAGGAAGTCCAGGTCCCTGTTAGAATGCAGAGGAAGTCATGTTGACCAAAGTGCTTTGACATGTGATCATTGGTGTAATGTAAGTATTTATGAAATAAAAGTTTAGTTTACTTGGTAATCTTTTTGACTTCATAACTGGCATCAATGACCTCTCTCTCAGCAGAGACACTTGCTGTGAGGATTAATCGGTCACGGTTTGTTTTTTTCCCCTCAGTCTCAAAGGCAGCATTGAGATCCTACTCAACAACAACAAGAAAACATAATTCAGTCAAGTCTAACATCCTATAAAAACAGATCCTATGGCATATTTCTTTGAGTTCCAGAGGAAAGGGTCTGACCTTGCACAACAGTGTAAATTTCTGCTTGTTGTTTGGGTTGCCTCCTGCTCCCACAGGGTACATCCAGTCCAGGTTTAACCCATCAAACTGAAACATTCTCAGTACTTTGACAGCAGACTGCATGAATGTTGTTCTGTTTTGTTTGGTTGACGCCATCGTAGAGAATCTGAAAACATTTAACACAGTGCTCTTAATATCCACTTAATTATAATATGGAGTTATTAACATCTTTAGTAGGCTACAATAAAATATAAAAAAATCAGGACACACAAGTAAGAATCATATAAAAATATAAAAGCTTATTAAATGATAATTGCTCCCAGTTTGTTCTCGCCGCAGTGGCTTGGCACAAACCATATGTACTGTTTCATCTAAACCATGTATGAACCATGTATATCCATGAATGGACACAGCATTACAAATACCAACATACTTTATGTATGTATGTTTGTACGTATGTATCTATAGAAGTATAACTTACTTTTCTTTGTTAAAGGTTGGGCCACCAACAGCCAACAGGGTTTTGAGTGAAGGATTTCTGTGGGAGCATAAAATTTAAGTAATTATTGGAAAAATAAAAGGTTTTACATGATTCTAAAAATGTGAACAAGCTAAAGTTCTAACCTGGTTTTGAGTCCATTAAACACCTGATAGTCAAATATTTCTGCTATTTTAGTGGGGACCAGCTCATTGAGTTCATTGATGTCAGAGAAGGCGTAGATCAGATGGGTACATTGGTTCGGATCGATATTCTCAATCGTGAACTTCCCGGCGTCTGGTCTATCTTCGGCCAAGCTGTTAAAGTAGCACACCAGCCTTTCGGAAGAGCCTGAGACATGAATAAAATAATTAGAATTAGAATGAATTGGTTTTCAAAGACAGCAGTTTGATCAAACTCTCATCAATTGTTGATTTAGGAACCTTATTTATTTGCTGGAAGAACTGTTATGATTAATAAGTGCCACTTACCCAAGCTGGCGATGACCAGGCAGAGACCTTCAAAGATAAAGAGTGGATCATTATGAGGTTGACTATAAAAGTGAACTGGTCAGTTCATCTAAATCCACATGTAATTTGAACCTTGTGACCACATTTTGAAAGAAATTTCCTCAAAAAGGTTTCACCTTTTCTTTTTGTCACTTAAAATATAAAAATGTGTATTTAAGATCTGGTTGAGTGGAATATTTAAGAAAGTATTCTACTTGGTTAGTGAGCCTTACCTGCTGTCAGAATTATGTTGCACATGTTGTCACTATATGGAAAGAAAAGAAAGAAAGTATATATTTTTATAAACAGTATTATGAAATAAAAACATGGTATTCACACAAATCTTCACTCTGAGCACTCAAATGTATTTAATTCAATTTCAGCATTTTCACTTAATTCTAGTTCAGTACTAGTTCAATGATACTAATTATATATTTTTATATTTTCATGTTTTGAACTGCATTATAACCATAACCTCATGTTTTAGCTTTTTAGTCTAATAATGCTATTTATGCTGATTTGCTTAGTATTGTGTCATTTGTAGATATACACACAGGAAGAGTTCAGCTGTGATGGTGGGCCTCTGTAAAAGCTTTGAATTCATCTCTGAAATAGGTCACCTGTCTTAAAGGTTATGAGTTCAGTATCCACTGCCACTAGGTGTCACTCTTGCACCATAATCTCAGACCAAAAGCTCCATTTGCCACAACTCCTCCCATCTTCAAGAGCTCAACAAGATGTTGCCAGCCCAGTGAAATTGGCCCATGAACACAAAGCCACCAACACAATGGAGTAAATGTACCCAATGTACTGAAGAGTCAACAAAAACAAAAAGATTCAGCCAATCTTCCGTGTAGACGGGTAAAATGGATCCAGTCGGTGGTCCTGTCAGTGTCGAAGCCTCAGTGTGACTCTTTTGCTGGTAAATAGGTTTTTTAAAAGTCATGCCAGAACTGCACTCACTATTACCTGCATGGCTGCTATCAGCTAGTGAGCATGGGTGTGCTCTGCCCCACACAAAGATAAGGTGCAACCACATCTGGTTCAACAGCACCATGATGTTTGAATATTAGGATTTCCATCAGTGTGTCATGTTTACACCACAGCTGATAAAATCTTTTCACTAACATGCACACACACGCTATTACATGAATAAGGAGGAGAAACAGAAAGTAACACACACAGAGGGAGTGCCACCTCATTATTTGCTCAGGACATCATTACTTCACAAATTCTTGACTATATATATATACTTATTTTGAGTTGCTTTGGATAAAAGCGTCAGCGAAATGAAATGTAATGTAATATATATATGTTTAAAACCTTTTAATACACAACATATAGAGCAGGGGTGCCCACACCTTATAGGCTTGTGAGCTACTCTTGAAATGACCAGCTCCACAAGATCTACCGACCAAATAATGTTGGTATCCACCGCCGCCACGCCCCCCCCGCCCCGTACATAATTAACTGAAATAACAGCAAATGAATGCCTCCGCCGCCACGCCCCCCGCCCTGTACTGAAATTTACTGAAATAACAACAAGTGAATGCCTTCACCTTTCAGTCAGTGTCGTAGTTTTTGTGAACCGTCCGAAAATGCCGCGACTGTACCTCAATGGGCGTGACGGTAAATTAACTCTGAGAGTGCCGGAGCGTCCACGTGATTGACTCATGACCAATCGTGCATGCGTGACGCGATCGACCCGCACTACCTTATCGACGTATTGGGCACCCCTGATATAGAGTAATAGAACGCGACTAAACGTGGACCTGTGGAAATCTGAAACCAATCCACAGGTACAAGATGAGGTCGTGGGTCCTTGGGTTTAAGTTGAGCCAGGTAAAGGGGACTCGACTCTGACTTGGACTCTTCTTTGGTGACTCGGAGTGGGACTTAAACACCACAGGACACAGGCTTGAGATTTAGTGACCTGACGATAACACGGGTGGTGAGCTTGTTGAAGTTTGGATATAGTTAACTCAACAATAACCAGCTAGTCATGCAGCTGTCTTCATACCACAAGCTTGGGAAAATTATACGATTTCTTTTCATTTACCTTTTCTTCGGGTAATAGGATTCAACAAATCAGAGCACAAATCAGCATCTGGAATTTTTGGAGAATAAAACATATTGTATTATAACAGCACACAATCAAACCTTTAACAAATTGAAGTTAAATAAAAAAGGTGTTCAGAATTTTGAGAAAAATGTAGCGATACAGCTCAAATATTGAAAGCACAGGGAGAGGAAAGGACACAGCGCTCACTCAGGATCCTAAATATCAGATCTTTTTTATTTTATTTTATGTTTTATCCCAAAGAATCTTATCGTACACTACCAGGTTGGATCTGAGCTAAACAGAATGCAATATATAAATAATATAATAAAGCTCGATCATAATCATAATCACACAATCTCTCTAGAGAGCCGGTATAGTACAGCAGCGGTTAAATCTGATGTAATGTTGTACAATGAAATCAAAGCAAAAGGGATACTTACAAAGGTAATGGTGAAAGAAGCATCTACTGTCTCCACTGTGACTGATGGAGGACTGATGAGTTTCTTTTATATTGCGTAGACAGCTCCCAGGGTGTGGTAGTTACATTGGGTGTGGATAGTTAATTCAGTGTTGCAATGTCCAAAGTAATTAAACCCTGATGGAAATGTGGACAAAGATGGTTTAATTACCTGACGTCAGGTGACGGGGGATCATTTAGTACATTTAAAAAGGTGTGTACAAAATAATTGAACAGCATGTTGATCATTTTTGAACAGTTTTTTTCTCTAAGTTCATTTTGACACTAAATATATAATGGATAATTATGAGAGGAGGGATGTGTGACATAAATGACAAACTGAAACCAGAGACATGGTCAGTCTGTTTAAATGGTTTGAGAATCAACAAATCCATCTTATGTCTCTCAGGCGGCTAAAATATCATAATGAAAAGATCATACTGAGTTTTCACCCCCAGTTGTTAACCTCCTGAAATCAACACAGAAGTTTGACACGTAAAAGTACAACAACTGTTAAACACAGACCCACAATAAATGAACAGAACAAGGCAAGGATAAGTGGAGATGAGCAACAGCAGCATCATCATCAAAAAATGCATGTCTAATTACACAGGGTAAAACTAAACCAGTGAGAACACACCCACACTTAAGGTTAGTTTGGATAACAAAAGAAACAATAATTTACATATAAGAAGTATCATCACACAAGGCACGTCCAAAAACAATAATATGAACACACACCCAACTGGGTAAGAAACACCTACCTATCATCTCCATGTTAACAAATTGTGCAGAACTGAGGATTAACAAACACTGTTTGGAATGAAATACAGCTACTGGAAATATATACAGCACTGGTTTTGTGTGTAGACTGAACTAAAACATTGTGTAATGAACTAAAGATGTGATTCCTCGTACACGTCAGTGTTTACATCAATACGCTCTTTCTTCAAAACTTGCATGAGCAGGAAAAGTGAATCACTTAATTAGTGTTCGGTGTCTTATAAAAGGACACACCAATCTATTTGAGGATAATTACATTGTTCATACCTGTGTATGGAATTGATTCAACCTCATTTAACGTCATCAGTACATCAAGTGACATCAGCAGCTCCTCCCCTGGTCTGCATACGCCTCCAAACCTTCGTAGTTTGTGATCAGTTCACAGTACGATGGATTCAGGAGATGCTCGCTCAGGTTTAACTGGTTGAGCTTCTCCTTACATCAAGTGCCCTCACTGTGGCCTCACTCGTCACCTGCAGAGCCAAATGGGAATTAACAAATATTGTGTTTTTGCGTGAGCTCCCAACACAAAGCTGTTATAGAGAAGTCAGGACACAACACAATCGTTGTTGGCTGACATTTGTGGGAACATTTGCCAAACAGGTTCTGCTTCATGATTTAATTCTTCCTCCTCCCTGGGTGTTAGGTACATGTTGGTTTACACAAAGTTCTGTAGTGAGGCGCCCACGTGACACAAGGTGATGCTTGATATTTGATTGTTTGTCTCTGCATTACATAAAAAATATTTTATTATGATAATGAATTGTAGAATTCACTAGTTAAAGATGATCAAGTTTAATATCCTATCATATTCATAGAATCGATTAAAGAGCTCAATTGCATTGATTTATTGATTCGGTTTTCCTAATTCTCTCTAATGGATTTGTATGTGCAAGTTATACAGTAGTTATGATAAAATTATATTCAAGTCGCTAATGCTTGTCTACAGAGGGACTTCCAGGTCTGCATCCACGACTCTGAACCCTTATAACAGTGACATATAATGCATGAAAATACCCATCAACTCAACTAGCAGAGCACCTAGCAGCATTGGACTACATGGGCCCCAAGAAGAACCAGTCCACCGAGGAAGCAGCATCAACACAGGCCAAGCAAACAGCCCAATTCAAAACAGCCGCTTTACAACGGTCACTGCACCAGTGTTATAAATGATGTCATGACATCATTAAGAAATGGCATTATTACAACTTTAAAAAGCTAGCATTGCTCATTGGGATACACAAAGCAGGCGCAGGGACCGAATTGCCTGTCCAATGCTTTTTATTATTGTTGACATGTTTATCCAAGAACAGCACGGACACAGCCTGTACCGACTCATCTGCTTCCAATCTTGTCTTGAAGGATGCTAATTATTATTTTTTTCTTTCAAAACAAAGTCAAAACTTGGTCTCACATTCACAGTCAGCTTGTCAAAGTAAAACCCCAACAGACACATTTTATGAAGCAATCAATTCACCCTTCATCTGGTTTAGAGGCGTGTTTTCTTTAATAATGTGAACACGTGAGCAGTGAGCACGTGTGGCGAATGAAGCATGAAACTCACCACAGTCAATTAGACATGTGCAGAAGCACTGACACAAATACAGCAGCAAATACTGTTGAAGTGGTTGATGCCTATTTGGGGCTATAATGGTGGATAGTTCTGCGTGAATGTCTCTGTGGAGCAAATACACCTTAACATCAAAGAATGAAGAAGCCAAGTGCAGGAATCATCACCAAGTATATAACGTTTCTCAGGGAGTCTTAAGCAGAGCAAAGAGAAAAGTTGTAATTCAGATGAAGAATATTCTTCAAAACTACTGAATGGTTTTGACCTCACGAGGCAAAAAGAGTAAATACAGAGTGTGTAAAACTTGTACTCCTTACAGACAGTACACCAGAAATAATCATTATTGAGTTACATGATGAAATAAACAACAGGTAAGAAAAGAATGCTTCTGCCGTAATTAAATCAGTGGTTCATCATTATGAGCGGTTGATTATATAAAGAATTGTGAAGCTTATTAATGCAGAACCAGAGGGACAGTGCGCACACAGACACACACACACACACACACACACACACACACACACACAGCAGCGGAGTCAGTGTGCGTGCGTGCGTCTCTCTCTCTCTCTCTCTCTCTCTCTCTCTCTCTCTCTCTCTCTCTCTCTCTCTCTCTCTCTTAGCTTAAAATAGTTTATAAGTTGATTTGTTTGTCGCCACAATATCAACACATAATGATCGATACGGTACGGTATTAATCAGTGATCTGATTAATTGTGTCTGGATACGTTCCTCAGCTCTCACATCAGATCTGACGTGAATTCACAGTACACCATAGTATTGTCTGAAATGTGTAACTAGCGCTGAGCTCTGCACCTTCAGGCTCTGCTGTTATGTTTTATACATGTGAATAGGAATGTATTTGATCTCAGTTTTTTTGTCTATTTTCTATTAATTGAAAAATTCAATACTTATTTTGTTATTTATTTAATCCCTTTATTAATTCCTCTGACTTTCCCTTTTCTCTTATGAATTATTTGCTCAATGTCAAAAATCCCAATAAAAAGAGATGTTAAAACGATTTAAATTCTAATCTTTTGTCATCTGCAATATAAAGGGTATGCAGCACGGAATGGAATTGAGTGAAGGGTCTTATCTTATTTCCACGGTACTGGGCCGTTTACCTCATAAGCATCTGACAGACAAATAACAACCAACCAATAATCAAACTTCAAACAAATCTAAACTAAATATGAGAAACTTTCATTTGTTACTCATGATTGAATTATTTATTTAATAATATTGATTCAAATTTATCAAAGTTAAGCTCACAATATAGAATTATTTTAAACACAACCATTGTGTCACCATCCAAGACAAATGTGGTCAGTTGAGGGCTAAATAAAGACCAACAAGAACATATCCATGCAATAGGGTTAGATACCCCTACACAACATACAGTGTGTATGCATCAACCATATAATGAAGCAAATGAAGTTAGATAAATGATGAAGGAAAGGAGAACAAAAATATACTTACAGGTACGATTTAAGGATAGTTTCAGGACAACAGTTGTAATGACACAGTACAGTTGTTTGTATGACATGTTAATAATTAAAAATAAATAATGTTGTGTATTAAACATACATGAATTAGAGGACATTTGATGACAGGGAGATTGTGGAAATAAATCTGTAAATGTTCGTAGTTTCCTCTATAATGTTAATGATAAAGTATAAATAATGTTTTCAAATTATGTGTAGATTAGTGAGGCTGAAAACAAACAACTGAATGATCATAAGAAATTGTAGTTATACTAATTTGTAATAGTGACTACTTCAGTTGATGAGGATGAATATTAAAATATAACTTGCAACTCTTTAAGGTTATTGGCATTCGCTGTCTTTTTTCTTGAATTCCAATCCATCTGGACACTTTAGGAGCACCTGTCCTGCACAGTCGTAATAAGTAGTTTTGTCTGTGGGATTGGAGACCAGCCCCGTCGTCTTTCCATTACAGGCACCTTTAACACGATCTGTAGTAGTGGGAGTAGTTGTTGTGGTAGTTGGAGTTGTGGGCATTGGAGTAGTTGTTGTGGTAGTTGGAGTGTGGTTGTGGTAGTGGGAGCTGTGGTAGTTGGAGTTGTGGTACTGGTAGTTGGGGTTGTGGTAGTTGGAGTTGTGGTCATGGTAGTTGGAATAGTTGTTGTTGGAGTTGTGGTCGTGGTAGTTGGAGTTGTGGTAGTGGTAGTTGGAGTTGTGGTACTGGTAGTTGGGGTTGTGGTAGTTGGAGTTGTGGTCATGGTAGTTGGAGTAGTTGTTGTTGGAGTTGTGGTCGTGGTAGTTGGAGTTGGAATAGTTGTTGGAGTTGTGGTCGTGGTAATGGTAGTTGGAGTAGTTGTTGTGGTAGTTGGAGTTGTGTTGTTGTGGTAGTTGGAGTTGTGGTCGTGGTAGTTGGAGTAGTTGTTGTAGTTTGGTCGTGGGTTGGTTGGGTTGAGTATGGTGTTGTAGTTGAGTGTTGTGGGAGTTGGTGTTGTTGGGTGTAGTTGGTTGTGGTAGTGTGGAGTTGGAGTGTTGGTTGTGGTCGTGTGGGTAGTTGTGTTGGTTTGTTGTGTAGTTGGTAGTTGGGGTGTGTTGTGGTGTGGTAGTTGGTAGTGGGTTGTGGTGTTGGAGTTGTGTAGGTAGTTTGGTGTGTGTGGAGTATTGGGTAGTGTTGGGTTGTGTGGTGTTGGAGTTGAGTTGGGTTGGAGTACTTGTTAGTTGGTTGTTTGGTGTTGGAGTTTGGTGTGGTGTTGGGTTGTGTGTGTTGGAGTGGTTTGTGTGTGGTAGTTGGATTTGTTTGGTAGTTGGAGTTGTTGGGTGTGGTTGGTTGTGGTCTTGGCAGTTGTGGATCTGGTGAGTGTTGTATGGTTGTTGGTCTGAGTTGGTTGGGAAGTTGTGTGTTGGCTATCGTTGTGTGTTGGAGTTTGTGGTCGTGGGGTGTGTTTGTTGGGTGTGTGTTGAGTTGGGTATGTGTGTGTTTGGAGTTGTTGTTGTAGTGTTGAGGTGGTTGGTAGTTGGGTTGTGCGTTGAGTTGTGGTCGTGGTAGTTGTGAGTTGGTGTGTGGGTTAGTTGGTGGTTGTGGTCAGTTGGAGTGTTGGTAGTGGTAGTTGGGATTGTGGTTGGTAGTTGGGTAGTTTGTGTGTTGGTTGTTGGGTAGTTGTTTGGCTGGTAGTTGGGTTGTGGTTGTGTTTGGGGGTTGGTAGTTGGAGTTGTGTTGTTGGTAGTTGTTGGGTCGTGGTTTGGTAGTTGTTGTTGTGGGTAGTTGTGTGGGTTGGAGTTGTGGTGTTGGAGTGTGTGGTAGTTGGGTGTTGTGTAGTTGGAGTAGTTGTGTGGTGTTGGGTTGGTGTGGTTGTGGTTGTGGTAGTTGGAGTGTTGTGTGTGGTTAGTTGGGTGTTGGAGTTTGTGAGGTTGTGGTCGTGTGAGTTGGGTTGTTGTGGTAGTGATTTGGTTGGTAGTTGTGGGTTATTGTGGTAGTGGTAGTTGAGTTGTGGTATTGTAGTTGGAGTAGTTGTTGTGGTGTTGGGTTGTTGGAGTATTGTTGTGGTATGTTGGTAGTGTTGTTGGTAGTGTGTGGGGTTGTGGCGTTGGTAGTTGTTGTTGGGTAGTTGGAGTTGTTGGTAGTGGGTAGTTGTTTGGTCGTTGGATGTTTTGGTAGTTGGGTAGTTGTGTGTTGGTTGTGGTAGTGTATTGGTTGTGGTGTTGTTGGTAGTTGTGGGTCGTTGAGTTGTGGTGTGGTGTTGGGGTTGGGTGTTGGAGTTGAGTGTTGTGTTGTAGTTGGAGTTGTGTTGGAGTGTGGTTGTGTGTAGTTGGTGTTGGAGTGTTGTTGTGGTAGTTGGTAGTTGTGGTAGTGTGGTAGTTGTGGTATGTAGTTGGTGTTGAGTTGGTGTGGTAGTTGGAGTTGTGGTTGGTAGTTGGAGTATTGTGGTCTGTGGAGTTTGGAGTTGGATTGTGGTATGGTGTTGGAGTAGTTGTTGTAGTTGGGTTGTTGTGGAGTTGGGTGTTGTTGTGTTTGGGTGGGTGTTTGGGTAGTTTGGTTGTTGTTGAGTTGTGGTTGGTGTGGGGTAGTGGGTGTTGTGGTGTTGGGTAGTTGTTGGTGTTGGAGTTGTGGTATGGTGTTGGAGGTTGGGTGTGGTTGGTTGGTTTGGTTTGGGTGTGGTGTTGTTGTGGTGTTAGTTGTGGTATGGTGTTGGGTTGTTGGTGTTGGGTGTGTGTAGTTGGTATGTTGGTTGGGTAGTTGGTGTGTTGGAGTTGGTGTGGTATTGGAGTTTTGTTGGAGTGTTGTTGTGGTTTGTGGTTGTGTGGGTGTTGGTATGGTATGTGTTGTGTGTGAGTTGGGTGTGGTTTGGAAGTTGTTTAGTTGGAGTAGTTTGGTTGTGGTTGGTGTGGGTGGTGTGGTAGTTGGGTTGTTGTGTGTAGTTGGAGTTGTTGTTGTGGAGTTGGAGTTGTTGTGTTTGGTGTTGGGTAGTGTTGGTGGGTGTTGTTGGTAGTGAGTTGAGTTTTGTGGTTGGGTGGTTGGGTGTTGTGGTTTGTGGGTTTGGGGTTGTGGTGTTGTGTTGGAGTAGTGTTGTGGTATGGAGTTGTGGTTGTGGTGTTGGAGTTGTGTGGTGTTGGTGTTGTGGTAGTTGGGGTTGTGTGTTGTTGGGTAGTTGTGTGGTTGTGGTAGTTGGGTAGTGTTGTAGTTGGGTTTGTGGTGTGGAGTTTGGTGTAGTTGTTGTGTGTTGTTGGGTGTTGGGTTGTTGTAGTGTGGTGGTGTGGTAGTTGGAGTTTGTGTGTTGGGTAGTGTGTGTTGGGTTGTGTGTCGTGGTGTTGGGTAGTTGTTGTGGTTGTTGGGTGTTGTTAGTGGTGTGGGTGGAGTTGTTTTGGTAGTTGGGTTGTGGTTGAGTTGGATAGTTGTTG
This sequence comes from Reinhardtius hippoglossoides, assembly GCA_006182925.3. Taxonomy (NCBI): domain Eukaryota; kingdom Metazoa; phylum Chordata; class Actinopteri; order Pleuronectiformes; family Pleuronectidae; genus Reinhardtius; species Reinhardtius hippoglossoides. Next base: position 22,152,725 of record CM031675.1, on the reverse strand, counting down.
TTGTTGGAGTAGTTGTTTGGTTGGGTGTGGTAGTGGGTTGTGGTGGGTTTTTTTTTTTTTTTTTTTTTTTTTTTTTTTTTTTTTTTTTTTTTTTTTTTTTTTTTTTTTTTTTTTTTTTTTTTTTTTTTTTTTTTTTTTTTTTTTTTTTTTTTTTTTTTTTTTTTTTTTTTTTTTTTTTTTTTTTTTTTTTTTTTTTTTTTTTTTTTTTTTTTTTTTTTTTTTTTTTTTTTTTTTTTTTTTTTTTTTTTTTTTTTTTTTTTTTGGGGGGGGGGGGGGGGGGGGGGGGGGGGGGGGGGGGGGGGGGGGGGGGGGGGGGGGGGGGGGGGGGGGGGGGGGGGGGGGGGGGGGGGGGGGGGGGGGGGGGGGGGGGGGGGGGGGGGGGGGGGGGGGGGGGGGGGGGGGGGGGGGGGGGGGGGGGGGGGGGGGGGGGGGGGGGGGGGGGGGGGGGGGGGGGGGGGGGGGGGGTTGTGAGTTGGGTTGTGGTGTGGGAGTGTGGTGTGTAGTTGGAGTTGTGGTCATGGTAGTTGGAGTAGTTGTTGGTTGGAGTTGTGGTCGTGGTAGTTGGAGTAGTTGTTGTGGTAGTTGGAGTTGTGGTCATGGTAGTTGGGGTTGTGGTAGTTGGAGATGTGGTCATGGTAGTTGGAGTAGTTGTGGTACTGGTAGTTGGGGTTGTGGTAGTTGGAGTTGTGGTACTGGTAGTTGGAGATGTGGTCATGGTAGTTGGAGTAGTGGTTGTGGTACTGGTAATTGGGGTTGTGGTAGTGGTAGTTGGAGTTGTGGTACTGTTAGTTGGGGTTGTGGTCATGGTAGTTGGAATAGTTGTTGGAGTTGTGGTCGTGATAATGGTAGTTGGAGTAGTTGTTGTGGTAGTTGGAGTTGTGGTAGTGGTAGTTGGAGTAGTTGTTGTGGTAGTTGGAGTTGTGGTCATGGTAGTTGGAGTTGTGGTACTGGTAGTTGGAGTTGTGGTACTGGTAGTTGGGGTTGTGGTACTGTTAATTGGGTTGTGGTAGTGGTAGTCGGAGTTGTGGTCGTGGTAGTTGGAGTAGTTGTTGTGGTAGTTGGAGTTGTGGTACTGGTAGTTGGAATTGTTGTTGGAGTTGTGGTCGTGATAATGGTAGTTGGAGTAGTTGTTGTGGTAGTTGGAGTTGTGGTAGTGGGAGTTGGAGTTGTGGTAGTGGTAGTTGGAGTTGTGGTACTGGTAGTTGGGGTTGTGGTAGTTGGAGTTGTGGTACTGGTAGTTGGGGTTGTGGTCATGGTAGTTGGAGTACTTGTTGTGGTAGTTGGAGTTGTGGTACTGGTAATTGGGGTTGTGGTAGTGGTAGTTGGAGTTGTGGTCGTGGTAGTTGGAGTAGTTGTTGTGGTAGTTGGAGTTGTGGTCATGGTAGTTGGAATAGTTGATGGAGTTGTGGTCGTGGTAGTTGGAGTTGTGGTAGTGGTAGTTGGAGTTGTTGTACTGGTAGTTGGGGTTGTGGTCATGGTAGTTGGAGTTGTGGTCGTGGTAGTTGGAGTTGTGGTAGTGGTAGTTGGGGTTGTGGTACTGGTAGTTGGGGTTGTGGTACTGGTAGTTGGGTTGTGGTAGTTGGAGTTGTGGTCTGGTAATTGGGGTTGTTGGTAGTGGTAGTTGGAGTTGTGGTCATGGTAGTTGGAATAGTTGTTGTTGGAGTTGTGGTTGTGGTAGTTGGAGTAGTTGTTGTGGTAGTTGGAGTTGTGGTCATGGTAGTTGGAATAGTTGTTGTTGAGGTAGTTGAAGTTGTTGTCATTGTAGTTGAGGCTGTGGTAGTGGAAGTTGAAGAACCTAAAAAAACAGCAACATTGGGTTAATTGCTTTAAAAGCTTCTCGATAATCACATCATACATTTTTATTACTGAGCGTCACTACTTAGATATCTAAACAGAAACAAGTTTACTACGAGAAAACATCAAGTTAATAAAAGCTGATAAAACTTGTTAATTAAATCAAAAATATAAATCACTACCTCACTACACACACTTTTTAAAATGTCTTACTTTGAACCAGGAGAGAATTCAGGTGGCTGATGAATGGACTTTTGCTCTGGTTACAGAAATTTCCGCTGAAGTCATCCAGGTCCAGGGACCAAACAAAGGCTCCTCCAAGGTTTTTTGCTTTTAGGTAACTGACCTGAGAGGACGAAGAGGAAAATACTTCTGCATGGTAACAAAACACAGTATACGTCCAAACAGAGTTCTGAGTCGTTTGCATCGTTATAACTAAATTGAACAGATTCTTACCTTCGTACTAATGCTGAGTGTGTCATCAAATCCAACCCACTGGTTTTCTGTGATGGCATATGGAACTCTCTGATCAGGAATCCTTTGGACTGTAGCCCCTTCAGTATAAAGGCAAGTCTGAAAAGAAGCATCACATTACACATATAGATGCAAAGAAATAGAGTTCAGACCTTTATTGTGCGTTCAGACTAAACATGACATGAAATTGAACCTCACGTGATTGGCCTGCTTTTGGAATCACTGGGCAACGGACAGAACTAACTGAGTAAGGCAGCTAATGCTAGTGCTCTAATCTTGGTTCATAGTAAAGTGCCACCCATAGCTGGAATTAAATAAGATAATATTTCCAGAACTTCGTTCTTTGTGTTTTACAGTACACAAGTTGTATCCTACGTTACGTGACCACAGTCAGCAAAAATTGGGTTTGTCCTCAATTTCTGATTCTTGGTTCATCACAAGGATTATTTCAAACACTTTCAACTTGTGTAGCTGTAACCCCACTGTGTGTAAAGGTTGGTTCACGCTTGGTCTGATGCCCACGTTTATTGTACAATAAACACTAATAATATAAATTACTTCCATTCCCAGCTCATAGTAATATAATAATACCTCATAATAGGCCCAGAATCCTTCTTCACCAGTGTAGCAGCCTTCTTCACCAGGGCCACTGGCTGGAGCTCCAACATCACTGGATGCAGAGGAGAGGGAAAAAGCTCGCCCATATGCAGCTAGTCCCAAATTTAGCAATTGTGCAGGTGCTCCCTTGTCCACCCAATACTGCATGGCAGAGTCCTAAAGTGTGAGGGGGTAAACAATAAAGATCAGAGTGCATCTGTTCATAGATAGGGGTTCAGACAATCTATGTATGAATCATGATATTTACAGTATTATAGTAGATTTTGTCTCCAGTGTCTTGGGATCCCACGTACAAGGGACTGTGATGTCCTGTGACATTTTCCCAGGGGCCGTGAAAGTCATACGTCAGCACATTGAGGAAGTCCAGGTCCCTGTTAGAATGCAGAGGAAGTCATGTTGACCAAAGTGCTTTGACATGTGATCATTGGTGTAATGTAAGTATTTATGAAATAAAAGATTAGTTTACTTGGTAATCTTTTTGACTTCATAACTGGCATCAATGACCTCTCTCTCAGCAGAGACACTTGCTGTGAGGATTAATCGGTCACGGTTTTGTTTTTTCCCTTCAGTCTCAAAGGCAGCATTGAGATCCTACTCAACAACAACAAGAAAACATAATTCAGTCAAGTCTAACATCCTATAAAAACAGATCCTATGGCATATTTCTTTGAGTTCCAGAGGAAAGGGTCTGACCTTGCACAACAGTGTAAATTTCTGCTTGTTGTTTGGGTTGCCTCCTGCTCCCACAGGGTACATCCAGTCCAGGTTTAACCCATCAAACTGAAACATTCTCAGTAGTGCGACAGCAGACTGGATGAATGTTGTTCTGTTTTGTTTGGTTGACGCCATCGTAGAGAATCTGAAAACATTTAACACAGTGCTCTTAATATCCACTTAATTATAATATGGAGTTATTAACATCTTTAGTAGGATACAATAAAATATAAAAAAATCAGGACACACAAGTAAGAATCATATAAAAATATAAAAGCTTAATAAATGATCATTGCTCCCAGTTTGCATTCGCCGCAGTGGCTTGGCACAAACCATATGTGCTGCTTCATCTAAACCTGGGGTCTTCAACGTTTTTCAGGCCAAGGACCCCCAAACTGATGGAGAGATGGAGCAGGGACCCCCTACTATATATATTGTATAAAATTGTGTTTTATATTAAACTGGGCCTAGTGCCATGTATAAACATAGCTACCCTTTTATTGTGCATTCAATACTAAGCTATTCAAATATTACAAAGGTTCATATATTCACGTTTTTAATTTAAACATGTGCAAGGAACAGGGTGAGATGTCTGACCCTTATGAATAGCACACAACTTATCTAACCTTGGACGGATGGAGGTTGTCAGGCAGAGGGTCATATCAGCCTCACATATTTTGGATGCATGTTAATGCGTATTTAAAGACATTTAAATTTGTGGGAAAAAAATTGGTTGGAAACAAAATTAAAAATTAAAGAAATATAAAAAATTGTCTAATCTGAAATTCTGCGAACCCCCCTGCAGTACCTCCGCGGAGCCCCTAGTGGTCGCAGACCCTCTGTTGAAGATCTCTGATCTAAACCA